>JARHVA010001254.1:1392500-2107500 GCA_037957365.1 Torreya grandis | reverse complement strand
GCATTCATAATTTCTTATTTCTCTTTATTTATCTACAACACTAAATTAAGTAATGTTATGTGTTTTTTGATTATGTCCTTTCATTAATATTATTTGTTCCTTAAATTACTTTATTCATCTTCAAAATTATTTGTTCTTATGTTCTTTCTCAAAGCACCATTCAATGTTGCACCTACATGACATGTGATTAGCTTTGAGTGGGGGCATATGTATACACACAAAATTTTAAAAATTTATCAATTAATGATGCTTTCTATATTGTAGGAACCCATCGAGTCTTCATATTTCTAAGTGGAATATTTTTGCACTAGGAAAGGGGTAGGCTGACAATTGGTGCTTCACAAGATTGTTGTCCCTATATTACCACTTGATATCTACACACCCATCTCCTAAAAATATTTCCCTAAACTTTGCCTCCTATTTTTCACCATCCTCTAATCAATTTTTACCTTCATTAGCCCTTCCCTAGCCTAAAATCATTTTTGATGGTTTACATAACACTCTCAACCTCATAGACCTTATACTCTAATTGATAAAACCTATTTATGGTCTATGTCATCCCTTGGCCAACCTATACTGAGCCCTAAATTATGTCTATCGATAATTGTACAAGGTTGATTGGGTTGACCTTGTTAGCCTAAACTTTTGGAAAGGACTAGGGTTAGAATTTCCTATATAAACACATTTATTTATCCATTTCTAAGAGAAGATAATAAGAAGAGATGTATCTTGTGCTTCTAGTAATCCACCATTATACTTGAGCATCATAGATTAGGGTTGCATATTTTCTTTAGAGATACGGATCTTGTATTATGAAGATGTATTTAAGATGCATTCATAGGTTGTGTACCCTAGAGATGATTTATCCTTGTCATCCTTACATACCAAAATCACTTCTTAAGAAGCACCTTTTTAAGAGAGAGATTGAAACTCAGTGGGTTCATCTTTGAAAGTAAGTATTCCTAACATTGTTCTTCATTTTTAAGAGTAAATATATATACATTTTTACTTCTTTCCCATGCATTATTATTTTGTATACATTGATGTGAGTATATGTCTTATATGCATGTTTAGTTTTTATGTTTATTACCCACACTTTGTGCCACCAAATTTGGTGAGCACTAGATTATATTTTAATTTAATTTTTATTAGTTTAGTGAATATAAAAAACATTGGACCTAGTTAGGTTTATTGCATATTTTTGCTTGACTAGAGGCTTTACACCCTCCCTAGTGATATTATTATGGTAAGATATTCCTTGTCTAGGTCTATCAAATCCATCTTGGTCATGACCTCAAATATCTAATGTATCAACAATCAGAAGTGTAAGTAGGATGTATCTTCTCTAAGTTATGATTGGTTTATAGATTAGTTACATTTCCCTTTGCATAAAATTAGTTTTATGTGGTCAATATAATGAATTTTATGATGATGGATATATATATATATATATATATATATATATATATATATATATATATATCTTTAACATTATGAGAATCTAGAGATGTTTTTTTCAAAATTAATTACATAGTTTTACTCCCAAAGGTAAATTAAATTTTTTAATCAATAACTTAATTATTACTAAACCTCTCTCTAAATATCCATATCATATGAATATGATTAAGTTAGCTAAGAATATTGTGTAATTGAAACAACATGTCGAAAAGTGTCTTATTTGATCAAGTGTTTCACCCTAGGGAGAACCAATCATTGTCATTAAGAAAGATGAAATCCTTCACTTATGCATCAATTAAAATATTTTATAAAAGCAAACAATAAAAAATATGTGTCAATTAATGATAATTGATGATATTTTTGATTAAATGAAATATATAAAAGTATTTATTAAGATAAAACTAATATTTGGTTATCACAAATTCAAGATAAAGGAGGATGAGGTGTACAAGGATACCTTTAGGATAATATAAGGTCACTATGAATATTTTAAATAATATATTTTAAGACATAAGGAATAACGATTAAAACATAACATGAAAAACATTTAAGAATGGTTTTACTTTAATATAAATTTTAGAGCACCAACTTTATGGTAATTTATATAGATTTTATTTTTATTAGAGAAAGATACATTATTTGAGACTTATTATCTATGAAAATAAAATTTTGTAGATCCTTTTATGATTAAATCCATCACATAAAAAATGTCCCACTCCAAAGGCCATGAGGATACACAGAAATTTTGGCTAAAAATGGAGCTATGTAAAGTGCACAAAGGAAGAAATGTCACAAAGGATCAAAATAATAAAAATGAAATATATACATGAGATAAGAGGCTTTTACATGTACATGTTCAAGTCAAAAATTAAATGAAAAATTTCATGACAAATAATAGTTAATAGGAATTCAAAGATTGATAGATAATGAGAATTTAAAGATGATATGAATGAATGAATGAAACATTTTAATAACATCAAAGAGACCAAGTAGTCTATGGGAGAAAGAGTTGAAAAAAATTTGTATTTTTCTAACACAACCACTTGACACAATGGTTTTCATACTAATTTTTTGAAATTTGTAATCTCTTCTCAATTTTAACTCTTATACTATGGAAACAAAGAGTAAATGTTATATACTAAAACCCATGTTATGAAATTTAAATAGATCCATGATTTAAATATGGTGAATCCATGTTTTAGATATAAAATTAAATATTATTATTATTCATAATTTTTATAATTATGTGGGACAAGTTCCTATATAAATAAAACATTAGTTATAATATTTAGATAAAAAATTTGTTTGTGGGATTTTTACTTTCATATGTTTAAATCATTATCCAAATGAACTCCATGAGTATTTATTATCAAAACAAGAAATTTTCTCTTTTAATTTTTTTTAATAATCATAAGGAAAGTGGAACCACTTTAGCACACAATTATTGTAAGCATTTATTAGTATAGGGAGGAATGGTGAATGTAATTCACCAATTTTGGCTTCTGACTCTCTATCCTCTTTTAACATTTTTAAATATTTTCATGAGTGTAGTGTATAATAAACCATGATTGTCTTATAATTATTATAAATTTGGGATTAACATAATTAAAACCTAATCATGTCTTTTAATGTTAAGTTAAAGACTTTTGGGAACAATTTCAATTAGATATTAATATTATTGGGGTTTTTACTCATGTATGTTTAATTCATTCAGTGAAATGACCTCCATGATTGTTCATTAAAAATTTAAGATTTTCCTTGTGTAAATTGTCATATTGGTAATGGATTAAACACACACTTGTAAAAATATCACAAAAATTAATATCTAATTAAAATTACCCATGGAAACCTTTAACTTAACATTAAAACATATTAATGGGTTATAATTGAATTAATCCCAAAATAGTAATAATTTTATGAAAAGGGTGATATATTGGGCACTAAAATCACCAAAAAAATTTAAAATGGGGAAGAATCTATAGGGTGAAAATCCTAAAGTAGTGAATTACATATACCATTCCTCTTGACAAATGGAGAAGAAGCTAAAGGGTGAAAATCCCGATGTAGTGAATTACTTATACCATTCCTCCCCCAATTAAAAAATTCTTATGATGGTTGTGAGATAAATTAGGTCCATTTTACCTTTGATAATTACAAATTAAATTGAGTAAAAATATCATATAGGTAATTATTTAAACATCCACAAATAAAAATTCTTTAAAAAATAATATCTAACTAAAATTTATCATGGAAGCCTTTAATTTAATATTAAAATATAAAATATTTTTTAGTCTAATATGAATTTTGAAATATATAAAAATATATTATATCTATAATTTAAATATATTCTATAATTTGATTTATATCTATTAGTGATGCATGGCACCATTACATTTCCATGAATTAGTAGAGTAAATATTCATTATTGGAGGTTATTTCCTAAGTATGTATGATTAATCTCTATAAAAAAAAGGTTATGGGTAGATTTTTATATCTTTATGCCTCATGTGAGATATTAAGCACATGCACTTAAGTGATAAACATTTGTAAAATAGTCATCAAATTTTTAGTACTATACTAGAATTACAGGTTACACAAAACAACTAAAATTTTGGTTCCATAATTAAGACCCATTCAATGACATATTGAGATCTCAAAAGGAAAATTTATTTCTGAATCACTCAACAGTATGAAGAGGAGTGAAGTAATTATGATTTATAAAGAATAGTTTAAGCTCAAACAATGTAAGGAATAAGGTATGGCTAGATCAAAAAATTATGGCTAATTTTAAAGGTCTTAATTGTGGAACTATTGATGCATATTTATGAGTGGTTGTCATTTAGTATAATCCATGTAGATTATCATGAATACATATAGTTTAGATAATTTTATTCTCTCGTGGAGATGATACCTTACAAGGATTTTTTTATACAAGGTCGATTTTCTAAATGATGATCATGATTTCAATTTTTGGTAAAATCCATAAAACTTACAAAAAAATAAATTTATCATGTAGAATAAAAATTTAAATCCATTTATTTTTTAAATCATATTATTTTTAAAGAGGAATTAAAACTTGACATAATATTTCACAAATTATTTGGTATTACTTAGGAATAACATGGTTAAATTAGACAAAGTCGTATCATGACAGTGATAACTTTCTTAAACCTTACTTATTTATACAACATGTAAATCAAGTGTTTTTTTAATGTTTTTTTAGGTATCCAATGGTGGATTAAAATTTATTGTATAAGCTATTGTTTATGATTAAATTATTAGTATTTATTTTTTTTAGTAATGAAAATGCCAAGGAGACCATGTCCTAAATAATATCCTAATGGCCCTACAAGATGAAATTACAACAGGTTAAATGGGTTATCATGTCATCACACACAGAATTATTTATTTAAAGAGATGGAATTTAAAAATGATGATCCACCATTATGAACATATGAGGTGGTGTAATTGTCATAAGATGAAGATGGTGGGTATTTCAAGCCCAGTTCATATAATTCAAACGTATCCTCTCTAGAACCATGTATCCATTTATCTCAACTCTACTGTCACTATGTTAATGGTTGGAGATAAAGAGTGGATAGAGCCTATCTCATGTACTAATTATGGGGTCCAAAAAAGGTATGGAAAAATCTAAGGTAGGGGGGAGGGGGATCTCACAAAGTTAATGGTGAAAATTACTAAGCACAATGTAGATGTGGCATGGGACTTTATCACTAAATGGAATAGGTACATTATGGTGATACAAGGCATAAAGATCACAATCATGGATAAATTCATAAGGGAGGTCACTGGTATGTCATGTGAAGGGATAAAGGCCTTCAAGGATTAGACCAAAAAGTAGAAGCTTTTTTAGTGCATTTTTTCACATGAATGAGTTAGAGATATGTCACTAGGTAATGAGACACATGACCTTAGAGGGTAAGTATACCTTAATATTTTCTCCTCATTTTCTATTATTAAACAACTTTCTAGGTTATAAGATTAACATGTCATTATACCTGCTAATGTCATTGGAATGTACTACTTTAGCTCACCAAGTCAATGAGTACAAACCCATTCTATATCATGGACTTATTATATTACTTGTTAAGTATGGTCAAACTCTACAAGGGAGGGAGGTACCTCAAGGGGGATCCTCTATTGAGGATGACCCCACCTCATGATCCTACTTCCCATTTGTTAACACTACCCAAGCTATTTTATCTAAAACCTCTATCAAAGATCTTCCACTTAAGACTTTTATTCCCAAACCCAAGCTGAAGGTCTTCTTAGATGAGGGATATTCCATGGATTCCATTGAGAAGGGAAAATTCCCTGTGTCTGATGAGCTAAAAAATAAAAAGGAGAAACTTGACAACTTGAACAATAGGATTTAGGAAGTTAGTTTGACCCTAGTTATCCTTATACAAGAGTGGAATGCCCTTCATATGTAGGAACAATTGATTATTTAGTCTTTCATCCATTCCACTAAGCTAAACCAAAACCCTATTAAGTAGTTTTTTAAGGTTATGGAAACCCTCCCCCCTTCTGGTTCCCCTAATTTTACCTCTTTGAATAGGACACCCCTATATGTTCAAGTCTAAAAAAGGCCTCATATTATTTTCCTAGGCAATGGTGCAGAAGTTCCTAGTAATTGTATGAGGCTAAAGGTCTCTAAGATCACATGGGGAATTCTAGAGAAAAATTTTGAGAAGGAAACACTAGAGGTCTCCCCTCCCCATCTTATTTTATGTTGTCATATTTCTCTACTTTCATTACTCTATAATTAGTTTTGCTATTTTTTCTATTTGGCCATGGTTTGGCCCATTACTCTTTTTGTATTATACTTTTATAGTTCTTGGATCCCTATAAAACTAGGTTATTTACTTAATCAAATTAAAAAAAATGTGAAGAGATAAAATATGAAGGCATCATTATAATGGCACCTCTATGCAAAAAAATGTGTGGTATTGCATGACAAAATCATATGGGTAACTTTGTGGTATATATGCACATCAATAAATATAGATAAAAGATAATGGTCCATAAATATAGCATTATATGACTAAAATATGACCCCTTTATGGTATTTAGACAAAACCACCATGTTTAACTCCTAAGTGTTAGAGCATTTACACATGACAAATATAATAATGACATGTGTTATTCACCAATTTTACATTCATAATATCATTTTCTTGAATATTTTTTCAATTTTGTTTTCAACTAGAAAATTAAATGGTGTGTCATATATTGATTTTTATACACATGTTAAGGTGCAATATTATACATGTAACTCATTTCATCTATCTTAAGAAGTTTCATATCAACATTTGATATCTTATAATAGTTCAAAGGTGAATAATTTAATATTAACCACTATTAATTATTTCCTCTTATAGCATAAAATAACCAAAAATATGAATATTCTATATAAGTTAGAGATATGATATTTTTGGAATTATTATTTTGTAGAGGTTAAAATAGAAAAAAGAGGGGTGTACAAGGATCCAAGTGAGTTTAACTTACAAAAGAATATATAGAAAATTCCATAAGTAAAGTTTGTGATAGGGATTGTGTTGAATAATAAAGTGAATATGATTAATATTAAATGTTTTTGAAGTAAAATAAGGTGAAATTAAGCTAAATAGAATAGTGTGGTATCAAAACATTAAAAAAATTTATATATCTTAACTTCTTCATATAAAATCCAAATTGATTACCATTTTTAAGTCCATGTTTTTTTATGACAAAGATTTTTCATACATATTAAAAATATTTTACTTTATTTTTTTATATTTAGGGCATGTTATAACATTAAAATATTTAAATGTATCCATTCATGTACATCAAGATGAGGGTGGATCAGTTTATAGCTTTTTATGAGAGATGTGTTGTTAGTTTTCCTTCTTAATAACACTTTCCTATCATGTTATTTTTAATTTTTTTCATAATTAATCTTTTAATTAGTTATTTTATCCCTATTCCATAATTTTATTATCACTAGTTATATTGTGTATGTCCATTAAGACCTCTCTTTAACCTAACATCATTGGTTGAGATGATGATGTCACATCTATTTTTATTTATTTATACATCATTGACTAGGCAAATGACATTGGATCAAACTAAAATATAAATATTATGGATTTGAATAATTTTTTTTGAAAATACATAATAAAAAAATATTTTATTACACTCATAATTTACCCTTATGAATAATAATAATATTTACAAGTAAATGAACTTCACTAAAGGAATAAAATTTATAAATAAAGGCCTTAAATATTTTAATAATATGAGCTAATCCATCCATGTATACTATGTATTTAGAGTCCCCATAAATGTTATAATTATGGTTAATACTATCCATATTAACATCACTAATCTCAATGGATGTTTAAGCTAGTCTTCTAGTCAAATACCATAAAAATATTATATCATTCGTAGGCCACCTTGTTGGGGTCATATCTACTAAACATTTGATGGTAATTATAACATATATTATGAATTTAATTAGTAGAATTATGTTTGATTACTTTAAATTATGTCTTTAGAAATGACATTGACCAAATTTAGGGTTCAAATTATACACTAAATGACCTAAAAAAACAAATTATAATAAGGTATTAAAATAACTAAATTTAGTAAAACTGTGTTTTTGTAAATTTTTTAGTTTTAGGTCATGAAAAAAATTAACAAATCCTTGGGGGATCACTTCTAATATGACCCTTCAAATTCCAATTAAAATCACCTCATACTCTATTTTTATATTATTTATTTCTAGATAATAATAACTATAAAGGAAATATCATTTGAACTGTAAGAACAATGGAACGAGTTGTAAGAAGATAGATACTCTTGGAGTTTATCATTTGCTTACAAATTATTGTAACATCTCATCTATTTACAAATTATTGTAGATTATCATTTCTATATAGATATTGATACTTTCTATTTGTAATGACACATGATAAATAACTCACATCTCCTCAAGGATAACATCTCACATCTCTTTTCAAAGATATCAAATTTCATCTTATTTCATAGATAGTTTTACATACCTCCAACATCAATGAAGCAAAAAAAAAAAAAAAAATCATAATTTATTCACTATGTATATATTTGGTTTCCATTCATTCATGGTTCATTTTACTAAAGAAATACAATATTGACATTCATTATAATTTTTTAATTAAATTGATTTTGCTTATATTAATTGAATCTTATGAAATTTAGTGTGTTATCCACTAGATATTTCATTTTATTTGTATCAGTGGTATGAAAATATGAATTTTGAAAAACAATTACACTTTTTAAATTAATTTTGAAAAAACAATCTAAACATTTAAAAGAGTAATTAAAAAAAATTGGTACTTTTTCATGAATTTTATAAAAAAATGTATATACATTTTTAGTAATTTTAGGGGAATTTCTATTTGTACTATTTTTTTTAGAAAAATGAATATTGAATTTTTGAGGAGAGTAAATAGTAAAAATTGGAAATAAGACCCAATCTAAGACATGGATCCATTTTTAAAGTCAAAAAATGAGTAAGGGGAACCAATCCAAGAGATGGATCCATTTTTAACATTGAAGATTATGTAGAGTAACTACTTGGATAAAATAAATGGTTTAAGGGTGAAAAACAATAGTTTTAGACAAACCTAGTTATCATCATGGAGTAGAGGATAGATATGTATAAGAATAATACGTAATTTTTACTTCATATAGTGTAATTAGTGCCAAAACTAGAGGATGTGTGTAATAAATCTATTCACAAGTATTAAATTTACTTTAAAAATGAATCATTATATGGAAAAAATTCAAAAGGATTCATACCTCTGAGAATTTGAATTACAAAATATGAAATATAAAAATGTAGTTGTTATGAATGCATTGAATTTTTTAGGAAAGTGGTTGTGTTATTCTAGTTCCTCACATTTTGATAATTCTCCATATTTGTTTTTTACTTTAAAAAAAAGGAATGGTTTCATGTTTTTTAATAAAATAGGATATGCTAACCAAGGCCTTAGTAGATATTATCAAGAAATTTGAAAACCTATCAAAGTAGAAAAAAGGAATAATAATTTGTCTTAGGTACACTGAGGAATATTTTCAACTCAATATGTGTATGCATGTATAACAACATGCTCAAAATCAATGTAAGAATCTTAATCACACACATAAGATATTTTTTCTATCATATTATCTATAACTATTTTGGTAGAAGGGGTCACAATTATAGGCATTGTTCAAATATCCATATTTATCAATTATGTAGGAAGTGAAATCATGATAATTATACATATTTTTTATTTAGAATTATTAAATAAATGTCTTTGAAATCAACCAAAAATGAATTTTTTGTGGGCCACCCCACTCAATTATAAAATAATAACTTACACACTTAGAGTTTCCTATGTTAATTAGAAATCAAAACTAGGACTAATGAGGCTCATTACATTTCAAGGAATGAAAAATTATCTACAACATTTTTTTTAATAATATTTTTATCATAATATAAAAAACTAGTATACCACAAGTATGTCACATTTATAGGGTCATTTCTCTTAAATGGTTTATTGAACTTATAAATCATAAAATGGGTTAGAAAACTAATCAATAAAACTAGTTTTGATGACTTATAAGAATACCTTAAAAACCATGTAGGCCAATTAAAAAAATTAGTGTTTAAATTATATAGTGAAGGGAATCACAAATATAAAATAAAACATGGTATAAAAATACTTTTAAATAGTAAAATTATATTTTTCAGAGTTTTGAGACATGAAAAAACTTATCAACTCATTAAGGGAACACATACTACTTAAATATTCATATTCAAAGTCAAATCACTTCATATTATATTTTTATACCATTCATATATTTATAAAATTAACTATAAAGGTGAATCTTATTGAATTGTAAAAATAATGGAATGATTTGTAAGAATATAGAGAGTCATGTAGCTTATCACATCTTTATAGAGATTTCTACTTGTGTTTTTTAAAAACATGGGATAAATAACTCACATTGATCCCTATAGATAAAAACTAATGTCTCTTATTATAGATAATCATTTGAGAGATAGTTGTACATAAGTTTCACATCAATTAAACCATAAAATAGTTTTTTCAAAATTTATTCTCTTAATGTATATTTTATTTTAATTCATTCATGGTTGTTTTCCCTAGAACTATAGAATATTAATTTATCCTAAAATTATTTTAATAAAATCACTTCTACATATAATACATTAAGTTCCCACAATTTAGTGTGTTATTGATTGATTGCCTAATCCAATTTTTACCAGTGACATCATAGCTAAAATTTTCAAAATATATATTAATATTTTGTAAGAATTTTCAAAAAAACATTACACACACACACACACACACACACACACACACACACACACACACACACACACACACACATTTATGTGTGTGTGAATTTTGGGGGAGTTATTTTTTTATTAATTTTTAACAAATTTCAAATATATATATATATATATATATATATATATATATATATATATATATATATATATATATATATATTCATTTTTCATAAGTTTTAGGGAGAAAAACTTGGGTACATTTTGTAGTAGTTTTGAAACAACATTTTCATAGATTTTGAAATCATGGGAAAGCAAGTAATAAAAATGGGACGATGACCGAATATAAGATGTAAATCCATTTTTCACACCACAAAATGAGAATGAGGATCCATTCTAATATGAAGATCCTTTTTTGCACTAGAAAATGAGAATGAATAACTACTTCTAAAAATAAATGATTAAAGGGTGAAAATGAATGTTTGAATACCAATTCTAGTATCATCACAAAGCAAATGATGATAATTTAGAATAATATCACCCAATTAGGAAGCCTTATACTTTGGAAGGATTAATTTGAATAGAGGAGAGGTACAATGATTTTCTTTACAAGCTTCAATATGAACTTAGAAGAAAAGTATCATTTTATGATAAAACTCAAAGGATATAGTCCTCTTAAAAGGTTAATTTAAAAATGTAAAAAGGATTAAGGCACTTGTTTTATATTATTATACATAAAAAATGAAGATATGGTGTGTTATTTTGGTTTCTCACATTATCATAATTCTATATATTTATTTTGTAGTCTCAAAAAACACAAGAAAGTCATTAATTTCAAGTTTCTAAATAAAATGGGATATATTGGTCAAGCCTTGGAAAATATTTTATAGTATTTTAGAAAAACCTTGAAGCATAAAATTGGACTAAAAATTTTCATCTTGGATACATCAAATTATGTTATTAACCCATCATGAGTCCCATTTTTTTAAATCAAGCATACCTGTAGAATAACTTGCTCATAATCATTGGAAGCATTATACATTCACACATAGAAGGTATTTATTACACCACATAATTCATGACTATTATTGTATAATATATCATGAATATATTTAATTTTATATTCTCCGTCCTTTTCATTGATGTATAATTTCACCCATGTTGGTTATGCATGTTGGTTAGGTGGCATTCTTACATATATATCTTTGAAATTTTTAAAAAAAAAAAAATTCAGGTGAACCACCCTACTCAAATAGAAATATATAACTATTTAACTCATGTTTTCATATGTTCATAAAAAATTATAAGAATGATAAATGGGTCTCAAAAAATTTAAATAAATTAAAAAATATCCATATGTAGTTCAGGATAATATTCTAGTCAAAATGTTGAAAATCTAGTATATCACTAGGACGTCACCTTATGAGGGTCATTTTTTAGGCTATGGATTAGGATTGTAAATATTAATATGGTTTGGAAATATATTGAATCAATCAGGTTTTGGTGCACTAAAATTATTCCTTTTAAAATCATATAAGGCACCCATAAAATTTTATTTCAAAATTTTGCAATGAAGTGCATAAAAAACACAAGATACAATAATGTATAAAAATACCTAAAATAGTAAAATTGAATTTTGTGAGTTTTATATCATGAAAAAAAATATCAACTAATTTGGATAACACTTTCCACATGAATTCTCACATTTAAAGTTAATTCACTTCATATTATATTCTTAAATTATTTATTTCCTATTAAAAATATCTATAAAAGAGATGTAATTCAATTTGTAGAGATAATATAAAAAGTTGTAAAAATATGAAGAGAATTTATATTTATCACCTCTTTACATATATTTATACATTATATTTATAATATAATATATGAAATAACATACATTTATCCTTAGGGATGACATCTTGCATCTCTTCTTAGAGATAACATCTGACATCTTATTTAAGAGATAGTTGTACATACCTCCCACATTAATCAATTAGTAAAAGTATTTAATCATAATTTATTCTTTGTTTGTATGTTTTATTTTCATTCATTCATGGTTATATTTCCTATGGTTTTATAATTTTACTCTATACTATAATTATTTTAATTAAATTGGTCTTGCCTATATCACATTATTATTTTTTAATTTATTGTGTTGTCCTTCATATACCTAATTTGATCTAGATTAGTGATATAAGATCAATAATTAAAAATAATAATATGTAGGCTTTGAAAAAACATTAATAACACTTTTGGTACATTTTAAAGGAATTTAGAGAAAAAGATTTAAATTTTGCATGAATTTGAAAAAAATCTACATATCTTATAGTAATTTTGGGTGAGATTATTTTGTATGTTTTCTAATAATTTTAAAATAAATTAAATATATTTTGAATCCATGGGAAAAGAAATCGGGATAAAATGGTAAGATGACCTCATCTAAGATATATATCTATTTTTGGCACTAAAAAATGGGAAAGAGGAAATAACCCCAAATTTGGATCCATTTTTAGTGTCATATAATGATTATAAGTCACTACTTAAAGAAAACAAATGATTGAAGAGAAAACCGAATGGTTTTAAGCCAAATAAAGCATCAACATGGAGTTGATGATAGAGATGAAAAATAATATTTATAAATTCAAAACCCCTATTATGGAATTTTAAGTCAAGAGAAAGAAAAAACTAAAAAACTATCATAAGCTTCACAAGAACTTACATAAAAAGAATCATTATGTGAAAAATTAAAAAGGATTATCTCTCTTAAAAGATAAATAGGAATCAAATAACTTGTTTTAGATGTGTAGATATAAATAGAGGAAAATACATATTTTTATTATAGTTCCTCACATTCTAATCATTCTCCATATTAATTTCAAATTTATAAAAAACACACAAATGGTTTTTAGTTTCAAGCTATTGAATAAAATGGGACAATTGGTCAATGTCTTGGAAAATATTTTCAAGGAGTTTAAAAAATATAAAATCTGAAAAGATTCCTATTAATTTTTGTCTTGGGTACACTACAAAATATTTTCAACCCACCACGTGACCCACTTTTGTTAAAAAAAACACATGACAGAACAAATTTATTATAATTGGTGAATGCATTCTAATAGCATGGTATTTATTGCATTACATTATTGATAGTTATTATGGTAAAACATGCCATGATTCTAGTTATTATAGTAATATCCATCCTTTTTAATTATTTTATAATTTCAACCATGATAGTTTTACATGTTGGTTAGGTACCATTCCTAGATATAGATTTTTGAAATCAACAAAAATGAATTGTGGTTGTTCCACCCCACTCAAGTGGAAAGAAATTAATTATGCACTTAGATTTTCCTATGTTAATTATAAATTGAAATTATGATATTTGGTAAAGATTAATTTTAAAGGAAGGACAAATGATCCAAACCATAGTTTAGGATAATCTTTTAGTCATAATATTGAAAAACAAGCATATCACTAATATGTCACCTTGTTAGGGTCAAATTGCCTAAACCATTTATCATAATTATGAATTATAATATGGGATGGAATTATAATCATGTGAACTATATGTATGGCCTAAAATCATTACGTTTCCAACCATTTAAAGAACTAACCAAAGTTTAGGATCCAAATTATACACCAAAGGCATCAAAAACATAAAATAACAGGTATAAAAATACCTTAATAAAATTGTGATCTATATTTTTGTTAGTCATATCTTGAAAGAACTTTTAATTTCCTTATGGAACACTTATTGAATGACTACTCACATTCCAATTTAAATCACTTATATTATATTTTTGGACTATTTATTTTAGGAATTTTTTTAGCATTGAATATATTTAATTTTGCTATATATAGATTTTTTTAAACTAAAAATTGGTAATTTCTTTCACATTGGTCTATACAACACATCACCCCAAAATAAATTATAATTTTTTATGTCAAAAGTATACATTAAAATGATTTCTAGTCCCAATGGGTTTTATTTTTTGGATATCTGATAATTTTGTGGCCATGGATTTTAGTATATGTTTAGATTAACAAACATTCTATAGGACCTTATAGATCACATTCACCAAAATTTTAGGGTAAATTTTTTAATTTTAATTAAATTCTCTAATTATTTAAATTCAAATTAATTGTGTGTGTACGTACACATAGATATAAATGAGATTAAATAATATTTCCAAATTTAGTTATGACTTTGAATTGTTAGACAAGTATAGAATGATCAAATAAATCAATGATTCAACATAAAAATAAGTCAATAATGTGTGGATGTGAATCAACAAATATATTAATCTAATTCAAAACACTTCTATTGTTTTAGTTTTTAAGATACAATTATAATCTATTAATCAAATTTAAAGCATTTTTTTTATTGTAATTTACCACTTGTCTTATGTCAAGACTCAATTTAATATCTAAATTTCATGATTTCACCCCATATGACACACTTATGATCATTTTTACACTTTTATACATTCATGAACTTTTCATAGATTTTAATATTTTCCTAGGCCTATGATTTTTTTTCCAAACATGAAATGCCTTTCTTTGCATATAATGATTTTCCATGCTTGTGTTGTTCTCCTAGGAATGTGATGGTTTTCCAAGCCTATGATGTTTTTATTGTCCTAGAATTATTTTTAGGACCTGTAATGGTTACCTAGGCAAGTCATGGGTTTTTAGGTCCATGATGATTTTCCAGACCTATGATGCTTATAGGCTCACAATACTTTTTCAAGACTAATATTATTTACCAGATGCATGATATTTTTCTAGTCCCATGATGCCTTAGTAATCTTGTGATGCATTTATATGCTCGGTAATTTTTCTAATCTTGTGATAATTTGCTAGGATTGCATTACTTTCCCAATCTTATGATTTACATGTTTAAAATATTTTTACAAACCTAAAATGATTCTTCTTTACATGGATTTTTATTTCATGCATTTATTTATTTTCCTAAAAATATTTTTATTTATTTTTTAGATATTGGTATTAAATTTTCCAATTTATATTTCACCTAGTTATAAAAATTTGTCAAGATTTTCCTTTTCATATACATAAAAACTCATTTTTTAAAGTTTTTTTCATACCATGATTTTCATTTTCATAGGATTTGATACCATTTTGAATCACATTATAGTGTGAGCCAACACCTATTATAAAAACATTTGATAATTTTACTTAAAATTATCTCTGGTTCATTCCTTATTAAAATTAGTTATAAAAGAGATGTGCTTTGAATTGTAAAAATAGTGGAATGAGTTTTAGGAGGATATATAATTTTTTATAATCTCACCTCTTTATATAGATCAATACCTTCTATTAGTAATAACATAAGATAATTATCTCACATATATCCTCAAGTATTATATCTCACATCTCTTCTTAGATATAAAAACTCGTGTCTAATTTTAGATATAGTCATATATACCTCCCATATTAATTAAGTATTAAAATTATTTTTTCATAATTTACTCGTTCTATGTCTATTTATTTTCCATTCATTTATGGGATTTTCTTCCTATACTTTTGTAATATTATTTTTTATAAATTATTTTAATTAAATAATTTTTTCCTATGGCACATTATGTTTTCAAAATTTAATGTGTTTTCCACTAATTCAATCTAAATAACGGTATCATACTAGGAATCACCAAAAAAAAATTACATTTTATAGTAGTTCCAAAAAGAAAAATTCTACATTTTGAACTAGTTTTGGAAAAATAATTTTTTTAAATTTTACATGTATTTCAAAAAAATAATGATGGAAATGGAAAAAGAAGCCAATCCAAGATACGGATCTATTTTTTGACATCTTATAATTAAAAAAAAGGGAACCTATCTAATATTTGGATCCAATTTTGGTATTAAAAAATGAGATAGAGTCACTACTTGAATGAAATTCATTTTTGTCACTATAAAATGAGCTAGAGTCACTACTTGAATAAAATCAATGGTTGAAGGGTGATAACTAATTTTTTTTGTAAAAACCTAATTATAATCATGAATAAAATGATAGATATTTATAAAAACATTACCCAATTGATAATACATATTATGGAATTATTATTCCAAGAATAATAAATGTGAAGTATATCTATGTAAAGCTTTAACAATAAATTGCAAAAAAAAAAAAAAGAATTATAACTGATAAAATTTAAAAGGACCTAGCTCTCATACAAGATGAATTTGAAAAGGTAAAAGGGAATAATATGTTTTTTTTATATTCATAAAAATAAATATATGTAAAATGGAGTGTTATTTTTTGTTCCTCACATTCTGATAATTCTCTATATTTATTTGGTACTTTGAAAAAAACATAAATTAAGGTATTGGTTTTTAGTTTTTAAGCAAAATGGATTATATTGGTTAAGGCCTCAAGAAATATTGTCAAGGAATTCATAAAACTCTACAATAATATAATAGGCCTAAGAATTTTTTCTCTTAATTACACCTCAGTATATTTACATCCCACTATGGGTACCACTTTCATCAAATAAATATGGTTGTGTAACAACATGTTCACAATCAATGTAAGCATTTGAGTCACACACGAAAAAATTATATATTACATAAAAATATTTTCATATAGTATGGTATAAGAGGTAATAATTATATTAATTTTTGGAATCTTGATCCTTATCAGTTATGTAGTACATGCAACCATGATAGTTATACATGTTGATTAGTTGAATTTCCTGCACAAAAGTATTTAAAACTAAAAATAATAATTTTACGGAGGCTACCACACTCAAGTTTAAATAAATAACTTATACACTCATGATTTTTTATGTTCATTGATAATCATAATTAGGAATAAATTGGCACATTAACTTCTAATGAAGGGTAAATGATCCAAATATAAATTCAGAAGAATATTTTAATCAAAATAATGAATTAAAAAATGGTATATCAAATTGGGGTCACCATGTTGGGGTCATATCTCTAATTAAATTTGATAAAAATCCTAAAATATAATATAGTTTGTAAATATAATCAAATGACCTAGTTTTGATACACTACAAGAATTCTTTTGGGAAATCATTTAGGACAATGACCAAAGTTTAGGGTCTAAATTTTGCACCAAAGGGCCTAAAAACACAAAATAAAACACAATATAAAAATAAATAAAAATAGTTAAATTGTATTTTTATATTTTTATGAACTTTGTGTCATGACAAAAAAATTTTACTCCTTTAGATAACACTTTCTACATGAATATTCACACTCCAAGTTGAATCACTTCATATTATATTTTTAGATTGTTTTAGATTAAGGTAAAAACAGGTTTTGAAGGGACCCCAAAACCCTATAACAGAATCAAAAAAGATAAAGCAATACCATGCACTAGGAAAAGCATTCCTAAAACCTACTAAATAGTAGCAACAAAATCAGGTTATATAAGGACAACATCAATATCCAGTTTATATTCAGCCCCCTAATATTCCAAGTAATGATTTATTATCTATTTTTTAGGGGTAAAATCCAGAATAGTTGCCTGCCTGCCATCAGCAATATTCTGCATACTTTCTAGCTCTCTAGTTTTCTTAGTGGATCTTCTTCTAGGTTTATCTAGAGAACCAACATCTGGTTTCACCTTAAAATTTTGTTCATCTCTTTTTCTAGATTTATCCAAAGTAGAGGGAAGATGTTTTTCCTTAGTTTGTTGGTCTTTTTTGCTACTTCTAGTTTCTACCCCCTTAGTATTGGTCTTTTTTCTACCCATTTTCTTTGGTTTAGAATATGCTTTAAGTTCTCTCCATTATCATTCATAAGAATCTCATCCAAAGGGAAATCATTATCAACCTGAATCTCCCTAGATTGAGAAGAAAGAAAATCTCCCTCCTCTAAATTATTTCCATCTTCAGCCAAGAATTCACCTTCCTCTAGCATAGTTTTGTCATCTACATCTCTCCATCGATCTTCTATCCTTTGATAGAAAATGATTTTTTTTGATAGATATATCAAATCATCTATTCTTTGTATAGGTATTATGGTATCTGATTGCAACCCATGTCCTTCTTTCTCAAAATTTTCTTTCTCAAAAGAAAGCTCTTTATTCACCTTAGTATGTGGAGCTTTAGGATCCTCAAAAGAAGGCTCTTTATCTGCCTTAGCATGTAGAGCTTTAGAATATTCATTATTCTTTTGTTCTTGTCGATGATCTTTTTTGGGTTTCCATACTTTCTTTTGCTGGACCTTGGTCTTTCTCCCTTCCAAAACACTACTTTTGGATGGACAATTCTTGACCAGATGCCCCTGTTTCTTACAAGCATAGCAAGAGTTAGGCAAATCTTCAAAAAAAATACCTTGAGTTTTTTAACCCAACTTGGATATTGGATCCACTTTTTCTGGGAGATGATTCAGATCTGCCACTTTAACATAAATTCTTGCACTTTGAAGTTTAGATCTAGTAGCCGTAGCATTATCCAATGCCACAAGTTCACCCAAAAAATTGGCAATACCTTTAAAAATGTCCTCAAGCCAAAACTCTAAAGGGAGGCCAGGAAGTCTAACCCGTATGGGAATGGTTAAAAAAAAAGAATCTGAGAGATCCATGTTAGGCTCCCATTTCTTAATAGTGAGAGAACACTTACCAAAAGACCACGGTCCTCCACACAAAACCATATTCATGTCTTCCTTACAGTTGAAGATAAATAAGAAGAAACCATTCAACATTGGTGCCATATCTACCTCTCCTCGAACATTTTTAGATTGTTTATTTCCTACTAAAAATAGATATAAAGGAGATGTCATTTGGATTGTAAAAATAGTGGAGTGAGTTACAATATGGTAGATAATATTTTATCTTCTCACATATTTTTATATTTTTATTCTCATTTTTTACAGTACGAGGCAAATAACTCACATCTCTCTAGAAGGATAGTATATCACATCTCTTCATAGATATACAAAGTCAACTCTCATTTATAAATAATTGTACATACCTCACACATTAATAAACTAGTAAAAAATTATCTATAATATATTCTCTCCATATATTTTTATTTATATTTATTATTTATAATCATTTATGGTGTTTCTATTATATGTTTACAAATCTACTTAAATATCTTTCACCTACAGTACATTAAGTTTCCATAATTTAGAGTGTATTCAAATTAAAGGGATGTATTCATGTACCAACTATGAAATTGAGGTAAGTATACCTAATGTTAATCTATTTTTGTTTGTACTTTGGTCAATTTGTGAATATTTTATATTTCATTTATTTGATAAGATAACACATGCTTATTTTATTTTAATTATTATTTTTTAACATTATTATTAAGTATAGTTATTTTTTTACCTTCTAGTGACACTTTAGATTTAGTAAGGTCATTTTCCCTCTTTCTATAAAAATATTATGTGTGTAAGTTCCCATTATATGCCTATTAAAAATTACACTTCTCTATAGGATTAGACCACTTTTTGGATTGAAATTATTATGAAATTGATTAAAAATGGTAATTTATATGCATGGATAGGAAGACTTACAACTATTATATTTATATTTATAGACCAGAACTCAAATAAGTTAAATCAAATAGAGATTATGTCTACTTGAAGATTAGGTAAGAACAAGTGACATCCATAGATATATAAGAGCATAACCTAAAACTAAAATGTCAAGAATAAATTATTCTAAATCCTAAGCCTATTACATAAAGATATAACTCTCAATAGACCTCAACAGAAGTAATTGATTGTAACTATGGTTGTAAAGATGCAAGTAAAGTAAATGGTTGTAAATTGATACTAATTAAACTAAACGATGGGTTAGATGGTTGTAAATGGGTAAGGTGAAAGTTAAACAAAATGGGTATATATCAACCTAAGGTGATTGATGGAATTATAAAGAATCCTATATCTATACCAATTTATTTGGTATAAGGAGTATCCTAAGAAAATATACACAAATACATATATAATGAAATAGAGAAAATTTAATATACTAAGTTAAAAATAAAGGAAATATCTATGGATATATATAATTACCATGGGGTAGACACATCACTACTTCAATCTCCCACTTGGATCAAGTGGAGCTTTTCAAATGAATATTGTAGGTTGAAAACTTCAAATGGCTAGATTAAGACTAAGATATCCTTATTTAGGAACTTCCAATAACTCCTCCTATTGATATTAAATGAAACCAAAATATAAGACCTCATAGATAATGTTATAAAACAATAAATATCCCAAATCCTTTTTATCATATAAATATGAGCTCAAATTATCATGCCAAAAAAATTAATGATTGAAACTGCACAAAAACATGACATTTTTATTTAAGAATGTATAAATCAAATTATACATAAATTAAATTAACAATTTTAAACCATATTTAGTCATGAATCACATAAAGTGTCAAAAAAAATAAAAACAACATGGGTGGAAATGCACAAGTGGATACACATTCATTGCATAACCATCCATCCCCCACTTCCTCTAATAGGCCTATGGGATCTCAAACAAGCATAAACCTATGAAACTAAACATAGAAATCCCAATGGACCCAAGGTATATAATGGATTATTAACTATAATTATTTTGTTTTGATACTCATTTTATTCATCAAAACTCTCAATGAGGTTTAAGGCAGACATCGATTGATTCCTACCAATCATAATGTTCTATTTGCATCTAAAGTTGTAACTTGATATAATTTAAAGTTTATTGAGATTTATTGAAAGATTATTATAAATGGAGATTTATAATTTTCATATGACCTAAAAATAGTTCTTAAGTGTCCTTTATTATCTCCCTAATGGTGGATCACTATGTCTTAGCTATTGGATCCTTCTAACCTTGACTATTTTATAAAAGAGGAAGGATGTTTCGATGGATAAATTTTATATGGTCATCCTTATTTTCCTTCCTTAGTCTTGGAAGACTATCATTAATGAAGTCTCCAAGCTTCTAGTATTTTTATATTTCATTAATTTAAAAAAAAATTAATATTTACATGATTATGTTAAATTTTTTAGGTATCCATCTAAATTAAATGCATATAAGAGGTAAAAAACTTTCATAGTATTAAAAAAGGTCTTCAGGAGCTTCAATCTCTACCACAACCATCAATGGATGCCAACAATGTTAAATAAGAAAGTAATTTTAGTTATTAGTTTTAGGATTTAATTTTTGGTTCATATGGTATAGGAGATAAATTTAAGGGGGAATAAATTTTTTTCCAACCCATATTATGGATTTAAAGAACTTGTAAATGTCAAAAGGGTCAAAATAAGACTTTTTTCTAGAAAAGAGCCATAACTTGAAAATCATGAAGTTTCAGGTCCTCCAACCACTTTCATGTGGAAGAGGATGAAAAAATGAGGCAGGGAGGGGGCGGGGCGGGGGGGGGGGGGGGGGGGGGGGTGGGGGGGGGGGGGGTTGGGTTGTGGGTGGGGGTGGTGGGGGGGTGGGGTTAAGTTTTAAGTTACACAACCTATGGGTATTTATGTTTTTGTAATTGGATAAATAAATATGTGACTAATCTATGTCAAATAGTTTTGTTTAAAAATTATTTTCTACCTTCACTTAACAATTAGTAAAGTTAAATACTTTTTTTTAAATTATTTAATAAAGAATGATAGTCAAGGTTGAGAGGTATTAAAACTTTTTTACCACCCTATTACATTAATTCCATAGTGGGTCTCACCACATGGATTAATAGCCATGTAATTATCCCAACCACCCAATGATGCTCAAATGTATTATTGACCTTCAGTGACATGGTGGCTACCACTAAAACAAGTGTTAGGTCATTAGTGACTTGTCTCCTCACTACATGGTCACACAAGTGAATTTTGGCCCATTTATAAGGTACTATAAAAATTGGATCATATGCTCTTCTAAATGGTGTCTCAACTTAGGAACTACCCTACAAACAACCAAATTTAGAAAAACCATAGTGAATAAACCTAGGACATTAAATTTTTAAAATTAAAGGAAATAATTCACCAAAATTGTAAACTTTCAAATAAATATTTTTTGGGAATATTTTTCCTCATTTACTATGAAAAAAATTATATGAATATTGAGGTAATTATAAAGGAAAATTAGGAAAATTTTATAATTTTAACTTGAAAATTCATATAAATTAAATCATATGTCTAAAATTAGAAATGCAAATTATAGTATAATCATAGTTAATTCTTATTTATATTAAAATTAGAACTAGGAAAATTTAGCATGTGTGTGTGTGCACATACAGACACACACACATATTGAAAACTACTCAAATTATAAATATAAAGAAAGTTCTAAATTTATTTCAAATAAACTATAATAAAATATAGAGAATTATATTATTCAAATAGTTTTTATAACTTGATTCAAATCATGAAATAATTTTTCATTACATTAACTCATCATACTTTTAGCTTTAAATAATAACAAACTAGTGCATGAAATCTCCCACTCATTACATCATATTTTATTTATTTCTATTTCACATGTATAATAAAATAATATTACAAAAAATGGCTAAAATACCAGAAAATAATCCATTTATTTTAATCTACATTTGTAAGCCATAAAAGATAAAATTAGACTACATGAAAGCTCCATGTGTAACTACAAGGAGAATATAAGTAGGGATTTCCTTCCATATTATTTCCATCATTAAATGATTTTCAGACACCCCTCAGTAAAGAACTCCCAAATCTAATCATGTAGATTACCATTCAAGTGTAAGGTGATGTGATATGTGGGTAAGGGAGAAATGGAAAACATGTATAGAATGTTTGACCTATTATTATTATTATTATTATTATTATTATTATTATTATTATTATTATTATTATTATTATTATTATTATCATCATCATCTACAAAGAAGGCTCACACTAACACATAATAATTAACACAAGATCCATTTCAGAATACCAACATCAATATTTTAATAACACATGGTAGCCATCAGAGGGTATAATATTAAACAAGGATCATGAATCACTCATTATGGATAAGTATTGCTTCCATTCAATAAATGGTGTGGTTAATGAATAATTTATAATGCTTCCACTTTGCCAAAAACTTCCCTTTCCATGGGAGGACTTTGGAAAATTTTATTTTTCTATTTCCCAAACCCCATGCAATGGATCCATGTAGGAGGACATTGGGGCATAGTTCTCATGTCCAAACCCTCTCAAAGGAAGGCATATATTAAAAATAAAAGATAATCCTAATTAGGTAGAATAACATTTCAATTTCAATTCAATAAAATGGATGTGAAAATAAAAATTATAATAGTATTAATAAGTCATCTCCATGACCATAAATGGATAAAAATAAATATGGTGGCCATAGGCCCAGCCATGGTAAAAAATAATAAAATGGGGAAAGCCAAATGGCCATAAAACCCTTGAAGGAGAACGTTTATAAAAAAATAATAAAATACTTTCATAAAAAATACTACCTTAGTTCCTCTACTTATTCTTAAGCAATCATTCCTCCTATAAATACCTTTCTACAAGAAATCCTTCTCTACTTCAAGCTTATTTATCCTTCTCAAGCTCAAGATCCTCTCTCCAAAATTAAAATAGTGACCTAAAAGTTATACAAATTAATGGTTACTAACTTAATTATAGAGAACTAACTCAATCCCTAGCTAATGGGAAGGTGATACTTTTCCTTTCCCATGCCTCTATCTCTCATAAAAGTATTTTATGCATTAACTCAACCTACACACCCATGCAGGAAAGCAAGACTTCCACACCCTCATTAATGATCTCATTTTCCCATTCCATAAATGGGCACATGGGCTATACTAAAGTTTATTTTAGGATCCTATAAAATTATCATACATCCTTATTGGTAAAATGTCTCTAATTTCCACACAAATCATCATAAAATCACTTCATATGACCTTTCAAAGTTGTATTTTCAATTCCTTTCGACCTTTTCAAATTATGAAATCAAATAGGATCTCTTTTCAACCTTATAACATTTTAGAGACTTCACTAAATATATAATGCATGGGTAAAGAGTGAAATAATAATGTCATTTAGTCTAGTATTTCCAACATTTAAACAAGTGACTAAAACACATAAAAAGTGAAAAAGAGATAGATGTCAACTAAGGACACAAAACATCTATTGAAAATTAGAATCCATGATTAACATAGAAAAATATACTTCATTTAGCCAATTTTAATATTTCACATCATTTCACACATAAAATGTATCTATAATAGGATATATAAATTAAATGAACTTGAAATAATCTCAAGTAATATGTACAAACACATATTGTATACATATAATCATCAAAATAATATTATCACTTACATAATCATTAAGTGGTAATATACACATGCCAATCATCCAAATATCCATACAATAATTCATATGCTAAATAAACACTGGCTCTTCTACCATTAAAATGTAATATGGATCTCAATAAATAATTGAAATCATCTATCACTAGCCTCTGAATCAACTCGTGTAAGAAAAAAACCATCGAATAAATATACAATTTTCTTAGTAATAATTTAAAAACTAAAATATTTCTTATACAATAACATAAGGAACATGTCATAATATGACATATGTAAAATAGAAAAAAGGGTCAAATAAACTATAAATTTTAAAATTGGGGCCACACACAAACAAATTGTATGAATGTTATGTATTATATTATGAATGAAACATGAACACCCCCCCCCACACACACACAAACTATTACAATACCTAAATTGAATAATTAAATCTTAACTTGATAGTATAATCTAAGTTGATATAGTTGAAAGATGTCATCTATCATAGTATGATATTGACTAGATTAATATAGTATAATTTTTAGAAGATAGACTTAGAACTATATCAGGCTAGCTGATACATTATAGGAGGCACAAAGGTATAGAATAAACAATATTAGTTAGGTTGATACCATAGGATATAGAGAATATATAGAATCTAAATAAGAAGAAAATGAAATGGAAATAAAGATATATATTTTCATGAGTTCATACTAACATTATTGATAGTGTAATAGGATAGAATGCCAACATATCTCATAAAGTACCATGATCCAATCCCACTTCATTCCTGATGCAAACTTTCTGATGTGATTTTATGGATATTGATGCATCAATAATTTATTGTAAGAGAAAGTGTCAATAAATTTATTAAATTTAAATTTATTGTGTATACATGTGCCCCACCAAAATATTATCATGTCTTATAATAGTGCAACTCAGGATGTTGCCTTGGTAAACAAACATAACAACACAAAAGAACATAATTGAAAATAAATGCTAAAAGAAATGAAATGAAATAAAAATGTGTGCCTTCACTTTTATTTCTTATTTTATATGATGATGTGTGTGTCATAGATTATAGAAGGCACCCAATGAGAATAATGAGAGGTGGACCTGAAAAATAAGACAAAAAACTTTTTGTTTACAAAAATATATACTAGCACCTAAAAACTATTTATGTCACCAAGATTTCAAGGGTTCTTTTAGTTTGTAAAAATGACCTATTGAAACAAATATATGGGTGAAAAATATAATATCATGAAAAATACTTAAAATCTTAAAAAAAATAATTTTTACTATAAATAGGTAGAAACTATTCATTTACACATTTGTTATTTTTAGAAATCCTAGATCTTTATGTGTCTATATTTAGTGATTTAAGATAAGATGGTTCACATATGTCACATCCCAATTCCTCACTAAGCTAATTTACCAAATTGTCTATTGATTATTATGGTTGTTAAATTGATTAATTACTATTAAATTAATTAGCAAGTCATATGCTCTTATGGGATAGTTTTATGTTGCTTAGATTACATGATTAAATTGCTATGATTAGCTATATTTATATATTATTTACATTATGATCATACTTATTAGTTTTTATGACAATATTTTATGATATATATCATAATATTATGGGATAACTACATTCTTGTCATGAGTTGGATTTAGGATAGATCCGTCACTCAAGGCATGATGGAGGGATAACATCATCAGAGAGGATGGCATAGATACATGTGTTAGGAAATGATAGAGGAATAGATAGAACCCACAAACACACCAAAATTTTTAGCTTTAGTATGTCTTTGATGTTATATAAATTTAGATGATTGGTTATGTGTGTTAGTTGTGATTTAGTTTAAGTGTAATGCTTATGTGGATCAAACTGTGTGATTAAATTATTTTTGTAGTATGTATATTGAGTGAATAATTCTACTTTTGATCATGTTGTGTTATTGTATTCATGATTTTGGATGATATTTCTTTAATGAGAAAGTAAATTTGTTGGATTAATATGTATCTACTACTGCTCATAGACTAACTATAGTGTCTTTAAAATGTCTTGTGCATGAGTAGGGTATAATGATAGTTAGGAAATATAATTATTGTGAATTAATGCCATCGTATATAAAAGATAGTTAAATATATTAGGGGATAGTCTATATTGAGTGGTAATAATAAATGGCTACATTGATATAATACCATTATGATTTGGTATAGAAATTGTTTGATTTATTATTATAGTAAAAAACATATCATTGAATTTAAATTAGTCATATTTTTATTTAAAGTCATGATGTTGATTATATTATCTAAGTTATTAACAAAATTGCATTATTAAGCTAAGTTATCCTATGAACTAACCTAGTCAATGTTTGGATGCATAGACAATAGTGACTTAAAAAGTGTTAGTTATCATTGGTAATGATCTAACAAGTTAAATTTTTAAAGGGAGATACATGAATGTTAGCTCAAAGGAACCATGTTGTGATTAGGGCTTTATCTATTGTCTCATCTTGAGTTAAACTAGATTAGTAATAGTTTGGTAGATAATAGGGATTATGCATGATGTAATTATGGAGAACCTAGAGCTTCATGATAACAATTGCATGTAAGGCATGTATGAGGGAAATATATGTTAAAAATGATAAGAGGAGACATGGAAAAGGACATGGGAAATATGAATGAAGATGAGAAGAAATAAGAATAGAGAGAGGAGTGAGGATTATTCTGGTTCAATTAGTGTCAACTTGGAAGGTATTGAAAGTTTGGTGAAGTAATTTTATTATTGTTTAACTCGAGAGAATTATATGGATATATATGTATTTTAGGGTTTTGAGAAATGTTTCATATAATATTAATGATATAGGTTTAGCCCTGTGGATGGCTTAGGCATCCATAGAACTAAACCTATATCACCTAAATCCTTATGGAATAAAGACTAAGATTATTTGTGTAAACTGTTATGGTTTAAAGGATATTATTATTTTTTTGTGGTTACTATATGATCAAGCTAATAAAATATAGGATTCAATAGCCGAGTTTCAAATTAAAAGGTTTTTTGTGTATAATAACCATTATTATACATATATGGTCTGGAAAATTTTGAAATTTTGAGTATATATATAAGATATGAGACTATGTGTATGTTTTGACTTACCAGGGATACAAATACTAAGTTTAAGTTAGTTTTTCAAATGAAAGGAATCATATAAAAAAAAATTGTATGCTGATTATGAACTTTTTTTAGTGTTTTAGTATATTAGGTATGAACTGTGTACACTTTTCATTCAAAAACATGAACATATATAAGGACTGTGTGCTTTGTCATTTAAAACTATGAATATATATATAGGGACTAAGTATGATTATTTTTTAAGACCATGATATTATATAAAATGACTGTGTGGATATTATTATAAATCCTAGTATGATAAAATAAGTCTATGTAAATTAGTTTGAGGAGGAGATATATCAATCCTAGAGTGGACATAGTAAGTGGTTAAGTCCTATCTCAACTCCATATTAATATTATATAAATATGTGTTATGTGAGGCAATTGTTATAACCATTTATTTATTCATTATCATATACAAGTATTGGATATTAAAATCAAATTGGATATCTATATTACTAGGATCACACACACACACACACACACACACACACACACACACATAGATAGATCTTGCAACTTGTATTTTATTTTTGTATTGGGTATTTGGACCCTATATATAAACATGTAATGTATCTTTAAGCTTATGAGTTTTAATAAGGATAAAAATTGAAAGATTCAAACATTTAACTAGGCTTAAGACATTGTTTAGAGAACTATGCATAAACTATTATAAGGCTAATATACTTATATAAATTGTGCAATGGTTTCATTTTTATATGGTTCACAATGAATTTGAGCTGGATGTCAACTTGATTTATATGGTACTTGTGAAACTTGGGAAAAGTATGATCCTACAATAAGTTAAAAGGGTAAAATATAGATTTGAGTAGTTGATTGATTATAGTAATATATTTATCAAAAATTCAAGATAGTATATATAGTTTAATGACTTGAGTTGTGGGAAAATAGGGTAATAGACTTTGAATGGTTTTCCACCATAACTAGATTTTGACTTTTTAATTTAAACAAGATAAATAAGAATAGGGTTCAAGGATGTTGAAATCATATGTTCCTATCTTTAATACTCTTCTATGAATAGGTAAGTATTTAATGTTTTGTCTGAATCATATGTAGTTCATAATGGAAAAAAATATATTGTTAGTTTAGTAACAAACAATATTTATATATATGAATAAATACTTATATGAAGTATATATTATATATGATTTTGATAAATATAGGTGAATAGATATAGTAAATATATATGTATGAGGAACTTATGTACACATACATACATATATATATGTACATAGGAGATGTGTGTTTATAATTATGGTAATTATTGACTATTAAATTAATTCATAAAAACATATGAGGTAGAACACTACGATTATATGAATACAATCCCTTTAAAGTACAATAAGTAATATCAATTAAGGTTTTATGTTTATTTATGATATAATACATTGATTATGAGGTATTTCATTTCTAAAACTATTATGACTAGCTTATTGTTGATTGAGAAATGTGTACATAGAATATAAACTATGATATTATTTGTTGTGATAGAATGTACTACATTGGAATTTCTTATAGAAATTAGAAACATGTAGTCTATGTACAAATATATACCCAATTGCTATAGATTGTTCTTTTTTATGTTTATTATTTAAGTAATAAGTAATATGTATGAGATTCATTACATATGTTTGATAGACTAAATGCATGTAATTTGATTATTTTCATACTTATCATGTTTTATGATTTATAAATAAGAAGCAATCCATATGAATCTATTGGTTATATTTTATATTAACCAAATCTCACATTGATGGTACTAAATAAGTAGTGAGATGAAATTTAATAGCTTACTTATCATCAATAATGCCATATGAGGGCAATCTGATCAAGTGGTGTGTATGAATTTGAATAATCCTTTAGACAAAGTAATGTCTAGTTAAACATTGTCATTTATTATGTATGATTTACATGTTGTGTGATATCATGTTAGAATGAATTTATTTTTGATAAACATCATTTATTAGATATCTTATAACACATGGGTACTATCTTCTCTTTGGATTCCCACACTATCACTATTTACCCATCTATGAAGGGATGGTAATTCCCTAGTTGGGGGATTATGTGGGGGATCAATGGTCCATGGTTGGTGTGGAAAGTGCTTAAATGATGATCTCAATCCTAAATCATCACTTCATTGGAGAAAAAACTTGATATTACCATATATATTAAATTTTATGTGACTCATGCTCTATGGAGCCTTGTATCTAGTATTGTTTTGATTGTTGAAACATTATATAATGAAATTGAAAACTATTATGACAAATGAAATTACCAATTAGCCAAAATTTGAAAATACTCAACATTTATTTCTATTGAATTACTTGAAATAATTACAAAGCTAAACAATGTTTAAATAAGCCTCAACTCATAATTTAGAGTTGACATGCAAATATTCAAAAAAACTAAAATCTTAAAAAATGTCTATTTTTACTAGTCAATATTTATAGTAAATTTCAAATGCAAGAACACACAGATCTAAAAAAATATTAAAATATAAACACTAATTATCCTATGGGATGAAATTCAACTAAAGTTAATGTCTGGTTCTAAAAATAGAAAATTCTTAGAAAAAACATTAAATATTAATTTTGGACCCTCAAGTGATCACATATGGCCTTACAAAAATATATAAATAAACTCTAAGCAAATATGTATTCTTATTATGACATATAACTTTTTGATATGAAATTTTTGACATGTGAAAGAGATAAAATGGATCTACGTATCAAAATTTATGGCCTTTAGAAGATTGGCCTATTTTTTCTACATCATTCTCCTCTAGTTGAAAAAAACTTAGCTCCTACAAGTTTCCCTAATTATACTACTGCCATTTGTATTTATCAATCCTATTCATCTCCCATTATTTAATCCAAGTGTTTTCTTCTTATTGTAATCCTTCCTACTGCACCAAGTACATTTTATAATTCCCTTGCCTTGTGTTCACTATCTTCATATCCAAAACCTGCACTATTTTTTCTTTCTTCTTCTTTGGAACCTGTTGCTCCCAATTTACTTCTTCATCTTCACCATCCTCTCCATAGAATTAATATAGATCTAAAACATTAAATATTAGAGACATACCAAAATTCTATGGTAAATTTACCTCATAAACATTGTCATTTATTTTCTTCACAATTCTACATGGTCCAATTTTCTTGTACTTCAACTTTTTGTATGTGCCTTTTGGAAATATTTCTTTCCTAAAGTAAACTATTACCAACTCTCTATCTTCAAATACATTTGGTTTTCTTCTGACATCTACTTTTCTTTATATTTCTCATTACTTTTCTGTAACTTTCTTCTTACTCCTTATAATTACTACATATACTTTTACATCATCACTAATTCAATATACAATTGGTAATTGTACCAAATATAAAATAACCATTGGATTTCTCCCAAAAAAAATCTAAAATAATGATTTTACTATTGATCTATTCACTAAACTAATATATGCAAACTTAGCTTATGGTAAAGTGAAGTCCCATTGCTTGGGTTTCTCTCTCACTATGCATCTCAACAAATTTCCCAAGCTCATATTTACAACTTCTATCTATCCATGTATTTGTGGGTGATATGCACTACTAAATTATAGATTAGTACCATATTCTTCCACAAAGTCATCCAAAAATGACATAAAAATTCATTTCCCTATTTGAAGTAATAAATTTTAGAATAACATGCAATCTCATAATATCCTTAAAAAATAATACTTCAACTCTAGTGGCATCATTGGTTTTCTTACATGCAATGAAATAAGCCATTTTATAAAATCTATCTACAACAAAAAAAAATTTAATCATTGCCTCTTTGTGTGTTTGGAAATCCCAACATAAAGTCCATACTCAAATCTATCCATGGTCCTCTTGGAACTGGTAATGGTATGTATAGTCCAATATTTTGTACATGCCTTTTGGCCACCTGACATATCCTACACCTTGAAATGTACCTTGTAACATCTATCTTCATCTTTTGACAAAAATGCTTTTCCTCCATCAAAGCTATTATCTTCATCTTACCAAAATGTTCATCCAAAACACCACTATGTAATTCTCTTATTATATTATCTCGTAGAGACCATAATGGCATGCACAATTGTTTCCCTTTGAAGAGATAACCTTCTTGTATAAGATAGTCATCATGAATAGCATCTGTCCCACCTATTAATGGATTCTTACACTACTCAACCACCTTGCCAAAATATGGATCAATATCATATAATTATTTGATAGTTTCAAATCCAACTAATTCACTCACCATATTAGTTAATAACACTACTCTCTTGCTTAATGCATCGACAACCTAATTTTATTTTCCTAATTTATGTTTCAACACAAAAGTATACCCCTGCAAGAAAGAAACCCACTTTAAATGCCTGCTATTCAATTTATTGTGTGTATTCACATACTTCAAAGACTCATCATTTATAAATAGTATTAAATCCTTAGGCACCAGGTTATCCCTCCCATGTCTTAATGATTATATAATTTCATAAATTTCAACATTATAAGTAAAATAATTTTATCTTACCTCATTCAATTTCTCACTGAAATATGCTATTGGCTTTCCTTTTTGACTTAACACAACACCAATCCCTAAAAATAAACCATGAAGATATATTTTCACTTATATTTTCACCCTTTGAGGAGATACAAAGCTCTCATCCTCTAAGTGGCACAATTAAATCACCTATAGGCTTGTGGGTAGCCTAAGGAATGAGGTGAGTATCTAGTTAGGGCTAGCTCCCTTGATGTACCACTTAGGATTTCAACTACTACTAACTTTGTGGGGGTGAAAAGGGAGAGAGATAAATAAAATAAAACTAACCTAAGGGAGGTGATACACATAATTTATTGATGACATCCAACCATATGCATAATACACTTGAAATCAAAAGACAAACTAAACATACACTCTCCAATCTATGCCTCGTTGCATCAATGTTACATTATGGGGTTACGGATGAATGTGAAAAGATAATAAGACTATAAAAGAGGCCTTGAGTGGTAATAATTAGGGGACTAACTCACTTAAACAGTGACATTTCCTAAAATACATCACATGCCCTACAAGAAAAAGCTGCAAATAGGTGAGAGAATGTGACAACTTGCTAAGGAATTCATAGTCTTCACTAGGAAAATTCAACATTAAAGTAAATCACACTATGAAAAAAAATGGAAGAGGTAATAATTATTAATTTTATTGATCATAAGGTATATAAATAAGTATGGATTCACCATACTTAGGTGAAACATCCATACAATGGCTAAAATGGCTAGTTCCTATAGAACTTGAGAGAGAGAGAAGAAGAGAAGTCTAAGGGTCACATGGACAATTTTAAAGCTGATCCAAGGAGTCAATTTTGAATTTTATAATGATATGGGATGAATAATGTAGGTTATAAAAATATAAATGTTCATCTAAGTCACAAACATCATGAAAAATGGCATAAAACTCCCATTTTGCATAGAAAAATTTCCTTCATGATTATCTCTATTTTAACATCCCATAACTGATCAAGACCAAGTATTATGGTTTAAATATAGGTTTAGGACATTATAAATTCCTTTTTAGGCATTTTTTGTATGCTTGGTCTTCTAGAATCAACTAGAATTGAGAAATCATCATCTATAATCTAAAAATAACTCCTTTCATGAACCTTACACACTTAGCTTCCAAAAAGGCATTAATTTTAAATGAAAATACATGAGAGGGAGTTAATAACATGTTTTAATAAATTTTAAGGCCATAAAAGCATCACACACACCTTAAAATGAGCTCACTTGAAGTTTATCATCTTCTTCACTAGCTTGTCCAATAGGCTAGATTTGACTCACTGAGTTGAATCACCTATTTGGGTAAATTAAAATTTATTTAATGGCATGAAATTAATATTATGAGTTATTAAAATAATTACTATTCCCTATTTTTTTTCTTAACTCCTTATAAAACCTATGAAACACAAAAAATGGTTAAAATGATCTTGTTTTGCACCAAGTTCATACAAGTCCATACAACTAATTAGCGTAGAAGGAATTTTGAGAGATTAATATTAACCATAAAATATATATTATTGTCAAAATTATCCATTTTAATAGCTATGCAACTTCATATTCATGAATTGGTCTTAGCTAAGGGTTAGGTAAGGTTTTAGACCTACTTTTAGTCCTAAAGATGGTTCATAAAGTTTTCACATCCAATTAAACAAAAATAAAAAAATTGATCATATGGGACCCTAATAACATCTCCAAATTACTTTTACTCCAATTTAAAACCTCATAGATAATATGAGCATCACAACTTGACCTATCACTCTCTTTTCATATTTTCTTGCATGTCTGGATGAATTTTGAGCTTCAAAATGACCTTATCTGGATTTCCTTGAAATATAAAACTTTTTACGTATCTTATATTCCCATAAAATCATTTATAAATGGATTGGGATGTGAATTTCATGATATAATGTTAAAAGCCCTTCCATTTAGTCTTGGCCTAAGCCTTTTTCCATAGGCTTGCCTATAGCTTCTATGTCTTAGATCATTATATTTTATTTCATTTCATCCAAAATGCCTATACACATATGATATTATTCTAAAAACATGATCTAATCAGTTTTAAATTCCAATTAGGTCCAAAAATGAAAGTGGTTCCTTATTTGAGCCTCTAGGTATAACTATGCCTACTACGACTAACTGTAACCTTAGATGTCTAGACCACCCTATTTGGTTTCACCACCTTATGATTAGTTTCCCATGTTGGTGTATGAGTATTACAACTTAGTCAACCTTCACATAATTTCCTCCAATATTTTGGCTTCAAATTTCATCATTTCCTCTCAAATCTGCTAGGGTTTGCACATGGGAAAGTACCCCTATTTCAAATAAAATAGAGGAAACTTTACCTATTTTTTAAAACCAATTGAATTTATTAGTATCTTATTCAACTAATATATGTTATATTTACCAATTTTAATCCCTTCATAAGGTCTAAATACCCTTCAACCTCCTCAATCTCTCAAAAGACTTGTCAGGGAAAATTGTCTAAAGTGTTCTTTGTATAGACTGTGTATGTGCATGAAAGTGTCTTCCCATATGATTGGTTTATGTTGGTGAGAGTGTTTTGAGATGATATTTAACATATTTCATTTTATTATAATTTATTTTTTCTATTCCAACCTTTTACACACTCCTCTATACACTTGAACTCACAAGATTGTGTCTTGCATGACTAACTATGTATCTTGCTTATCCCTCACAAGAATGACTCATGTTTGTGCATTTTGTAGTCTTTGAATCCTAAAAAAATGCTTAGAAATCCCTCCTAATATTTCTCATGGTGACCTATCAGTGAACTATATCCACTTACTCTAAGTCTATGTCCTATTTATGTCAAGAATGCTAATTCTCTGCTCACTATTGTTGGCATGGTTGTAGGTGTCCTTCAGGCTCAAAGGGGACTATGAAAGTTATTTCACATTTTTGGATGATTATGGAGGTTTTAATTGTCATGATATATTATTCACAATATTCATTCTTATCACTCTAACCCCTCAAGCACCCTCCATACTCATTAATTCACTAAACTAAGTTTTTTATCTTTAACTATGAACTCTTGCCTATTGGACCCCAAGTTGTAGGTGTTCATGACTATATTTAGACCTTGAAGTATTGTTAAGACTCATTTAAAGTTTTAGAAAACTCTTATATATGGATTAGACTCATTCTATTTACCCTTGGTGGCTTTGAAACTTTACTTAGGCATATTTGCATTTCATTGTCTACCTACAATCACCTACAGGTGACTATAGAAGGTCATGTAACTAATATTTAGCATCAAAAATAATGCCACATACCATGTAAAACCTCTAAGGACTCTTTATATTCATTTGACACTTATTTTTGTTGGATTAACTCCTCACCTTTTCATACTAATGCCTAAACATAACCTATATATGTTAACTTCTTGATGTTTGAGGATAATTGTCCTTAAACTCTATTGTAGGTGTGTGTTTCCTGCCAATGTATGGATTGAGGGTATGCTTGAGAAGTCACAACACCAAGTAACATTATTTTAGGTGACTTATCTACTCATGAATGTTATCATCATAATCTATAAACACTCTCTTGTGATATCAAAGCCAAGTCAAAACTTTTGAAATGCAAAGGCCTCCTTTGGATTCACTGTCCTGTAGACAACATTGAAGGAAAACAATATTTTATTAGCAAATTTGAGATCTCAAATGACCATCTTTCACCAACCAAATTCCTCCCAAATTTTACATAGTGATTTTTCATGCTAGAGGGTACAAGGCAAGGTCATTGTCATGAATTCAAAGTATTTGGAGGCATGTCATAAGAGGTTTACAAAAACCTCATGGACCTCTATTTTCCCTTTTTAAGGACTGTGCCTCAAACTCAGTCAACCTCCCTTTGAAGTAAATATCAACTTAATTTAGCCATATATTAATTTAAAAATGTTTTTTAGGCTTCCTTAAACATATGAGGACTTTAAAAGGTAATTTAATTCCTTGTTTCAACATCACACAAGGACTCCTTACCTCTCTATATCAGGCCACCTATAGGTGGTTATTTTCCATATAGGTAGTAGGTTTAAATTTGGGAAATGAGCATGTTTTATGACCTCTCATGATATTAAAATCTTCTAAAAATATTAAAATGGACTCCTTAAATTATCAAGGACATTTCATATCTTCTTTCCAATATGAAAATTCCCATGATGATACATGTCGATTCCCATTAATGGTTGACCATGTGCATGCATGGTATATGATTACAAGCTTATGGAAATATGATTTTTTATAAAGGAAATTTTGAGGACATAAAATTTTAATAACATTTGAAACATAATAAATAAAACATTACATCTTCTTGAATCCATTTTTAAATCACAAAATTCTACAAATGAAGAAAAATTGCCTATTGCACCTAGAAGAGACCAATCTATAAATTTGATGTTATTAGCCCATAAAAACAATTCCAAATGTGAAACATAGAATTTAATAAATCAAAATGGAGAGTAAAAATACTTTGGAACCAATATAAGTAACTAAAATGTAGGGACTTTCCCAAACAAGACCAAAACCTTAAGGGTGCATAGATTGATAAGCAGATTTGCATAGTCAACTTAAAATGAATTGTCCATAAATCATATTTGATCATTATAAATATTATTTATATTAAAATTAAGGTCTATAATTTTAAAAAAACCTCCCAAAATAATTATACTTGAAACTCTTTCTACTAGCCATAACATGTACAAACTTGTAAGTCACTTCTACATGTCTAGAAAGGCAAGAAAAGGGGAAAATGGTTTTGGGAAAAAAATGGGAAGTACAAAGAAAAAAATGTGAAAATAAGCTTGGGGAGGATTAATACTCACATTTAAAACTTTTCCAAGTGGTACACTTCCCAAGGAGGCCATACAAGTGCCAATCTCTCTTTTTTCCTCAAGATAATTGATGTTTCTCTAAAAAATCTACCATATTTTTAGTAATGTCAGTTATATAAGACCTATAATGAAACATGGGAAATTAAATCACATTCTTACAGATGTAAAATTCTAAAGAAACCTATATAAATCATTAAATGCATCTTTTTGACCCCTTAAATGACCTAGAAAATGATACAAGGACATAATAACTAATTGACCAAAGCGAATATAAAATTAATTGAAATAAATTAACCTATGAAACACCTAATTACAAGATATTATTCCCCATTATAGACATAAAAATCCATGTTTTTTATAGGGGTACCCCAATTTGACCTAAAAGTCAAACTTGGTCAACAAATTGATGGCTCATAGGGGTAGTATGTCTGCTATACTGACTAGACTAGTAGCCTTATCAGTCCATTAGGCTTAGGATTCATCTAAATACTTATAAAAATAATAAAACATTTGACCATAGACCATAAACTTGACAAATATAAGACAACTAATGGCTACCTTAACCACATAAAGTAAAAGACACACACAACAAAGAAAATAAACACACAAGACACACACATGTGATCCAAGAACTTAGGTGAATTAAGAAACAACATATTATGAAAAACTATAAACTAAACATATCTCATTTTCTAGATCAAAATGAAAACTTCTTGAATTATCCTCATGATGAGATGAAACATAGTGCCAAGCATGCTTCTCTTTGGATTGAATGCTTTATGGATCAGAACTCTTCCTTAAAACTTCATTTGATATGATCTCAAGTAGATCATCCTAAAACAAGTCTTTGACATATATATAATCCTCTTGAACATATTCACATAATTCCTAATGTTTCCCACACTTCACCTCATGATCAAGTTGTATCTCCTTAGTAGGTATGGCTTCAAGAGGACTAGTTTCATGTTCCTTAGAAGATTGAGGCCAATAGGAGATTATTCCATCCTTCAAGAGCTAATGTGTTTCTCCCAAATGTTTGAGAGGGTGATATAATTTATTGATGACTTAAAATATGTCATCATGAAATGTATATGCTTCTTGAAAGGATAGATTTGAAAGATTGTGTTCCCTTTGTATCCTTACTTGTGTACCAATGTTTCCTTCTCCATATTTGACCAACTCATATCCTCCTTGAAGATGAGTATAGCCTACTTCAATGATTTCAAACAAGTCATCTGAAAGTTGATTAATAACTTGTCTTTGCCTATCCATGGTATCTTTCAAAGTGAGAAAAAAAGTTATTGATCATTTATTCCTCTTTGGAAAAAGGAAGACATCCTTCCTCATCAAACCAATCTAAAATATTCACATAGGAAATCGCCTTTTCTTCATCTTTGATTAGATCATCTTAAATTTCTAATTCTTCTATCTTGATCTCATGAGACACTTTAAAGACTTCCACTTCTTGAGGGATGGCTTGAAAGCATTCTCCCTTCTTGATATCACATTCCAATTTAAATATAGAGGTAAAATCTTGTGAATTACCCTTTTATTCACCAAAAGGAGTCCCTATGGTGATTTATTCCTCATAAACACTCATGAGGTCTTCTTTATTATCCATTAATTGAGCATTTTCCTCTTCATTTTCCTCTCTCAAGATAGGTTCTTCAACATAAAGAAAACATTCTTCATCATCAACCAATGACATTCAACACAATAACTTACCTTATCTTCATCGTTTAAGACCTCTTGAGGTATTTCAAATTAAACTTCAGATGTCATAATATGATTTATCTTGTCAAGGTCTATAATATCTTCAACCTCCTTCATGGTGATGTCAAGACTAGGCATGTTGAAATCATGTGACTTAGGCCAATGAGGCTGCCAAGGAAATATGTTTTCTTCTAGCATGTGTTATCTTTCCTTGTCAACTAGATAATCCTCCTTTGGTTCCCATACCATAGGTTTATGAAGGCAAAGGGTGGTAGGGTGAAGACGATATGAAATAGTTGGTGGAGGTGGCACATAAAACTCCAAACTAGATTGAGAATGCAAGGTAGGAGGCTCTTTGGGAAACTCTTGAGGGAGGGGAGATGGGATGTGTTTAGGTATAGGATCTTCTCTTTGTTCTAAACATTTCATCACAACTTGACTTAGTAGTCTCATATTTGTCTCTATCTCCTCTATTTTATTGGATAAGTTCTCTTGGAAAAGTCTCTCTTGAAACTCATAGGAATCATCATGAGCATAAGGAGTGCATGAGGGATAACATGGAACACAAGAAGCTTCTTGAGGAAGGGTGGGAGGGGATTATAAAATATCAAATCCATCTTCCACCTCATACTATCAGATAATATTTCTATCCTTTTTCTTTCCCCATTACTCTATTATTTTTCTCCAACTTAGGATATTAGGATTATATGTCTTCTCAGTTTTGCACTCTTGGACAATGTTTCTATCCTTATTCTTTCCCCATGATTCTGCTATCTTACTCCATCTTGGTATGATAGGATTAGAAATATCTTTTTGAAGTGGTGGGAATGTAATGAGGGCTTCAAATCCACTTCCTTGGCTACTAAAATGGATTGTTGCATCTGTATATTATCCAATTTAATTTTCATACCAAGGTTTGCTTCAAACACAAGGTTATTATTCTCAACTTCTCCTTCCAACTAATTAGGAAAAGGATGGCATTGATAAGGTTGATTGGGTTCATGAGTGGGAACTATGTAGGGATGATATCAACTTTTTATAAGTGTAAATTAAAATTGATAGGTTTGGTGAGATTGCCTTTCATGAGATTTTATCCTATTTTATAAGGAAGAAATTAGATCACTCACATCAAGCATCTCACTTGTGAGCCTTTGCCAATTAGCTCTCTCAATAAGTATGAACTCTCTCTCTCATAACTAACTCTAATGCATATATTACCTTTTGAAAAAGATAGCTAGGAATTTTTTGACCACATCCCATTTGAGTAACAAGATATAATATATACTTCTCATACCCCAAAAGAGTTTGTTTGAATGTGGAAATGGTTTGATTAGAGAAAGGACTAGGTTGACTAGGAGGGGAAAGACATTAAAAGGGATGGCTATAAGATTGATATAATTCATGCATGGGCTAACAAGGATCATATTGGAGCTGATTAAATTCATATTTGGGCTTGTAAGGGTCATGAAAAGAATGACCAAGGACTTTTTGGTATTGATAGGGAATGGCATAAGCTTCAAATGTCTCACCAACTTGTGTAAACAAGAAATCAACACCAAAGTCAGCCTTAGATCTTCATTGAAACCAAGAACACAAAGAAAACATGTTATAAATAGTCTTCAAGGGCTAAATTGGGTTTCTTTACTAGATGATATATCTCTAGAGTCACTATTGATGCTTGAATAGATGCCTCTAAAGGTTGGTTGTTGAGAGACAACACCAAATGTCTCTCAACTTCTTAGAACAAGAGTCCCACCAGGCATAACAAAAGCTATTATCAATTGTATTTTTATCCTTTTAAGAGATGTAAATTTCTCCTCAACTAAGTGGCACAATTTAATTACCTCTAGGCTTATGGCCAGCCTAAGGAATGAGGTGAGTCTCTAAATAGGTATAGTTCCCTTGATGTACCACTTAAGATTACAACTACTACTCACTTTGGGGGTTAAAAAAGGATAGATACAACTAAAAGGAACCTAAACTAAGAGAGGTGATACACAAAATATGTTTATGAAATCCAAACATATGAATATTACACTTTAAATCAAAGGACAAACTAAACTTACACTTTCTAATCTATGTCTTTTTGCAACAATGCTACATTATGGGGTTATGGATGAATTTTCAAAGCTAGGAAGACTATAAAATAAGAATTTATTTATAATAATGATTAGACTAGATCACTTATAGTTTTAAATTTATTGTAACACATCACTTGCCCTACAAAAAGAAGCTACAAATAGGTGAGAAAATGTGACAACTTATTAAGGAATACATAGTCTTCGTTAAGAAAATTTAACATTCAAGTAAATCACAATATGAATAGTCATGGAAGAAGTAACACTTAGTAATTTTATTTATCAAAATATATACAAATGATTAGTTAATCACCATATTTAGGTGGAGGATCCCTACAATGGCCAAAATGTCTAGTTTTTATAGAACTAGAGAGAGAGAGAGAGAGAGAGAGAGAGAGAGAGAGAGAGAGAGAGAAGAAGAAGAAGAAGAAGAAGTCCAAGGGTCATAAGGACAATTTTAAATATGATCAAGGAGATACTTGTACATGTGATAATTATATTTGATGAACCATGTAAGGTCTAGAATAAAAAATGTCCATCCAAGTCATAAACTTCATGAAAAGTGGCATAACACTCTCATTTTGCATAGAAAAATTACCTTCATGATTGCCTTTATTTTAACATCCCATAGCTGATTAAGATCAATTATGATGATTATAATGCATGTTAATGAAATTATACATGCCTAATCATTCATTATTTTCATTGTTGATCATTTGGAATCAACTACAAAGGATAAATAATCATCTATAGTCTAAAAAGAATTCCTTTCATGCACCCTATACACTTGGCTTCCAAAAAGGCATAATTTATCCATGAAATCCATTATATAGATTGAATTACATGTTTAAATACCCTCCATGGATATATAAGCATCAGGCACACCTTAAAATGAGCTCATATGATGTTTTTAATCTTCTACACTAGCTTGTCTAATATGCCAGATGTGACTGGATGAGTTGAATCACCTAGTTGGGTAACTTAGAAGTAATTTCAAGGAATTAAATGAATATTAAGAGTTATTACAAGTCTCAATCTTCCCTCTAAAATTTTTTTCATCTCCTAAATCCTTTTATAGCCTAAAAACACAAAACATTGTCAAAAAGTTCTTGTTTTGTTCCATGTCCATACAATTCCATACAACTAGTTAGAATGGGAGGGATCCTGAGATATTCCTCTTAAATATTAAATATATATTCTAGTCAAATAGGTCCATTTTAATATCTATCTAACTCCATTGTCATAAATTTGTCCTAGTTGAGGGTTTAGTAGCGTTTTAGACCTACTTTTGGTCTTAAGGTTAGTTCATAAAGTATGCATGTTAAATTCTCAAATAAATTTGAAAAATTTGATACTAAAGGACCCTATTAACATCTAAAAATTCCTTTTATTCCCATGGAAAACCTCCTAGAAGATATGAGCATCATAAATAAACCTATCACTCTCTTTTCATCTTTTCTTGCATGTCTGGTTGAGTTTTAAGCTCAAAAATGACCTTATTTGGATTTCCTTAAAATATTAAAGTTTGGACATGTTTGATATTCCACTAAAATAATTTACAAATGGTTTTGGATGCACATTTCATGATAGAATATTAAAGACCCTTCCATTGAGTCTTGGCTTAAGCCTTGTTCCATAAGCTTTCCTGTAACTTCTATGTCTTATATCATTATATTTACTTTCCTTTCATCCCATATTCTTATAAACATCTTATATGAAACTAAAAATATGATCCAATCATTTTTAAATTCTAATTAGGTCCAAAAATTAAAGTGGCTCCATATTTGAGCCTCTAGGTATAAGTATGCCTACTAGGGCTAACTCTAACCTTTAATGTCCAGACCACACTATTTGGTTTCACCAACTCATTATTGGTTTCCCATGTTTTCATATGTGGATTCAAACTTATCAAACCTTCACAAAAATTTCTCCAATATTTTGGCTTCAACTTTCATCATTTCTCTCAAATTTACTAGGGTTTGCAAAAGGGAAAGTGCTCTCTATCTGAGACGAAATAGGGGGTAATTTAGTTTTTTTCTCAAACCACTTGAATGTTTTAGGATATTTATAAACTAATATATGTAATATTTACAAATTTTTATCCCTTGGTAAGGTATATAGGACCTCCAACCTCCTTAGTCTCCCAATAGACTCGTCAAGGAAAACTGTCTACAAGGTTCATTATATAGACTGTGTATGCACTTGAAAGTGCCTTCCCTTATGCTTGGTTTATGTTAGTGAGAGTTTTTTTATTTTATATTTACCATGGTTAATTTTATTAAAATTTTAATCTACTTTTCCAACCTTTCACACACTCCTCTATACACTTGAACTTACAAGACTATGTCTTGCATGACTAATTATGTATCTTGCTTATCCCTTTAAAGAATGACTCATGCTTATGTATTTTCTAGTCTTTGAATACTAAAAAAATGCTTTAAAATCCCTCTTGATATTTATCATTGTGACCTAGAAGTGACCGAGGTCAAATTTCTCTAATTATATGTCCTTTTCATGTCAAGAATGTTATTTCTCTTCTCATTGTTATTTTCTCAATTGTAGGTGTCCTTAATGATCAAAAGGGATTATGAAAGTTATTTCACATTATTAGGGGCTTGAGGAAGTTTTCATGTACACTATATATTGGTTTAAATATTCATCCTTATCACACTAACCCCTCAATCATCCTCCATACTCATGAATTCACCAAACTAAGTTTCTTATCTTTAATTGTGAACTCGTACCTATTATACCCCTAGATATAGTTGTTCGTCAATATAATTAGTCCTTGAAGTATTATTAAGACTCCTTTAAATTTGTAAAAACCTCTTATATATGGTTTATACTCATTTTATTCACTGTTTGTGGATTTTAAACTTTACTTAGGCACATTTGCATTTTATTGTCTACCAATAGTCACCTACAAGTGATTGTAGGAGGTCCTATAGGTTATCTTTAGCATCAAAAACAATGCCACATACCACTTGGAACCTTTAAGGACTCTTTAGAGTAATTTTAAACTTGTTTTATTTTGATTAACTCCTTCCATTTTATTTTTAATTCCTAAAAATAACCTATGTATGTTTACTACCTGATGGTTGAGGTAAATTATCCTTAAACTCTATCATAGGTGTGTGTTTCCTTCCTATGTACAGATTGAGGGTATGCTTATGAAGTCACAACACCAAGTAACATTATATTAGGTTATTTATATAATCATTAATGTTATCCTAATCATATATAAACACTCCACTATGATATAAAAGTCAAGTCATAACTTTTGAAAAGCAAAGGCATCATTTGGATTCATAGTCTTATAGACAACAGTGAAGGAAAATAGTGTTTTATTGGTAACTGTGAGATATCAAATGACCATCTTTCACTTATCAAATTCATCCAAAATTTTTCATAGTGATTCTTCATGCTGAATGGTAAAATTCAAGGTCATTGGGATGAATTAAAAGTATTCGGAGGCAAGTCATAAGAGGTTTGAAAAAACCCCTGAACCTCTATTTGCCTTTTTTAGGGACTATGTCTCAAACTTAGTCAACCTAATTTTAAAGTCAATATAAACTTAATTTATCTATATATTACTTCCAAAATGTATATTATTATTCCTTAAACATATGAGGACTTGAAAATGGAATTTTATTCCTTGTTTTAATATCACACAAGGACTCCTTAACTGTTTATATCAGGCCACTTGTAGGTGGTTATTTTCTGCATAGGCAGTAGGTTTGAATTTTGGCAATGAGAATGTTTTCTAACCTCTCATAATATTAAAATCTCCTAAAAAAATTTCCAATGGACTCCTTAAATTTTTAAGGACATTGAATAGGTTCTTTCCAACATTAAAATTGCTATTATGATACCATGGATGACCATTAATGGTTGACTGTGTGCATGTATGGTATATGACTATGAGCTTATGGAAATATGATTTTTTTAAAAGTAACTTGAGAGTAAATAATTATAAATAAAATTTTAAATATATTAAATAAAACATCACAACTTCCTAAATCCATTGCCAAAGCACAAAACTCGGCAAATGAAGAAAAACTATATGTTGCACCTAGAAGAGACAAGCATAGAAATTTGAGGTTATTGGCCCATAAAAACAATTAAAAACGTGAAACAAATGATTTAATACATTATAATGGAGGTTAAAAATCCTTTGGAATTAGTATCAATAGCTAAAATGTATGGACTTTCCTAAACAAGACCAAAACCTGAAAGGTGCACAGATTGATAGGCAAATTTTCATAGTCAACATCAAATGAATGGTTCATAAAGAATATATGATAATTATAAAACTTATATTAAAATTAAGATGTTTTATTTTAAAACAATTTCCCAAGATAATTCTTCTTGAAACTCTTTCTACTAGCCATACCAAGTACAAACTTGCAAATCACTTATGCATTTCTAGAAAGGCACAAAAAGGGAAGAATGGTTTTGGTCCAAAAATGGAACTTAAAAAGACAAAAAAAAAAAAACTATGATTTTTGAAGTTTAATAGTCACATTTTAACCTTTTCCAAGTGGCACACTTCCCAAAGAGGTTTTACAAGTGCCAATCTCTCTTTTTTCCTTAAAACATGGTCTCTCTGAACAACCTACCATATTTTTAGTAATGTCAGTTATCTAAACCTTATAATGACACATGGGACATGAAATAATGTTTTTATACTTTAAAATTCCTCAAGAAACCTTTACAAAGCATTTAATACACCTTTTTAACCCCTTAAATGACCACAAAATGATACAAGGGCATAAAAACTAATTAACCAAAACCAATATAATATTAATTTATATTAGTTAACCTATTAAAAATATCATGAAAAGATATTATACCATATTATAGACCTAAAATTTTAATTTTTTTACTAGGGGTTCCCTAATTTGACCTAAAAGTCAAACTTGGTCAAAAATTGGTGACTCATATGGGTAATATGCCTACTATACTAACTAGACATATAGCCTTATCAATCCATTGTGATTAGGATTCATATAAAGACTAAGACAAAAAATAAAACCTTTTAACATTGACCATAAACATGACCAAGATAAGACAACTAATGGCTACCTCAACCATACAAATCAAAAGACATACACAACAAAGAAAGCAAACACACAAGACACACACATGTGCTCCAAGAACTTAGGGGAATTAGAAAAAAAAACCTATTAGGAACAACTAGAAAATAAACATACCTCCTCTCTTGGATCAAAAGGAAAACTTATGTAATCATCTTTGTGGTGAGATTAAATGTAGTGCCAAGCATGCTTCTCTTTGGATTGAATGCTTTGTGGATTAGACCTCTTCCTTGGCACTTCACATGATACAATATCAAGTATATCATCCTAAAAAAAATCATAAAAATATATATACTCCTCTTAAACATATTTACATAATTCATATTACTGTCCACTCTTCACCTCATGATCAACTTGTATCAACTTAGTAGGCATGGCTTCAAGAGGAGTAGTTTTATGTTCCTTAGAAGATTGAGGCCAATAAGAGATTATTCCATTCTTCAATATCTGATGTGTTTCTCCCAAATGGTTGAGAGGGTTATATACCATCTTGATGACCTAAAATATGTCATCATGAAATTTGTATACTTATTGAAAGGATAGATTTGAAATATTGTTTTCCCTTTATGTACTTACCTGAGTACCAATGCTACCTTCTCCATTTTTGACCAACTCATAGACTACTTGAAGATGAGTATAACTTGATTCAATGATATCAAAAAACCCATTTAAATTTTTATTAACAACTTTTCCTTGCCTATCCATGGTATCTTGAAAAGTGAGAAAAAAGTTAATGATCATTTCTTCCTCTTTGGAAAAAGGAAGACATACTTCCTCATCAAACTAATTTGAAATCTCTACATAAGAAATCACCTTTTCTTCATCTTTGATCAGATCATCTTCAAGTGCTAATTCCTTTATCTTTATCTCATGAGAATCTCTCAATACTACCACTTCTTGAGAGATGGCTTGTGTTTCCCCTTTTTGATATCACATTCTGCTTCAAATATGGAGGCAAAAGTTTATGAATTACCCTTTTGTTCACCAAATGGGTCCTTATGGTGATTTATTCCTCATAAACACTCATGATATCTTCTTTATTATCCATGAATTGAGAATTTTCCTCTCTCAAGATAGGTTCTTCAACACAAAGAAAGCATTCTTCATCATCGACCAAGTAAATAAATTCAACACAATAACTTAACTTCTCCTCATCACTTAAGACCTATTGAGGGATTTCAAATTGAACTTTAACTTGTGAATTACCCTTTTTTTCACCAAAGGGAGTCCTTATGGTGATTTATTCCTCATAAACACTCATGATATCTTCTTTATTATCCATGAATTGAGAATGTTCCTCTTTATTTTCCTCTCTCAAGATAGGTTCTTCAACACAAAGAAAGCATTCTTCATCATCAACAAAGTAAATAAATTCAACACAAGAACTTAAATTCTCCTCATCACTTAAGACCTATTGAGGGATTTCAAATTGAACTTTAACTTTCATAATCTAATTTTTTTTGTCAAGGGCTGAAAAATCTTCAACCTCCTTCATGGTGATGCCAAGACTAGGCATATTGAAATCATGTGACTTAGCCTAATGAGGCTACCAAGGAGATATGTTTTCTTCAAGCAAGAGTTCTCTTTCCTTATAAACTAGTTGATCCACCTTTGGTTCCCATACGATATGTCCATCAAGGCAAAGGGTGATGGGGTGAGGACAAGATGAACTAGTTGGTGGAGGTGGCACATAGATTTCCAAATCAGATTGAGAATTCAAGGTATAAGGATCTTTGGAAATCTCTTGAAGGAGGGGAGATGGGATGTGTTTATTCATATGATCTTCTATTTAGTCTAAACCTTCCATCACACCTTAACTTAGTAGCTTCATATTTGTATCTATCTCCTCTCTTTTCTTGGCTAAGTTATCTTATAAAAGTATCTCTTGAAGCTCATAGGAATCATCATGAGGATAAGGAGTGCATGAGGGCTATCATGGAATACAAGAATCTTCTTGATGAAGGGTGGGAGGGGCTTTCAAAAGATCAAATCCATCCTCTAATTCATACTCTAGGACAATGTTTATATCTTCTTTATTTCCCGATGAAACTACTAATTTTATGTATCTTAAGATATTAGGATTAGATGTACTCTTAATTTGACACTCTTGGATAATTTTTATATCATCCTTTCCCCATGATTCCACTATTTTACTCTAACATGGGATGCTAAGATTAAAAATCTCTTTTTAAAGTGGTGGGGATGCAATGTGAGAGGGAAATTAGGGCATTAAATTGACTTATTTGGTTGCTAAAATAGACTATTGTATCTACATATTGACCAATTCAATTTTACTATCAATATTTTCTTCAAAAAAAAGGTTCTTCTTCTCAACTTCTCCTTCCAAGTGATTGGGAAAAGGATGGCGTTGGTATGTTTGATTGGGTTCATGAGTGGGAACCATATAGGGTTGATAAAAACTTTATGGAATTATAAATTATGGTATATAGGTTTGGTGATGCTTAATTTCATGAAATTTTATCATATATTCTAAGGAAGAAAGTAGACCACTGACATCAAGCATCTCACTTATGAGCCTTCCCTAATTGGCTCTCTCAATAGGTACCCACTCTCTCTTGACTAACTCTAATGAATATCTTACCTCTTTAATAAGGTGGATAGGAATATTTTGACCACATTCCCTTTGAGTATCAAGATCTATAATATACTTCTCATACCCAAAAAGAGTTTGTTTGAAGGTGGAAATGGGCTGATTAGAGAAAGGACTAGATTGACTAGGAGGGGAAAGACATTGAGAAAGCTAGTTATAGGATTGATATACTTCATGAAAGGGATGAAAAGAATCATATTAGAGTTGATGAAATTAATATTGGGGCTGGTAAGGGTCATGAAAATATTTATTAGGGACTTGTTCATATTGATAGGGAATGGCACACGCATGAAATATCTCACCAACTTGTGTAAACAAAAAATCAACAACAAAGTCAGCCATAGATATTCATTGTAACCAAGAGCACAAAGAAAAAATGTTATCAAAAATATTGAAAGGATAACCTAGGCTGATTTACCAGCTGATATATCTTTGGAGTGACCATTGATTCTTGAATAGATGTCTCTAAATGATAATTATTGAGAGACATCACCAAAAGTCTCTCAACTTCTTGGAACAAGATTCCCACTAGGCATGCCAAAAACTATTATCACTTGGATTTTCACCCTTTGAGGAGTTGAAAATATCTCTTCATTTAATTGTAATAATGTAATCACCTCTAGGCTTATGGGTAGCCTAAGGAATGAGTTGAGTCTCTATATAGGGCTAGCTCCCTTGATGTACCACTTAGGATTACAACTACTACTAGATTTTGGAGATAAAAAGGCAGAGAGATAAATAAAATAAAAATAACCTAAGGGAGGTGAAACACCAAATATATTTATGACATCTAACCATATGTGTATTACACTTTAAATGAAAGGACAAACTAAACATACACTCTCCAATCTATGTCTTTTTGTATCAATGTTACATTGTGGGGTTATATATGAATGTGAAAATCTAGGAGTAATAGAAAATAGGAATTGAGGGGAAATAATGAAGATAATAAATAACTTAAACTTTGAAATTTCCTGGAATACATCACATGCCCTATAAGAAGAAGCTACAAATACGTGAGAGAGTGCGATAACTTGATAATAAATTTATAGTCTTCACTAAGAAAATTCAACATTCAAGTAAATAACACTATGAAAATTTATGTAATAGGTAAAAATTAGTCATTTTATTGATAAAAATGTATAAAAAATGAGTATGGATTCACCATAATCAAGTGGAGCATACATAAAGTGGCCAAAATGGCTAGTTCTTATAGAACTTGAGAGAGAGAGAGAGAGAGAGAGAGAGAGAGAGAGAGAGAGAGGAAGATAAGTCCAAGGGTCAAAAGGACACTTTTAAATATGATCCAAGGATTTAATTGTTCACATGATAATTATATGGAGTAAACATGCAAGTTTTGGAACTACAAATGCGCATCTAAGTCATAAACTTCATGAAAAGTGGCATAAAACTCCCATTTTGCATAGAAAAATTGCCTTCATGATTGTCTCTATTTGAACATCCCATAACTAATAAGGAATATGCATGATTATTTTAATTTAGGGTATGGAAATAATATAGTAATATTCATGAATTTATTGCATTCTTTGTCCTCTAAAATCAATTGGAAAGGAGAAATCATCATCTAAAATCCAAAAAGAACTCCTTTCATGTACCCTGCACACTTGGATTCTAAAAAGGCATTAGTTATCCATTAAAATAAATAATAGGGAGTAAATTAAATGTTTAAATACAATCCATGTACCTATAATCATCATACACACCTTAAAATGAGCTCACTTAAAGTTTTTCATCTTCTTCGCTAGCTTGTCTAATATGTCAGATTTGATTGGTTAAGTTAAATCACTTGGTTGGGGAACTTACAAGTTATTCCAGGGAATTAAATTAATATTATGAGTTATTAAAAGTATAAATATTCCCACAAAACTTTGTTTCATCTCTTAACTCCTTCTAGAACCTAAAAAACATAAAAAATGGTCAAAAGGAGCCTATTTTGCACCATGTTCATACAATTTTGTACAACTAGATGGCATGGAAAGGATCTTGAGAGATTTTTATTCAAAATAAAATATATATTATAGTAAAAATTGTCCATTTATATATATATCCAACTCCATTTCTATAAATTGGTCCTGGTTGAGGGTTTAGTAGGGTTTTAAACCTACTTTTGGTCTTAAGATTGGTTCATAAAGTTTTCACATTAAATTATCAAAAAAATGCCACAAAAGTGATATTATGGGACCATTTTAACATATAAAAATTCATTTTACTCCCATACAAAACCTACCAAAAGATATGAGAATCACAACTTAACCTATCTCTCTCTTTTCATCTTTTCCTGCATTTCTAGATGAGTTTTGAGCTAAAAAATGATCGTCTTTGGCTTTCCTTGAAATATGAAAGTTCTTAAATCTATGATATTTACATAAAATAATTTAAATTTTTTTTTGTATTAAAATTTCATGATAGAATGGTAAAGACCCTTCCATTTAGTCTTGGCCTAATCCTTGTTTCATAGGCTTGCCTATAACTTATATGTCTTGGATCATTCTATTTTCTTTCCTTGCATCACATATAACTATACACATATAATATGAAAATAAAAACATGATTACATCAGTTTTAAATTTCATTTGGGTCCAAAAATGAAAGTGGCTCCTTATTTGAGGCTCTAGTTATAACTATGCCTACTAGGGCTGATTGTAACCTTAGATTTCTAGACCAGCCTATTTCATTTCACCAACTCATGTTTGGTTTACCATGTTGTTTTATGTTTATTCCAACTTATCAAACCTTTAGACAATTTTCTCCAAGATTTTGGCTTCAACTTCATCATTTTCTCTCAAATCTACCAAGGTTTGCACAAGGGAAAGTACCCCTTGTTTGAGACAAACTAGGGGGTACATTCCCTATTTTCTCAAACTAATTAAATGTTTGAGGAGATTACTCAACTAATATATGTTCTATGTACCAATTTTAATCCCTTGGTAATGTATCTAGACCACCAAACCTCTTCCATCTCTTAAAAGACTTGTCAAGGAAAATTATCTACAGGTCCTTTATATAGACTACGTATGCACTTAAAAGTGCCTTCCCCTATGTTTAGTTTATGTTGGTGAGAGTGTTTTGAGGTGATATTTACCATGGTTAATATGATTTAAATTTACATATGGTTATCCAAACTTTCACACACTCATATGTCTATGTCTTATTCATGTCAAGAATGTTGATTCTTTGCTCAGTGTTGTTTGCTCAATTGTAGGTGTCCTTAAGGCTCAAAGGGGATTATGCAAGTTATTTAAAATTGTTAGGGGATTTTTTAGGTTGTCATGTAAATTATATATTGTTTAAAATATTCATAATTATCAATTTTATCCCTAAATCACCCTCCATACTCAAGAATTCACCAAACTAAGTTTCTTATCTTTAACTGTGAACTCTTTTCTATTGGACACCTGACTATAGGTGTTCATGAATATACTTAGGCCATGAAGTATGATTAGGGATCATTTGAATATTTAAAAACCTCTTAAATATGTTTTAGACTCATTTTATTCACCCTTGGTGGATTTGAAACTTTAATTAGGCACATTTACATTTTAGTATCTACCTACAATCACCTACAGGTGACTTTATGGGGTCATATAGGTGATCTTTATCATAAAAAACAATGACACATACCACTTGGAACATTTGAAGAATATTTATAGTAATTTAACACTTTTTTTATTTTTATTAAATCCTTTATTTTACATACCAATTCCTAAACATAACTTATGTATGTTCACTGCCTGATGGCTGAGGCAAATTGTCTTTAAACTCTATTTTAGGTGTGTGTTTCCTACCTATGTATAGACTACGGGTATGCTTGCGAAGTCAAAATACCAATTACCATTATTTTAGGTGATTTATATACTCTTGAATTTTATACTCATCATATATAAATACTCTATTATGATATCAAAGTCAAGTCACAACTTTTGCAAGGCAATTGCCTCATTTAGATTCATAGTCTTGTAGACAACATTGAAGGAAAATAATGTTATATTGGCAACTTTGAGATCTCAAATGACCATATTTCACCTAAAAAATTATTTAAAAATTTAGCATAATTATTATTAATGTTAAATTTTATAATTAAATGTAATTAGTATGAATTAAAAGTCTCTGGAGGCATGTCATAATAAGTTTTAAAGAAACCCCTAGACCTTTGTTTGCCCTTTTTAGGGACTATGTCTCAAACTCAGTCAACCTCATTTTAAAGTGAATCTTAAATTAATTTAGCCATACAATAATTCCAAAAGGTTTTTCAGGATTCCTTAAAAATATGAGGACTTTAAAAGGTAATTTCATTCCTTATTTCAACATCACATAATGAATCCTTAACTCTCTATATCAGGCCACCTGTAGGTGGTTATTTTCCACATATGCAGTAGGTCTAAATTTGGGAAAATAAAATGTTTTATTACCTATAATGATATTTAAATATCCTCAAAACTTGAAAATGGACTCCTTAAAATTTTAAGGACATTGCATATCTTCCTTCCAACATGAAAATTGCTATGATGATACTTGTGAATGCCCCTTAATGGTTGATTACGTGCACAGATGGTATATGAATACAAGCTAATGGAAATATGATTTTAGAAAAATTAAATTTAGAGGAAATAAATTAAAAATAACATCATAAACATAATAAATAAAACATCATAACTTATTGGAGCCATTGCCAAAGCACAAAACTCTACAAATGAATAAAAATTTCTTGTTGTACCTAGAAGAGATTAGTCTACAAATTTGAGGTTATTGTCTAATAAAAACAAATAAAAATTTGAAAAATATAATGGAATACATTATAGGGAAGATTAAAAACCTATATAACCAATATAAATAGATAAAATGTAGGTAATTTCCCATTTAAGACCAAAACCTGCAGGGTGCATAGTTTGATAGCTAGATTTACATAATCAAATTAAAATGAATGGTTAATAAATATAAATTATAAATTATAAAACTTATTAATATTGAAAATAAGGTATATAAGTTTACAAAAACCTCCAAAAATCAATCTTTTTAAAAATCTTTCTACTGGTTGTAGTGAGCACAAACCTACAAATCACTTTTGCATGTCTAAAAAGGCAAGAAAGGGTAGAATGGGTTTGGGCCAAAAATGGAACTTATAAATAAAAAAATATATTTAATTTAGATTTGGTAAGTTTAATAGTCACATTTAAACCTTTTTTAAGTGGCACACTTCCCAAGGAGATTCTATAAGTGTTAATCTCTCCTTTTTCCTTAAGAAAACTAACTTTTCTCTAAACAACCTACCATATTTTCAGTAATATAAATTATATAAGACTTATAATGACACATGGGGCATGAAATATGTTTTGACACTTGTAAATTTTCCAAGAAACATATACAAAGCATTAAATAGACCTTTTTAACCCCTCAAAATACCCAAAAATGATACAAAGACATAAAAACTAATTGACCAAAGCTAATATAGCATTAATTGAGATATATTAACCTATGAAACACCTCATTAAAATATATTATACCCAATTATATACCTAAAAAGTCAATTTGTTTTACTAGGGGTACCCCAATTTGACCTAAGAGTCAAATTTGGTCAACACAATCAACCTCAAACACTTTGTTAAAATCCAATAATGCTAAAATTGGTATTTATATAATATTACTCTTTAAAAATTAAAATATTTCTATAGTTATTATATGCCATGTAAATTACTTACCTCTCATGTAATCTATTATTGGTGTCATAATACTACTAAAATTTTTAATAATTTTTCTATAAGAATTTGCTAAACCATGGAAATTTCTTACCTCTATAATGATTCTTGGAATAGGCCACTCAAAAATTGAATTTATCTTTTGTTCATCCATTTCTACACCATCTATTAAAACTAAAAATCACAAAAATACCAAAATGTTCTTCATAAACTTGTACTTCTTCAAAATTACATACAACTTTTCTTTTCTTAACAAATCCATTACCATTCTCAAATGTTGTAAGTGTTCTTCTTTAGTGATACTGAATATCAAAATATCATCAAAATAAACAACCAAAAAATTACCAATATATTCTCATAGCATTTTATTCATCACCCTCATAAATGTGCTAGGTGTATTAGATAATCCAAATGACATTACCATCCACTCATATAAGCCATCCCTAGTCTTGAATGTAGTTTTCCAATCATATCCTTCAAGAATTCAAATCTGATAATTAACACTCCTTAGATAAATCTTGGTAGAATATTTTTCTCTTACAAACACATCCATCATATCATCTAAACAAGGTATAAAAAACCTATATTTTTATGTAATTTTTTAAAACTTCTATACTATCCACACACATTCTCCATCCTTCATATTTATTTGGAGTTTAGAAATGTTAGTGTTGCACATGGACTCATAATCTCCATTATCACCTTCTTTCTTAGAAATTCAATAACCTATTTATTTAATTTTTCATGTTTTTTTGGGCTCATCCTATAATCTTCTTGGTTGGCTAGAGCTGATCCTAAATCAAATCAATGTAATGTTGAATATCTCTCTTCGGTGGTAAACCATCTGGTAACTCATTAGGCATAATATTTTCATATTATTTCAAAAAAATTATTTCTTTTGTTGGTATTGGCCCCATTTCTATTTCTTCATTATTTTCTACTAATATATAACAACAACATACCACCTTCATAAATTGGATAAATTCTTTAGTAGAGAGCATGATTTATGTCTTCTCTTCCTCTTTAAGAGGTAACAAAACTACTTCTGTACCACCTTTCCAAAAAGTGTAAGTTTTATTTTTTCCATCATGAATTACTTTCCTATCAAATTGCCATGATCTCCTTAATAACGCATGGCATGCATCCATTGGAAGAACATCACACCATATTTCATCATTATAACTTTTTCCTATAGAAAACTTGATTAAGCACCTTTTATCTATTTAACTTCATTCCATTACTTAAACCATGAAATTTGACAAGGATTAGGATGCTTTTCATATTGAAAATTTAGTTTCTTTATCAATTCTTTATAAACCATATTTTCATAACTACCACCATCTATAATTACTTTTCATACCTTTCCACCCAAATTACATCTTTTTTGAAAAATATTTGATCTCAACCATGCATCATTGCCTTATTTATTCTACACTTGTTCCTTCCTTGGAGTGATAATGGTTATTCTCATCATGATATTCTCTCCAACATCTATTAGTTCAACTTCAATATCCTTCTCTTATATTTTAGTGACAACTAGATTTACTCTTGGGTGATATTCTCTATGCCATTATTCTCCACATATATAATAGACATAATATCTATGATAATTTTAAAACCATCCTCTAGTACCACCATAACCTCATCCTCTTTGAAATCCTCTTCCTCTTTGTTGGTATTGAAGCCCTTGCCTATTATCATCTTACCTTTTCTACACCACGTGATGATTCACCTTTATTGGTATTAGACCCACCTCTAGTGGTATTAAAACCACTTCATACCTTATTTAGATGGGATCCACCTCTTCTTGGACCAAGATATGTTCTTATAAAATTTTATCTACTTTGTTTTTCTTCTACCTTCCAAGCTAATTGATAAGCCTCCTCCATGAAAAGTATTATTTGCATGCTTATTTCATCCTGAATAGAAAATTTTAAACCATTTACAAACCTTGCAGACATTTTCCATTTTGTTTTATCATTTTAAACTTGTATGGAAAGATTATAAAATTCATCTATATACTATTGTATATTATTATTTTTTCCCTCAAATTCTAAAATCTTTCATATAGGGTTTGTGCATAATCCATAGGAAGAAATTTCTCCCTTAGATTATTCTCCATATTTTTCCATGGATTAATATTCTCTTTACCATTTATTTGTATCTCTTTTTTGAGGTGAGCCCACCAAATAATTACATGACCTTTCAATTTCATGCATGCAATTTACCTTCTTGTCTTCTCTCATAGTCTTCCACTCTGAGAACTTCTCCATGTTATTCATCTAATCTATCAACACCTCTAGTTTTAAAATGCCTCCATAGTCTATAAAATCAACTTTGATTCCTTCATTTGTTCTTTATAAATCCCAATCCATCCTATCTTCCATCGATGGTGGCTACTCTTAATGTTCTTCTTCTTATTGAATCTCTTCATCATGATTTGTGTCTTCTTTATCACCACCTTATCTTCTCTACTAATTGGTGATAACCTCAGTTAATTATTTCACTTGCCTCTACAAATTGTAGATATTTCATTTCATTTTTTCAATACCTCCTCATCCTCTCTCCATTCCATTATTTACTCCTTCAAGATTTGAACTTGCTCTGATACCAAATAATTAAACCAAAAATTATCAAGACAAATAAAATTACCAATAGGCCAAGATCTGAAATAATACTCAATTTTTTTTAAAATTAAGTGAATTTAAATAATTAAAAACTCAAATCATGCTTAAATAATCCTCAAATTATAATTTAGAGTTGACATGCAAAATTTTGAAAAAACTAAAATCTCAAAAAGAATGTTTATTTTTAGCAGCCACTATTTATAGTAATTTTTGCATGTTAGCATGTGTAACTCTAAAACTCTCCTAAAATTATTTAAATACTATAATTAGCCTATGAGATGAAATTCAACTTAATTTTATGTTTGGTTATAGAAATGTATAATTTCTAAAAATAGAAAATTCTCCAAAAAATAATTAAATGTTAATTTTGAACCCTTATATGATCACATATTTCCTACAAAAAATATCAAAATCAACTCTAAGCAGATAGAGAAGCTTAGGACATCATTAATTTTTTTGAGATGGTCATTTTAGCATATGGAGGAGCTTAAATGCAGATATGGGTCAAATTTTATGGCCTCTGAAAGATTGGCCTATTTTTTCTACATCATTATTCATGATGAAAATGCAATTATTTATTCAAATGTACATTGATAGTAGTGGTTGTAATATTATACTAGTTGTGTCTAGAATTATGTAATTACTTTTTGAGATATAATTAATTATGTTTTACTTATTTTTTTGATAGTGATCAGTAAATGAATGGATTATTACATGCATACTTTATAGATGGCATATGCATTATGTTTTCATTAAGATCACTAATTAGATTCTCATGGTGAGTTCTAATGTTGAATATGATGAAATTATTTAATTTTTTGTTTCATTATTCTAGTAAATCCTAGTAGGGTTATTAAAACATATGAGGAGGCAAAATAGAAAGAGTATGCATTGTATCTATCACTAGAGCCCTATAAGTAGGTGGTGAATTTATTGATTATTTCATCATTTTTTGCTAAAAATAACTAAATAAGTAAATATAGGCATCAAGGCATATATGTCTAGTATAATTTATGGCAAAAAGCATCAAAATGAATCTAGATTTAGGATGGGTAATGGGTAGTAAAAAAAATCAAAACTAAGGTCAGGGATATTTATTAGGGCCTTAAAAATAAATATCCACCCTTAGACAACTATATCATCTAGGTTGATATAGTTCTTAAGGACAATAATAAATTCTTACCCAACATTGTAGGGTATTTTGATTTAGTTAGGCAAAGTTTTAGATGATATCATTAGGTGGAATTAGGAATATAAGGATGATTAGTAGCATTGAACACTTGGAAAATGCAATAGAAAAGTTGATCATGGTTAATACCATGGGGTATGATTTATGTATTAGGACAAATAAATGTTTGATACTTTATAGTATGGGAAATATAATTGAATTTTGTGTTGTTTGATACCATAATTTATGACTAGTGTATTAAAAAAACATTCCTTGACTATAGGTCATGGCCATTATACTTAGGTACCTTGTTGATGTAGTATAAAAATGGTAAAATTTTGATAAATGGATGGTATAGTAGAACTTAGAGATAATTTTTAATATTTAATATTATTTTAATTTGATTTTAAAGTCATTTTTTAGATAATTTGGATTAAAATTTGAGTATTCTTTGTTAATTAATGTTTTGTAGAGATGATGGAGATTACAAGAGTTTTAATTATATTTAGTTGTTAGATTTGTTGGGTAGACTATCAATGGAATTTTGAGTCTAACTCATGACATTAGGGTTTAGAGGATTCATGTATATATGTTATGTGCCACTCATTATATAGTTCATCAAAATGTTCTTGTGGTGATGGGAGTGGATTACATGCACTTTTAGAGAGGTAGTGGATGGAGATACCATTGATGTGGACATCACACTAGAGGATGTCCATGCCCTTTTTTGGTTTCCTTTTATGATCACTCCTATAAAATGTAACATATCAAAAACTTATTATGAGTAGAGATTATTATCTCAATGGCCTATTAGACTAGATAGGTATGATGTGCATAAGTTCATCATATGATTATTTTTGGTGTATATTTTAGCTCATCCATATATTTAAAATACCCTCATCAAAACAATGACCACACATGTGTTGTGTCATAATTTTGATGGAATTATCACTATGTACATCATATCTGTGTGTTAATATATGTTAGACTAGGGACATTATTTGATATGGGATCTATGACATGGGTGCAGTCAGTGCACCATTTTTATAATGTTTTGAGCAAGGCCAATAGATGATGGGCCCTATTATTATTTTTTATAGTTGGATTTAGGAGAAGTTATTGATTTAAATACCTATATTACTACCTCATTTTATTAATGATCATATCCAATAGGTGAGGAGATGGACATGAAATCATTTTATTTTAATGATCCCACATATTCCTACACTAGAGATGACCAATTGGAATAAACTAATAAATATGACTTGTAGAGGCATTATGGATGCTTGGCCATCATGGATGGCCATATTATAGGTGAGTGGTTAGAGTCATGTTACTATTTATTACATATGGTGGGCATATCCACATCACTATGAATGCATCTTAGGGTAATTTGTCTTAGCACACTTGGTAGTACCTTTGGAAGTCCTATCCTATTAGGCTAGACATGTTAGGCATCCTAAAGGATTTGGGTGATATAGGGTGTTATTCATAATTCAAGTAGTGAGAATTCATCATCCTATTATGGATAGATGATGATGGAAGAGAAAATAGTAAATATATAAAGAGGGTAAAGGCATGGAGACAATAGACATACCACAAATGGAAAGAGATCCCAATATAGGTTGAGCCAACAAATCTACTATATTGTGGAAAGCATAAAAAATTGATTTATAAGTTCTAGTGGTTCCATGGGGGGATGGTGATGATTCAACCTAGCATGCATCCATACAAGAAATTTTATATTAGGTGGTCATGGTTATGGGATTACTATTGATATGCATATTTTAATTTTATGCTATCACTTTTATTTTAGTAGAGGTAGAGATATACATGTTAGGTACTGGTGATAAATGTACTTGTGTGTATATATACACACACAAATGAGACAAATGATGTTGATTTTAGTTTAAATTTAATATATGTGATCGTGGAAGAGAAATGACGAGGAATATAGTGGAGGATACACACCATACACTTTTGGCCCCCATTCTTCCTTATCATGATACCATGGGGATGTTTTATCCTATGACACCATTGACTAGAGCATATATGAGTTGATTTTTGTTTTTTAGAGAGGTTTTTAGTAATTATAGTTTAGTGAGTATCCTAAAAATTAGATAGTGGCATTAGTATCAATAGGAGGAGGTGAAGCAATGTCATGGAAGGAACTAGTCATTGAGAGAGTTACTCACATGCCATAAAATATATAAGTAGTAGGTGTATAGGCATAGATGGATTGGTTATAGGTATAAGTTGAGGGTATGTTTTATTAAACTCAAACACTAAAAATGATTTTGAAATTTACTTGATTTGAAAAAAGCATGGCTACCATGGCACCTTACCGTCTTAAGAGTGAGGGTGATCCATAAGCCTAAGTCCTATATTGCACTCAACTATTTTTTTTTATGTATATATGATGTATAAAAATGTATTTATGTATATAATTGATACATTTATATAGATATATATTTTTCTGACTTATTATGTATTGTACATGTGTGATGTGAGTTATTTTATTTCTATCATGCATTTAAGTTTAAATATCATGTTATGGGAAAATGTGATTCAATGTGGTGTATTTTTTATTATTTTATATCAATTATGATAAAATTCATGGTGAAAAATTAAAAAAAATAGAATTATAAAAATGAATATCTTAAGAAAATATAAAAATTGACAAAAAATAGATTAAAAAAAATTAATGAAAAATTGAATGTAAAACACACCAAACATTGTGATAAAAGATGTACAAATTTTATAAAAAAAAATTAAACTGTTAAAAAAATTGAAGGGAAATATGAATCATAAGATGTTAAAAATAATTTCAAAAATAAAATATTCAGTGTGAGAAAATGCAAAAAGATAACAAGACTAGAATATGTATGAAATATTGTCATCCCATGCAAGACAAGTAAATTAAAATGAAATCAAACATAAATTATTGTAATTATGTTGTCTTATATATAAGACAAGTAAGTTGAAATTAAATTAAACATAAAATAAGTCACATGTGATTATAAACTAAATCCAATGTAATATAATTATAGTTAACTTAAGTCAAACAAGGATATACATGATTGCAAAATAAGCCAAAGACTCATATGATTGAAAATGAGAAATCATTACTTTCACTAAAATATGATGTAGGAAATCATAACCGTATAAATACATGACTATGATGATTAGAATGTTACGGATTTTAATGGAGATGATTTTTTTAGGAATGTCTAATTGTATTCCCCAAGGTCCTCCAATGCAACTCAAAAACTAAAAAGCCAAGTGGCATTATAAATGATTTAAAAGTAGAATCTGAGGTGAATGGGAAAGTATGTGATCAACTAAGATTGATATCCATCAAGGTAATATTAACTAAGATATGATGATAGTTTAAAGATGAAATATGCCATAAATTGATTTATAAATCCTTAGTGAAGATGAGACAATTTGAACCAATGGGCAAGGTTAAGAAATTTTGACATCAAGGACCTATGAAACACACCTATAAAACATAAAATTTCTATAATAATTTAATTATATAGATAATTAAATTAAGGATATATGCATGAAAATTACAAGGATCCTACCTTTTCATGATGTGTTCCCCGCTTCTCAATGCCCTTTAAAAATTCATCAGTCGATTATAAGAATTAGGTAATTTTGTGAGAAATCAAGTGTCTCTTTCATATAATAAAATAGGCAATGATTAAATGAGTTATCCTACCCTACTCTACTATACTTATGTACTCAAATGTACCCCAACTCTATCATGAGGCCAACTGTGGAGTTTGAGCTTCAAATATAACTATGATATGTGCCAAAAATATCATGTATTTTGGTGTGATATTAATTCTAAGATTTTAATTTATTTTTTAACATTTATTTTTTTATGGTTTGGATTTAAATATTTGGTTTTTTTTTCTAATTTACTTTTCCTTATGCATTTATTAAAACCAAATATGGGTGATAGATAACTAACACAATAGAACTTATAACTATCCAATAGAAAGGAGAACTGAAGACCATGGTTCCTAAAATAATCTTAGAATTTCCACATGTCAAACTGTCCAATATAAAAATAGACATAAGTGTGACTCAAGTGAAGGGAATGAGAAACATGGGTATCATGAAAGATCATCCATGTTAAAAGGGTAATACATTGACAAACATGATGATAACTGAATATAAGGAGAAATAACTTTTTTTTGGATGTGACTAGACTATGTTAGGTGATATTCATATCACTATATACTAACCTACATATAGTATACCATAAGCACTGATAGGATAATTCATCATGAAATATGCAGAATGTAAAATGATACCAAAGAATCACTGGGAGATTAAGGTAAATTTCAAAAAGGTAAAAATGTAATAAAATAAACCAAAATGTGATGCCTAAGATCCATAAAGAAATAAAGAACAATTGTAAAGTGATATCAATGGTATAAAAAAAACCTAAATATAATGTTTAATATCCTCAAGAGATATAAAATCCAACTATAGAGTGGTTGTAAAATGATAAAAAACAAACATACGTACTAAAAATTAAAGTATTAAAAATGTAAGAGATCATGATATAAGAGTAAGATATGTAAAACAATCATCAAATTATGCTAAAAATAATAATATGAAATCCAATCATGTGATAATATGAAATAATTATTTACTCAAAATTTTCATGAAAATTATTGGCATGCATCATTAATAACATCCATAAAATATTGATGAAACTAATATTTTACTATAATCATGGTCTCTACTACTCTTTCTAGTATTTTTTCTAGAAGTGAATAGCATATGAAATATAATGAAAAATTAGATGCACTATAAGGAGGATGTCAAGGGTATTATTTATGATAAAATTAAATGTGATTAATATGTAGTGTCATGACACAAACATCCTTAGATCTATAGGAAGGATGTAGTTTTAGGGGACCTAGATACTCCATCTTAGATGGAAAATATGAGAATTGTTTATAACTTAGAGGCATGTGCCTTATAGAGTCTGTGAAATTATACTAGGGAGCTCTACATCTATTTGTATGACGTGTAGAAAACTGGTGTCAAATATAATATGTTTACCTATTTTGGGGGATATAATATAGTTTAATATTTGATGATGACATGTTCAAGAGATTGGGAAGCTTAACTAATTTGAGACAAAGTCCATCAACATATTATTGAATAGAATGGTAATGAGTCAAAGAATGCATAATAGTCACATGGAATTAAAATTAGGATTAGTAGATCGAGGTGGTAAACTATCCATGGTGGGAGCTCTATCTTGTGTCTTTTATTGTACTAAGATTATTTGATAAGATCTACACCCTTTAGTGGAATGACTAGATATCTTGTGAAACTTGAAACTTGATTATTACTATTAGGTTGTGGGTGTGGTACCACATCTAACCTAGGTGTAGATTAATAATGGGATCTATATAAATCCTCATCAAATAAATAATTTATATTGTATCATATAATGGTGGACTCAAAAAATTAGTTCTACTTTAGATATCTCTAATATGCTCTATGTTGGTGTTATAAGTAATCATAAACTCCATGGAATGAAAAAAATGGTATTTATTTTTCTTTGGAATCTAAAATTTGTGTAGGGAATATGAGTGTGGAAAACATCTCTATAATATGTTATCTCTATGTATCATAAAATATAGAGAACTAATAGGGTTTAGTCATAGTGCAATCATTGAGCATGATCCATAGAGGCACAAAAGTAACAAGATATGTATATCAGGTGGATTTTAGAATGAAATCCATATCAAACCTATGGAAAACAGATAAATGGGAGATAATGTAATAAAATATAAAGGATATTATGACATATTATGTCAATTAATTTGATACTATATGAAGATATAGATTTTTTGAAAGATCATTAGATACATGATTGATAACATATGATTTATGTACCTTTAAATTAAGTGAAGCCAAATAATTGTGGCTCATCAAATGTATAACCATCATAAAAATATAGAGTGATAAGATAAATTTTAATGGTGTATACCAATATGTCACTAGAGGATGTGTGTGAAACATGCTTCACAGGAACTACCATAGAATTAAAAATCAAGAAGGTGGTAATTGATATATGATGTTAGAGGGGATATCCAATTAGTGTATATTTAGACTAATATCATTTAGATAATCATAATCAAAATATAATTTATTAGGTATGATATTTCCAACAATGTTTGAGGTGACCACTGTAACCTAAATTTAAGTTTATGAGATAACTAAAACATTGTTATTCACAAAAGGGAATGCTAAGTAACGTCTTAAGGTTTGATATTTTAAATACACCACATTCATTGAATTTTTAAAAATTAAAAGGGTTAGTATCATCTTTATTATTTTAAATAACACTTTTAGAGTAAATATTATGTATTTACATGCATAAGAGTCCATTGCACTCATGTGATGAGTCCATGGGTGGCCAAGCAAAACTTTTATGATAGAGGAAAAACAAAAATCATAACCTTAACTCTAACTATGATAGGTGGTGCCATGATAGGAATCCAAAAACATCATAATGGAGTAATTTTTATTTGTTCATATACTTGGAATATGATTTTGGTAGGCTTAATATTAAATTGAGTATCCCAAATTTTTAATGAATTTTAACGAGGTTACAAAGACACTAGAACCTTTGTCTATCATGGGTCCTATGACTAAAATGTCACATACTTATAAACTAATGAACAATGGAGGATCATACATAGAAATTAATATTTTTTAGGGAACATATATGTTATAACAATTTTTAATGAGATAAGTTATCCATATTTTTATCATCTTGCATAGACATATTTTCACATTGTTATAAAATTCTTTCCTCAGACCTGGGGAAGGTAGCTTCTTGCCTTGTCGGTGTTGGTCAAAGAATGTTCATGTTCAATAAAATTTTCATAAGTCTATTTTCATGATGAGGATAAGTCCTCATGATATTAATGATTGGAATTTTGGATAGAAACTTAAAAAGTTCTTGTATGGGGTCCCATTCATTAAAACTATTGTGAGTTTTAAAAGACTGTAAAGAAGTGATTGAATTCTGAGGTGGATCAATTATATAAAGAATTGATCTAGAATAAATATAGTTAGGTTTCAATATATTTTTTCTTGTAATTACCTATATAATTTAGGAATGTTTATCCAATGGTATTGGCCTAGTGGATATAGTTGGTTTCCTAGAGACATCAGACACAAAATGTATTGGTCCATCTAATACATTATAAATATAAATAATAAATGAAGTAGATAATATTATGATGGAAAATATAGTTTTCATTGATATATAAATGGAATAATATAACATGTTGTTTAGTACAATTAAAAAATTATGGAGAAATAAATTGCACTAAGATATTTAATATAGTAGAAAAATCAACGAGTTATATTAGGTTGGTTAGTATAGTTGTGAAGGAAGAAAGTTATATTGGGTTTGATGGTATAGTTGTGAAGGAAGAAAAGTGTATTGTGTTTGATATTATATTTGGGATATAATAAAGTAAGGAAGTTATACTTTTATTAGATTCAATATCCATAAAAATATGTTGAGCGTTATCCTAAACTATTCTGTAAGTAGGATAAGGAATATGAGTCTAACAAGGATAAATACTGATATAAGATACTAATTGATTCATTTTGTTCATATTAACCATATTTTATTTAATTTTATAGTATTTAATATTTAATATATTTTTAACAACATTGGTGGGTAGTGGTTGATTTTAATTTTAAACTATTAGTTTTAATTGTAGTTTAGAAGTGTATTTGAGTAAACAATAAGGTGAACATTATCTTGGTGAAGTGTATCTAACTTAAATTATGAGTAATGATCTCTAGATACATTATCATGAGTTTGGTTTATTTTTATAATCATGGATTCATGATCAAAGTTTGAGCCAAGAAATAACTTTAAATTAAGGTGTTTAATATGCATGCAATCTCATGGGAATGTCCATAAATTGTGTAGAACCAACAAAAATAGTTAGGGTCATACCAATGAGCATTGGGATTATAATATTAAAATTTTATAGGTGAGGTTATATGAAGAATTTTCATAATAGTAAATATAGAGAAATGGTGATGAATTTCATTAATATTAACTTGTGAAGGAGGAGGAAGAGGAGGCTGGAAGGGACTTCCCTTTAGGGGTCTGTAAATAATCACTTCATTAGAGATTCCTATTAGAATAACATTGATGGTTATTTTGGAATCATAAGTGTTTGAAACATAATATATTTTATCATATTTTTTAATATTTCATAAATATTCAAGTCCCAAGCTAGTGTTGGAAAGGTTTAAATTTTCTTATAATGAAGTCTTGATGTTTGTCTTGATCAAGGTATTCCTCCAATGATTTTATATAAAGGGTCATGATAATGTACTATAATTTTGGATCAATTGAATTGGTAAATATTTTGTCTTTTAACATATTATGCTCAAATTTTTTGGTTAAGGATTTCTAAAACTTGATGAAGGTTTAGTCAATTCCATTGTCTATTTACTTGTAATTGATGAGTTAAGTCAATATGTTTTCTAGTAGATAATTGGATTGAAACTCTTTCACCAATGCACTTACCAAGTCTTCAAAACTAGATATGGAGTTAGAATTTAGATGGTTGTACCAATAAATGGCATCACCAAACAAGGATTTGGCTAGTATCTTAGAAGTGAAAAGGTATTGATTTTAATCTAATATTTATAAAGGTTCCAAAGGCCTTAAATTGAAAAGGGAGATCAATGGATACATTATAAGTGATAAAATGAGTGATTCAACCTTTTTTAATGTTTACAATTTGAGGGGATAAGGGATATATTTGGTGATGTTTGATGAATTTATTGTGAACCGATGGTTATAGAATGAGATTAACATGAGAATATATAAGGGTGGTTGGCGGGTGTTAAGTGGGGGGGATGGGGAATTTATATTTGGCAATCCCCACTAAAATTGTTGAGGGATATTTTACATTTTGGAATTTTGGTTTTACATTTTCACGATTTGATAACTATTTATAGCTTGAATATTATCCATTTAGCTCATTACTTATAAGATGATTTAATGATTATTAGGAGTGGTTTAATTAAATGTGGAGTTTTGAGTATCTATTGGTGTTTGTTATCTATGACATTAACATTGGTGTTGATGTGGGAACTTTGAGTAGGCCCATTAAAGTAAAGTCCCTTCATGTTAGTAGTAATACTAGGCATGATAGATGGGGAAGGAAATGAACGAGATGCATATTGTCTTACTCCAATTCCAGTAGAGAAATTAGGATCATGGAATTAGTAAATTTCACTTTAATTAGAGTCATGTGGTAATAGAAAACTATATGGTTCTTTGGCCTAAGTTGAGGGTTTGAATGAATATAGACTATCGTATCATCTATATACACAATCTTACATTCTTATTTGACCTCACGGTCATGGAATAGGTGAATTTGTTTAGCATTTTAAGGATTTTTCTATGGCTCATATTTTTAATATCTAATTGAATCCACATGATAAGTTCTTGTATTTTAGTCTTGAGTCATGGAAAAATTATAAGACATGTGATTGTCTATAGAGACTTATGGATATTGGTTAGTTCCATATAATTAGAACTATTACTAAATCTTTGAAATTCATGGTGTATTTTAATTTTTTATTAATAAATTATGTATTATAAAGTGGAAGAGAAAATAATAAATATATTGAGATGACTAGTGAAATTATTTACATAGTGATGTTAAAATAAAACTATATCAAACTAGCTAATATAATTGGGACTTGAAACTAGAGAAAAGCATAATATATCAGGCTAGCTAGTATAGTCGGGCCATTAAAAATAACTATATTAGGTTCACTAATGTAAGTTGAAATAAGATGGTGAAATTATACTATATTAGTATGGTTGATATGGTTAGGTAGACACAGATAATTTTATCAAAGTAGCTAATGTAATTTGGAAAACATACATAATTGTATTGGGTTGATATCTGTAATTTAAAAAAACATAATTGTTTATCAAGATATCAGATATAATCTTATATAAAATAACTATATAAATTTAACCAACTATTTTTAAAATGAAAACTATGAGTTAAAATAATAAGGGTGTGTTTGACTTGTAGGCTCTCAGATATATTGATCCAAATCATAAATAGTTAAAATGGCCATAAAGACACTAACCGTGAAGGATTCAATCATTAATTTGGATTCACTGTCCCATCTCTATGGTATATTCAGGGTAACTTCTTTTAGTTAACTGCTTATCAGTGTAATAAAAAATAAAATGGATGAAAGCCTACCTAAAGTCTAAAAATAAAACCTTGGGTGTTTTCAATATATTATGAGGTACATGGAAATACAAATATTATATATTATTGTATAATGGCTAAAGTATTAAGGTAGTACCTCTCACACCATGACTAAGGTAAAACTAATGACCACTTGGCCCATAATTAAAACTTATATTAGTTTTGAAATTAATGAAACATAGTTTCTAGGAGAACAAATTGAAAATAAATATTGAAAATGGAATATGTCGAAAGATAAATTTGCATCCTGTAATGAAATTAAATAAGAAAATATAATGATATAAAGATGGATGATAAATTTAAAAGTAGAAACTGATCAAACAAATATGTATTGGGAAGATTTATATAATTGTAACACACATAGAATTATATTGGGTGGGTAATACAGTTTACAAAAAACATGACAATATTGGCTTGGATGATACCATTATCAAACAAACATGAAAAAGTATCAGGTTGGATGATATAGTTAGACTATACAATGTATGATGGTTTATAAGATGTTACTAAGAATCTATTAGTACAAACATGAAAATTATTCAACCAAATGTGGAATAGAATCACATCTATTCATAAAACTCTATGCATGGGCTAGGATGACCTAAAAATATCATCTTTCTCTTAATAAAGTAGGGATTGAATAAGGTCAATCAAATAGAGCCTATATATAACTAGATGATTGATTAAGGACCGATGATAACCATATATATCAAAGGGTAACCTATAACTCAAATTTAAAGATGAAAGGGTTTCAAATCCTAATCCTATGATATAAGTATATAAGTCTCACTACACCAAAACAAAGGTCAATGGTTGTAACTATGATTTTAGAGGTGAAATTAAAGAAAATGGTTATAAAGAGGTAAAAATTAAATTATGTAATCATTTAAATGGTTCAAAATGATAATGTGAAATCGTAAATCAAATGGATTTATATGCAACCTAAAGTGATTAATGAAATATTAATAAAACTTATGTCTATACCAACTTATTTAGTATAAGGAATATCTTAAACAAGGATACACACATATATCCATAAAATTCAATAAAATATCTAATGTACTAAATTAATAAAGGGTAGAGTGTAAGGATAAAATTTATCTTATGGTGGACCCATTGATGCTTCAATCTCCCCATTGGATCAAGTGGATATTTTTAATATAATGTTGTACATTAAAGACCTCAAATGGTTGGATGAAGATCCATATATCCTTAGTTAGGAACTCCCAATTACTCCTCTCATTGATATTCAATGAAACCACAAGATAAGACCTCAAATATAAGGTTATAAATTAATAACTCTCCCACACACTTCTTATGATATAAATTTGAGCACAAACAAAGTGTATGAATGTGATATATTAAGTTAGGAATGAAATATAACCCCTACACACACACACACAATTCTAGTACCCAAAACCAACTCTAAATCCTAAGCTAATGGTATCAAACAAGATGATATAGTTGGATAATATAGTACAAATGCAAAAAGATAAACCTAGAAATATATTAGGATGACTAATAAAATACATGAAGGATAAGGCCTTGAAATTGATAGTATTAGAGAGGATGATACCATATGAGGATAGGGGAGCTATAAAATATGGATATTATGTAGATGAAAAAGAAGTATAGATACAAACTTGTATGAGAAAGTATGGGTAAAAATGATGGTGTAATATGATATAATTACAACATCTATCGCAAAGTAACTTGAGTTGATCCCACCGCATTCTCAATACACTCTTTAAGTTTGGAACTTGCGATATTGATGAATTGACAAGAAATTTCAAGAGAAAACATCAATTTAGTGATAAAATAGAAAATATTTTATGTACAAATATTCTACCCTTTATCTATTTATAATATTACTATATGTATATAAATTTTTTAGGCCTAAGACATTTTGGTGAACTCAAAATGAATCAAAATACATGTTTAATTAGGTTATATTTATGTTTTATTTTATTTTTTGAATTTAAACCCTTTTCAAACTAAAATTTCAATATTTTTTTTCTTTCCATATCTCTCATTATTTAGATTCCATAAATGTTATTGCTCTAATTTATATAATGGAACATCCACATGGTACATAAGAATACGCCACCCTATGGTATCCTTTATGCCAAGAACAATCTCATCCTAATGTGGATTACAATATGAAATTGTATAATACTAATAATAAATTAATACATCCTATTGAAATTAACACTAGATCCAAAATAAACCTCTTTAAGAAGGTAGTGACCAACAAGAAGATACAATATATACCACTAATTTTACTACTAAAATGTAAAAATTATTAGCATAGAATTGTCAATATGTAATAAAAATATCCAAACCCACATGAATTATTAACCTAACACTACTAAAACTAACAAGTAAACTAACATTTTCTCAAGATCGAAGGAAAGTCATGCCAACAACATGATATCCCTCATATTTTCCTCATCCAAAATCTTCATATTTTCCTCATCCAAAATCTTCATATTTTCCACCACCATAACAGGTAAAAACAATATCACCCAAACTTATATCTATGCTAAAAACAATCCTAGTGCCCAATAAAATACACCTCCTTAAGTATATTATACATGAATGTTTATGATTTTTTTGGGATGAATGTCCCAATGCAAACCTAAAATGACAACCAACTAATGAAAATGTAAACCAAACTTTGGTAAGTTTTATATTAAACTTAATAATACATTGGGGTTCACTAAATATATGTTCCTCTATCCCCATTAATGGATTAAAATGAATAACCTATCCAAAATTGAATATTTGAATAAAATGCTTAAAAACTCATAAAATGAGCCCATAGACCCTAACATTATAACTATGGATATATGAGGAATAAATATAACTATTTTATATAATGGGTTCAATAATCCCATCTTACATCTTAGATATTTTGGAAATATTTAAATATTTAATTAAAATAAAAACTTACATTGATACAAACTATTATCAAAACCCCTAATTGTTGATGATTTATAATGGTATAGTCAAATTAATACTCACCACATAAACAACTAAAAATCTTATTTAAACTCTATGTAAAAGAAATATTAAAATGACTTACCTATATATGAATTAATAAACTTTGTAAATTACAGTAAATTGGACCATGGAAATTCCCATGACTTATTCAAATGATGTAAGTCATTAGTTCATAGACATAACCATACAATCAATGAATAAATTTATTCATAATTTCCCTAGAGCCCAAATTATAATATAAATTATTATCCTTCTCTTCTAATTCATTATAACAACCCTTTGGCCAAGTGAGAAGACATGATCATCTCATTTCAAAATGTGAGAATCAACAATCTCAAAATTAATCTTATATAATCCTAATAATAAAAAAGCTTACCTACCACCAATGATGGTGTATATAATAATTTTGACCATAAGTTTGATTCTAAAAGAAAAAAAACATTATATTGCATAGTTCCCCTTAAAATGCACCTTTTTCCAAACTAGTCATGTAAAATTTATTTACTAAACCATAATAATGCAATCATCATGTTATAATCAAATAATAAATAACTAATAAATAATTTCATAAGCCTCAACCTCTATAATTAGATCCTACTAATATATTCCCTCAATGGTTTAATCCTCAAAAAAAAAAAAAAAAAATGGTAGTGTGTAAACCCATGGCATTCCCATGAGAATTTTTAAAACCTTATAAGTGTAGTATAGACCTTCATACTTGGATATAATTTTGATCATGAACCCATGATTTTAGAATGATAAAATTTTCTCAATTCAAACCAAAATTGATACAAAAAATACACATGAGGCTATATGTAAAGATAACACACATATATGTATATACATGAATCCAATACCGGATCATTCAAGAGAATAAAACAATATATTTAACCTCAAAATAGTCAGAATAATACCAATATTATTTATATGGTTATTATAATTTAAAAAAAGGAAACCCTAATGCCTCATAAATGAGAAAAGAATGGTAAAAATGTAAGGAATGCATCATATCATTATATTGTTGACTAAAGTTACCTAAAAAAACATTTAAACCCACTATTCATAAAACTTAAAATACTATATAATTACATCCAATATCTCAAAAAAAATATTAAAAATATGTTAAAAAATATAAAAATTTAAAATATTTTAAAATCGAACATCATTAGTTAGGAAAATGATATATAAAAGTATAAATATTTATTCAATGTCATCATTTATATCAATGATGTTAATATATTCACCTAATGCATCAACATGATAAATGATGTAAACTAATATAAATATAAATATAAATTAAGATTGAGGTTTTCTCTAGTCCAAATATGAGATAAATTTTACCAACCCTCATAAAGTACAATTTAAATTAGATTATCCTAGCTTCTAAAAAGGACCCAAAGAGGGGAGAGATAACTCAAGATCATACTAATTGGACTGAAATAGAACATGATGGATACAATACTTAATATCACATAGATAAGATGTGATTTTATGGAAGTGAGGATAGACAAGACATGATATTTTTAATTTAATAATAAACTTAAGATATGACTAGATCATGGAGAAGTAAAATAAGAAATTTGGAGAATATCCATGGCTTATACTCCCTAAATATGTAATAGAAGTGTATTTACAATGTTAATTTTTTTTTGAATGAAGTGATGGATATATAACATAGAGGATTTAAGAAGGAGAGTAAGTCAAAACTTTGTATTTGTGTAAATCTCACCAATAGTCAGTTCACATATAAATATTAAAAGTAAACTAGTCCTAATAATTATTTTAACAACACATTAAAAAATAGAAGTTAGACAAATAGCAGTACATGAGTTATTGAGAAGGTATAAATCAAATATCTAACTATAATAGGAATTTAAAAACCTATCTTTTCATAAGAAATCACTCCTAGAAGAGGATTTCAAGGACCCTAATTAGTTAAAATTTTATGAGTCTCCAAATACTTAGGAGGATAAAATCCCTTAATAGATGTCCTTGTAAGTGGCAAAGTTCAATTTGTAAAACTACCACTAATGGTATAGAAAACATATTTTAAAATATTTAAATGAATATTAATTTGTATAAATTCAAAAAATATTCATTATATCATGTGTATAAGTTCAAATAATATGATATGCTAAGGTAGTAAAAAAATATAGAACACAAGGAGAACTAGCTTGACACAAGTTGTTAAACTACTATTATTACCTTTTAGGGTTTTTATAATGAAAATCCTATGTTTAGATTAAATGGATAAGATGCCTAAATCATCTAAAAAAATATGTAATAATTAAGTATTAATCTGTTATGACCTTTGACCTTGTTTTAATTTCTAATAATAGTAATAAATAGGTAGAAATAGAGACGTATCTTAAAACTGACTATCGTAGATGATCTAGATTCTGAAAGTTGAAATTTGGGAAGTTATCTCTGTCATCAATATGATTCTAGTGTTCATATACTCATTAAATAATAACACCTAGTATGAAAAGTACTACCATCTATGTGGAGTGTCCTCAATGTATCACTAATGTCCACTCTATAGGACTATTCTTATTTTTGGGAGCACCTATGCTTGTGTTTGTTTGTCTTATTCCTACATGCATGAAACCTAGAGATCTATGTTGTGCCTAGAAAACTTGATATATTGTGAAAAACCTAATCCTCCCTCCATGTAATGAATGATTAATAATTTTGTTTGTGTTAGTAGGATGCACTAAACATCCTTAACACCCTGCTATGTATAGAGTTATTGACATACAAATATTCCAAAGAGGGATCAAGCCCAATGTAGTTTTCCCACCTAGTGCTTGATTCAAGTGCAAGTTAATATTATAATGAGAGTGGACTTAGATTTATTTAATGTGCTTTGGATTTCAAATATCTGAAAATTGGGGTTACGTCTGCTATAAATGGTAATATGTAGAAGTAGGGCATAACAGGGATCAAATACCTTTAATTTTCCTAATTTTGTCTTTGTTTTGAATAGCTTTTGCATATATTTTCCATCTAGTGAATAAAGGTAAATTAGAGTTGTATTTATAGGTTTTTGTTTCTTGTGTGGATAATAAAATGAGCTTAGGCTAACTTTGGGAGGGTAACACATTTGAAAAATAATCCATTTGGAAGAGCTAGGGATAAATACAATAATACCCATCTAGAGACACTAGTACCATGTGGTTGTAGTGTCCCAAATGTGGCACTAATGTCCTCTTTGTAGACTCCAAGCAATTTATATTGGGATCTAAGATCACAGTTCTAGGACTATGTTTTGATTGGTTGTAGGTGAATTTGGTCTATTTAATGACTGTAAAATTAAGTCTATTTATCAAGGATAGGACTATGGATAGCTTAGGGATATGTTAACTCAAAATACACTCTTATAATCCAATTAAAACTTTTAGGTGGTTAAATTTTCCTCCCATTTATGTTATTAATGTAACAAAGTGAAATGACTAGTATAAAGGAAAAAGAATCATACCTAGACTTACCTTGAAAGTGAATCCCATATAATTGATTTTAAATATGCAAATATTATTCTATGTATGTGAAACATGATACAAAGTAATGTACTAAAATGAAAGATAAAAAAACAAGTCCTTAATGATCAAAAGCAAAAAACTATGTTGAAATGAAGTAATTGAGTAAACCTAAGTAAAAAGAGAGGAAAGGAATGAATACACCTCATTGGGTATGAGAACCAATGTATGAACTTGGTGATAACCTTTGTTTGTGAGTGTTCATAGTGATCATATCATTAAATAACTTGGACTAAGATTATGGCTTGCTAAATCTTCATATGGGTAGCTCAATAACTAAATCTAGGTTTGACTCCATCATTTCCCATCCCTATTCAGTGAATCTTGATTTCTATGAATAACCTAGATAAGAATATAAGCATGTAAAACATGTAGGTGGCTCAAGAACTCAAGTAGGCCATGAATCCATTATTTCCAACCTATGTGAAGTATATGCATATATAACTAAATTGTGTAAAGTGTTAAAAGTATCTAACTGAGTAAATATTACTAGTATTTAGCTTTACAGCCACTCAAGAATATTAGGTGGATATAGGACACTCAATAATGCCAACCATTATAGATAGACTAAGGAATGAATATAGTGACAACATGTAATGTGATAAAAAGTGTATACAACATTGATAATGACATGGAGTTTTCCATTCCATCTAACTAATCTATCTAAAGCTGAGTATATGGAAACTAACCTATCTAAAGCTGAGTATATGGAAATTATGTGTCATGCACATGCCCCCTATTTAGTATCTGAGTATATTGAATCTAAATTAAGTATGTAATAGTTAAACATGTTTAACTATTATAAATGTATGGGTTATCATGGCATACATTATACCCCAAAATCTAAGTAATTGGTATGAATTTGAGATAAAATAAATGTATCTGAGCTAAATGTAGACATAAGTACCAAACGTGTGATTGTATCTATGTAAATCTATATTGTACCTAGTGAACTAGTTTGAATGATATGGATTATCCTAAAGTAAGGGCTACTAGATAGTATTTACCTATAGTGGAAAGTAGTTCCATATGACACTAGTATCCTAATGTGGGTACTAATGACTACCTGGTCTAATTTATGAGTGATCTAGACTAGATTCTAAATCCATATTCTATTTTATGTCTGCCCTAAGTCTAATGTCTAAAATTGATCCTATTTATTGAAATGTATCTATGAACAAAAAATAAGATCCTGATCTCTATGAAAAACCCATGTTAATACCCCTTCTTTGGAGGGTATTTATGAAAATTATCTAAGAACTACACTCTAAACGAGTAGCTCTGCAAATGTGTTAGCTTGAGCATGTGCATGATATTATAATATTATGTACAAGCATAACATCAAAATGTAAATGTATCTAAGCATAATTAGGTAATGTAAGATGTATGTTGTAATATAACATACAAAAGGGTGTCAATATAGATGTAATTAATGTATATAAAAGTAAACTATTAGTAACTACCTAGGGGGATGGGGCATGAAGTCCATCATGACACCTAAGTAGGATAGGTAGATGCATGAGATACCCCATGGCATCAAAAATTAGTGTGTTTTTATGTAACAATAAAATAGAAGTATCATGGTCTAGAATCATACAAGGAATCAAGCATAAAATCAAATGATGCATGCAAAAGGTAGGTCAAGGGGCCATAATACTAGGGACATAGGCACATGTCACTAAATATAAGAATGAATACATACAAGGACATGTTCAAATGTTCACATACACAATAAATAAACAATTTATGATATAAAGACATAAAATAACATGTTCAAATGTCCACATATAGAATTAGGAAAGCACACACAAGGGACATGGGCACAAGTCCAAGGCATAGAAATAGAGAAATGATATAGAAGCCAAATAACAATGTCATATTTAAATTTCCTTGAAGATGGAAGAAGCATATGAACATAATCAAGTCTAATATAGAATAACTAGAAATGAAAGCATGTATAATTATGTAGTACATGTCTATGTAGATACTTAGATGTAAATATATTGAATCTAACTAGTGATAGTAAGAAATATGAGAAATAAGTAGAAATTATCAATAGAAAGATAAATCAATGTGTAACTATAATTTATAGTATGTAAAGATAAAACTTGGTAGTATAAAATATGTATGAGGTGCCCCAAAGTGGGTACATGTATCAAATGTATAAAATTGGATCAGTGTAAAAGCCCCCAGTGGGTAGATGATAATTGGTGTATATCATTGTAGTGTATTAAAGTCCTATCTAGAATCTACAAGAACTCAACAAGAACAAGTGAAGTATATATGTATAAAAAAATTGACTATAATAGGATATCTATTAATATGTAATATCTAAAAAGTAGTAAACATGTAAACATATCAATGCATACAATTTGTAAAATTTTATGTTTTTGAAATATTTTGAATGTTTTTTATATTTTGACATGTATTGTATTTGTGTTTTTTGAGTATAACTTATGTACAAACAAATGAAAATAAAATATTTACAAGGAGTAAGGGAGAGAAGGAAGTATGCATAAGGGTAGGAACCATACTAACCAATGAGTCTCATGGGAGATTCACTATCACCATCGCTTGTGTTAAAAATATGAATGGTAATATCTCATGTAGTGTGATTACAATGTTTTAGTTAAATGTTGTTGCATTAGGACTCTAAATATTATTCATTATAAAAATCATAATATTGTTCATGATCAAAAACATAATAACCTAGAATGATAGAGCGAAATGCTTCAAATTATAGATTTTACCTTCCTAAATTTATCTTTGGAATATTTATTCAGATTTTCCCTTTGATACTGTGATTGTTGTAGATATAGAATGTTGTGGATTTTGAGAATGCTTGTTGGTTGAGCATGATTTTAAATTTTCAACTTAAGATATTGATTATTCTATAAAATTTCATGTGTATTTGAATGTTTTTCCTTGATAAAATGTATCTATGATTGATGTTCCTTAGGATTTTCAATAAGCCTCAAAGCTTGTTAAACAATATTATAAATTTTTAGAATAGGAGAAGTGATACCTTGGGCTTATTTACCTAAACCTTGACCATGATAATCATACTATTATAGATACTTTTGATCAAACCCATACTATATTGAATGTTTAGCATTATTTTAGAGAGGTAGAATTACTTGATTTATTTATGCTTTTTATACTATTATTGTGTTTGTTCTTTTAGAACCTTTTGTTGTTTAGAGTTATGCTTTAGTAACCATTTTTTATAATATTTTTTGAATTTGAGCCTTTTTGAATTGGTAGAGGTGCTAGTGTATGTTTTTTGGATGAAGTGTTATTGTGTGAGTCATTTATGTCCATGATATTTTGTATTTTCCTTTCTGATGTTAAAATTGAATTGGTGTGGTGCCCATGCATTCTATAATATACACAAAAATATCTAGATCCCCTCATTGTGTGTCAATGAGGTAAGTGGATAAATGTAGATTTAATAATTTCCCTTAATATATTACTTAAACTCTTATTTGATATTGGAATGATTTTTGAATAGCTAGTTGTATATGTACTTTGTTTTGATCTCATATTCTAATATGTAATATTCTTTGCCACAAATTGACTAGTTGAAGATGTATAAACATGATTTACACTATTGTACCCTAGAGGTCTTTGTCTTGTAGATATATTTTTACAATGTTGGTATTTTTTCATGTATTACTTCATTTTGAATTTATAAACCTATAATTATCTTGCTCATATTGATAATTTGATTGCATATAGTTTCACAAGTGCAAACCTTGTTTTTGATTGAACATGTAAACTCACACCTTGTAGGGAAGAGGAATGAATAGGTTGAGTATTGGAAATATTGACATTGATTCAGGCTTCCTCATATTATGGAGGAATTATAGCAAGGACCTAGTTAGAGGTAACGTAGTTTTTCACCCTCATTGTGATGAGGAGGAGAAGGATATTATTTCCTATACATAAGATATGACAGTCAAACTTAAAATGTAATTGTTAGCTTATGTGTTAAATCCTCTATGTATGTATGGGTTTAATTGCTAATAAAATTACATTTAGGAGAAATATAACATTCTATAAGATATGAAATATATTAAAACTGATATAAATCATCATGTATATAAGTGTTTATGTGTTTTCTAAGTTCATTTTAAATTAAAAGGAATAAGCATGTAAATGAAAGTATTAAACGTTGCAACAAAAAGTGATTGATTTCTTATGTCATGATGATCATGATTATATAAATTAGAATATAGATGAATTTAAAATATGAGTATATATAGAAAAGGATCCAAACCTTAAGTGTGTCTATTATTAGGTTTTTTTTTTAAATAAGGTTTCTTTTCACTAGTTTAAATTATATGTAAAATAAATTTAAACCATAATGTGAAATTGATTTTTACTAGCTAGGTTGTCTAAACAAATCAGAAAATTAGAAGTATGAAACCTAAAATTATTTTACAAAAATTTGTATTAATGTAAGAATTTTTTAACCAATATTCAAAGTAAGACAAGTTTACCAAATGTTTTAACCTTTTAGGGTTTTACAATGAAAATCATATCTTTAAATTAAAGGGCTTAGATGCTCAAATCAATTAAATAAATATGGAATAATTAAATACTAATTTGTTATGACCTTTTACCTTGTTTGAATTTATCATAGTAAAAATAAATAGGCATAAATAGAGACTTATCTAAAAACTAACTATCATAATTGATCTGGGTTCTAAAAGTTGAGATTTGGATAGTTATCCATGTCATCAATAAGATTTTGGTATTTGTTTACCCACTGGATAGTAATGCTCAGTATGGATAGTAGCACCATTTATGTGTAGTGTCCTTAATATAACACTATTTTTCCTTTTGTGTTAATGTTCATATTTTTTGGGAGAATTTGCACCTTTATCTATATGTCTTGTTCCTACATGTATGAAACCTAAAGCTCTATGTTGTACCTAGAAATCCTAATTTATTGTGCAAATCCTAATCCTCCTTTGAAGTATTGCATGAGAAATAATTTTGTGTGTGTGAGTAAGATGTAATAGGCATCCTCAAAACCCCACTATGTAGAGATTTTTATATATACTAATAATATGAAGATGGATCAAGCTAGATGTAGTTTTTCCACCTAAGGCTTCATGCAAGTGCAAGTGAATTCTTGAATGAGAGTGGGATTAGATGCCTTGAATGGTCCTGAGATTTTAAATGTTTGAAATCTAGGCTTAGGAATATTATATATGATAGTTGTAGGATTAGGGTAGAATAGGGATCAAATACCTTGATTTTTATCAAATTTATCTTTGTTTTAATTAAATTTTTCATCTATTTTTTGTATAGTGAATAGAGGTGAATTAGACTTGTATTTATAGGGTTATGTTGCTTATGTAGATAAGAACATAATTTTGGGCCAACCTTGGGAGGGGAATATATTTGAAAAAGTATCTTTTGGGAAGAGCTAGGGCTAAGGATATTAGTTCCCCATTGGGGACATTAGTGCCATGTGGCTATAGTGTCCCAAATGTGGTGCTAATGTCCTCTTTATAGACTACTAATAAATTTGGATTAGTATATGAGACTATGTTTTGACTAGATGTAGGTGATTGTGGTTTGTTAAATGACTAAAACATTAACTTTAATGATCAAGGATAAGTATATGGCTAGCTTAGGTATAGGTTAATTCAAGTGATAATATTAGCATCTAATTACCACTATTAGGTGATTACAACTACGTACACACTTGGTATAGAAAGTATGATTTGTATCAAATTGAAATGGAATATACTATATCTAAATATTCATGTATTGAGTAATTTAATATTCATGAAATAAATCCATAAAGTATCTTCGTTAAAAAATAAATAAGATAATATGTATTATTGAATGTGTCTACATATGATAAAATATTCAAAATAAAATCGTCAAATATTCCTCGACATCCACAATCACCAATATTCCCAATGGTTATTTGGAGAAATGCTTGTCATGTTTATAAATATCCTCTTGATAAGGACCTTATTTTATACATGTGAAACACTTCAATCCATGCTTAAAATTTAATAAACTAAAGGAATTGACTTGGGTATCTAGTCATCGAGGGAGGATCAACAAGAAATTATGGTGACACAACTTGAGAGATGTGGATATTATTTTTGAAATCTATAGTACCTCAGTGTTGTAAACTTGGAAGCTAAATATAATGGATATAACTTTAAATTTTATACCTTTCCCACTACCAAAATTCTTGCATACACTATCTATATGTGCCTAATTAATTATCTCTTAGTATAAATAATGTTATTATAATGACTCAGACCTTCTACCTTGCTAAAAATGTTATAAACCAACTTATATTTTATCTCTAGAAGTTGTGGACCTACACTTATTTTCTAATTACTTAAACACATGCATCTTAGTTAAACACCTACATCGATGCAAGTGCCTTATCCCAAAATAATTTTCAAGTACCCTAAAGAAATCTAATTTACAAATAAAACATATACCTATGGTTGGCCTAAGTGATTTAATGCGAGGTATTTTCAAAGGGATTGTTATAAACATAAAATCAACCCTCATTAATTATAAACATATAAAATACCTAAAGATACCAATGTAACTTACCAAAATCATTTTATCAAGCTCTCAAGTGAGCAAAGCTTCCTTATTTTCTCTTATTTACATATCAATCATAGGGACAAGATGTCTACAAGTCTAAAGTAGTGAAAGAGTAGTCCAAGATATATATTTTCCAAGTTAGGAGTTGGGTCACTCTTTTAATTTATTATCACACATTGCATGATTCACACACAAGTCAAAATGTATGGGAGAACTACATAAATATGTGTATGTATTTAGAGTGTTGGCTATGTAGGCAACACTCATTAATAGAGGGATACTTGGGGAAGCTTGAAACTATGTGCCCATTTACTCATGTTTTCCAAAAATATCAATATGAATAAGTATATTTTTATATTTTATAAGGATCAATGGTCCATGACCCATATTTGATTGCACTAGGGCAAAGGTGACATAGAATTAAAAAGCATGCATGTGGTTGCATCTAGTTTTAGTAGGTATTCTTTATTATATGCATATGTCTAGATTAGATAGTAGTGTTGATGCAACCATCCCATGTTGACACAAATGTTTAGGGCTATAGAGGAACAATTTCTAGAATTAGGTGACTATTCTAGAATCCAAATCTAGTCCACTTTCTTCGTGTTCTAGAGTTAAATCTGTATTATCATCATAACTAGATATGTATCTTGATCTCATTTTTATTACAATATGTATCATAGATATATGTTATATGTTTATCATATCAACATAACAAATGTAATATATGTTCTATATGAGTTTCACAAATAATTATCCTTCTCTAAAGATAGTCTACTATCCTTGTTACCTAATCTATCACTACCCATTTAACCCTATATTCTCCACATCTATAGTTTAGGGTTAAAAATTTGGTGAACCTAATGTGAAATGAAAATTATCTCACTAAAAAAACTTAAATATGTAGCAAATACACCAACCAAATCTACATATAATACCAAATTTTCTATCAAACCAAGTTATAATGTCAAACCTCCTAAACCTAAAAAAAAAAACCACCATAATTAATGTGGTTTCACAACAACTTAATCATATTATCCTATCAAATTCACCACATAGACAATTTACACACTTACCTAAGTATCCCAATTCATTAATCCTATGGTTTATTGAATGTCATAATATATCTCTCCATCATATTATAGAGGTTGATATGAGTAGACCCATACCCAAAGGGTATGATGTGAATACTTATTGTGACTATCATCAAGGTGTAACAACCATTATTATATATATTGATATATACATATACATATAATAAAATAACAACTATGGTACAATGTTTCAAGAAGAGTTTAACATGAAAAAACGTAATAAGATCAATAACTTTGTTATATCCAACATAAGAACTAGACCAGGTACATAACTCAATAATGAATTCATTATGAAGCATTATAACCACTTAGTATTTAGATATAAGTGGGTCAATGTAGACACACACATGCATTCCTATCTATGCACTTCACTGTGTCCTTCTTAGTGGATCTATAACTAACCTATGCCCTTACTTGAGTACCTACACAAGCTATAGAATAGCCATTACCACATTGGGTAATCCAAACAAGGTTAAGTAAATAGAGGCAAAGAAAAAACAAATTCAATAGAAGAATAACCATACTAATCTTGATTAAAAATGATTTACCAATTCACAAGTAACAATAAAGATCATGGAAAAATTACTATTTACAAAAGCATTGAAAATCCTTGGAACACCTTTTAAATTAACAAATAATTAGAGGCATGAGGTTGGGAATAAACTTCCTAAGTTAAATGTGTAATCTTCATGATATGTTTCAACAACCATGTTTATGTTCTATTTTGGAACATCTTGTTAATATACAAGGCATGATTGCAAGAACATTTCAAGTCATGCCTACCTAAAGATCTTACTTGATTTATAACATTGGATCAAGTTTATTTTTCATTTACAACCATTAAAATTATGAGTTTTTTATGTTTTCAATGGACTTAAAACTATTCCATAGTTCAAATAACTAAGTACACTTATACTAGGTTTTACTTTTAAATTTATTCTTAAGATAATTAAACATTTTCATCTTAGGTTAAAGACCTTAAGCTATGCATAACATTATTGTTTAAAATTTTATTTTTCTTATTTTCCCAAGGAGAATTATAAATTCCACTCAACGAATATAAGTCTCGTAAACTTACTTTTCATTTAAAGGATATAGGTTAAATTGTTTAATATTCCAATTATTTATTCCAAACATGGATCAAATGATCCTCTATCACAATATGCCTTGGTTTGGAAGAACCATTTTCTTTTTTAAGAAGACAAGTACTTGAATTATTTTCAAATTTACTTTCAACATATGTATAAGATATACATGACCTTATTTGTAATTCAATTCTAAGAAATTATAAGGAGTTATCCCAAAATATTCCATTCCACCTCAATTGTGATTTATTAATTTCCAATGGGAATGATTGTCTTCTAATGATGTATAAAAAAAAATTATATAACTTTAATTATTATCTAATTCTTATATTTTAACCCTTATCAAATATTCTAAAAATATTTTCAACCTTCATGTATAAGTCTCATGATGATTATAATATCTTAAGACACGATATTATAATTAAAAGGATTTCATATTATTAATCCATATAAGGTTATTGAATTAAAATCTTCCTTATAAGTTTAAAACCAAATATCATTAATTAAACCCTCTCTTTAATGTATATTTGAATAGATTATGATAATTGAAAAAAAATTATAGTCTTAAGGTTACATGTTATATCATAATAATTTGTTATAATGATCAACCCAATTAATCTTGATTGATTAATAACATTACCTAAATTTAACAAGAATAAAGATAATATCATAGGAATTATTCAATGTAAAATTGAATTTATAATTTTCACTTGAGATGAAAACTTAAACATATACATATTACTTTCCAATCCTCATACTCTTATTAACATCAAAAGGCTCATGTAATATCACAAGCAACTCTTAAAACTATGTTTGAAAATATTTATTTACAACCTTAAATATCCATTTAGTTCCATGCCATGGACTTAATATTCATCAAGTGTAAACCAAGATATGAATACATATTCATAATATAAGATAACTAAATAACCAGTGTAAATTTGCAATTAAATTGCAAAAGCATTCTAGGTTTTAACTTTAGAATTTTCATTTTAAATCTACTTATTTTAATAATAAGAGACTAGATGAAAGTCCATATTAAAATAATATAGCTAAATTTCATAATATAAAATTCCTTAATGAAATTTTTGAATTCCATATAAAACTAATAATACAAAGGATAATTTGATACTTTGAAGATTAACTCTAATTATAACCACGAATCAATCTTGCATGTTTTACCTAAATGTGAAAGATAAACATAAAATTATCTTATATCATGTTAAAATTATAATGAATAAAATTAATTACATAAAAAATTTAATTCATATACATCTAACTATAGAAACTCAAAGATTAAGAAGAAGTGTATCAATAATCTTTCACACATAATCTAATTAATCCAATCCCACTTCACCAATCCCAATGAACCCAATAATAAGTGGCCCTAAACCACCCCAACCATCAATTAGGATTACGATAGTAGAGAAATGATGGAGAGAGTATAATCAAAATTTACTAATCTTGATGTAACCAAATAATCAAACAAAAAAAAGAAATTAACCATGTGTCCTTATTCCATCTCACTAAAATCCATTAACTTGGTACATGATTATGACTATTACTCATTCCTCTAAGATTTTATGATTAATGAGTCATACTTATTCAAAGAAAATAATATGTCCTATAAATCTATGTCATTCAATCATATCAAAATCATCATCAAATACTATTTTAATATATATTAATGAGTTGAAATAAAAACTCTTTGAAAAAAGCCAATAACTTTTTCCAACTTAAAAAGACAAATTAACACAACATAAAGTTATGGGTCAAAGTTTGACTAAAATAGACTTTATCAGAAATTGAAAAAGATTCAATCATTATTAAATAACTATAATGATACAAATGGAATCATAATAATAAAAATAATCAACTGATCACAATTTCCAAATGTAAGTCAACTCATCATGACTTTGAAATAATTCCAACATTATGACCAAAATTATACAAATAATCAAAACATGATTTAATAAATGCAAGTTAGCTCGTAATGATAAAATTATGAAATACAATTACATCAAACATAATCATGTAGACCAAATAATATTAGAATATTATTTTTCTAAAACTCTAATGATGATTTAAAAACACCGCAAGGCTCAAAAATGTCATTTCCCCAATCATGGTCATGGTTTTGTAATGCATAGTAGGGTTAATATTAACAAAACAACATTTCACAAAAACTCAAATGACCCAGCTAGGGTTTCAAAAATTTATAACAAATATACAAACTAAAACATAGTCAAATATTGCATAGTCATGGCCCTAATGAAATGACATAATGAATAATAATAAACCCCATGAATAATAATGAAAATACCAAAATGTATGTGCATAGTTTATATCCATAACATAGCATGGTTGAGACATATAATGATTGAAATACAAATAATATAAAATTTTATGTCACTTGAACCAGTTAGGGTTTTACATTTATAAACACAATTTTATAAGCTAACATATAAATGCCTATGTTTATCATTATAAACAAAAACCAACTTCTATCATTAAAAACTCTACAAGAATGTAACTCATAATTTAAAACATTACTTACTTGGAGTATTACAATTGATCATATAAGATAACTTCCCTTATATCCTTCTTCCTTTGTTTAAGGGTTTCAGGGTCCCTTCAAAACCTATTTTTACCTTAATCTAAAACTTCCCTTATTTCATAGGCTTCCAAGTTTCTACCAAATACTAATGTTAAATCACACATAAAATACACATGATTCAACCAAAACTAGTCACACCATATAGCCAAATCAAACCCCATAAAAACACTAATAAACTCTTTCATGAACAACAAGATACATAACTAACTATAATTTAATCCTAAGAAAAACTCATTCACCTCACTATATGTTTATCTCCCTTGGCCATCATGCCCAAGATTTTGGCAGTCTCCCCAAAGCGTAGGGCTTCTCAAATGAGCCAAAAATGACCAAATAAAAACCTAATAACCACTTTAGAAGAGTTTTGACCAAATGGAATCATGTTACAAGCTAATTCCATAGCCCTAAATTCAAATGGTAAAATAAAACAACCACATTAATGCCAATCCCCTATGTGGGTTGTGTTTCCGATAATACTTAATCACAAAGCCAAGCCATAACTTGATAATAATAAATAATGAACGCCACAAGAAATCATAACTATAATGAAGTCTTGTAGCACAATATATTAAGCCATAAACAAAATAAAATATGTTTTTTAATGATTTAAACTATATAAAAGGTTGATATATTTCACTAAATCCAAAAAACATCAAGATAAATGTACAAGAGACTAAAGAGTCAAACACTCAACAACTCAATTGAGAATAATAGAGCATTTAGGGATGGATACAATGTCTAAGATGGAAAGTAATTAAGCTATATGAAAGCATAATGAACATGAATGACTAAAAATGATGATATTAAATAGCTAATAATTGTTGCAAGACTAATACAACTTATAAAATATTACAAGTCCAGAATTCAAAAACATCTAGTAAAGTAGTGATTTACAAAAAATTAAACCATTTAAAAATAAATAAATAATGAAATCAAACATAAAATGATAAACACTCAAAAATTTAATCAAGTGAGTAAAATGACTCAGTAATAGTGCCATCAATCTTAGTTTGATAATAGAATTTACTGTTTTGGTTCATCCATTCTATTTATTCATATTTCTCTATTGCTTAGGTATAGATACAACCTAGCTCAAGTATTGTCCCTATAGTCAAAGAATAAATAATCAAAAATATCTAAACATATAAAAATAATAAATGTAATAACAATATTTAAATAATATATCTTAACTAAATAGTAAATCAGTAACTCATTAAGCATAAATATACAATGTTGTAATGAAAAATATATCAATAATTATCTCAAAAATAAAGATAATATATTAACATAGATCTAAGAACTATATCACAATAGTAAAACAAACAAATATGTCTCAAATATTTCATAACTAAATTATATAAAAAATGACAAAAATGTATTTCAAATAGTGTCGTGAAACAAGGCCTTGGTAAATTTATGAATAGATGTTTCACGTGGAAGCATAAGATCTAGGACCTCATTTATGATCAAAATATTAAATTTGATGATCCTCCAAAGGGATTAGTGTCACAACCTAGTGACCACCATAAATATAAAATATTTAACAATCATTTGCAATCTTATTCAAATAAGGATGTAAAAATACAAATGGAATACAATGTGAATTCTCCTCAATATCATCATGAGAACCCCTTGTATGGGATTAGTGGTACCTATATGTGGCATACACATCCTATCATCTAAATAACCTCTATTGATTTTGATGATAGTAAGATTAGAGATGCTAACTTAGATCTTCATTCTTTAACTGTTTAAGAATACCTTGATCACCAACCTATACACATTATTATGATTGATAGTGATGCAAGTGATTTTTTTTATACCACAACATTAATTATGCATTTGGTTTATATAAATCATGATTTACATCCTTTGACTAGATCAGTTAGAGTATTTAATGGGACCTTAAAATTGGTTCTTGGTGAGATTGATTTACCTTTATAAGTGGGTCTCACACATGTTATTAATACATTCTAATTTATACCTTACAAAAGTGTCTTTGATGTGTTATTTGGATGAACTTGGTTACATACACTTATATTAGTACCCTATACAATACATGGGTGTGTTAAATACATTCATACTAATCAAGTAATTACACTTTACAAAATTATAGATGAACATCCTATTGATAAACATTAATTTATACCCAGGTAATTAATAATAAAACCTCATAAGGCTAATACTATGTAAAAAATACACAAAAATAAATCCCCTTTATCAGGTAGCTAGTATTTCAGGCATCATTGCATAAGATATCCACAATGGGTTATACATATTCCTCATCTATTACAAACCATATTAAAATATCTAAATCACCTACACATGATCCTATTACTCATATTTCAAGAAAACCATAGATCACTCAATGATGGGTTACACAAACCTCTACTCCTACTATTTCTACTTCACATACATAAAGTTCTATTTTACATTTGTAGAGCATTACAAATAGTATAGTGATAGATATTGCACCTATACATACTACTTGGTAGCATCACCAGTTTATTAAAATAGGTTCAAGTTGGGGAGATATATATGAACATCCTTTTGATCCAATCATAAGATAGTATTTTCCTTTCACATATGCCAAAATACAAAAAAAATAAAAACTTCAAAAATACAAAAATATGTTCATCATTTACATATCCTATTATTTCTTTAGCATATATGCTATCAGTTCCATGTTGGTAGATTTAATATTAGTATTTACTATATACACATGTTTTTAACACATATTTTGAGTGTGATTCAATCATATATACATACATAATATAGGTACTTTTGGATGTTGGGTTGTCCCTCTACCCACATTTTTAAGACATTAACGACATCCACCTATATGATCACAATACATCTAGGTTATATCATTCTATGTTAACTTAGATTATCATATTTGAGCTTATTTACTACACATCACTTTATCCATGATTATATATTTCATAGTGTACTTGATATGTTATGTACTTGATGTTTTATGGTAACACATATATTCAAAGACTAGTATGTTATGTTAATGTTGGTTGCTTATGATTTCACTTATGCACTTCCTTAAATATATTTCCTTGATATTGTCTTTGTTTGTTTGATAATTTTAATATTTTCTATTTTCTATGGCCCCCATGCCTTTGTTTACCTCTTTGACATTTGAATATGCCATTTCTTACTTTTTGGATATTTGACTAAGTCATATCCATTCAATTATGCAACATTTAAACATTCCCATTGTTTTTGGTCTCCTTATAATTTTTTCACTTGATTTTTTTTATTGTTTTTGTGTGTGTACTTGATTGATTTTTTAGATTGTACTATTACTATCTAGATGTTTACATGATCTACATCATGCATATTAGGACTTGGTGTGATAATATTCTTCATGATTCAATGATATATCTAGATAGACATGTCACCTCTATCTGATAGATCTTAAAATAAAATTTTACATGGATATATTATCCTTTTTAGGCAAGGTAACTACTATTTTCTACTTCCATCACCTCAAAAAGTGGGCATATCAGTAGGGGCATGTCATGAATCCATGACTTCTAAATTACTTCATGAATTGTGGTGGAGATGTTTAGGAACCATGTTATCCACACTTATCTAATATTCAAAATTCCTATATTATAGTGGGGGCATGTTTTAGAAACATGTCCTCCACATTGGAACTTATACTAGTTCTCAAATTCGGATTGTAATGAGGGTATGTTTTAAACATGTTCTACACACTTACACTAGTTCTCATATTCATATTGCAATAGGGGAATGTTATGGAAACATGTTATCCACATTGTCACTTAGATAAATATTCATATTTATCCATATATATTTATGGCATGTTTTGGAAGCATGTTCTCACACTTACACAATTTATATTAGCCAACATTCAAAGTTAAATGATTTAGATAAACATTTGTGTTAGAATTATATACATTGGTACCATTTTTATACTTAATTTAAACAATGAACATATATAAAGATAATATTATATGAAATGTGCACCCAATATTTAAATTTTAAAATTAGTTTTAGATTACAAACTCTTTCAAGGAATTTCATCACCCACTATGCTAGAATTTTATAGACTATATTGAACCAATCTACTACAGTAATTTGTTCACTTTTTGGTAGGGTTGAGGTGATTAAATAGCTTAATATCACTAATTTTATAGGTTGTAATTTAGTACATCATCTATTATTACTAGTTTTATAGTGTGAGTTGACTTGGTTCGCTCATAATTACCAACTTATAATTATGATTGGTTTTCATAGTTAAGCTAATGTCAACTGTCGAGTGGCAACTCAAATTTTATCCAAGGTTGGGGATGTGACCTCCAATAAATCTTTATATCTCTTTATATATTTACACACACACACACACACACACACACACACACACACACACACACACACACACACACACACACACACACACACACACACACACACACACACACACACATATACATATATATATACATATACATATATATATACACATATATACATATATATATATATACATATATATATATATATATACATACATATATATATATATGTATATATATATATATATATATATATATATATTTACTTTCAATATTTTAGTTTTCCTAATTTGAGTTTCAGTGATTCATAATCATATATCTTTCATATCAACTTACCAAAAGGAAATACATTTACATTAATAAATAGGTGTACTCTTAAACTTGACTCTCTTTAAATTTCAAATCATTTTAATGATTTCAATTTCAAATTATATGCACTAATTATATAATATAATATGATATTTTTTTCAAATTTTCCACCATCAAATCACTATTTTTGAATTATATATAACCTCAGTCTTGTACACTTGTAAAATAAATCATGGATGTACCTTTAGATTCTATATATTTCCCACTACCAAAAGGTTCACATACATTATCTATGCCTAATTTATTATCTGTTTGTCAAACAAATGTTATTGTGATGATTGATACATTCTACCTTGCCTAGAAATTTGTAAACCTACTTATCTTATATCTCTATAAGTTTTATACCTATGCCTTTCTAATTATTTATACACTTGCATCCTAGTCAGACATGTGCATCAACACAAGTGTCCAATGGCATCAAGTAATCTAATTTTTAAATGAAACATATACCTGTAGTCAGCCAAAGTGATTTAATTTGAGATATTATCCCAAGGGATTAATATAAATATAACATCAAATATCATTCATTTCAAACATAGAAAATACCTAGAGATGTAAAGGTAACTTACCAAAAGCATTCTATCAAGCACTCAAGCTCAAAAAGATTCCCTATTTTATGTTATTTCCATATCGGTCATAAGAATAACACATCTATAAGTCTAAAGTATTAAAGGATTATCCTAAGAGATATATTTTCTATGCTAAAATATAGGCCATTATTGTACTTGACTATCATACATTACATGATTCACACATAATCTAATACATAGGGGAGAAATACATAAGTATAAGGCCCTCTTCAGTATATTGACTATGTAGGTAGCTCTCACTGATATAGGGGTATTTGGGGTAGCTCAACACTATATTATTACGATCCCATTTTTCCCATTACCAATATGAAGATGAATAATTAGGGTTTTACTATTTGATAAGGAGAGATAGTACATGACCTATATCTGAATGCACCAAAACAAAGGGGACATATAACCTAGAAGTATCTAGGTGGTCCCATCCATTTTTCATGGATATTTTATACTAGACACCAATATCTAAGTCAGATTGTAACATCAACAAAACTATTTTAGGTTGACACAAATGTTTTAATTAGGTGATTATTATAGAATCTAGATCCAGTCTACTTTATACTTGTTGCACACTCGAATCTATATTAGCATCAAAACCAACTAAGTATCTTATTTTCATTTTTATTGTAATATCTAGTATATCTATACTGCCCATATTTAACATCTAAGCATAATAAATTAAATATATGTTTATCTAAGTTTCATAAATAATTGCTTGCTTTAGAGATAGTTTACCATCTTTATGTCATAGGTTATCTCTACCTTTTTAACCCTAGATTCCCACATCTATATGTCAGGGTTAAATAAGATAATGTCCAAATATATTGTGAATGATACTTAGAGATTCCATTGGTTCACAAATAATGATGTCTAAAGTCATATTGAGACTAATTTTCCAATATAAAATAAAATATTGCATGAAACATGTGCAAGGCATATCAAAGGTATAGATACTATTTTTTTTTCCTTTCTTATAAAATTCCAATAAATTAATTGTTTTGTGTTAGTATAAAGTTTTCAATATCAATACACATAACATTGGTATTATAAATTTATCTATCATATGTTTAAGGTGTGATACCTCCATTTAAGGTAGGAAAAAACATTTTATATGCCAAAATAACCTTAGTATGGAGGAGGTTGTGGTTATGGATGGATATGAGGTGAATGTAGTGGAGGCTAGTATAAAAGGTTGTTATAATTATGTTGTGTAAAACACTTATAAAATAACTTCCCCAAGTTTTGTACCTGTCAAAATTGATATGACAAACATAAAACATAGGAATACCAAGATATTTGTATCAATATCCTACATATATATAAGGAATAAAAGGGGATATAAATGATTAAAATAACCTAATAATAATAAAAATCATCAAGAATCAAATTTAAAAATCTAACTATAGTTTACATAGAGTAACATCACTCTAATAAGTGGTTTGAATACCAAGACATGGAAAATGTATATTTTACATAGATAAAATGTTTAACATGCACTATGATTTTTCTTTGTGACATGTATTTATGGGTGAGAACACAAAGAGATCCATTTCATGTCCACAAATATTATAAGTAGATTATGGGGAGAAGTATAGGCCACAATAAATGGAGAGCCCTATTTTGTTAAATTTGGGAATTCAAATATGTTAAATCTTAATTATCCATTACATAGAATAAAAATAATAAAAATATGAAATAAATTATATAAATTGATTTATAACTAACTAAATTTAGAAATATGATAAAAGGGTAAAGTACTAAAGAATTAAAACTTATCTAAAAATCAAATTTGCAGGACTTTAAGTGAAACTATGAAATTGACTATGACTATGTAATGACACTATGAACTAGGGAAGTTATTCAATTGGATGTGGGATAATGACCTTATAATTAAATAGAGGTGGAATGTGTTGGTTTCATTAGGGTGAATTAGAATTTTATGTCATTTTTTATCTATGTGACTAATATGATAGTTCACTTGTGCATGTATGTTTTATTTGACTATGTGGTCACTCACATTTTAAGTCTAGATTCTTATTTTGATTATTATTCCCTCATGTATCCATTTTGTATTTAGATTCAATAATTATCTACTCATGTAATCATAATTCATGTTAATGTCACACATACCCCCATACTCCTAAAGTGACTACTCCATATTAGCTGGAGTAGGCACCATGACTTTATCCACAACCAACATCTTCATAAGGATAGGTAGTCACTACAAAAATTTCCATAAAATTATTATGATGAACAAGTCCTTCACATATTAAAAATATATTTACCCTTATACTACAAACTCAATTATATATCTATCTACTATAGTAGAAACCCAATGATTTATTGCTCTTGTCTAGTCAATTTCTAATTTATGTAAACAATCTATCGTTTCTTCAGTATAGATTATAGTTTCTTTTGTTCTTGGATTAAAGTAATAATATTCCAACCATGATAAATAATTAGCTAGTAATTTAAGGAACTTGCACCAAAAAAATTCATAAATTTCTTAATAAATATGGTCTCAAATTATCTCCTAAATGGTAAGATCAATCCTTTTTTATTCTTCTTCTAAAAAAATATATATCATTTGGTCTAACCATATCTCAATATCTCTCTACCCTAGTAACTATCTTAGCATAATTCCATCCAATAGGAGTTTTCATGCTCACTGCACTATGTAGAATAGTTTATTTAGATACATACATAATTTAGATGACAAAAACCTAGGAATGATTAGTTATTCTACATTATTTATGAGTTAAGAATAACTAGTGTTGCATAGAATAAAATAAATCATTAAAAATAATTTGAAAAAATGTAGCCAAAACATTACACATGAGAATATAGACAAGGAACATAATAATAAATCACACGGGTAACCATAACCAAAAAATCTCTATTGATCTCTTTAAAAAGTGGAAGCCTCTTCTTCTTACAAAAAAAAGTGTGTGTGTGTGTGTGTGTGTGTGTGTGTGTGTGTGTGTGTGTGTGTGTGTGTGTGTGTGTGTGTGTGTGTGTGTGTGTGTGTGTGTGTGTGTGTGTGTGTGTGTGTGTGTGTGTGTCTATGTGTGTGTGTGTGTGTGTGTGTGTGTGTGTGTGTGTGTGTGTGTGTGTGTGTGTGTGTGTGTGTGTGTTTCCATTTTATTATTGTTAATCTTCTTCTCATACTTGGTACCAAAAATGGAATCTATTCATATTCTATCCTATTAAAAGTCATGAAGATAGGAAAAAATAGACTTATAAAATGATAAAATGAGTTCATAATGTATGGAAATTAGAAAAGAATCCTATGCAACTTTACAATCCTTTTTATTATGCCAACACTTTTCCAAACTTAAAATGTTATCTCATCCCAAGACAACATCATAGGATCTCCAAAAATGGACAAGTGACTAGAGTTTGAATAAATGGTTAGACCAGTAAGATTCACAGTAATCACTCAAGGAACCATTTATGGTTTTCACCTCTAACATACTACTTAGCCACCCTTTTGTCTTTTTAACTAATTACCATACTAACCTACTTCCATTTATATGTTTTAAATATGATAACATAACCATGTGGCCTTCATTTATGGTTTTTTAACCATATTATCCCTACTTATCTTACCAAGTCATCCCTAATATAGAATGTTATACAAAATTATCAAAATTTATATAGTACATAGTACTTAACTTGATAGTGGTGGTATGGATACATATGATCATTAACCAAAAGAGTCCTTGGGATATGACTATACAAAATTGAATACAATTAATTATCTTATAGATATTTGAAGGTGGCCTATATGTAGGTGTGTTGACAATATAAGAAATTTTGCTAGTGAAGGGAGTTAGATCCATTTTATAGCCATTTGAATCTAGCATCACTTCTTGGATCAACCACAATAGGGTATGTAATAGATCATGGAATCTAAAGATCTACTTGAGATATGCATCATCCATTATGCTCAAGGATACCTTGGTGTTTCTAAACCTCATTTAAATCTCTCCACTTAGCTACTCCATCTTGTTTGTGTGTTGTTGAGCTTAAACGCTAGTGATGGAACTGCATAAAAGATGACTCTACCAATTCAAAAGGTTTTCATGCACATTATCCTTAGGATTGAGTGATTATTAGAGTGATACATCCTTCTCCTCCTTATTTTTAGTGTGGTTGGCCATGATTTCTTTGGTGGTGGCTACTTTTTTTAATTATTCACTAGAACTAGCTATGGAGGTATCTAATTACTACCAAGGCAGGCTTCTAAATGGCTCCAAGTAGATGTGAGGGAAGGGGAGCATGGACGTGGATGTGGCCCTAAAACCCTAACCTCTGTAGATGCTTTTGTGCTCGTTGAAGACTAGATCTCAACCCGTGGATGGTGGGATCTTTGGTGCAAAATCGCGGTGCTGGAAGCTTAATCTTTTTGCATGGATCTATTCTTTTACCTCGAATTTTCATCTGGTGGTCATTGTGCTAACCATTACCCTATTATAAGTGGATCAACATTTCTTTTTGGAGATATTTGGAATGCCATAGCGGTGATTCCTCTAAGTAAGGGGAGATCTTTGCAGACATTAGGGTGGATGGGTTGGGTGGTGGTGGCAACAGGTCTGGAGGTAGATTATTTATTGGTGGTAATGTCTGCTCTAGGTAGTGCGTTGGTATGTGGCACTTTATGTAGAGATCTGTCATTTGGCATGTTTTTTATTTTGCTTCAGTCTGATAGATTGAGGATGGAACCTAGGTGGGATCTCTGGCCTAAGTTGGATGGCCATCCTATTTTGGTATGCAAAGAAAATAGTGTTAGCATGGGGGAAACTTTGTTTCCTCGATGGTTGGTTGCATAGGGTAAAATGGAGAAACCCTAAGCCATGGAGGAGCCATACTCATTAATAATGATGGGTATGGCAGTTTTGCCTTCACTTTTTTGGTGCTTTTAGGTTGTTTACCTGGTTGTGTTTAGGTTGTAGGTCCTTGTAAAACTTGGGGAGCTATAACTAGTTTATTTTCTCGGTTTCAGGTCCATGTAAAACCTAGTTTAGAAACCATTTTTTAGTGTGTTTGCCTCTTCTGGTGGTTTGAAATGCTTATCTTTCTTAATCTATACAAGGTTTTGGGGCCCCTTCAAAACTTGTTTTTACCTTAATCTAAAATAAGCTATATGTGACCTATTGATCTTGAAGTGAGGTAGCATAAAGAAATCCTTGATATGCCTCTAATATAGTGATGAGTGTCAAAGTCTCAATCTTAAAATTTTTACCCAATGTTCTAACTACATGGATTTTCTATGATATGCACCAATCCTTTGTTAACTCAAACACAATTGTCTTGAATCTGCACTGGTCAAGCATTACATGGTCCCTTATTTCTTGAGTGACAAACTTAAGACAAGTGTCCTAAATAATCTTGGTAGCTTTATCTAGTCAATCCTTTAACTTAATGTTCTTAGCCTTGGATTGATCAATCTCATACTCTCGAGAGGTGTCCTTCTATGTAATAGACTCCTAGAATGCTGCACTACCCTCTAACTTCTTCTTTTATGGTAATCTAGAAATATATAAGGATGCTTCCTACTAAAGGGGAAATTCTACCAATGTTCCTAATATTTTTGAGGGGTTGGGTTGTGGCATGGTCACAAGTAGAAGTGAGAATATGGTGTGTCAAACACCCATAATTGGAACATCCCATAGATAGACTCCTTCCAAAGGAAAATTTGATTATTACACACATATTGTAGTTGTAGGTTGATCTTCTTATTTCTCTAGTTACTCTGACCTATCTTGTTTTTGTTTAGGCTCTTATTGTTACTATGTTGTATTCTCTTATATAGGCTTCCATTTATATGTAACATCTTCATCTTGTTTTCTTTTGGCTTCCTCTACTGCTTTCCTATTGAGCTCATCCTTGATATCTTTATTTTTCTCCTACATGCTCTTATTCCTTCTTCTATTCCTCAAGTGTAACAACCTTATCCTAATTAGCCTTAGCATGTTCCTATGTCACTAATTTAACTTTCACCTTGGTTCCACTGGCTTGTTATTCCTATGACTGAGCCTATTATTTGTACATGGCCTCATCATCTTCTTCTTCTTTCCATTTTCCTTGGCTTGATTTTATGTAAGAGTGAAATCCTCCAAATGCTTTTTTGCCTATGTTATTTCATCTTGTTGTTGCTTATCTTCTTTTTCCTTAGCCTTAGAATTGAACACAACCTCTTTATTATTTTGTTCTACATCCATCTTATTTTGGTGTACCTGTTATGCCTACTTTACTACATCGATAGCCTCTTTCACCTTTTTGTCCACCTTGAGAACCTTTTTATAGTTAGCCTCTATGTCCTGAGCCATTTACATGCCCTCATATTCTTCAACTTGATGACTTGCTTGAGGACCTTGTTTTTTTTGGGTCTACTCCTTTTGGTGCTTATTTTCCTCTTATATGACTCATCATTCTAATATGTGAGAAATTTAATCCCATGACACCTATTTTTATTTAATTATAGGGTACCTTAAGGTCATCTAGACAAGTTATGATGTTCTTCATCTTTAACTTTAGTAGAGGTAATAGTGGTTGTTATTTGGTGGATATCTTGCACTTTCCTTTCTACTACAATAAAGTTTTGGCTTCAGGTTATTACTATACTAAAGGAACTACTACACTAGGTGGTATGGCTTAGAGTGGTGTCACACACCTAGTTACATAGGCTTTTTGTTTAGAGACTTGAGCCTACACCATGGCCATGGTCACAAAAAATGGTAGGGTTCCAAATATATACCTAGGCAGTTTATGAATGTGAACAAAGATGCCTTTTGGAAAGAAGGTGATAATAACATGTTATCCTAGGTACTACATAATGTCTAGTAGTACTCAAAGATGTGTAGAAACTAGATCCAAACACTCCTCCCATAATGTCTTGAATTTCCCTTCATGAGTTAGGTCATCATGATCAAGTGTCCATATTGTTAGGTGAATATTTTGTCATCAACTAACTGATGGAAAAATGGGTATATCAACCAAAACACAATGATATTTATAAGGAAAAATGGGCATGGTTAGCATAACATAATGAGATAAATCTTTCCTCTCAGCAAGGGGAGGTTCCCTATAAACTATAATAAACTAATATAAATAAAAAATAGACTCAGGGTTGAAATCATACCATCTATCTCTCTTTTTTTAGAGATTATGTTCAAAAAATAAAGGATAATACTATTGTAATTACCAAAGGCATTTATCTTCTTTCAAAAATGATGTTCAACAAACAACAAGGATTCTTTCTAGGTAGTAGCTGGATCCACAAGAAACCCATGAAAGCACAAAGTCTTTTGTTGTTTCTCCTACTAATTTAGGACAAAGTAACATAGTAGTATGAAATGTAGCACAAATTATCCACCCAAATATACAATAGAGTGAAAGATTACAAAGGATAAGGGGAGTTATAAGTCTCCCTAATATCTTGGAACATAAAGCACATAGACTAAAGGCAATTATGGTAGCACAAAGTCTCCCATAGTCGACATTAGGATGTCTTCCAGATTATTTCCACTTGTTCTACTTATTTTATTAAATGGACAAGACTATATTTAGGAAAAAGACATAAGAATAGTTTCTTAGATAACACAAGCCATTTCAACACAAAGTCTAAAAAGTCACTTGCTTTTTCATTCACTTGATAAAATATGATTAATAGTCTGAGCTCAAAGTCTCAGGAATGCCTTTCAATTTGGGTAGAGCTTCACTTACAATAATAGAGAGATATCCCTTCTAAAAAATAAGAGATTACAATATATAGCATCCCAAGAAAGACTTTGGCACTTGTTTTCATGAAATGGCCCATGCTACATTGAATGCATTGGAAATTCTATAAAGGGCCATGCTAGAACAGGTCATTAGCCTTAACTTTTAGTGTTCTAAATCATCTCAAATGTCTTCTCCAAAGCATGGGTCACCTGATCTTCTGAAAGGTAAGGCTACTCCTCTTTATGATACTTACATGACTATCCACTCATCTTTACTCAAATGAAGAAAAATAGGCCACACTATTGAATGCTTATGCTCTATGATATCCACCTGGTGGACTATTCCACCTACTAGAATATCTCTTCTACAAATATTTTTGGAGTCTCTATTTGATTCCCTCTTTCTTTGTTATATCTTGTCTCTTTCTATTGATCCAAGCTCTCAGGGATATCTTTTCATCTTCTTTCTTAGCAGATATCTGAGTTTGTCTTTAGGTCTATGTTATTTGAAAATTAATTGTTATTCCATTACCCTAAATTTGATGTCTGTAGGGATGTCATTGGTCACTTAAAATACTTTGAACCTTGAACCTTTGAACCTTTCAGAGTTCAATGGTTCAAGGTTCAATGGTTCAAAGTTAAATTAATTTGGCAGTTTGGTGGTTCAATGTTTTATAAAGAGCTGCATTCACTTAGTCTTCTTTATGAGTTCAAGGTGTCATTGAACCAATTGTTTGCACCATTCAGTTGAACCTTTTTCTAGAATCTTCTACTTGAACCATTCACTCAAACCTTTTTCTCTTTGAATGCATTAAAGCTTTGAATCTTTAAACTCTTTGAACCTTTGAAATCTTTCAGAGGTGGAGTTTAATGGTTCAAGGTTCAATGGTTCATTCCATATCATTGGACCCTGCCGTTGAACCCTTTTGATTGAAATTTGGCATTGAACCATCCTTGTAATTTTTTAGTAAATGCCTTATGTGTTTTAATATTTTTATTTGTGAAAGCCCACCTTTTGAACCTATGATTTTCCTAGCTAAAAAGGCTTGTGCGATTGAATATATTGACTATTCAGAACATTTTGAGAAAGAAAATGACCATTTTGGCCTACAAGACCAAAATGGTTAACCTGTTGTCCATAAAAATAAGTGACATATTTTGGGAACAAAAGTTGGCTAGAGTTAGGGAATTTCCATTGGTTGTACTCTGAAACAATTGAAGGGAGTAGAATATAGACTCTAAATGCCTTCATCTACACCATTGGGCTATGGAGACTTGCCATTCAAAAAGAGAAAGATGCCAAAAACCAAATGAATAACATAAAACAAACAAAGACTATACAAATTTACAATTGGACTTATCTAGTACTTTAGGGATTGAAGTGCTTTAAATGCTACCCACTATGAGGTAGTCAAAATGGCATTCCATCTTGATATTTTAGCAAGAAACTATTTTCACCACAAACCTAATGAATGGTAAATGGACCTCTCCACAAAGAATCAATTTTTTAATGCATTCCTCTTGGTTCTTTCCTCTTGTCCCATAATAAGACTTGATCTCCAATTTGAAAATCATGAATCCCTACTTTCTAGTTGAAAATTTTCTTCACCTAATTTTGATGTTCAACAATGTGGTCCACCACCATAGTTTATTGCTCATTTAGTTCAGTCAAGCACATGATCCTCTTGTCGATGGAATCTTCAAATGTTTGATCTTTGACTGCCTTTGCCAATTTCAGTTCTAGGGTGATTGGTATCTCTACATTCAAACCATATAGAAGTTGAAATGGTGATATACCTATCACCCTTTTAGGTGTAATCTTGTATGCCCATAAGTCGTCAAACAATGCTTTATGCCAAGCTCTCTATTTGTCATCTACCAGCTTCTTGATAATGGCCACTAGGTTCTTGTTGCTTAATTCTGCTTGACCATTTCCTTGTAGATAATAATCTAAAGAGTGGGAGAGGAAAATCCCATAATAATAGCAAAACTAGGTAACCTCATGAGAAGAGAAATAGGTTGCATTATTTGTTACAATATTGGTTGGGACTCTAAACTAGGAAATAATATTTTCCTTAAGGAAATTATGTACCATTTCTGAAGTACCATGCTTGACTAGAATGGCTTCCACTCACTTGGTAAAATAGTCTGTGGCTATGAGAACATAGTTATGTCTAGCACTTGAGGACAGGTTTATAGAAAAAATGAAATCAATACCCCATTTTTAAAAAGGCTCTTTAATCACCACAGTCTTGAGAGGTAACACAACCAACCTGGATTTTCCAATGAACTATTAACACATCTCGCATTTACACACCAAAGTGTATGAATTTCAAAATAGAGTAGGCCAATAGTACTTAGCTCATATAATATTATGGGTAGTCACAGGTGAAGAAAAATGTCCTCCACAAGCCAAATTATGGAAAGACTTCAAAAGTTTGTTTTGTTACACTTTATCCATGTAATGAAGAAATACGCCATCAAGGCTCCTCTTTTACAAACTATTGTCCCATAGGACAAAGTTAGCAGCTTTCAACTCAACGGTTTTTTTTCTTTATGAGATAGGTGGGCAGGACACTCAGCATAGGTAAGGAATGAGCAATATTGCAATACCACTCATTTTTAGTAGTGACAAAGAGAACTGTAGGCATGTCTTCAACCTCTTTTTCTTCATGCCCTACTTCCTCTAGTATGTTATCAGCAATTAATTGGAAAAGACCTCTTCCCTACACAAGCTTCATAGGTTTGATAACAAGATCAAACTCTTAGATTTTAACAATCTAATTTCCCCTTTTAGTTCCAAAATCTTGTTGAGTTAGAATGGACTTCATTGTTGGATCAAGAACCAGAGCAATAGTGTGTGAGTTTAAGATGTAAAAATGGAAGTGTTTTACCACCTTAACCATAGCATAAGCATGCTTCTCCATGTTTGAATATTTCATCTCATGAGCTTTGAGAGGACAACTCATGAAAGATATGGGGGATTCCACACCTTCTTTATTTTGTTGAACCAAAATGGCTAAAATCATGTGTTCAAAAGCATAGCTATATATTACAAAGTCTTTGGTATAATCTAGACACACCAGGATTGAGGCATGGCCAATAGCTTCCTTAATCTCTTGAAATGCTGACTTGCCTTCTTTAGTCAAAAAAATGTAGCTTTACCCTTCATCATGTTAACAATGTGGTGAGTCTTCTCTATGAATTCAAGAATGAACCTTTATAGAAAAATCACCTTTCCAAAGAAAGAATGGACTGCAGTCTTACTAGTAGGAAGAGCAAGCTCTTGGATGGATTTGACTCTTTCTAGGTTGATCTTTATGCCTTCCTAGGATATAGTGTGACTGAGAAGTTTCCCTATTGTAACCCCAAAAACCAATTTCTTAGGATTGAGAGAAAAGTCATTTTGTTGACATCATTCTAGCACTTCTTGTAAATGATGGACATGATCAAGATGATGTTTGGAAAAAATGGTTAAGTCATCAAGATATACCACAATGAACTTCCCCATTTCATTTTTGAAGGCAAGATCCATCACTCTCTAGAAGGTGGCATCAATATTAATAAAACCAAAAGGCATTCTATGATATGCAAAGGTTCCCTAAGGTGTAGTGAAAGTGGTCTTATATTGGTTTGCTTCACCAACTTCCACTTGATTATATTCTAAAAAACCATCTAACATTGATAACATCTCTGAGCCAGTTACTGTCTACAGTAGTTACTCCATGATGGGCAAGGGGTAGTTGTCTTTTAAAGAGGATTGATTTAGATTTTTTAAATCAACACAGAGGCAAATTTATCTATTATTTCTTCTCATAGGGACTATGTTCACAATCCAAGTGGAATGATGGATTGGAAAAATTATCCTCGCATTTAACATTTTCTAGATCTCAAAATGAATAGTACCTAATATCCTAGGGTTGTATTACCTTTGTTTCTACTTTTAAGGCAATGACCCAAGCTTGAGAGGAATTTTGTACTAAATTTATTCAGGCCTGAGAGATTTTAGATCATCATAGGAGTATGCCAAAACATAAATGTAATGGTAAAGTAGAGTAATGAATTTGAGGTTTTCATCAGGAGTGCAACAATTCTCGATGTTGACTATTTTTGGGTTATCTTCTGTACTCAAATTTATTTGATCAAAATCTTTGGAGGAACTTGAATCCATTTTTTGCTTCTTGATAAACCTATCATGCTTATCAAATAGCTTTTCAAGAGAAACTAATCCTTTGGGAATTTTATTCCCTTTGAGCTGAAGGAACTCTTCACCAATTTTTCAATTTTGTTTCAGGAGTTGATTCTCATGGTGGAGATTTACTGCCTTCAAAATAAGTGCCTAAAAGCTATCCATCTGTTTTAAAAAATTAATGATTTGGTTATCACCATTAAACACTTGCCAACGGTTGGCATTATTAGGTACACTTAGTCAAAAGATCAGCTCAATAGTGTACTAAAATCTTTGTGAGGAACCATGAGGGTTGTGGAGACAGCCAATAAATTTTCATGATCATTAAAATCTCTAGGTACTGCAAAAATACTAAAAGCCTCAAAACTTTCAAGGCAGACCCACACCAGATTGTGATAATGTCACAATCTTTCATTCTTGGTTTGATAAAGGTTCCTCGCTTGACAAACCACTAGTTTAGCATTTCCTCGAGCGTGAAGAATCTTAACATTTTTATCTTGAGTAGCTTTCAATCTGAGAAATAAAGATTCATACTCAGTGGTGTTGTTGGTATTGCCAAACTGTAACTTATATGAATAGGGGAAAATATCTCCTTGTGGAGATATCAAAACAATTCTAGATCTAGAACCAGTAGAAGAATTACTGCCATCAAATTTTAGAATCTAGACAACATTGGAATCTGATCTCCTTTTATATTTCTCTTCATTAGGGAGGGAAGATCCTTTTTCATTTGAATATTATTGTACCATTTCTTTTGATGTCTTGTCTAATTTTTTCGGATTGTCACTTACAAAACTTTCATCTAATGAAATAGAAACATTTTCTATGGACAAAAAATAGTTACCTATTCCTAAGAATTCAAATAGAATTTGAGCTTTAAGGTCAGATGTTTGAGTGACAATATATTTTGATTCCTTATAAGGAAGCAACCTTTGCATGACACCCTTGATAGGTATCCTCACCTCAAATAGGTCCATGTTCAATTCCCCACCAACATCCTTGCAAAAATTTCATCCAAGTAGAATGCCATAAGAAGCTGGAATTTCGGCCACCAAGACTGTCATTTTAATCCTTCTTTTTAGGAAGGCCACAAATGTAAATTGGGCATCTTTGATCTATCCCAAAATTGGCACTTGCTTTTTTTCCATGGACAAATATCTCTCAAAATTTTTAGTCAGAGTGAGACCAAGAGAGTTTGCCACCTTGGCAGGCATAACATTATTAGAGGCACCAGAGTCTATTATGTAGTTGTTTAGCTTATGACTATTTATCAACAGAGAAACATAAAAAGGTTCTATCTTCTCAAAGGAAATAGGAGGAGAAATGACAAGATTTTTTTAGGTATATGTATTCTTTGGGGGATCATGAGTTACCTTTGAAACATCTTGTCTTACAGGGACAATTTTGTTCTTGATGCATTCAACTAGCCTATCCAACTACTCAGGGTTGGCTTGTAAGTATTCAAACTCAGACATTTGGATATTGGTCTTCCTAATATGATCAATTATGTCAAATAACTAAAATGAACTAGAAATAGAGGAAGGAAGTCCATCATTCTAGGTTTTATTGGGTGTAGTATTGGTTTGAGAAATTGAAGTAGAAGTTACAGGGTTGTTTAAGGTACTTACTTTTTTATTAATCACTAGGTCCTTTGATTGGAAAGGCAGTGAAGTCCACTATTTAGAAATTGAAATTAATGGTCAAGATTCTTCCCCTATTTATTCCTTATCAGATTGTTGAGTTGATTGGTTTTGGGACCTAGTAAAAATAGCGTATGATCCATCAAACACTTCTCTCTTCTAACTTTATCCTAGTAATTCAGGAAATCAATGTTAGAGTCACCAGCTAATTCTTCTTTGCCTTTTGCAAAGAGATTAGTGTCATCTTCTTGGTCTAACTTAGGTTGGAAAGAGAAATCATGTTTAGCTTGATGATAACCAACTACTGAGTTTGTCAGTGTTGCTTCAATGGCAATCTTCCCCTGTGGGGGAGGGAGATGATTTGGTTGCCCTTGATTCCTAGTAGCATTGCCTTGATATGACTGGTTAGAAAATGTCTTCCTTGGTATATATTTATAATAAGGAGGGGTAGAAATCCCTTGTGTCATTTGATTTTTTAGATCTAGCAATTTATTTGCTAGCTTTTTCACCATAGGATCAGTGGTGCCTATAGAGAAATTATTAGAAGATGGAGAAGATTTATTTCTATTAGGATCTCTTCTTATCTTTCTTTCCAAGATAAGATCATATTCAACCTTAGTGGCCAAAATTTGAGCTATATAAATATCTATATGGCCAACATACCTCAATAGGAAACTCACTTTAGGAAGTTGAGAATTGATAAAGAAGCACTTAAGATTTTCTAGCGTAGGTTGAGCAATTGTAGGAATCATATTCCTCAAGTTGTAAAATTTAGCAATGAAGTCTCGCATGGGTTCATGAGGCTCCTTCTTCATTTGAGCAAGCTGGGCTAATATGGCATGTGCATTTTCTATAAGTTTTAACCTAGCCTCAAGCATTGCCTTGAGAGTGTTCCATTCAATTACTATTTGTGTTTGCAGATGATAAAACTAGTCTGAAACAATGCCTTGCAATGTTTCCAAAAATAGTTTGACCACTCTATCTTCAAATTCAACACCTATCACACCATAGGCTATGTAGAAAGTTATAATATGCTCATTAGGATGAACTCTCCCATCACCATAGAATTTAGGAAAATTCTTTCTTTAATTATAAGGTAGTTTATGTAAAGGTGGGGTTAGATTCAGAGGGCCAAAGGTGTTACCCCAAGTGCCTCGGACTTCCATGATATGATAATTAAAAGGAGGGATAAAAAACCTTTGTGGAGTATGTATAGAAAAAGCTCTACTAGTAGAGGAAAGAGAAGCTTTGCCTGGTATTGGGGACCTGATGTTGGTAGGAGTAAAACTCTTAGTTCGCTGGTGGCAAGATTGTGGAGGATAAAGGTCAAAATTATTTCACTGTACAAACTCAAACACAGGATCAACAATACCTTGAGCTCTCTAGCTTCATGTATACCATGATCTGCCAGAGTGTAGAATGGAAAGGAACTAGAAATTCTTTAATTTGAAGCTTGAGGCTTCAAATTACATGTTCTTTCCCATTGGAGTCACCAAAAACTATTGGGTAAATATTTTGTCATCAACTAATTGATGGAAAAATGGGTATATCAACCACAGCAGAATGAGATTTATATGGAAAAATGGGCATGGTTACCACATCATAATGAGATAAATCTCTCTTCTTAGCAAAGTGAGGTTCCCTATAAAATACAATATACTAATATAAACTAAAAGTAGACTCAGGGGTGAAATCATACCATCTATGTCTCTTTTTTTATAGATGATGTTCACAAAATAAAGGAGAATACTAGTGTAATTACCGAAGACATTTCTCTTCTTTTAGAAATGATGTTCAACAAACAACAAGAAATTTTTTTCGGTAGTAACTAGATCCACAAGAAACCCACGAAAGCACAAAGTCTTTTATTGTTTCTCCTACTAATTTAGGACAAAGTAACATAGTAGTATGAAGTGTAGAACAAGGTATCCACCCAAAACTAAAATAGAGTGAAATATTATGAAGGATAAGGGGAGCTCTAAGTCTATCCAATATCTTAGAGCATAAAACACATAGACTAAAGGCAATTATGGTAGCACAAAGTCTCACATAGTCAAATTTAGGACATCTTCTAGATTATTTCCACTTATTCTACTTATTTGATTAAATGGACAAGACTATATTTAGGAAAAATACATAATAATGGTTTCCTAGATAACACAAGATATTTCAACACAAAGTTTGAAAGGTTACTTGCTTTCTCATTCACTTGATAAAATATGATTAATAGTTTGAGCTCAAAGTCTCAAGAATGCCTTTCAATTTGGGTAGATCTTTGATTCCAATAATAGAGAGATCTCCCTTCTATAAACTGAGAGATTACAATATATAGCATCCTAAGAAAGACTTTGATGTTTATTTTCATGAAATGGCCCATGCTACATTGAATGCATTGGAAATTCTGTGAAGGGGCCATACTGGAACAAGTCATTAGCCTTAACTTTTGGCATTCTAAATCATCTCATATGTCTTCTCTAAAGCATGGGTCACCTAATCTTATGAAAGGTAAGGCCACTCCTCTTTATGATACTTACATGACTACCCACTCATCTTTACTCAAATGAAGAAAAATAGGCTGCACCATTGAATGCTTGCACTCTCTGATATCCACCTAGTGGATTGTTCCACCTATTAGAATAAATATTCTATAAATATTTCTAGATTATCTATTTTATTCCCTCTTTCCTTTTATATATCTTGTCTCTTTTTGTTGATTTGAGCTCTTGGGGCTATCTTCTCATCTTCTTTCTTAGTGGATAGCTAAGTTTGTCTTTGGTTCTATGTTATTTGAAAATCAAAAGTTATTCCATTACCCTAAATTTGACATCTATAGGGACATCACCAGTCACTTAAAATGCTTTTAACCTTTAACCTTTGAACCTTTCAGAGTTCAATGGTTCAACGTTCAATGGTTCAAAGTTCAATCTGTCCAGTAGTTCAGTGGTTCAATGTTTTGTAAAGAGCCACGTTCACTTATTCTTCTTTATGAGTTCAAGGTGTCATTGAACTAATTGTTTTCAGCATTTAGTTGAACCTTTTTCTAGAATATTTTGGTTGAACCATTTGCTTGAACCTTTTTCTCTTTGAACACATTGAAGCTTTGAACCTTTGAACTCTTTCAGAGGTGGAGTTCAATGGTTCAAGGTTCAATGGTTCATTCCATATCATTGGACCCTATCATTGAACATTTTTAATTGAACCTTGGCATTGAACCATCCTTGCAATTTTTTAAGAAATTCCTTATGTGTTTTGATATTTCTCTTTGTGAAAGCCTGCATTTTAAACCTATGATTTCCTTAGTTGAAAAGGCTTGTGCGATTGAATATCTTGACTGCTCAAAATATTTTGAGAAAGAAAGAGACCATTTTGTCCTATAGGACTAAAATTATCAACTTGTTGTCCACAAAAACAAGTGACATATTTTGGGAATAACACATATCAGATTGCAAAATTATTGTGTTGGCTAGTAGTTGATGTCAAGGTGCACTACTCCTTTAAGGGACATCCATTAGGTGAAACATAATAAAAAGATGAAAAATTGGTACTAGAAGGTATACTTGGAATTCATGTGACACTTTTTAATGTTTTTAATAATATATTGTATATAAAATTTTAGAAAATTAAACTTCTTGTTGTGGTTGATCATGCAATGTGCAATGTCTACCACTCCTTTATGAATTTCCTTCATATACTTGATGGTCTTCTAGAATATTTGTGTAATGTACTAGACCAAGATGAGCATTGGTTCATCTTGGATTTATTTAATTGGGAGTCCTCTAGACACCTAAACATATAAGTCTCTAAACTCTTGAAGGATAGGAGACATTCTTATCTTGTATGGAGCAAACAAATCACCTAATGCATGCATACCTAAAGATCTAGTCATACTTTGGTATTGATGACTATATTAGTATTGGGGCCAATGTAAATTTTTTCATCATTGTAGAGGATAAGCGAAAATTTTACAATCACACAAAAATTGCCAAAGGTGGGCATGTGAAGTAAGCACTTGATGTATGTGTTCTTGAATTGATGTGGGACTATTAGTGTAAGTGGTTGTGCAACATATATGGTATCTATTCAAAATATTTTTTGCTCTACTATTTGCAGGTAATCAAATGACTCTAGATTAGTGTATTTTATCTATCAGATCACAATATTGATGCTTATTTCTTATTTTTGAGTGTTAATAAAATTATTGATGAGCTATGAACAATCAATGATCTTTGAATAGTGTAATTGAAAAACTTTTACTTTATATGTAGTAAATATTAGCTTGGTTCTCAAACTTTAGATCATAAAATCCTTGTAATAATGAAATGTAAACTTGGTTCAAAACCTTATACCTATATATATATATATATATATATATATATATATATATATATATATATATATATATATATACATACATATATATATATATATATATATATATATATATACATACATATATATATATATACATACATATATATATATATATATATACATACATATATATATATATATACCTATATATATATATATATATGTATATGTATATATATATATATGTATGTATACATATATATATATATGTATATATATATATATATGTATGTATACATATATATATATATGTATATATATATATATATATGTATATATATATATATATACATATATGTATATATATATACATATATGTATATATATATATGTATATATGTATATATGTGTGTGTGTGTATACAATATATACATATATATATATACAATAAAAAATATAACAATGTATCTTGATGCCTATGCTAATGACTAGATAACTTAATTGTCAGATTGCATAAGATTTTCCACATCAACATTCACATTGATATTGAAGGTATATCTCAGTACAACATTTACATAGAAAATAATAGGCATCACACACACACACACACACACACACACACACACACACACACACACACACACACACACACACACACACACACACACACACACACACACACACACACACACACACACACACACACACACACACATACATATATACATATATATATATATATACATATATGTGTATATATATATATATATGTATATATATACATATATGTATATGTGTGTATGTATATATGTGTGTGTGTGTGTGTATGTATATCATGCCTATTATTTTCTATGTAAATGTTGTACTGAGATATTCCTTCGATATCAATCTGAATGTTGATGTGGAAAGTCTTATGCAATTTGACAATAAAGTTATCTAGTCATTGGCATAGGCATCAAGATACATTGTTATATTTTTTATTGTCTATATTGGAGTATGATTGGATGATTTTGAATGATAATCAATTTGGTGAAGATTATATTAAACAAAACTTAGATCTAGCATTAGATGTATGTCGATGATCATTATATAGATAAGATATTGGCTGATGTGACTTGACCATACATTTCTTAGACTGACTTGCTTTCTTTTTCTCTTTCTAACATCAACAATGGTGTACCTAAATTTTCTACACATGGATGGTGCATGTTGTACTTCTTATCATGTATCTAAAATATATTTAAGAGATAATCTAGAAACACACACACACACACATATAAATGAAAAGAAACATGAAGGAAAACATATAGAAATGGGAAATCCTATTTTACTTGGTGCTACTCAACAACCACTCATTTGGTAGAAAGAGATCAATTAAGACTATTAGTGGTAGGGCTTAATCCTACAACTATTCACCCACCCTAGAAAAATGGTTCCCTTTAGATCTCTAAAAATAATGGTTTTCTAGTATCATATTTCATGTGTAACATAAGGCCCTTTTAATATGATATGTAATTTACCAGGGAATGCTCTGAATTGACTATCACATAACAAAACTAGTTGATCTTTCTGAAATTCATTATGTTGTTAGTTACTATCATGCCATGTTTTCTTGATTTACTTAAGAACTTCCTACATCCATGATGCTATGCATTGATACTTATCCATCCTATCAAGTTCTAAAAACCTATTTGTGAGAGACTCATAATCCCCTAGTCTCATGACCATTACAATGTGTAGACTATGTACCAAGTATTCCATTGACATTATTACTTCAAACCCATATACCAACTAAAATAGATTAAAACCTATATCCCTCTTATAGTACATTTTATAGGCCTAAATAATCATAGGAATGTGATGTTACCAATCATCCCTCTTGACATCACAGATCTTTGTGAAGATCTTGCCCAACACTTTATTAAAAACATTAGATTGGCCATTATCTTGTGGATGATAAACATTAATTTTATGATGGGAAATCACAAATTTTGGTAAGAAATTTTATATTGTTGTTTAATAAGCATATCCCTTGATTGTTGATGAGATTGATGGGGAATCCAAACCTTGTGATGATATTCTCATAAATGAACTTTGTTGCTTCCTTTTCCCCATAACTAGGTATTACAATAGTTTAAACCCATTTCATAATGTAATATATCATAATGATAGGATATCATGATTTGTTTCATTTACTTAGGGGATTGATAGGTCCTAAAAAATTAATTCCCCATTATTTAAAAGGTTGTTCATCTAAAAAAGGCTAAGGGAATTTCATCTTTCTAGAGTGGCTTACCCATTAATTGACATATGTTATAATGTTGCACTACTCTATGTGTATCCTGAAAAAGGTTTAGCCACCATAACCCACTCCATAATAATTTCCTTACATTAGCTTCATCAACAAAGTTACCTCTTGTTATTCCTTAGTGTGCTTATTTTAAGAGTTCAGGTTGTTCCTTTTTTAGAACTACCCTATACAGTACTTCATTCTTCCCCATATGATAGAAACTTCCATTTACAATAGTATATGGTAAGGCTTTAGTGACAAACTACTTCTTGTCCCTTTCTTGGTAGTGTGCAAGGAATATTTTTTATTCTAGGAAATTAGAAATTAATTTAAGATTCTAAAGTATTAAAAAAACTCAATATAGATGGGCATCAGGAGAATCTTCCTATAATTCTTATAGGTATTCCCCATTTGTGATGTGATTGATATGATTTGGCCCAACATTTTATCTACCTAACTTGATGTTGATGTGAAATAGAACTTCTTGGAAAAACATCAACCATATAGAAATGTGTCCTTTGAGCATAAGCTTATTGAATAGGTAGCATAGAGCTTGATGATGTATGAAAAATTCAAATGGTGCCACAAAAAGGTAATGTCAAAATTTATGTAGTGCAAACACTATAGCTAGTGTTTCCCTTTTAATTATCATGTAATTTTTTTCTATATCAGCCAAATTTTGGCTTAGAAAATGAATGGGATGATTTAATCTACCATATCTTGGATGTGAAATCACAACACTAACTATGATACCACTATCATAAATGTGTATATGAAAGGGTTTACTCCAATCTAGAAAGATGAGAATAATTATAGTAACCAATATCTTCTTCATTTCTATGAAATTTGCTTGACACTCAAAATTCTAGACAAACATTAACCTTTGCATAATGAATATTATAATGGAGATGAGATGTATGTGTATCCCTTGATAAAATTTCAATAATACCATGTATGTACAAGAAAGGATCACACTTCTGAGAAGTTTACTAGTGGAGGTATACTAAGAATGACTACAATTTTGGCCTAGTCTACCAAAATCCTTCATTGTACACTACATGGCCTAGAAGGACACTATATATGTAAAGAATAAGCACTTTTTTAAATTAAAGGTAATGCACAATGATCATTAGTATTATAACATAAGGCTTACCTTGGATAAGTGTTCTTTGAATAGAGAAAATACTACCCAATCATTTAGATGGAATTTTGAATGAAATCCTTAAACACAGTAACCACTATTTTAGAAAAACTCCAAGTGCATTCTTGAGGCTAAAAGGCATTACCTTATATGCAAAGGATCCCCATTCTATGGAAAAATTTATTTTATCTCTACATTCTTCTATGATGGTTATTTTATGATATCCACTGAAGCCATTTATGAAAGAGTAAACTTTATGACCTACAAATGAATCCAAAACTTCATTTGTGAAGGGAATCGTAAATAGATCATTCACACATGCATCATTCAAAATTTGATAATCACCACATACTCTAATTTACCTTATTTTATTACACTATACCACCATGGGACTAAACCAATCTATCTTCTTTACAATAAAGCCTATACCTATGTCTTGAATTTTATCTAGTTCAACCTTCACATTAAATTTCATTTTTGGATTCAACTTATATGGCCATTTCTTTATGGGTCATGTGCACTCCTTGAATTTGATATGAATTTCCCTTAGGGATGGATCTACACCTCTAAATTATAATTTTTTTTATAAACACATTGATAATCTCATAGGAGTTTCATAGCTTCAAAAACTTTGGATTTAGTCCAATAGTCACCTATATGTGCTAGTTAAGGAATCTACTCAATTCTGATGTTTTCTAAATGATTTTTTATAGGTTAATAATAAATTTTTTTCTTTCACTTAGAAATGGATTCCTATAGAATTATTTTCCCTTCCTACTATGGAATTTGTATATTGTATAACTTTTCTTCTTTAGTGATTTTTAAAAATGGATCTTTTAATGGTTCTATTGGCTGTTCAGGTTCATAAAAATCAATTAGATTGATATCAACATCAATATCATAATCTTCAATTTCCTCCTCTTCATCCTATATTTAGTGTCAAAACTACATAAGATATTATTCTTCCATCTTAAAAGTTTATATATATATATATATATATATATATATATATATATATATATATATATATATATATATATATATGTAATGTTGCATTTAAATTAGAGGGTATGTTCTTCTATGTAGTAGACTCAATTATGGTGCTTAAATATTCTATGCACCCATGGCATAGGAAATGTTTGGTCTTCAGTAGTGTATTATGAACTAGAATATTCTCATCTTCAAATACCACACTAGGTATGAAGTAGATTTACACTTGCAACCAATGCTTTGTCTCACTATATCATTCTTAATGATATACAAGACTGATGGTAAAGGGGAAAGTGTATAATTAAAGATATGAACCTAGTACTTAGGTGCCACATGTTCTATCTAGACCTCAACAAATTTTTAGATATGGATTTTAAGGAACTAACATTCTTGAAAGTAAGGCCAATTACTTTTGATGACCTACATTAGTTGAAATTTGTTAATCATAAGTTTTAATGAATCATCCTAATCGATTTGATCATATCTATGAATTATCCACCATGTTTTTGAAATTCCCTTCAAATAATAATTTGAGGCACTAATCCACTGAGTGATCATAGGTAGATGAACTTGTAGGGGAATAATGAATTGATTGATGTATTTGATTGCATAGTATGAAAAAGTTGGTTTTTTTATAGTGAATACCATTATCATAGGCTAGATTTCATGATCACCACAAGCCCAATTAAGTAGATGCGTATATGTGTCTCCATTGACATACGAAGCTATTTCCAAAAAAATGTGCCTTCTCTAGTAGGCTCTATATGATTATCTACTTGATAGAGAAAATCAACTTCAAAATGAGTAGGGGATTTAGTCGACATAGATGCACAATCTTCTAATGACAAACTAAGGTGCTAATGGATGAGTAACTATTGGTTTGGGCTTCTATTATGCAGATGTCTTCAACTCTTGAGTGAGTTAAGCATACACCTAAGGTTTAGTATCCTCCTACAATAAATAACATTTAGATGCACACATAGCTTTGATTTGTCTTTAGATTTTACCTCCATTTAACTAGTTTCTTATGCAACATACAAATATTTTGGTTTAGTCTAAATGATTTAGGGTTTGTGTGCCTTCATAAGGCAATGACTACAATTTTATCTCCTTGATTCACCTTTGACTGATTTTACATAGTATTAATAGTCATCTAACCATCATATGCCCATTTATTACCAAATAACATACAGTATTGAGTTGTTATTGTCTTCATATCCATGAGTTTAAAATTACCTTATAGGCTCAGTTCTATGACTTTGATTTTAATGTCTTATAATATACCAATGGGTTCAACTCTTTTATAGTCTACTAAGCTCAGAGTCACTAGGATGTAACTAAGAATTAGTTGTCCAAATGCCTCTCATGTATACCTAGGGATCATCTTGACCGTGTTACCAAAATTAAAGACAACATTTGAAATTTCATATCCTACAACTTCAATGTTGATTCATGCATATACGTCCCATGACTTATTTATCTTTACATACTACACAAGTTTTTTTGTCTTCAATCTCCTTCACTGTGCCCACTCTAGTAAATTATGTAACAAGTTTATAATGTTTTAATAAATATCTTCATTATGTAGTGTACTTAACAACTTCAATAAATCTATCAGTGTTTTAACAACTCCATCCTAGTGCATAATGTGCATAATTTTAACATACATTTGGGCATCTATTATTTTAGCATCTCCTTTACTAGTATCTTAGTGTTGAATATTTTTCAACATCTATAGAACTTCATACATGAGCCCCTTTTCTATAGTTGGGTCTAGGTATTTATCCTATTTTTTTAAATTTCCTAATCTTGAGGTATTTCAAGAGGAGGAAATCTTATCTCTACATGTTGGTGTCATGTAACAACACTCAGAATTTATCCTCTTTAGGTTACACATTCACTATATTAACATTCCTAATGGATTTTTCCTTTCTTTAATTTTCCAAGACCTGACAATCTTCTATCTCATGCTACTTATATATCCTATAATATGTACTATCAAATTATCTTTGGGGATTCAAAGGGAAATTATCTTACACATGATTATACTCTTCACACAAGTAACATTGTAAAGGAAGGCATTAGTAATTATTTCTTATGGCTCTTTGATAACCCCTTTTGTATCTTCTCCTAAATTCTCCTCTATTTGATAGATAACCTCCTCTACAACCTCCCTATTGTTGTGTTATGTTCTAGTGCTAATGTTTTTGGGTATTATCTCTAATCTCAAATTTTTTTGTATAATTAGAAGGCTCCAAGTCATTAATATATTCCAAGGTGTTGTGTACTGGTATTATAGTGATGAAGGTATCCAACTTGATTAAGGAGGGGTCTATTCAACCAGAACTTGAGGATGGTTCTATGAAAAACAAGGATTCCATTATGATTTGCTTTGTTTGATTAACCCTTATTGACCTATGGTCTTAGAGTCATCTGATTTACTAAGGACACTTTCTATGTAGTGATGGTCTATACATTCCTTATGATATATTCTTTGAGCTATGACAAATCCCTACAATTCTTTTCATCATGATTGTGTAACTTAAAAAATAATAATAAAAACTCTATGGGATTTTGACATACTATTATATAATATGTCACTACATTATTTCATTCCCTACTACTCTACAAATTTCACTAAACTTTATATGGACCATAGGACAATCATTCTTGTGATGTCCTTTCCCACACTCCACACACCATATATTTATCTTAGGTTTATCTACTTCATGATCTTTTTCCATCCTCTTTATAAAATATTATAATGTACTTTAAATCTTATAAACCATTATGGGAGATTCCCCATAATCTTCAATTTGATCCAATTGAAGAGTGTTAGCTCTAACATCTACCTTCGTGGCATATTGAGTTTGCACTTTAGCAAACCTAATCCTGGAATGTAGTCCTTTAATAAACCATACACCTTTATCTTTTTCCACTAAGGTAAACTCCACCTTATTAATAAAATATGAGAAGCTATAATCATAATCATATACTAATTCTCCTAACTTCTACCTAATCTCATTTAGGTCTTGAATAATCTTACTTGTACATTTATTTATTTTAAATTTTGTGATGAGCCACTCCTCAACCTATTGTAAATTTGCCTAGGAAATTTATTTGTGTTACATAAACTAAATTTCTCTTCCATTCATTTCCCCTATTAATTTGCACTTTTTTAGAGCCTTGTTGGTAATACCCTTGGCTTTCTATCTCATTTCACATGTTATTAAGTACTGCACAAGGTCCACAAACCCATCATATGTCTCCAGTTTTATAATTACTACTACATCAATAATTTTATAAAATGGTGTTGAGGGGATATGCTACAAAATTATTAAAGTGGGAGGTTGTATGTTGTGTGATTATTATTGTGCACTATGAATATTTACCTATGCACTAAGAGAGTTAATTTGTGCACTCTATTTCTTTGTGTTTCTTTCTTTTCTCTACTTAGATTAAAAAAACCTATTAATGTGGGTTTTATGCAAACCAAATCCACAACAAGGTAGCCTCTAAAATTTTAGGATATTAATGGATTTAAACTCCACTCTAGGGCATGAGTTTTAGGTATGGAATCTATTACAACCAGTTGATGGAATAGTGGGTAGGGAATGTAGGTTGTTGACAATGTTTTTGGATGGAGGTGTGGCTCCTAATAAGGGTAGTGAATCTCTATTTGAATTGTATGGGTGGTTGCTTACTAATCTAGAGTGGGTATATCTCAAAAAAAACTCAAAAAAGGAGGGAAAAGTAAAGAATAAAATAAATCTTCTATAGTTTTCAATAACTACTCCCTTACCTAGTATCTAAAAGGACAAATGCTCTCAAAACCTATGCATATTGTTAGAAATGAATGGACACACATCGTCAGACATAGATAATAAGTCTAAGGAGATAAAGATGTAGGTAATTCATAAGCCTCAATAAAGATTTTCCCTTTTAGATCAACTATTTCACACCCTTAATCAGGAGATTATGGCTCAAGCTAGTGAAGTATCTGAGGTAGTTGTTACATATAAACATAAAACTACATCCAAGAAAACACTCATGCATAATCATAATTATGAATGACTTTGAACTTAACTATCTTAACCAATATATTTCCTAATCCTTCACCAACTATTACACATATAAATATTACCATATCAATCAAAATAATCAAGAATCCATTCATAGATTTTTCACACTAAAGATTATTAAAACATACAACCTGGAAGTAACAACTAATTACACACAAATTGGAAATAAAATACACAAACCCTTTCATTGATGATTAAAACTAATGTTTCTCATGTATTCAAAAATTCTCTGACAAAAATTCAAGTTGGATTACAATTGTTTATATAGACTTATGGAAGGTTTACCTCATCCCCCAAGCTCATACAAGGTCATTACATGTGATAGTTAGAACATGGGTTTTAACTATAGTTTAAAACTATATAGGAGTCTTCTTATAGTTATCTATTTAAAAGATCCTTTGCCAAATCTATGCAACATGTGCATGTGTATAAATACAATGGTATTTTTTTACAATTATGGCTAAAATTATATGCAAACTTTAGAATGTGTCATTTACCAAAACTGCCAATGCCTCCTTTTATAGGTTGTGAGAACAACCTATTGATGTTTCAAATTATCTACCTTCAAATAAAAGTGTAACATATGCATTAAGGAACAAAATCACTTTACCAATGCTTTAAAACTAGTGGCATTAACATAATCAATGAATAATCTAAGCTATGTGTTACATGCTTTCCTATACTTTTTATATAATATAGATATTTACTTTTATATTAACTATTCAAATTAAGACATACATGTTCATATTCTAGATTAATTTTGATACCCAATGTTTACTGATAAATATAGCTCAAGTGTCTAAATATCTACATATTCTATCCATAATGACCTACTAGTATTCAAAATATGACATGTATCAATACCTAATTGAGTATACGATATTTTAAAAGTCCACATAGGACTCCCACCATTGATCTTTTGCATGATGGAATGTGAGCATCCCACTTGGTAGCTCTTCCCTAGTTTTAGGACCTTTGAAAATTCCATGTTGATATATCATCATAGATCCTTATGTATTGGTTTAATATAGTTTGTTAGATTTTAGTGATTTTGGCTCATTGACTCTTATGTTTTTGACACTTGTCATTCCCTATTTTAATCTATTTCATATGTGTGCCATTTAGAAGCTGCTTAGGGATTTTAAGATATATGTATTAGGTTCCTTACTTCTTCTCATGGATCATTGGATCTATGTATTAGGATCTTATAATGAAGACACTTCTCACTCTCATAAAGATTTTACATTTTAACTCACTTTGACATCATTTGATCAAATGGGCATGGGAGGACGTGCACCATAGGATATTGATCTGACTCTAAATGGGTAATTTAAAAGGTTAAATTTAACATTCATGTGACCATGAAATGACATCCTCATGACTATCAAATGATGTTCACATGACTATCAAATTTAATTCCATAAATTAGCCACTATCAAGGTTAAATTTGATGTTTGCATGACTGTTAAATGACATCCTACTAATTATCAAATGATGTGTGCATGACTATCAAATTTAATCTCATAAAGTGGAAATGTATCATTTCCTTGAGTTTCCATACTCTTGCAAACATAAGCACAAAATGACTTAACATAATACTTTTGGAAATATATATAAAGGACCCTGCATGAATATTCTAGCCTAAGGTCTTAGTATTGGTAAAATAAGATTTGGGTTTGGGCTAAGAATATATAAAATATCTCTTGTGTTTAATCTCAATGACATAGCATAGAAAAATATTACTAGGACCCTTGGCAAAAATCTTAAATCAAGCTCAATACAAAAATGTTCTTTAAACAGGGGTGTCACTTGGCAGTATGGTATTGGTCTTGAGACAATTATTATGCAAGAATTGTTTTATGAATTGATAAGGGAATTATTTCAAATAAAATGTCTAAAATAATTCTCTTAAAGGATAATTTTCATTAGACAAAATATCTGAGACAAAAATTCTAAAAGAATTATGTTGGGGAATTATTTCAGACAAAATGTATGTATCAATTCTCCCAAAGACTTAATTCTCTCAAACAAAATGTCTGAAGGAATGATTGAAGGGATGGTCTCAAAAGGGATGAATGTTATGATGTTTTGGATAAAATTTATTAAGATATTGGTTGAAGGGAAGAAGGTGTAGAACAATAGTCTTAAAGGAATTGGCTGAAGGGCAAAAGGCCTGGGATAAAAGTCTTGAAAGAATTAATCAAAGGGTAGAAGGCCTGAGACAAAAGGATTAAACTAATTGGATAAAGGGAAAATGGGGAACATGAAAAAGTATTGAAGGTTAATTAGTCACTTATAAAATCCCAAAGGTTATTTTTTATAATGTCTGAAGGGTAAATGGTGTCTTCAAAAAGGGCCGAAGGTTCATTTTCAAAATTTTAGAAGGGTATGTTTAAGAATTCTGAAGGGCATGTGCTCTTGGGGGAATTATTTCAATATTTTTGTATCAAATAAAGTGTCCAAGACATAAATTTTGAAGTAATTGGCTAAAGGGAAAAAGGCCTAGGATAAAAGTTCAAAGGGTCTACTTCATAGGGCAAAGATCATGGAGGATCTAGTTCATAGGGCAAAGAAGGCCCATGATAAAAATCTTGAAGGGTAGTTTGGAAATATAAAAATTGAATTTAAAAAATCCCAAAGGAATTATATTATTAAAAAAGGCTAAAAAAATTCCAAAGGACATGTTACACAAATCCTAAAGGGTAGGTTCAAAAGGTTGAATGGATTTTCAAAAGTTCTAGAGGGAAATTTCAAAATGTTGATGGGTCATTTTGGAAATAATATGAAGGGTCTAATTCATAGGTAGTTCATCCATGACAAAAATACCAAAGGATCTAATTTGTAAAGGGTAAAATTATATTCAAAAAGGCTAAAGGGTCTATTGCATAAAGCCTGAAGGGTAGGTTCATTTCCTTGGGGAAAATGTTTCAGACAAAATGTCTGAAGGATTTGATTCAGAGGGTAAAGGCCCAAGACAAAAGTCCTAAAGGAATTTCAAAAGGCTAAAGGGTACATTTAAAAAGTATGAAGGGAAATTCTAATGGGCCAAAATGATCATAAAAAAAGTTTGAATGATCCTTTTTAAAAGTAAAAAGACAAGGAAAAAAATCTTTAAGGATAAATCCCAAAGGATAAAAGATTTCGGACGAAAGTCTCAAAAAGTAAGTGGAAGGGATGAAGGGTCTAATTCATAAAAAAAGTGCCTATAAGGTGTACTTAATAGGGTAACATTATCTAAGACTAAAGTACCAAAGCGTAATTCCATAGGGAAAAGGACCCATAGACCCAATTCCTCTAGGGAAATTATTTCAAACAAAATGTGTACAATAATTTCCTTAACATAGATAGGTTCTTGATAAAAGTCTCGAAAGAATAAGTCCCAAGTAATAGAAACTTTATTCCATGAAAATATAATTCCACAATAATTATCTCAAAGTAACAAACCTAACATAATAAAAGATTTAGTCTATGGAAACACAATAACAATACCATATTTCTAAAGTATAAAAGGCCAAATCATGAACTTTTCCTAAAATTTCCATAAATGTATAGAAGAGGGGGCTGAAAATCAAGACAATGATCTAAAAATAGTGGGTCCCCATTTCATATTGAAAATAAGGGGGATGTTGGGTACAACAAATTACATTTCACCCTATTTATATTTACTATTGACGAATATTTACCCTTTAAAAATTTACCATCAGATTCCTTATTTTGATCATATATTTATCTCTACTAACTCTTTTTCCAAACTATAAAATGTTATAGAATCCTAATGTCATATAAAAAATTTATAATTGTTATATGCATATGTTTCAAAAAATTTAAATTTTTTCTAATATCTATAGGTTCTCCTAATTTTCTTCACATTGAAAACCTCCACATTTTCCACATCTCCTTTATCTACATCACTAAGGTAAGTAAAGGTATGTGTTTTTTAAATTATGTCCTTTCCTTTATCTTAATTTTTACTACAATTTATTTAGTATCAATATTATGTGTCATCATGTTTTTTTCTTGAAGCACCATCCCCTATTGTACCTATGTGACATGTGATGAGATTCGAGTGGGTCATATGTATACACATAATATTTTCAAACTTTTATCAATTACTGACACTCTTTATCTTATAGGGACCTATCGAGTCTCAATATCTCTAAGTTCACACCTTAAGGGGTGAATTGGGGAAGGGGTGGGTATACCATTGGTGCTTCACATGATTGTTGTCCCTTTCTCCTCTTGCTATCTACAAATTTGTCTCCTAAAAACCATTCCCCTAAGCTTTGCCTCCCATTTTACACACTTTTATAGGCTTTTAGCACCTTCATTAGCCCTTTCCATAACCTAAACTATTTTTGATAGTTTACGTCACTATGTTGGCCACATAAACCTTGTATTATTTTTGACAAAACTTATTAGCATTTATGTTAGCCCCTACATAACCTAGTTCATGATCTAGTTAGTTACTTGTTAATTACAATACTAGGTTGACCTTATCAACCAAAATTTTTGGAAGGGTTTAGGATTATATCTACCTATATAAACATAATGATTTCACCATTTCTAAGAGAAGATAAGAAGTAAGATATATTGTACATATGCTTATCCACCATTATACTTGAGGAACAGGCTTATGGTTTCATACCTTTTTTGGCAATATAGATCTTATCTTGTAGAGAAGTCTTTTGGATGAATTGATATGTTGTGTAGCCTATAGATGATTTACCATTTCCATACATACATACTACAACAACCTCTTGTGAAACACCTTGGCCAAGGGAGAGATTTAGGCTCGATGGGTTCATCTTCAAAGGTAAGTATTCCTAACTTTGTTCCTCCTTTGTAAGAGTATCTAGATATGTATTTGCACTTATTTTCCATGCATTAGGATTCCATATACATTGATATGAGTATATGTATCCTATGTATTTTTAATTTTAGTGTTTATTACCCTCAATTAATGCTATAAGCTTTAGTGAGCACTTTATTAGATTTTACTTTACTTGTTATTAGATTAGTAAATATGAAAACATAAGACTTAATTAAGGTTATTGCATAGTTTTACTTGACTGGAGGATTTGAAACCCTCCCTAATGATATTATTATGGTAATATATCCCTTAATTAGGTCTAGTAGATCCATATTGGTCATGACCCTGATTATCTGGTGTATCCCCAATCAGAATTGTACATAAGATATATTTTCTCTGGGCTAGGATTAATTTGTAGATTTGTTGAATTTACCATTACATACACATAACACTCATCATAATTATGTTTCCAAGAGCTAGAAAATGGTGGAATTCAGTTACATATGTCATAATCATGGATGTAGAGGTGGTCATTTTTCACTTACAACATGTTATAAGTGTATTTATCTAGAGCACTACTAACATGATTACCCAATGTATCCCACGTGTGTTTTTTGTAAGAATGAGAATCATATGGATGAGTTTATATATATATATATATATATATATATATATACTACCATTACAAAGGATCAAAATGAAAATGGTGATATAATGCTACACATAAAAAAGACTCACTGCAGACCACACCCTACTACTCTCACTAGTCCCAAGGTGAACATTACTACATGAAGTGGTACTCAGTCCCAATTTGTGTAAAACTAGCACAAAGATAAGGTTTAATAGGAGGATCCTCATGTGAATTATTATCTAAATATTATAAATAGAAAGAAGTGTTACATGATTCGATGAATTTGGTGAGGGAGCTACAAGGATATATTAAGTTCCTCAAGGATAGGAATGTTGCTACACGTGCTAACATGTAGAAAACTATTGATCTTCATAGCTTGACACATTATGAGTTTCATGAATTATGAAAGCAACTCCTTGATTAATACATTATTCCTATTATTTGAAATTGGATAAGTCATCATACACCTAGGCCTATAGAGTATCATTATTTAAACCATGTAAGACAACATGATACTCATATCTATCCTAGTACTGAGGGGGATACAAATATCTTGGTAAGCATTGTTATTGATGGATGGGTCATTTAGGATATCCTAGTTGATAATTTCACCAAATTATATGTATTCATTACGGATGTTTGAGTAATATGGAAAACCCTACATTGTAGCCATCTCCTCATGTGTTATTTATGGTCAATAAAAGTCATACACTACCTATTAAGGATGCCACCATTTATATTTTAGTTTTCACTTTCAAAGTTGACTTTGAGGTGATTAAGTTGGATGAATATGATGAATTTCTAGCTCTCTTGGGTTGCCCTTGGTGTTATGGGAATAATGTCTAGTTAAGTTTCAAAAATGCCTACGTCATCTTTGAGATTGATGATCAACATGTCATAATCTAATTAGACCATGCTCAAAGAATCCTTTTGTTGATCTAGTTAATGTTGATAAGGAAATTAATCATTTTTAAAATGTCATTACTCAAGGTACTAAATACTTTGATCATATTCTAGATGGAATATTACATTGGGTACACACAAAATCCATCTCTAGCATTACTAGTAATGCTTGTGACTATTGGGCTCATAGTGGGTCTGATCTTACTAGAAATATTTTTGAATATTGGTATTTGAAATTGTGGTCCATGAAAGATCAAAACATTTCATAAGTTAATTCACATTATTCATAAATGTATTATGGATAAGCCATCCATATGGTTAGATGAAGCTCATAGATTTCATGGTCAGATGGAATTCTGAGAGTTTGTGTGGTAGTTGGAAACTTTATATGTATTTGAATATGAATAGATACACGTGATTATCCACATTTTTCATGGAATAATGGTTTGGTGATGGAGAGATCACCATCATAACTTCCTTAATTTGGAACAAGTTAGCTCTGATATGCACCATTATTCTCATAATGATAACTTTATTCACAACACTTTAAGTTATGATGGGATAGTGCTCCAAAATCTCATCTTGAAGCCTATGAAATTAGGTGAAAGGTAGATGAGACATTTTTTCCTTAGTATATGTGGGTTCATGGATTATATGGTAATATAAACACCTATTATAGAGCATGATATGTAAATTAAGAATCAAACATGGAGACAAGGTTTTGGTGTTTCTTTAATAGTAATATGATTTTAGCACTATCTTAATCATTTCCTTAGATGGACGTATGCCTCACCTTATAATCCATGTGTCATGTTATTATAGGTTATCTAGCATTGGTTAAATACCATATTAGACATATACTATTGGAATCAAAATAATTAATATGTGGATTAATCAGTGTCTTCAAAACATTCATCCAATTCAACTTAAGCATATAGTAACCACTCATACAAACATGAACATTTAACAAAGCATATGTAACCATACAAAATTATGAATCACATTACATATGTGGGAAACCATAAAGGGGAATAAAATCCATTGATATATGAAAATTTAATATAGTCATATATGAAAAAAACCAATTTTTAGTGAATTACAAAATCCACATGGATCACCAACCCTAATTAGTCAAGCACCCACTTAACTAGAATTTAGCAAGCACCAACCTGCAAGGAGGCACCAACACCCTATATGACTCAACACCAACTAATCCACGTAAAAATTGTGATCATATTAATAAAACCTTATTTATAATACAAAAAATTATGATCACCTTATTTATCTATTCTCAATCTTCTATCCCTCTCAAATTGCCTTTTAGACTTCTTCACTCAATTAGGTCTCTTCAAGACAGATTAAGTCATATGACCTTGACATTCATATAAATAACCCCTATTATATAGTAATTATATTTTATATACACCCTTATTATGGTTTAAAATACCTCCTTTAGCTATTTAATTTTATATTTTCTTTGTTTGCACTCACATAATCTCTAATAAGTCGATTAGGCCTATTAGACCTTATTCTTATACAATCCTTTAGCTCATACACCTCTTAGTCAGACATACACACTTTAAAATTTATATTAACCTAAATATATGTCTTATAACACATTTCATACATTAAAAAATCATTATAATAGGTCATCCTAAAATTAAAATACTAAAACCTCTTTTAGGCCTTAAGGAGACCTAATTCATTTACGCCTTCATTATTACATGTTACCCTTTCTCCTTGGAACACTTTAAATCTCAAAAAATGGTATAAATTTTTTATATGATACTCAAATATACCCATAATAATCTCATATTAGGTCCATGATACGTTATATCTCAAACCACCACTTGAAGCACATTATTAGTACTGTTCACATTAGGCCTTCACACACACATAAAGGTCTGTCTTGAACAACTAAGGATAAAATATTATTTAGACACACAATAATGATAATAAATTATATATAAGAAACTTAAAATACATAAAAAACTTCAATAATTTCATTATACTTCATCACATATGGAAAAAATACTCAAAAACACTCTTGAAACTTGCTCACTCAAAACTACTAGTTATCCTCAAAGACCAGTCACTCTGAATCATAAATTGAACACATATATAGAAATTTTTAATAATTTTTATTCATGTATATGAACCTATTAAATCTATAAAATATATTAAAATGTATACATCATATGGTCTAGTGGCAACCATTGGTCTTAGAGACCAATTTTTTTACCTCACTACACATAGATCTCACTGAATCAGATAAGCCATTTTGACTTCTCATTTTCACCACTATACCTGAATTCCAAGATTTATAAAAATAATTATTGGGTAATTACAGTACCAAAAAATATCTCCATGAACTTTTTTTCATCACTCTACCATGATAACACATTTTTAATCATCTTCTCACTGTTCCCTAAGTTTTTCACTATTTCCACCATTAGCCCTGTTAGCGACTGGCTATCTTGGACGACTATTTTAAAAGAATTAAGGTCTATAAAATGTACATAAACCTTCATGTACATGAAATATGAGTCTCAATATTCATCCTTCATCCCTTTTCATACTTTGACTTGGTTAACTTTGATTGTTGTAATAAATCTTTGAGAAATTAGCACTTTCTTATAGGGTCTACTCACATACCGGACAAATCAATCACACCTAGAGGTGCCTAGAAATGTTAAATACAACCTAAAATATTTTAAATAATAATACCAATCCATTATATGTACTTTTTATCAACATGTTCAACATTGGGTCCTTATTAGGTTTCTAAGAGGGTTTGAACCTCTTTCCATTCTCAACAATCATTCATAAAGCATAAGCCCCTCAAGCAAAAAAAAATGATTGTAATTTTGAAATAATACCCTTAATAATATAAAATTAATATATTATTTTCCCATGAAAAAAATTTATGAGATAATGAGCACAATAAAATCCTTCTTGGTTTGAAAACCCTTCATTCTAAGCACTTGAGAGACCCCAGAAAAACTTTTCATGCCTTGTCCTTCAAACTATGACCTCAAACTTCATGAAAAAACTTTAAAAAACATAAATAACGTCTAAAAATTATTAAATTATCTCAATCATATTTAAATATAATCATGAGCCCTTATTAGGCCACACTTTCTCTCTCTCTTTTATTGCTTAAACCTTGACCTGTAAACCACATTAAGTATTAAAACTAATATTCATGACTATTTTCATGCACTATCAACCACACTAACATAATAAAAAAACATATATCATAATTAATAACTACCATACATCCTTCACATGCCTTCATAATAGATCATGAAACCTAATTAGGCTAGGCAGGGTCTAGAAGTGGTCTAGATTAAAACATGGTCTGAAGGTTCTACCCCTTTAGGTTACCCCTAAGACTCTCATTATTTTGATAATGCCTCACACAAATTTTTAAAAAACCTCATAAATTCACTTATTCTTGTGTGTACTCATCTCACTAAGACACCAAGCTCATACCTTCTCGTAAGGTCTCTACATGCCATGACTAGGCTCAGGCTACACACATACATATACCCTTATGGAACTATAAGGAATTAGTCTCCTTAAAATTATCTATTTTACCTTCCAATTATATTTCATATAAACAACCTTTAATGACAACACTCCATCAATTTTATATGTCACATTAAGACATTACCAACTAGGCACACTCTCTTAATGACATCAGTGTAATGCAAGATGTTTCATTAGAATTAATGATAATATTCAATTAATACATGGAACATGGGAAGACATATTTAAAAAAAATCATTAAATTAATATGGAATCCTCATATATAGTACTTGAACCTAAACTATATGATTAACTAAGAGAATAAATCTAGAAAGGAAAATATAAGGTTGTGTACTTGGTAGATGAAGGTACTAGTTCTGATCTACCTAATCCATCCATTGATAAATTGTATTTAAATATTTATTATGTCATGAATAGTTTATAATACATCATATATAATTATCATCATCTATATTTAAAACCACTTCAAATAATCTAGTGTAATATTCATATAGAAGACATGCCTAACATGGCTATTGTCAGAAACTATTGGTCTGATACTACGATCTCCAAGGTTTTTAAAGTACTAAAGGAGTATCAAAAAAAATTTACATGGAATTACACAAATATTATAGTATTTAACTCTTAGTTAATAAATATACACACATCAAGTTGGTATAAGGTGTTGAACTTATTAGAAGAGGCCTTATTGTATGAATCCAAACTTACATACTTAGTTTAAGGAAGTGATTGATAACATGCTACGTGATGGAGTTATCAATCCTATGGATTAGTATAAATGGTTGAGCACCATGGTAAAAATTATAAATATGTATGGTCTCATTAGTTTTTGTATGGACTATCAAAACTAAATGTTGCTTGTGTAAGTAACCCCTTTTTGATGCCCTTCATTGAAGAGATCTTAGAAGGAGTTGTTGGGTGTGAGATTTATACTTTCATTGATGGATTCTATAGATATCATTATTTCCATATCATGGAAGATGATAAAATGAAGACCACATTTACAACTAAATGGGGTTAATTTACTTACAACATGATGCCCTTTAGTTTAAATAATGTTCCTACTATGGTTTCATGGATTATGGCCGAGGCTTTTAAAGATTATATTCATAAATTGCTTCAAGTCTACCTGGATGATTGTACCATATATGAATTAGTGTGGTAATACTATGCTAAAATTCACCTTATGTTTGAGTGATAATAAAACCTTCAAATTTCCTTAAATCTAAAGAAATGTGTTTTTTTTATACCTTGTTTGGTATTTTTCTAGGTCATATTTTTTGTCAAAATGGAATCTTAGTGGGTCTAGCCAAGATTATAGTTATTCTTTACCTTCTAGCACTGACCACCCAGTGAGAGGTTTATGCCTTCCTATAACACATATGATGTTATAGGAAGTTAATTTAGGGTTATGCTAAGATCATTATGATGTTAGAGAAATTTTTGAAATATAATGGTCAATTTATCCACACTAATGCTCACTAATAGGCATTCATCACACTCAAGAAAAATCTCCTTACCCTATTATCTAGTTTCTAAACTAAAAAAAGTCATTTCATGTGCATTTATATGATTTTAGCTAGTGGTAGGCATGATCCTTGTTCAACTTTGTGAGGGAAACCTTGATCATACTATCTATTTTTCTAGTCAGAAGCTCACTTCAACTAAATAGAATTATTCAACTATAGAATGTGAAGCCTTATCCATGGTCTATGCACTTAAAGACATTTTTCAATATTTTCTGGCCACCCCAATCATTTTATTTACACACCATGAAGCATTAAATACCTAATGAATAAGCCAATGTTGCATGGATGCATTTTTTAGTGGATTGTGCTTTTTTAGGAGTTATAATTATCAATGATGGTAAACCTCAACAAGGATAATTTGGCCCTAATAATTTATTGTGAATTAAATTTGGTAAATTGGCATGCACCATTGAATCTGACTTACATGATATGTATATATTTCAAGTCACATACATACCTAAAGAGTTGGGGGATATTTCAATCTTTATGAATATGAGTTTAGCACCAGCCCACCTTAGCACTCAAGAGAAGAATAAATTAGATGTTTGTGTTACTCCATTCCAACTTATAGGGGGTAACCTTTATAATCTTGGAAAGGATGAAGCTTTATGCTAGTATGTCATACAACATGAACACATTGAGTTTTTTCAAAGGGTTCATGAAGGTGTATTTAGATGACAATATGTTGGTGATGCTACAATGTGAAAGGTTATTTTAGCTAAGTTGTGGTTGTGTACTCTATTTTAGGATGCTAAATATTTTACATGCTAATGTGATATTTGTCAAAAAGTGAGTAAGTAAAATAAAGGGGATGTTATGCCCGTTCATCTGATCTTGGCACATGAACCATTTGAGAAATAGGATATTGATTTTATTGTCCCAATTAATCTAATAAGGATGCATATTTTAACATGCTATTTCATTATCACCACTAATTACCTCACTCATTGGGATGAATCAATTCTAACCTAGGATTTTAGTACTATCACTACTTCTATATTTATCTAGGGAAATATTGTTACAAGGTATGGATGTTGGTTAAGTTTGGATAGTGATTGAGGAACTTATTTCCTTAATGATACCATCCACATCCTTTTGGCTAAGTTCATGATCATGCACCACAAGAATACACCTTACCACCCTTAGGACAATGGTACATCTGAAGTGTTCAATAAGATATTGGGTAATACATTGATTAAGATTTGTAATATTAGACGAACTGACTATGATGGTCATATTTGTGTGATATTATGGGTGTATTAGACCATTTATAAATTATTGAATAAGAGTACACCATTTAATCTCATGTTTGGTACTAAATTTGTTCTTCCAATTAAGTTCCTCATACCCTCTCTATGTATTATGCATGTTGTTCAATTGGGTGATATGAAATCCTTAAAAGCATACCTAGATGCTTTGATTCAGCTGGATGAAATCCATTTTCTAACACATTGAATTCAAGAAATGGAGAAGAAAAAATAAAAGGCATGACATGATTGTTATCTTAAGAACAAGACTTTTTCTGCATCTATGTAGCTTTTATCTTATGATTCCAATTTCACATGCCATTTGGGAAAATCTTATATCCATTGGGATGGTCTATTTATTATTCATAGTATTCATGCCACTAGTACATGAAAATTAAAGTGGTTAGATTTCCCTTTCCTTCCATACCATTTCAATGGTATTTAATTTTACCCCTACTATTTTGAGTAATTTTTTCCCTCTTTTATAATAATGGGTATGCCACTAGTTTAGTTTAGGATTTTAGTTTATTTTTCAATAAGGCATGGCATTTGATTCATGATCTTCCTTAAATTTAGGTCAAAATTGAGTTATTTGAGTTTAAATTTCTTTGTGATACCATGTAGTACCATGGACAACTTGTAGGGTGAGGTAAGAAGTGTGAAATAAGTAAAATTATAGAGTGCCAAGGAAATGGTGAATGGGAATACATGTAGGCAAAAGGGGAACATAAGTGTAAATTTATAAGGAGAAGTTGATACATAGGATGTATTACATAATCGATACAAGAATTCAATCTAAAGAATTGAGGTTCCAACCTTAGAAATGGAAATTTTGGAAATTATTTACATTTTTCATGAACTTTAGGAAAAGCATGGGATGGTAAAAATATACTAAATGTGAGATAAGAAATAATAATAGTAAGTGTGCCACTTTTGAATTATGGAAATACCATTAGAGTCATTAAATGCATGAATTAATGGATGAGTTAATGGGGAAGTAAATGAGGATTACCACCTCAAGGCTATAAAAGGTTGAACACATATCATTTTACATTATAATATTGTGAATTCAAGAATTTATAGAGCCAAATAATTTTTTTCAAGATGACAAAAGAATGTATATCAATCGACAGTGATCAATTTGGGTATTATGGAGTAAAATAATTGTTGTGAATATGAAAAGTGCTAAAATAATGATTGAGGAAGTTTAGATTAAAGGAATTATAGGTTGAAAGTGTTAACATCCACCATTAGAGGGTGTTGAAGTATGAGAGCTGATCAAGCTGGATAGGTAATCATGTATTCATTTAGGAGATTTAAATGATAATGCCTCAAAATTTAGTCTCCTTGGAGGGTGATGTAGCAAAAGACAAAAGGCCTATTTTAGTGAGTCCTTACCTATAATCCACAACAAAGAGGAATTTGAGAGCATAGGAGTACAACCAATTTTGATAAGGGTATAGGTACTTGATGAGTTTGGTGCACATGAGGAAAGTTTACCACATCAAGTTAAGGAATGGACAAGATAAAATCTATGATGGCATGATAGATAAATAAGAAATATAAAACACCACCTATACCCTAGGTGTTAATTTAGGAGATGCAATATCTTGAAGTAATGTTGTGTCCAAAAAAGTGGGAGTCAAATGTTCCAAGCTAAACTATTTTTTACTATAATCATTTAAATATTGAGAATGAGGTGAAGTTATAGTGGGAATACTGAGTGGAGTGCCAAAATACCAAGAATGAGCTTGTTTATGACTTAAGTATTTTTAAATAGATTAATGATTCAAGACTCTTTCATTTATTTAATATTCTAAATTTTGAGAAACCTGTGGAAGCTATACAATTTATTATTTCATGCATGCATGTGGATTATTTCAATTTTTTTGGGTGTATGATGAGGGTCACATCCCAAAGGGTGAGAAAATATACAAGTTTAAAATTTTCAAGCACTGGCCTCAGTGGAGACTTAAAGGACCATGAGGAAATTAAGAAGACTTATAAGGTGCTTAAATATAAGAAGCAAGGCCATGGAATGCATATAACATGTCTTCAGGATCCTACCCTTAGAATGGTCACATGATTGATAATGACCAAGGTTAGAGGTGTCAATAAGTGAAAGGAGGTGAAAGTGGTACATTTTTATGTTATCCATTAGGTTACCCTTGGAGTTAGGTATAATTGATCATAGTATTTTACTAAGAGAATTACCGTATATGTGGAAAATGCCCCACCACCTACCAAAATAAAAAAAATTGTGGGGCACTATTCTTTTATTATTAGCTTTTGATAAAATTTATGTACCAGATAATAGAAATGGTTATTTGAAATCGGATTACCCCCATAAGCATAAGTATCATATAGAAAGGTTTAAAGCATTCACTTGTCTTGGTGATATAGTCCCTTCCCATAAGGTTAAGATGAATGATTGGTACTATGGAATGAAGGAAGGCTTTGGAAATGAGTGGAATATTCCAAAGGACTTCCCTATTTATATTAGATACTAATCCTAGTTTATGATTAAACAACACTTCTCTTTATCGTTCATCTAAATCATCCCCTTAGATGACTTGTCCAGATGGCTCAAGTTTCCATATGCCTTCATTGTTAGATATTTCATGAACACTAATAATAATATCTATGATATACACCCTATAAAAATTGATGTTGAGAAGTTTTATGTGATACTCATACTCTCTATTAATGTATGTTTACCTAGGAAAAAATGCATATATAGATAATCTAGAGTTGGATAATATCAAAATTAAGGTTCATCATATTTTGGTCCATGATTCTATTCATTATTTATTTTATATGTGAAAGACATGAAAGAAGACATTATGGAGTGTGGATAATAAGAAGTAAACTATTCCAATTCTACTATAGATTAAAAGGCATAAGAAGTGTTATTACTCTAATCTACTCCCTGGAAGGAGGTTTTTTAGGCCTACTTTCAAGGCAGGACTAACATGGGAATAACCCAAGGCTATGGGTGACCTATGACTAGGCTAGACCTCTAGTTTAGTGGGATAGCTACACTAGTGCATCCATTTGGATCAGTTCACTAAGACCTAATGGTTTTGAGGTGAAAAGGGATAGAGATATCATAAAATAAACCTAATCTATGGGTGGTGATGCACTAATATTATCATTCATCCATTCAATTTGAACTTGAATAATATTAATGCACTAAATAAAAAATTATATTATTATATCAAAGAGTTTATATGCAAAAATATTTCATATGGAAGATATATTACTTGGCTAAGATATGAAGGTTATTATAAGAAGGTCTAGTCTAAGGCACTTACTAGTCAGATCACACTTCAAACCTAACCACCAACACTCTTAGATGCCATATAACCTACATAAGACAACATACCCACATATAGGTTTAGAAAGTACATGCAGAAGGAAGAATTTCACCACTTAATCATATCAAAATAAGCATATACACATTATAAACCATCATGAAGAATTGAAAATATCCATGGATTAGTTCAAGAGGTCTATACAATACAATTCAGATAAAGCCTCCTCATACCCAAGTGAAGTATCCAAATCAAGGTCTTAAGGATTGAATATATAGAATGATTATAAGAGAGAGAAATGGGAAATATGGAATTTATATCAAAATAAGGGGTCATATATGACCATGGTCCACTCATACATAATTTACATTAGACATAGTATTAATCTTATATCCCCCTCTATGTGTTACTCCCTTAATTGGGGTCTTCAATGGGCCCTTAAACATTGAGGTTAATTGGTGGAGGTTGGATTAGACTTGGTTGAACCCATTAAAAGAATGAACACATCTAAGAAATTTTAATCACTCCTCTAGTGGTAGTTACATAGTGGAATTGAGGTGTAGCTAGTCTCCATGAGGTGTTGAAGAACCCATTAATCCTTGTGCATGTTGACCAAGATTGAAACATACTCATTATTATTCATAATGACAATGAAGAGTGAATTTATAAACTTTAATGTATCAGTTAAATCTTTGACTCTATATGATCCACTTCAACATCCCTCTTATGTCATTCTATAACTCTACTTGTTGACCAAGTAGGTCTGTTAGGTCTATAAGGCATAGTTGCTTGCCTATGTATTGATGGATGATTATAGAATTGAATATAAATCTTAGAGTAGGTGCATAGGAAATTTTAAATTCTAAATAACATTTTTATACCATGACATAATCCTTCTCCATTAATAGACACCTACAATTTTACCTCCCCTAGTTGACTAAGCCATTTGTCTTTATCATCTGCAGACTAGATATTTGGTGTGTAATTAAAGAGGCATTTAAAAGTATAAAATTTAGTATATGGTGTCTTGGGAATATTAAATTAGTATCAAACCTAACTTTATAATTATTTTCAACTCCTCAAACCACCCTATAATGTTTTTTCTTCACAATTCCTTGAAAAAGTATTATTTTATGACAAATTTATATAGTGTTTGTATAGACCAATACCATGGGAAGGGTATCCTTTAAGGAATATTTTTTGTTATAATTGTTTTTATGGTCAATGACGAGTGTTTTAGTGTCATTATCTCCATTTTTTCCATGTCTAGTCTACCTTAGGGTTTAGGTAGGGTTTTGGAGGTCTACCATCTTAACGATGGTTAATAAAGATCAAACCTCCAATCCCAAACTTATGGTCATGTATGTTTGTTAAATACAGCTTCCTAAAACTCCTAAAAATATTTGGGTTCCATAAAACTTATGTGTGGAGATACGAGCTGAAGATGGTGAACCTTGAACCCCTTACAAGCCTTTTAGACCTATCTACAATCTTAACAATTGTTCATAAAGCTAGATACCTAAAATCCACTCAATATTCCATGGATGTTTATACCATATTCATACCCAAATTACCATAGTATAATTTTCCCCAAAACTTTGTGGTTGGATATATGATTATTAGAAGATGCAACTCAAGTTGACTATCAAGCATGTCGATGGTCGAGGGGGTGTCTTAATAATAATTTGTCATCTTCTTATTTTCCCCTATTTTAAATACTAATTTAAAATATTATACCATCTTATCATATATATTTATTATGTTAAATCTACTCTATAGGGTTTGGGTGTGCTTTAAATGTGGTGTTGGAGCTTGAGGCCTAGTCATGGCTTTAGGCTTAATAGACCTAAACTGACTATTAGAGGTATCTATGATCTATAGATATTTTTGGGCCTCATTAATCATCTTTAAATATTATTTAATTAGTTACCATCCCATATAATTTCTTTTATCTACCAAAACTATTGTCTCTTCATCCTTCTCTCATGATTGTGCTTGTAGGTATAAATGTTCACTGTCAAAACTGAGTGTTTTGACAGTAGTATGGGATGTTTGAGTGACTTATTTATATAACATGGTGATGGAGTGTGTATAAAACATTAAATATAATATAAGTACCTATAAACACCCTTAGGTTCAAGTATTTCATCAAATTTTCCCTCTAGATAATTCCATATAATAGTTTTAGGGTTTGGTAGAAGTCATGCTTATGTAGCCCTAGGGCTGATTGAGTACCCCCTTTTCCTCAATTGATAATCTTACCATTTATGGAAATTGTTTATGTTTCTCTTACTTCCATTTTATATGTTTCCATTCTTTAACCATCCACCAAACAAGAATAAATCTCTAATTTATGCCTATTTAGGCCCTTTTCGGCCTAAGAGGCCTAATAGGCCATTTGGATCCTTCTATATAAAGGGATACCTCACCTTAATAGTAAATGATGAGAAAATTTAGGAAAAATTAAAATACCACTTTTCATACCTTTACCCCATCTCTCTACATTGTTCTATATTTTTACTATTTTGTTAGTAGGGTTTTGTCTATAAGTGACAATCTAATGCCTTGATTGAGTAGGTATGATTAGAATTTCTTATGAAAATTGAGGTCCTTATCCTCCTTAGGAATTTATTATATCTCCATTACTCACACCTTAGGTTTATTTAGAACTTATATGACCTCAACATCATGTATAATCCCTTAACTAGGATATATAGGCTTATTTAGACCTAATTAGGCCTAATAAACATGTTCAAATCATTACACTTTTACTATCTACTAGGGTTAGGAAAGTTCCATGGGAATACTAATAATATCATAAAATAAGTAAAATCCCCCCTTTTCCTAATATCTCTCATTAGTCACCTTCTAAATGCACAGTTATTTTTAGTTCATGTTGTAGTAATGTTCTAGGTCTACCTGTGCCTAAAGGCCCATTTCTATCTTTAGAGACTAAAATGCCTAAATTTGGAGAATTGAGATCACTTGGAAAACTAAATGTATACCCCTATATCCCAATTTTGTTTCATCTTTATGTAAAATATAAATATTTCCTCTCCAATATGCCTACTTGATAGAGATTAAATTTTAGCCCTTACCTAGATTTGAGTCAAAAACTTTAAGATAATCTAAGAACCATTGGAGGAAAGTTAGAAAAATTTGAAAATCCTTCACTCTATCCTCCATTATAGTTCCACACTTTTAAATTTCTACTTCAACTTTGAGTGTGACTATCATGTTGTAGATCATTTACTATGTTTGTCTAGTCTGTCAAGACTCATGGATATCTTAGGGGTCAGAATATATGATGAAGGATAATATCCTTAAGAGGATCAGTCCTAAGATTTTTGTTTCCATTACCACATCCCTACTTTACATAAGTTTTCAAACATATTCACATTATCTCCTAACCTACCTATAGGTGATGATTCTTCCTTTGGACTATGAAAGAAGCAAGAAGTGAATCTTCTTTTGAAAGGATTTATCCACATGGTATATCATACCTCTTTATTGGAAAGAAGATGAATGAGAGGGGGTGAATAAATATTCAAAATAATTTTACTTTAATTCCATTTAATCATGCATGAATCCTTTTAATTAAACATGTACATATTAGCAAGCATAAACATCAAATCATAAGAGGATGAAATAAATGAACATAACATATATGTGGGAAACCCTCTTGGGGTATAAAAACCACTAATAAAGAAAATAGACTACATTAATATAATATAGACATCAATATTTAGTAAATAACCTAATAATACTGGAGCAAAAACCCTAATCTATCAAGCACCAACTTAATAGAGTCTTTAGTTGAGCACCAACCTAACAAGGAGTAACAATCCATAATTTACCAAGAACCCACTTAGCTTTAGCAAGATCTAACTTGGAAGGAGGTACCAACTGCCTAGATGAATTAGAACCAACTCAACCACCTAAATATTTTATCACCTTCAGAAACCCTTTTTATTTTTACAATATATGATGATCTACTCCTTCAGTTCTTTGCTCTCTTTAATCCCTCTCAAATTGAACTTCATCCTTCTTCGCTCAACTAGCCCTCTTCATGGCTTAATTAGGTCTTATAACCTTGATCCTCATGTATAACCTCTATTAAATATTCATAAAACTTACTTTATTGTTTTCATGACCTCCTTTTACTTTCCAATGATCTATATCATTCACTTATCTTGCTCTGCTCTCTCACTCTAAGAACACCCAAAATAGGCCTAACTACCTTGATTTTATACAAGTCACTTGATCATATCCTTCTAGGTCAACTACATATTATAATCACTTACATTAGAAATGAATAGGTATTATCAAATTAAAATAACATGCCTTAATCATTAATCAATCGATATAATGGGTTGGCCATACATTAATTATCCCTTACTCCTCTTTTAGGCTTATGGATACCTAATAGGCCTTCTTAACAACACGTTACCATTTGATCTTTCTTAAATCATATCTAAACACCTTAAATTAAATGAAAAAGTCATACACTAATCCAATATCCATTATTCAACTTTAATTTATGTCTAAAAACCTATTAGGTCCAACTACCACTTGAACCTTTACACAAATCACTGCATGTAAAAGGCTTGCTCATATACAAAAACTCTACCTTGAAAAACTAAGGCATATAGTCAATTTTCAAAAAAAACATGGAAAAAATTACATATTTAGAATCCTCATGACGTTATGGTCATCACCAAATTCATCTAATGATTCAACTTAGGGTAAACACGCTCAAACACTTCTCTATAAGATCACTCATAACTACTAACTAACTCCAAAGCATAGTCAATGAAACATGAACATCTAACACATGATTGAATATATTCAAGGTATTTAAATCCATGTACAAGATCTCATAACATCCTCAAAGTAACCTAAATCAATAATATCATGAGATATACTGAAAACTATTAGTCTCATAGACCAATCTACTCGCCTTCTCTTTCACAGACTGTACTCAGTCACATAAGACATTTTGGCTTCAATGGTTCAACATTTTACATAGACTTCCAATATTTTGTAAAACATGGATAGATAATTCAAGACATAAGAAACATTATCATGCATTTCAATGCATCACTCCAAAAAAATACATCAAGAAACATCTTTTCATATCTATCTATTTTCTTCATTGTCTATACCATAGGATCTATTAGCGACTCACCAAATTGGATCACAAACTTTGCACATATGAGATCTAGAACCTATTCAAAATAATTCATGAACAAAAAATAAAAGTCTCACACTTTGATCTTCATCCATTAAATAAATTTGACTTGGTCAATGCTATTTGCTTCAATAAATCTTAGGAAAGACAAACACTTCTTTGTAAGGTTTGCTCACTCACCTAAGAAATCAATCACACTTGGAGATTCTTGGGAGTGATTTATTCAATATTCAATCATTTTTATGACCATATCAAACCATTATGATCTCTTTATAAAAGTATTTTCAACATTGGGTCCTTGGTAGGTTTTTATGATGGTTTAGACTAACTTCTAATCTTAGAGATCATTCATAAAACTTCACGCCTCTTTCCATAAACCAATGCTTGTAAATGTAAGATAGAAATATTCCTCATCTACCATGATTATCTTAGGTTCTTATTATGATTTTTTTCATACCAAAGAGCACTAAGAAAAAATTCTCAGGTAGACAACTCTTCATTTTGTGCACTCAAGAAACCTTGAAATACTTTTTCAAGCCTTTTCTTGCAAATTAAGACATGAAAATTCTTGTAAATACTTAAACAACTTAACTCACCTCTATCCATGTTCAACAGTTCACTTATGTCATGTCTATTGATCCCATTACCTCATCTAGCCACCATATCTCTTCTTGATTTATAAGTCTTCACTTGAAAATATTATTATGCCTTGAATCTAACCTTTTAGCCACTCTATAGATTCCAACTTTAAACTATCTTGTGTTTCAATGTCTATTGTCTATGTTCAAGCAACCTCATACACTCACTTTTATTCAGAACTTCAATATAATTTTTTTGGAGCTACTTACATATCTTTGGAGCTTAACTAGGATCTTTGTATCATCTTCAAAGCTACATACACATATCTTTAGATCTGACCTTTCAGTCATTTATAAGGTCCTCAACACCTCATGTATATCCTTAAACAATATCTCATGCTAAAAAATTGTCAAGTTTTTTTCATAGTATTCACTTTGGATCATTATCATATTCATATCTCATTTATAGAATCTTAAAAATTACTTATATAGATCTTTAGAGCACACAGTTTCTTCTTTGGAGCTCACTCATTGCATTATGCCACCTATAAATACCATATCATAAGGTCTAGACAAAGCATTAAAAGATGGTTTAAACTTATTATATTGACCTCTATTTACTCAATAATCTTCAATGATATTATTATCATTCTTAATGAATATACTCTCTCATCACTTCTCTCATACAAAAACAACACGTAGTGTGCTAGAACATAAAACTCATCATATATATATATATATATATATATATATATATATATATATATATATATATACCTTAAGGCTTACCTGACCAAACATTTACACAAGAACATTTGACATAAATGATATTATATTGACATCAGTGAAAGAATCATGCATCTTTATTAGAACCTTTGACATTAATGACAACATTAAATATCAAATATCAACATTCAATGGCAATTCTCAATAATCTCTCTCTTAATCAATGATAACATTCAACAATCTATCCCTTAATTAATGACAATATTCAACACTATTAGTCATGTTATGGGGTTTCTATCCCATTAAATTTCATACAAATTAAAATATACTTAAAGTATCTCTTGATTTAAACCTTCATTCCTCTCAATCCTAAAGTTACAACCTTGCTTCCATTGGAATCTTGATTGAGTCTACTTCGTAGGAAGGGTTGATGAGTTGGTTTTATTTTTGGACCCTGTCTGATCCATTTCGTACCTCTTATGGGTCATCCTCACTATTTAATGTTCTTGAATGAATTAAGTACCCTTATCATGTGACTTCCTTATTCAACACCTTAACTACTTTCTTGCACAAGACCTGTAGATGGTGATCATGATTTCTCAATTAGTTAAACCTTATCTCTATATATCAAGGTTGAGTAAACAATCCAGACCTATGAATTATAATTGATGAGGTCAGATGTAGATTAAGACTTGGAGATAGGGCTTATACTAGGTTAAATTGGTAGTGATGAGGTTGTCAAAATGGAAAGGCTCTTTAAAGGTTTCAAAAGAACTATGATCTCACAGCCAAGATGGTTTTCAAGGACCTTAGACATATCCACATACATACCTAATAGAATATAATATTTTGAGAAAATAAATGAAACATATATGATTAAAAGTGGAAACCTAGGACTCTCTAAAAAACCTTAACATTTACTAAATGACTTTAATATCTAATAAAAGGATTGTGAAGGTGCTTAAGGGTAAATAGATGGTATTTTCTTGGGATATGGGGCTATGATGAAGCTTATGATCCTTGAGAGAAGGATTTTTTGTTGTGGATGAAACATTCTATGCTATGGTTTGTTATGTTTTTATAGCCTTAAATTAACCATTATATATTAAACTACCTTCTTTTGTAGTAAACTCAGAGACATATGCAATCTTCACTTTGAGGCACCATGAGAGAGATATAGTCCTATATGAATATATATATTTTGAAATAAATAAGCATGAATAAATTTAAGATAATCTATTAAACCTTCAAGACTATTCACCTTTATGTTTATATATTGAGTACTCATTCTCACCATAGAAGTATTCATTACAGCCTATAGACGTTAGTAGTTTGGACATTTTTCACCTCGATATACCCATAAATATGAACCAAATGATGATGAGGACATGAAAAATATATAAAAGGATTGAAGAACTAGAATTAATCATTAGTTTGATCAAATAAAATAATAATTTAATGAAATTATCATGTTTCTTTTACCATTTGTAGATGAAGATGGTGAGCAAATAACTTAACTTATTAGCATTTATTCATAACTCTTAGGGTACCAAACCTGCAACCAATTCCCATAATTATAATTTCATCAATCCCACTTCCTTTGAGCAATATATATATACACATATATATATATAGAGAGAGAGATATCTCTCTCTCTCTCTCTCTCTCTCTCTCTCTCTCTCTATATATATATATATATATATATATATATATATAGACTAAGCACAAACTTGAGGTGCTCTCTAGACTACTAAGGAGATTAGTGGAAGGGAGAGGTTTGTTTTGGTGATATTTTTAATATAAAATCATTAATCTCTTCACTTGATATTTACACTAATCACCCTCTATAACTTTATAATTTTTTTAATCCATATACATACTTTATGGATTCATATAAATTAGAAAACCTTTTAAAACATGCAATTTTCCTCCATTTTATCATGGTTAAAGATTTAAAACACAATTTGTACATAGGAGAGGGATAAATATAAGTAAAAAAAACCTTTAAAAATGAGTGGTATGTTAAGGTAAGTTGAGGGTTCATGGTTTCCCATGTGTGGGGTTCATTTGGCTAGTGTGAAGTGAATATGAGCTTTGAAATGGACCTTTTATGATATGAAAAACCTATTTATGACAATATGGTGATAATGGGACCTTATTAAAGACCTTAATAATATAATATTTATCAAAACACTACCCCTTTTGAAAGTATCTCAATGAAAAAAGACTATAATGGGGATTTGAGGGTCATTTGATGACTTTAAGGTGGGGTATGAATGTTTAAAACTACTTGAATGGATAAAACATTAATAAATACATTAAAAAAACACATATAACTTAATATTATGACCTTATACAAGGCTTAAGACCCTTACATCTGGAAAACAAGGGTTTTTCTTCAAGTAATGGCATCAAATGGGTCTAAAACTATAATTATTAACAACATTAACATACCCAAACTACATTAAATTTGTCAAATGATCCATAATATTATCAAACCATGTTTAGACCATATTCAAGACCCCAAAAACATTTTTAAACTTTCTACCTCATTCAAGGGTCATCATGAGGACCTAGTACATCAACCAAAGAACTCAAAGTATTTAGGACATACAATGATCACAAGCAAACTCTATGACACATCTAACAATGTTAAATGACTTAAATAAGATGTTTTCACTTTAAATTTAACCCCTTGAGGAGATGAGAAGTCTCTCATCTTTCAATTTCCACAATGGAAACACCTCAAGACTATGGGTGACCCAAATTTGAGGTGAGTCTCTATATTAGGGCTAGTTATGGCTAGTTAGCTTGATGCACCACTTCCATACACCATAACCACACTTTCATTTATGAGTAAAAGGGTTAATAATACTAAAATAAACCTATATAAAGATGTGATTCATAAAATATATGGTGTATGCACACCACTTTCAATGCACTTGGAACCAAAAGGAAAACTACACATACACTTCATCCATCAAACTAAAATTTCTTCTTTTACATCATTGTTTCACACATGGGGTCTTTAAGATAGTCTAGGTTATGAGGAATTAAACAATAGGTATTATAGATACACTAATTAATATACTACTCACTATACCTATAATGCACATTATACACTTCTTGGTGACCTACAAAAGAGAACTTTCAAATTGCACAAGGCACTAGGAAGGATAACATGTCAAGGTAAGCAAAACATATACAAGACCAAAAACCATAGAATTCACTTCACAAAGTAATGAATCAGGTAAAATATTATTATTTATTAGTTCGCAATAAAAATTGAGTAGGGATTCACCATACTTATGTGGAGAGATCCCTATAATATCCAAAAAGGCTAGTATATATAACAAATGTGAGAGAAGAGAGAGAAGTTGAAGCTTAAGAGTCACTAATACACTTTTTAAGAAAGGATAATTAATTAAAATATCATGGAATAAATAATTAGATAGTTCTTATGAGGAAAATAAGGATAAATGTCTCTCAAACTCATATAACTCCTTCATATGTGACATAGATGCTTTTACTTGCTTGTGAAATTGCCCTCCTAATTTGCCTTCATTAGACTACCTCACAACTAAATAGGGTAAATTATGATGTTAATATAAGGAGGAGTAATTGATATCAAGCCTCTACATGTATTTTAATGATCTAAAACCATTCATATCATTTTGTCCATGAGCAATCATCTCTAACAATTACAAAATGACTTCTTCTTATGCACCCCTCACACTTGACACATAAAATTCTTCCAATTTTTAAATATAATCCATTCACAAGGAGGAATGTAACATGATAGGATTGTCCATGTCATCAAGTTCATGAATCAAGCATAAAAAATATTTTAAATTAGATCTTTCATCTTTTTCACTAAGTGTTCATTGTTTACTAACTAGACTAGTTGAGATGAAGAAGATAAAAGACACACTAGGAGAATAGATAGATTAATAAATTAGCATTGAGACTTATAAAAGGTTCCAATATCTATCCTGATGGTGATTACATATTTTGAAACCTATCCATACCTATAAAACACACAAATATATTAAATAAATCTCTATTTTACACCATCTGTATAAGTGCAGTATAATTCAATTGCATGGGGAGGATCCCTAAAGAGTCCTCGATAGCTTCAAATCATCTCCATATCTTTTACATTGCATTTGGATACTCTACTTATCTCATCTTTTCCATCAGGTCCTTAGAGATGGTTTGTGAGGGCTTTCAATTAGTTTTAGGTCTTAGCATTTATTCATAGAGAAAACACATTGAAGTACTAAAATAATGCCAATAAGGACACCTTAGGGACCCTTTTTAACATTCCCAAATTCCTTATATCTCCATGTAAATTTTCATGAAAGTTCTAAGCATTTCAAGATGGTCACTCATGTGTTTTTATGTGTTTTACAAGGTTTGAGTGTTTTCAAGCCAAGAGATGGATTTTTGATGTATTTATCTACAATATGAAGGTTAAATATCCTCTGGTAGATGCCAAAGAACATATCTTGCATGGTATTAATTGTCCATTTAATCTAAGAAGTGATAGGACTACTTCTAGGCATTAGGCCTTATATTAGGTCTAATAGGCTTTACCTATAGCTTTGTGGTTCAGACCTCTTTACTGACCCTGTATACTTTTGAGATGCCTTAAACAAATAGTTATTACCTCCATGAACATGCTCCAAAGCATTAAAATTCTTTCCGAAGGCTAGAACTAAAAGTGATCTCTCATTTGGGGTTGGACTTGCACCTTGCCTAATTGCCCTATCTACAACTCTTGCTACCTAGACCACCCTATCTAGTTTCAAACCTTCTAACTTAGTTTCCCACATTTTAATATATGTGTTACAACTCCAAAAACTCTCCTAAATTTCTTCCTTAGTTTTTGGTCTATCTTTTATCCTTATTTCCAAAAGTTATAGGGTTTGGTGCAAGGGGAAAGTGCCCTCTATCTGAGATAAAATAGAGGGTACTTCCCACATTTTTCTCTACATAATGATTATTTAAGGGGATTATTAAAATAACAATGATATCTCATATAATTTTTTATCTCCTAGTTTCATGATTTGACTGCTTAACCTGATCAAATTCCAAGGCTATTTTTTTATAGGTAGACTATACAGGGTATTGAGTGCTGACTATGTATGCTTGTTTGAGAAACCCTACCTATAAGTGTTTTCTCATGATTTAGTTTTTAAAACAACATAAATAAACCCCCAATTACCATTCCTAAGCCATTAAGTTATTTTTTCAATTCCTTTGCTCCATTTTCATGCACCTTGGTTCATGAGTGAGTCTTCTAATGCCTTGATTGACATCTCTCTTTTACCCTTATTGTAGGTTTTTATAAGCATGAATGAAGTGATATTGACGTAAAAATAAATTCTTAGGTTATATTTTAGGTCACACAATTTTTATATCACCTTAAATAGGTTAAAATCCATCAAACACATATATAGATCATTGTTGTTCATCTTGCCTATCTGAGTGGATTGAGACACTTGTAGGTGTTCCCTTACTCTTTTTTTTTTGGCCATGATGCTCATAAATATATTGAAACATATTATGAGGTCATAAAATTAGAATATCACTTTGAACTTCACCTATATACTTCATTATGACTCAAAAATTACCTTTCCCTTAACGGAGATATCTCTTCCTTAAAAACCTATTGTAGATGTTACTTTTCCATATAAGGGAGTACCTGTGGGTGTTAAGAAACTCTAAAAAGAATATCAACTTTCCATAATAATTTTATTTAGCTTATACATACTCTTTTTACATCATTAAAACCATTTAAGCATGAATTCATGACTTAGGATTGTGGCATTGGGTAAAGAACTTGTTGGAGTCTCAGTCCTATAGATGTTATTGATTAAATTCAGTGTTTTATAGGTACTCTTGAAGGCCTTTGAAGATCTTCCCCCTAGTATCTACTCATCCAAATTAGAAAGGGTCTTTCCAATGCTAGGGGATACAAGGTTAAGTAATTAGGAAACATCAAAATTTCTTTGAGACTATACTATATGTTATCTCCAAATCCTATAGGTCCTCTATTTTGCCTTTTCAGGGACAATGTCTCAGGATTCAATCATCTACCATTAGGAGTGGCTCTCAACACCTAATAGGCTATAAAAGGATTATTCATGCATCACTAAACTCAAAATTTTGATTCAAGACCTCATAGTGATAAATACCTTCCACCCATGCCTCTGTACATGCTTCTAGACCCCTCTAGATATGTGTTTCTGAGTGTCAATCAAATTATTGTGACCTTAAACAAGTTTTAGACCTACTAGGCCATAAGGAGATTAGTCTCTCTATATCACTTGTGTAGGATAATTTTTACTTGTTCAAGTTTTATATCCCTCTATAAACTTGTAATGATAATCTTTAGATGGTTACAAAAGCATCAAGATTTTTTATAGAGAAGGAATTAAGTCTGTAACCATAAACAAGCCTAAAAGAGGCTTCCTAAGCTCATGGACTCCACATACCAATAATACAAAGGAAACCAATGTGGAAAGACATTGGACTTCTCTAAGAAACAATTGAAAAATCCAAACTTATCAATTTAAAAAATATATATTTAAAAAAAAGCTCAAATAAGGACCCCTCATGCATGTAAGAGCATAAAAAGATGCCTAGCTTCTTAGAAATGGTTCATAAATAAGGAGCCATAAAACTCAAAGTAATTACCATGGATTTGAATTTGACTAAGACTCCTTTCAAATATTAAGATAACTCCCTCAAACTCCTTCTGTATGGACTGTACTAAGCATCCAAAGTCAGCTCTTCCTAGCTTATGAAGGCAAGAAAGAAGGAATAGAAGCAAGAATTTATCTTTCTTACCTTTTATTTGCACACCAGGCATGGGAAATACCTCAAGGATATCAAGACACATTATACCCATGCTTCATTTAAATATGCACTTACCAAGTCTGTACAAGTATTATTAAGAACCTATTTTTGGGGAGTTTTTCTTATTTTTATACATAAAACTACTTTTTTATATACATATAACTATTTAATGACATTTTATGACCTCATCCACGTTAAAATATTCCTTGGTGACAAATTATTACTTGAAAAAGTCTCTATAAGTCATATAATGAGCCAAAAATATGACTAAAAGGCATTTTTTCTTATGAAACAAGGTAAAGGATAAATATATGACTTAAGAACACCTTAAAACACATAAATGACCATATAAGGACATTTATAACACCATTTTATCCTTTTACTATGTTTGACTATAACTGACTAGAGTTGACTTTGGTTGACTAGGTAAGTACAAAGAAGACAGGCTTAGACCAAGGCTAGAACAAGGATAGGTGAGATGTTTAGACACACATGAGACCTATTATAAATATGGGAAAATTTTAAAAGTTTAAATATTTATGGGTTGACCCAATTTGTCCAAAATTCAAATTTGGTCAATACTTTTGGGAATTTTTAAGGGTAACATGCTTGCCTATGTTAAGGATCAATATCCTTATCCTATGCATTTGGTAAAGGGAGTAAAATTAACTCTGAAATACTAGGATCAAACCTTGAACTAACTAACAAGATGTATTATTGACCTCAAAACATACAAAGGAAAGATAAAACACACCAAAACTAAATAAACACCCAAAGGAAAGACACACTTGTGTTATTAAGCACTTAAGGAACACAAGACACAACAAAAAGAAAACTAATTATGTACATTAAACCAAATATACCTCCATTCCTATATCAAAAGTAAATTATCTTTAATCTCCCTCTTCATGACATGAATGAGGGTGAAAATCATGCTTCCTTTTTGATGTAAGCCTAGATGACTCATGCTCCTTTCTTACTCCTTGGCTTGGCATGTCTTGTGATGGAGTCATCTCAAACAAGTCTCCAAGGTAGATGAAATCTTCTTTACCTTGGAAATATAACTCATAATACTACTCCTTTATCTTATCATGGAATATTTTCATTCCCATGAATGGAATACCTTCTTGAATGTCTTTTTCCTCTTTAAAGGTTTTATTGCTATTCTCTTTTGTTATAACCTATTCAAATCCTGCAAGAAGTCTTGTATCATGGCATTCTAGGAGTGTTTCTTTTTCAAACTCCTCCTTGATGTTTTTATGAGCAGATTCACATGTGGTTCTAGAATGAATTTTCAAACCATTTTCAAAATGTTCATAGTCATCATGGATTACTCTATCATGATTTAGACTCTCTTGATGGTGATACCTCTCAACACTTACTTGTTCCTCAACATCTTGGGCTTGTTTTCCTAGAAGTCTTGCCTTCTCACTATCTTCATATTCTTTTAAAATTTACATATATGTGTGCCACATGTCTTCTTCTTGAAACTTATCATATTGCTTAACATTTCTTATAGTTAGGTTTAAAGGCATTATAGGCCACTTGAGGATTTAAATCTCATTGAAAATGTCTTCAAATCTTTGCCACAAGTCATCATCCTATTTTTTATTAGCATCATGAAGGGGAAAAACAAGAGAAACTTCTTCCTCTTCTTGTTTGGAAGCCAAAATAACCTCTTTCAAGGCTTATTCTTCAACACAAGGAATTCCATTTTCATTACCATCATAATTTAATTCCTCCTCACAAGAATTTAACTCCTCTTCATCATCAATCCAATCTGAAATTTCCATCTCCTTCTCCCTTTTAGTGGTACCAATACTAGGCATCTCAAAACTAGGAACTTTAGCCCAAAAAGGTTTCCAAGGAGCAATGTATTCCTCGTCATTAGAATATAATTTCACATCAATCAACTAATCCACATTAATTTCTATGACTTCATTGGATTTAATCTTTCCTTAAATAGATGAGATATTATGCATTTTGAGTTCTAACTCCTTAATTATTTTGGCAAGGTTTTCTTGAAATAGCTTCTCTTGGAGGTAGAAGGAAGTTGAGACAAAGGGAAAAAGGATTTTTGAGGAGGGATGGGAGGGAGTTGAGTAGGTTCAAGTTTCTCTTCACTTCTAACTTATCCACTTAGACATGTATTGTTCTTCTTTTCACAAGCTACCATTACTTCTTTCTACCTTTGGAAGCTAGGCTTAGAGAGTTCTTCATGAGGCTTAAATACAAGTGGAGGAATGCCACACTTAGAAACTTCATTTTCTACTACCATGATGGATTGTGTCAAATGTTAGGTTTTCAACTTGATCTATTTGTCAAGATGAGTCTCCAACATTAGCCTTCTTCTCTCAAAATCTTCTCTAAAAGTGGTGTCCCTCTTCCTTTGGTGAATCTCTTCAATGGACTTTCAAGAAGGGAAACTTTGGGGAATGCATGAAGGACTTAGGGCATTTTTAATAATGATTGGATTATTATTTTGAATAGGAATAGCTAACACACTTTAAAGTTGATGTGGGGTATATTAGAGTTGCCAAGACTGAGCTGGTTCATGAGATTTCAACCTCTCTTCTATGTGTAAAATTAGACCACAAACGTTAAGAATTTCACCTGTAAGACCTTGCCAATTAGATTTCTCAATGGGCACTCATTATCTCTTGTCTAGCTCTATATCATCCCTCACACTCTTGAAAAAATCACTAGGGATGACTTGACCATAACCATTTCTAGTATCAAGGTTTAGAATATTGTCCTTATAACTAATTAGAGTCTTCTTGAAACTTGAAATAGAATGACTTGGAGAAGAACTAGATGAAATAGGTAAAACATAAGCTTGGGAATTTTGATTATATAACTAATGTAAATCATAGTAGGGTTGAATATGGTCATATTGGGACTGACAAAACTGACCAAGGACTTGTTCATATTGATAGGGGATAGGCAAAGATGGATATATCTCACTAACTTGTGTTAAGATAAATTCAACATCAAAATTATCCATGAATAATTCATGATAGGTATACATAACAAGGAAAATAATTCAATTTGAGTACCTAGACTACTTAACCAGTAGATTTATACTTGGAGTTGTCATTGGTGCTTAGTAGAATTACCTCCCAAGGCTAATATCTTGAGGAGAAGACCAAAAATCCTTAATGAATGGACTATTGAGTCCCAAAAAGCATGAAAAAAGACATTTTCACTTAAACTTACACACCTTGAGGAGAGACAAGTCTCTCCTCATTAAATTGGCACAATAGAAACACCTCAGGGTTGTGGGTGACCTAAATTTGAGGTGAGTCTTTAGATTAGGGCTAGTTCCCTTGATGTACCACTTCTACACACCATAACCACACTTTAATTTATGATGAAAAGGGTTAAGAAGCCTAAAACAAACCTAGATAAGTAGGTGATGCACCAAATATATGGTCTACTCACACCACTTGCAATGCACTTAGAACTAAAAGGAAAACTACACATACACTTCATCCATCAAACTGATATCTCTTCTTCTACATCAATGTTTCAAGCATGGGGTCTTGAAGAGAGTCTATGTTAGGATAACTTGGACAATAGGTATTATAGAGACACTAATTAATAGACTACTCACTATACCTAATATCCACATTAGACACTTCTTTTTGACCTCTAAAAGAGAGCTCTCAAACTACACAAGGCACTGGGAAGGATAACATGCCAAGGTAAGTAAAATACACTTTTACAAGACCAAAAAACATAGAATGAACTTCATGAAGTCATGACTGAGGTAAAAAACATTATTTATTATTTAAAGGAAAAAATTGAGTAGGGCTTCACCATTCTCAGGTGAAGAGATCCCTACAATAGTCAAAAAGGCTAGTATATATAACAAATGTGAGAGAGGACAGAGAAGGTGGAGCTCAAGTGTCACTAATAATCTTTTTAAATAAGTATAATGAGTTAAAATATCATGGAATCAAGAATGAGATATGTCCTATAATTAAAAGAAGGAAAAATGTCTCTCAAATTCATCTAACTCCTCCATATGTGGCATAGATGCTCTTTTACTTGTGAAACTACCCTCTTGATTTAGCTTCATTAGACTACCTCACTAATAAATAGGGTCATGTATGATGGTTGATATGAGTAGGAGGGATTAATTTAAATACTCTACATGAATTGGAATGATATAAAACCATTCATATCCTTTTGGCCATGAGCAATAATCTTTAATAGTTAAAAAATGACACCTTCTTATTCACCCCTCACACTTGGAACACAAAATGCTTCCATTTTCTCAATATAATCCATAAAAAAGGATTAATAACACATATAAAGAGTGTCCATGTCATAATGTTCATGAATCAATCCTCAAAAGGCTTCCCAATTAGATCTTTCATCTTTTTCACTAAGTGTTCACTATCTACTCATTAGACTGGCTAAGATGAAGAAGATATTAGAGATACTTATGAGACTATATATATATATATATATATATATATATCAATAAATGATTATGGAGACATATAAAAAGCTCTAATCTGTCTCCTAAATTTGATTGATTCTTTTGAAACCTCTCCATACCTATAAAATGCACAAATCTATTAAAGAAAGCTTTGTTATACACCATCTGTATAATTAAAATAGTACTCAATTGCATGGGAAGGATCCCTAAAGAGTCCTATATATATTAAAATCATCTCCCTAAACTTTTTATTTCATTTTGATACTCCACTTGTCTCATCTTTTCCATTGGGTCCTTAGAGAGGGTTTGTGAGGGTTTTTAAGAGGTTTTAGGTTTTAACATTTATTCATAAAGAAAACACATTAAAGTCCTAAAATAATGACATTTAGGGCATCTTATAGACCCTTTATAACATTCCTAGACACCTTATATCTCCATGAAAAGTTTCATGAAATTCCTAAGCATCTCAAGATGGTCACTCATGTCTTTTATTTGTATTCTATAGTGTTTGAGTGTTTTCAAGCCAAGAGATGGCTTCTTGATGAATTTATCTACAATATAAATGTTAAATAACCTTTTATATATCCCAAGGAACATATCCCAAATGGTCTCAATGTCCATTTAATCCAAGAAGTGATAGGACTACTTTTAGGCATTAAGCATCATATTAGGTCTAGTAAGTCTTACCTACAAATTTATGGTTCAAACCTCTTTATTGACCCTATTTAATTTTTATATGGATTAAAAACATCATTATTACCTCCATTAATGTGCTCTAAATAATAATAATTTTTTTCCAAGGCTATTACTGAAAGTGATCTCTCATTTGGTGTTAGACTTGCACCTTGCATAACTACCCTATTTATAAATCTTATTGCCAAACCCACCTTGCCTTGTTTAAAACATAAAAAACTGGTTTACCATATTTTAATATGATTTTTAAAACTCTAAAAAATCTCCTAAATTTCATCTTTTGATTTTGGTCTATCTTATATCATTATTTCCAAAAGTTGTAGAGTTTGGTGCAAGGGGAAGTGCCCTTTATCTGAGACAAAATAGCGATCACTTACCCTATTTGTATCTACTTAATAAATATCTTAGGGGTTTATTAAAATCATAATTATATCTCTAACGATATTTTTATCTCTTGGTTACATGATTTGACCCCTTAAACTTCACAAATTCCAAGACTAGTTTTTTATAGGTAGACTGTGTAGGGTATTGAGTGTTGACTATGTATGATTATCTAAGAGACCCTACCTATAAGTGTTTTATCATAGTTTATAAATGAAAAAAAAAAAAAAAAACCCTCATAACCACTCTCGAGTCATTAATTTTTTGTTTTGAGTCCCTTGTTCCATTTTCATGCACCTTGGTTCATGAGCGAGTCTTCCAATACCTTGAATGAGACATCTCTCTTTTACCCCTATTTTAGGTGTTTATAACTATTAATGAAGTTATATTGAGTTAAAAATAAATTATTGGGTTATATTTTATGTCTCACAATATTTATATCACCTTAAATGGATTAAATGCCATCAAACACATACATATATCAATGTTGTTCATCTTGCCTATCTTAGTGGACTAAGACACCAGTAGGTGTTCCCTTACTCTTTTTATTTTGGTCATGATGCTCATAAATATATTAAAACATACTATAATGTCATGCAATTATTAAATAACTTTACACTTCACCTATATAGTCCATTGGTACTCAGAAAGTACCTTTCCCTTGACTAAGATATCTCTTCCTTAAGACCCTATTGTAGATGTTGCTTTTCTATATAAGGGAGTACCTGTGGGTGTTAAGAAAATAAAAAAATAATATCAAATTTCCCTAATGATTATATCTATCTTATAAATACTATTTTTACATCATCAAAACCATTTAAACATGAATTCATGAGTTGGGATTGTGGCATTGGGTAAAGAGCTTATTAGAGTCTTAGTCTTGTAGATGTTATTGATTAAATTTAGTGTTTTATAGGCACTTTTATGGAATTTAAATATAATCCCATTAGTATATAATCCTACAACTTGAAAATGGTCTTACCAATGAGAGGGGCTATAAGGATAAGTAATTATAAAAACTCAAGATGTCTTTGAGACTGTACTATATGTTATCTCTAAACCTCATATGGTATCTATTTTCCCTTTTTAGGGATAGGCTCTCAAGATTCAGTCATTCATCATTGGGAGTGGCTCTCAACACCTAATGGGATATCAAAATATTATTCATTCATCACTAATCTCATAAATTTTCTTCACAACCTCATGGTGACAAATACTGACCACCCATGCCTTCGTACAAGCTTCTAGACCCTTGTAGATATGTGTTTCTAAGTGTGAGATAGAATCTTGTCACCTTAAGCAAGTTTTATACCTACTAAGACATAATGATATTAGTATCTCTCTATCCCTTGTATAGGATCATTTTTACTTATTTAACCTCTAGAACCCTCTATAAACCTGTAATGATAATCTTTAGGTGGTTATAGAAGCATCAAGATCCTTCATAGAGAAGGAAACAAGTTTGTAGCCATAAAAAAGCCTAGAATAGGCTTCCTAATATCCTGGACTCCACATAACAAGAAGACAAAGGAAAAAAAATTGGAAATACCTTGGACATCTCTGAAAAATACCTCCAAAATCCAAACCTATCAATTCAAAACAAAAATATTCTGAAACAAGCTCAAACATGGACTCCTCATGGATGCAAGAGCATAAAAATATATTTGGGTTCTTAGTAATGTTTAATAAAGGAGGATCAATGAAACTCAAACATACTTCCATGGTTTTGAATTTGACTAAGACTCCTTTCAACTCCCAATATATATCCCTCCAACTCCATCTTTATGGATTGTACTCAACATCTAAAGTAAACTCTTCCTAGCTCCTGAAGGTAAAAAAGAAAGTGTAGAATAAGAATTGATATTTATAAAATTTTAATTTCACACAAATCATGTGGAATACTTCAAGGAGCTTAAGAGACATTATACCCTTATTTCATTTGTAGATACACTTACCAAGTCTATACAAGTGCTATTAAGAGCCTATTTTTGGGGAGTTTTTCCTATTTTAATGCATGAAACTACTTATTTTCTACCTCTAATCAGTTATTTACAAGTTATTACCTCATCCAAATTAAAATATTTCATTGTGACAAATGCTTACTTGAAAAATTCCATATAAGTCATTTAATGAGCCAAAAATATGACTAAAAGGAATTTTTTGCATATGAAGCATGGTAAAAGACAAAGTTATTACTTAAGAACACCTTAAAACACCTAAATGACCATATTAAGACATTTAAAACACCATTTTATCCTTTTATCATGTTTTACTAGAGTTGACCAGAGTTGACTCTGGTTAATTAGGTGAGTACAAGGGAGATAGGCTTATATCAAGGCTAAAGCAGGGATAGGTGAGATGTTTAGACACACATGATACCTATTATAAATATGGGAACATTTGAAAATTTTCAATATGTATGGGTTGACCTAATTTTACCAAGATTCAAATTTAGTCAATAAAATCAATTTCAGAGACATCATCACTCAAGAGATCACCATGTGTAGGCTTAGGTGTGTGTCATGAAGTTTTTTTGGTTATAGGGGTTAGGATTTGGCCTTGTTAGACAAATTACCAATAATAAATAGAATATGAATGTACATAATGCCAGTACCAGTGCTCAACTTAAATAGACTAAGTGGTAAGGGACTGCCCCTTCACCACCAAAGGATACTATGCTTATAGGTCAACTAGAAGGACCTAATACCATGATGTAATTTGTTCTTTTAGAACAAGAAACTTCAATGCCTAAGGATGGTGACATATAGTATAAGATAAAAACCCTAGGGGTAACACTTAAAAGATAAACCTTTGAAAAGGAATAGGAGAAATAATAATTCACCCTAACACAAGAGAAAATGCCCTCATCATCATGTATGAAGAAACCACCCTTGAAGAAGCACAAGTGGATAATAAAAGTCCCCCTGGTGAAGTGAGGGATGGTTTAGACATGGACTTGGAATGAGTGGTCTTGATATTGGGTCTAGTCACCAAAATGAAGACCTAGATGTCAAAATACTTGAGTGAAATCCCTTAAAGGGGAAGGATCTAGTTAATGAATCCATCCAATAAAGGATAATTAATATTAATAAAACCATGACCCTTTACACTCAATACTAATATGGAGTGTTAGTTAAGCATTTATTTATGTGGGAGTATTTTTTAAAGTAGGAATTGATCAAGAAAACTTAGTAAGAGTTGTTAGTTTATAATGATATTTATAATGAATAATGTTATTTTGAGATACCTTAAAAAAGGTTGATTTTGACACCAAGAAAAATACAACTTCCTAACACACTTTGGGTAGATCCCCAAATGTGCACATCATCATAGGCAAGTGTGACACTCTTTATGTTCAGTCATCATGTGAATAGGTAGAATGCCTTTGTTGAATTATATGTAAGGCAATTCCAAAAGAAGCATCAAGATATGGTTTCTATCATTATGAGTGCATTATAAGGATAAAACATGGAGAGGATTTGGAGTAGCTCAAGTTCTAACTAGAGATATAAATAATAACTTGAGTAAAGAACATGATCCTCTACAAGTCTATTTTAGACCAAGATCTAGCTCTTTTAAATAAAGTACCATTTTTCAAAAAGTTGATTGATAACTTGGAAACCCTAGTAGAACTTTATTGAAGAAATGCAAAGACAAGATCAGTATCAAGCATGATAAAAAATGGGAGGAAAAATAATTACTAAAACCATGAAGGTCTATAAGAGTTTTTTTAATAGGTTTGGAGATACAATTCCCATCCTAGATGGGGTTTTTATTACGCTAGCATGGCCAAACTATTTTTGGAAGAATGAATTTAAGTAGATGAGATTCAACACTAGTATTCAACTGATAATGTATTAATAATAAAATATTACACTAAGCACACCAAAGAATTTGAAGATATAGAGGCTATGGAGAATAAAATAAACTCTCATTTCCAAGAGTTAAATGTCAGCTTCATAGCACTCTAAGGATAGGTTGCAATATAGGTCTCATTGATTGAAGATGTTCATAAAGATGCCTTTTCATCCCATGAGCATTTGGTCATTCAAACAAGTAAATATCTTGAGCAAACCAAGGAGATAAAGAATCTTAAAGAGGTAGTTCAAGAAATCACGTCCAGGATCCAAAATGTATCAAATAATTGGTAGGGAGTGAAGAAGTAGATCAAATATTTAGGACCTAAATTTTTGGAGGGACTTTAAAAGGATGAATAGTTTAGGATGGACTATTGGCTTAGTGTGTAGTGATGTTGGGCCCATGATTTTGAAGACTACTTTGGATAATTAATTTTTGGTAAAAGGTGGTGTGGAATATCATGTCATAGGAGACCATGGTGCAGGAGCCCATGGTGTGGAATAATCAAGCATTATATAGTAAAGAAGCATGATACATAGAGAATCCAAGAACATAAGACTATATTATTAGTGGAAGACTTGGGGAAATCATGGAAAGTAGAGATGGTTATGGATAATATCATAGGAATGTTGGAAAATACTAAGTCAAGTGTGAATCCAACACTAGCCTACAAGAAGATAGGTGTTCGATGATGAAGATATAACATAGGGGTAGTTAGGCTTGGACCCATATAGATTTATTGTAAAAAAATTACCATGAATTAATTTTATTGATGATCAATGCCAAGTCATCTTATTTATGTGTACTTTTATAGCTGATTAGTAAGGGTAAACCAAGTATAAATACCCTCTTGATGTACTTTGTATTATTTTTGATGAGGTGGTTATGATAGTAATTATAGAATCATTGACATCTTTAACATAATGTATTAATATAAATGAAGTCAACCTATGTTTATGTAATTCTCCACTTATGACAAAACCAATGGGAATTGGTCTTAAGCTACATGTTTTAGGTGAGCGCATGAGAATGTTTGCTTACATGAAATGCTAGTGCATTAGCATTTTGCAAATCTTATTTTTTTAGGTGTGTAGCTAGGGGAAAGATATTAAAATTTAAAATAAAATATCCTAATAATTACACATTCATCCTATCTTGCCCAATTTGTTTAAAATGTATTTAAATTACACCTTTGCAAGTTTTAATCCTATACTTTTTTTTTACTCCCTTGACACTAACATCTAAGATAGATAATAGCATCAATGTTACTATCTTACCCTAACACAAGTGTCTAATTACCTAAAGTCATATAATTTTATAATGAAACATATTCCAATGGTCAACATAAGTGATTTAATATGATTTATCTCTTAAGAGGATTAGTATAGATACAATATCAACCCTCATTCATTCATCATCTTGAAATCAGACCAAAGAGACCAAGGGAATTACCATAAGCACTATATCAAGCATTAAATTTATCAAATATTCCATATTTCCATACTAATAATATGTAAAACATATATACATGTTTAAAGTAATAAATGAGTAGTTATAAGGTCTTATTTTCCAAGTTACACGCTAGGTCGTTGTTCTACTTATTTTACACACATTGCATGATTCACACACAAACCAACACATAGGTGATTACTAAATGAGTCTAAGGACCTCTTCTAGAGTATTGGCTATGTAGCTAGTGTCCTTTAATATTGGGGTCATTAGGGTTAGCTTTACATTATATGCCCATTAACCCATTTTCCCCCAAGATCACATTAGAGATGAAAATCTAGGGTTTTGTCATTCACAAGGAGAAACAATCTATGACCCATATTTGAATGCACTTGAGAAAAGGTGAAGAAAAACCCAAAATCATATAGGTGGTCACATCTTATTTCATCAAATAGTTTTTACAAGACATTATTATTTTATTGATAATATCATTGATGCAACCATCTAAGGTTGATGCAACTATCCAGATGGTTAGAGGCACTAGATCTAGAATTTAATAATTGTTCCTATAACTATCTTCCTACCTAATTTCATCTTACACTAGATCTAGATATTCATTAACATTATCTTTAGAAAATTACCTTATCTTATGTGATTGCTATATATAGAATAGTTGTTCTTTTCATTAACAACTTATCTTAGTTTAATAAATTTAACATATGGTGTATCTAAGTTTAGCATTTTATTGGCCAATTGTAGATCTGATATTCACCCCTATGCCCTATCATTTTTATATTCTTAATTCTATCTATGCAAGAGGATCTAAATCCAAATAATGTTTAAACACAAATATTTATTTCTTTGGTTCTTCCCCGTTTTAGCATATTTTTAGATTTATTATGTTCCAAATTAGTTTGTGTCATGTATTGCATGTATGTAGAATTTTTATTTTATGTATAAGTTTGAATAATTAGGATTTAACATCTATCAATTAATAAATATGATAAAACATATTAGTGAACTCATCTATCTATTGAATATTATAAAAACCCATCTCCCCGAATGGTCTACTTCTTTTTTAACATCCCTATTAGGGTTTCAAATTCCTTATTTTATGATTTCCATATTCATCTTGATTATAATGATTGAATGTTTATATTATTTATTTATTTAAAAATTATTGATGTTATATGTTTTATTCCTATAACATGTAAAAATTTTCACACATAATCCCATGGATTCATAATTTAAGGGCAAAGATAAAATCTTATATGATTATAGAGATTATTAATGAACTATTATATGATGCTTATTATTTCATGGCTTAGTTTGAGTTACCACATGTTACATATTGAAATAAGAGGGCTCAAATGGTTCATTTTATTCTTCCTACCCCTATACCTCATAGGTATTGTTTCTCATATCCCACCTCTACTATTCACCCTAGGCATATAGTAGACCATGTGTTTCAAGTTGTTGTTAGTAGATGAGGTTAGGTGCCTAATCAGGTAAGGAAAAAAGAAAAAAATAAGGTAATTCCTCCTCATCCCAACCCAATCTAATAGGACTAATTAATCATAAAATTAAAATATATGATACTTTTTATTAGTTGAGGAATACACTAGATAACATTTCCATGATAAAATTGATTCAGAATGCCACTATTTTTAAGGACATTTTATACCAAGCATTGAATCAAATAACTATGCATCATGAAACATAGACTTATTAATTTTCATATATTTTAAACACGTTTAAGGATATTGAGGATTTTATCTCTTTTATAAATGAGGACTTACCTTCATAATAAACTATTGATCATAATTTTCTTTTGTTTATACAAGTTCAAATCAAAATTACAAAAGTAAAAATCGTTTTGATTGATAATGGTTCAATGTCAAATATTTTTAAACTTACATTATTAAATACAATGGGTATTAACATATCTTATCTTAAAAATACATAAGAATATCAATTAATTTGATGATTTACCTCATCAATATTTTAGTTCTATCACTTTGGATATTACACTAGGGCCCAAAACGTTATCTACTTAGTTCCAAGTAATGCCAAATTATTTGCACTATAATTTACTATTAGGTAGGCCATGGATACATTAAATTGAATTTATAGCTTATAATATACATAACTATTTAAATGTTTTACATGATGGATACTTATACACTTGTTTAGTCAATAACCAACCTTTCAAATATTGTCATATTATAGAGTCTACTACTGGGAACCAATCACAGATGGGGACACCTCAATCTATTATAGTTACACCACCATATATATTACCTAAAGATAAAATGTACATATATAAGGTTGGAGAGTTGATTTAAAAATATCAAAGTTTACAATGTACACACACACACACACACACATCATTATCAAATCATTCACTTACAAAGGTAAAATAAGAGGAAAAGGTACAAAAATTACCTTTACTAGTCAATTCAAAATATCAAAATTTTGTATCTATAAAATACATTGATGATTATTCTAATTCTAATTAAGATTATTATAGAAATTAAATTCCAATTAACATTTATTATTATTTATGTGGTTTTAATTTCACACTAGTTGGTCCAAGTGAACACATAGATGATTCAAAGGAAATCATTTCGGTGAATATTATAAAGGAAAAATAATGATTTAAAATTTTGATACGGGAAATAATATTTGTTTAAATATAGGTACTACACAAAACACTATTTTTATTGGTAGCATGGATAAATATCTTTGTAAAATATAACATTATAGAGAACAAAAGACACAACACATATATCAATGCATTATAGGTTTGAACATGCCACCATTTATAGATTCAATAAAGAGTGTGAAACTCATGCATATAGAATTGGTTATTATAATCTAGGATAACAATGCATAGGATAGGACACATATGATGTTCTAGATGTTACTTGAAATGGAATTAATATTTTATAATATTATGACATAAATCTACCAATAATATTTTAAATCGAGAGGAAAAACCATTTTATCATTTTCATTGAATTATAGGGCATGCCACATATACGTTTGCAACATTATAATATAAAATTCCTAAATATAAGGCTAAATGATCTATTTAAAATATAAAACCCATATCACAACCTAATAGGGCTCAATAATAGGGTCATATACACATAAATTACAACCATCCTATAAAGAATCCATTAGCTATTCAGGTTTATATTGAGAATGAATATAAAAAAACATGTCTACATAGATGAGGATACAAATATAAATGTATGCACACTTTATTTTATTTAAAATATAGGTCATTATTAGGATGAATTATATAAATATATATACTTTTAGGATTGAATAGGACATATTACAATACTAATTCCATATGCTCCCAAAGTTTTGGACACTTTTTTTATGCAAATAGGTAGGCACATTGGTGTTACATTGGGTCAACAATGGTTACATGAAATGGAAACAACAAATGATAATCTAGATAAGTGTATTACATTAAAATTTGATGATATAAAATTCACATTCTTCATGATGGAATGGATGTTAATCATATATTTTGAAATGAGAGACATGTCTTAAAGTTAGTTTATCTAAAAGCTACACTTGAGGCTTCTTTAAAAATAGAGAAACATGTCATAAAATTACATATGACTCAAAACAAAACCAAATATAAGGTTACAGTTATAGAGCATGAATGGTATGATGACCACAATGATGATGATATATGGTAAAAAGATTAAATATCCAACACTTGATGGTCTTCCACTACATCCATTCAATTATCCACATCCATTGGATGTGATTTTTTTAATTTTTAGATTATCATTTTGTTTCATATATTCAAAATAAAAAATACCAAAAAATCAAATATTCCATAATATTTAAAAATTAGGACCTATGCATGATTTGTTTAGTTTATTTACATCAGATAATTTATGCTCACTATACTCAATATTTTTATATACATCCAATGTTTAGTTTATTTACATCAGATAATTTATGCTCACTATACTCAATATTTTTATATACATCCAATATATATAAAATATGATTCATAAGTGCACATGAGTAAGTTTAGAACATACAATCTTCCATTTATAGATAGTTTCAAATCATGAGACTATCTCAAACCTAGAAACGTTTCATAGATAAAAATGTTCTGCTCAAATAGTAACACACTACATTATTATCTGATTCTATTGGATTAATCCCTATGGACACATGATAATAATTATCAGATCCAAATAAAACATAGGCATCCTACATCTTGTTTATATTTTGTCAAGTTCACTAAGGACATTTTTTAACATAAGTTCTATCATTGTTTATCTATCCCTTATTGTTTATTCCCTAGTTCCTTACATGACACAAAATATATCATTATTTCCCATTTACTTTAAAATTGATATCCTATTGGATTCCTAATTTTATGAATATATTACTATTATTAATTATTTATTTTGATCAAATAAATTTAATCTACACATGTTTTTTGTGTTATTTTTCTTGATTCATGTCTTGTGTGTATTCATTATTTTAGATAATGAAATTTTGAGTATGTCCTTATTTGAAACTCTAATCTTATTTTATGTTTTTGTGTGTGAGTGAAATTTTAATGTCCTTTGTAAGTGGCCCTTTGGCATTCTATTTCTTGTTCTATGTGCTTTATGTGTGTGTGTCATGGTCGTGACATTTATTTTATATTTAATTATCAAATTTTTATGCCATGATGGACATAATAAATATTCTCATTTTTTGATTACATGATAAATATCATGAATCCATACCCAATCAATTATATTCAATATTTAGTACTCAATTTTGGTCAATTTATCATTACATGCTTAATTTCTAACATCTATCTAGACATAACACTATATATGATTGGATTTCTCCATGCATCTTACATTAGAACTTATTTATCACTTTTATATGATGATTCCATGATATTATATGTTATCATTATAAATCCATAATTAGATTATATATAAAACACATTTTCACATAATTTTTTAATTTTGAGTTAAGTTGTCACATAGACTCCACAACTTACCTCAAAAGAGGGGGCATACATAATGACTTGTCTTAAAGACTAAGATCCAAAAATAAAATACAAAATCATTAATTTATAGGTTTTACCCAGTTGATCACAATTCACTCCTATGATTTAACATAAATTTGTTTAATACAACATTGATCCATTTGGACAAGGGAACATGCCACCATGTCTATAACAACCATTATTATCCTAGAAATAATGAAATATTAGTTCTTAAAAATCTCAGAATGTCACTTATTCTAAAAATTATTATAAGTCTCAATTTTTTACATAGGTTAATCTTATTTTTTATTGATTTAAAGGCAACATCTGAGGCATGGTTTCTATCTAATCACTTAAGTTTTTATTTAGAATGTTACTTGATATGTTTCAACTTTATAATATATATAAAATTAGATATATGATTGGGGTCATGTGCATGACACATGAAAACATTCTTACCTAGTTTTAAACTAGTTTCATAGATGGAGTGACAAATAATTCTCACTATCCATTTTATATAAAATATACTCAAATATTAATATCTTTTACTCTAGATTTGTGCTAGTTTTGCAACAAAAATTAACCTTATTTTTTCTACAATGATTGGAGCACCTTTTTGCACCATTTTTTCATGAAAAACATCTATTATAATTCATATATGGATTCTAAGATACTCTACCTACATTGAGTGTGTGATAATGGATACAAGAACACCTTTATTTCTTAAGCACACTATCTTTTAAATGGGGATTAGAGCATGCAAAAACCAATCCAAATGATTTAAAGAAGAATAAATATCCAAGGGTCTTACCCTATCTAGTCACTAGTTCTACACTAGAAAACATAATGGTTCACATACCCAATTAGGTGTTTTAATTCTTTTTTTATTAAATCTATAAGTTTTATTATTTTTAATTCTTGATTTTTATCTTAAGTAAAGACTAATTTTATACATGTTTATTTATAACTAAGTTTATATACACACTTTCCAATTTACTCTATTAATTTCAATTTTGTTAAATTAATAAAATAAAATGAGGAAATTTAGACTCATAAATTAAAATTTATTTATAAAATAATGTACTTGTGACCACTCTTCATACATACTTAGCTTAATGCCTGATTTTATATTCTTTGATCAACTTTCATCTACTTTTTATAAGGATTATCCATACCTTTTGATTTAATTATAATTATAAACATCCATATACAACATCCTAAACAACCTAAACTCACTTTTAGATTGATCCACACTTATGGTTTAGTTATTTATTCTCTTCAAATAAGGTCTTTCCATTTGGACTTCTCACTCCTTGTTATTGTCAAATTCCTCTAGTTACATCCTCCTTTAAAATACAAATTCTTTATTCAAATTAAAATTTACCAAATGGGTCATCCCACTCATTTTTCAATTCTCATTTAAATCAATTCCAAAATTATCACTTTATATCAATAATTTTTTAGTCATTATCCACTATAGAGGCTCATACAATCGAAAATAATTAGAATATCTAACTCCACATTGAGATAAAATAACCTATTTTCCCCAATTTAGACTCCACACAACCATAATATCTCTGATTTATGTCTATATACACCTCCATAGTCATAGTTCATTGTTGAATCACTTAATGACACTAGGATTTCACCAACATTTAGCATTTTGCACTAGTCTTTTACACACACCATTATATCATAGGATAACTACTTGGATTTTGATCTCTCTTCTAAGCATTATTATGTAAATAGTACTCAACATATGGGATGTTGAGTTCTATCAACACTTTAACTAATAATTGAAATTTATGTTTTACTCCATTTATCATTTGTGGTATTTTGATCTAGGGATATGTTAAGGTCAACATACCCCCATTTTTGAAAAATGAGGACCCTTGTTCAATTTTGAAAATTGTGCTATGAATTAGAAATTGAAGTTAATTAGAATTCATTATTGAAAATCATATTTTAATTTAGATTTCAATAGTATGTTAGCACATAAGCTTTATTTGACTTTATCTAATGTTTCTAACATTTGTTTCATGTGTCTCCATGTTACAGGTTCAATCTATATTCATTTCAATGAGAAAATATTCATGTTTTATGCTTTAATGATCAATTTGACCCTTTTGATTAAACTTTGGTCTTTATTCAATTAATTAAACCCAAGTTTAAATGATAATTAAAACCTTAGACTAAATACTTTATCCCAAGTTCTTATTAAGATGGATTTACATTATCAATGGGCCATTTTATTTTTATTTAAGTCTTAGTTTGAGTTTAACTTAAGTTATAATTAATTATATTAATTCATTAATAACTTAGTATAAATTTCATCCTGAGTCTTTATATATCTTTAACCCTTACTTCATTTCCTTCACTATTTACAAGTACAAATACATGTGGTGTTGCTAAGTGGAAAACTCTCATAAGATCAAAAGAAAGATCAACAGTACATGGGTGTTCACCCAAAGTAAAAAATTTAAGATTGAAGATTATTAGAGTGAATTTGATGATAAAATGAAAATATAATGGCAATATAAGAGTAAACATGTCAAACGACCTTAATATCAAATGGGATAATGACAAGTTTCACATTTGTAGTGTATAAAGAACATATCAATAATCCACATTTGATCATGCATATAACACATCAATGGTGTGTGTTTAATCACTTAGATTAAAATCAATGGTATGCATTAAATCTTGTGGAAAATTTTCAATACTATGATAAAGGCAATGATTCAAAGATCTTGGATTACACATGATGTCACCATGTGGTGTAAGAGTGCTAAAGTGATAGAGACTATCTGCAAGGTACATAAAAAGCACATGAAGTTTCCAAGTAGCACAATCTCATAAGCCCAAATAAAATATTGGTTTGCATTAAAATAGTATAGATGGAAATAAATGGAGTGTATTTGATCTAGATTCAAGAGGCAATAGATGATGACATATGTCCAAGGAGATAATGATCACATTTTAAAATAAATGAGCTATGTGAGAAGGCAATGCCACATGGACAATACACATCATATTATGAGATCTTGTGGGCATGAGCATGAAAAAGTATAAATTAATGATAAAAAAACTATTTGCATCACCAAATCTCATACTTCAAACTTACTTGCCATAGTTAAAGTTCTTTTTAAACCTCCAAAAAGCCCTAGAACGTACATAAAGCCCTAAATTGTTGTTGGATTCATTATGTTGAGATGAGAAGAGTTAAATTATCAATTGAAAAGGGATAATTCAATTAGGATTATAAATATTATGACGAATGGACATGTTTAAAATCAATTGGTTGAGATATATCTATTATTAGATGTAGAAGGTTGAGTTTTTAAAGACACAAAATTTGTAGTTGCTTTATTGAACATAGGGGATAATGGTTGCTCAAAATTGTTCTGGATAATTGAGAGCCTAGGAGTTAGAAATAAATAATAATAGAATATCCTCATGGTGAAGAGACTCTGTGATGATATTTTGTCCATTTATATGACTATACTATATTGTGTTACCATTAAACTAGAGGTACTTCACTGTATCAATGTTTTTGGTCCAATTTTCAAAGAAACTAAAATAGACAAGGGTATATTTGTTAATGAACATAGTTGGAGGAAAATTGTTTACATGTCCCCAATTTCCTTTGATTTTTAATATAAGATACCTAATCCATAGATTGACCTAGCCTCTATTAATTCATGGGTCAATAAGCATAACATGATGGATATCCTAGCCAAATGGTTAGAAGTAGGTACCCATGTTATTATAGATCCTACAAAGAACATCCTTGTGAGTCAATTTAGACCTAGAATTAAGATGGTCATGACCATGCTAAAAAATGTTTATGGATATACACATACAACACATGCATAGCCAATGTGGGTCCTTATGGCATACTTCATCATTGATGAAGTGTTATTTCCTCTATTAGGTGAAATCTCCCTAAGTAGTTAGATATATGGGATATAGAATAATAAGAGGACTAAATTTTATATGATGTCCTATATTTTAAATTCACTATGTAAAACTATAAAGATCCCAAATCAAAGAGAATGGTGTCTTAATAGCACCTAGACTATTTCCTAATACTATTCCAAATTTCACATCTATAAGTATAGATATCATATCCAGTATATTTATGACTGTGTTTACCCTGCATTGAGACAAGATATATATGGTATTTCCATGATGATAATAAGATATTTAATCAATAAATTTATTGAATAAATAGGATATATATGGCTTTATCATGATTACATAATCATAAGGATTAAATGAACTCAAAATACCCCTCTCAGACTACCAATTCATGTACCTAACAATTAACACAACAAGAGGTGGCATATAAATTATTCAATGAGATATATGGAGTTTGTAGGACCAAAAGAAAGGTAATTCTACATAGTTTTCTTATGGAAATTGGCAAGACTATTTTCAGATAGTGGGATCACATTGAGGCTACTTCAAAGCATAGACTATCTTTCAACTTACAAATTGATGACCATAGATTATAAGAATATTATGGAAGGGTAAAAGAACATCTGAGGATCAAAATTATTTTTAATATACCTTATGATCATGATCCCAATGTATTTATTTTTATATACACCAAGGCATCCACATATTATGAATTCACTAGAAGATTGAAAGAATATAACATAAAACATGAGTCTAGACAAAATATAGAACAAAATATGGAGAAAAGGTGGTAACTGGGCCCAAGATAGTATCATTTGATATATTTTTATTCTTATAGGCTTCCCCTAGTTTATACACAAATAGAACATAAGATTGAAAAGAGGAAAGTAGGTGAGTTTGTTACAATTTCATCAACCTTTGAAACCTTTATAATAGTAGAGCAAAAGATTCCTCAATGGGAGGTTCATATGATAGCTCTATATCCTCATGATTCTATAGAAGATACATTAAAGATACTATCTATGACATATAATACAAATTTAGATATAAAATAGACAAGTGTTAAGGAAACTAAGTAAGATAAGGAAAAAGAGAAGTCTTTAGACTTAGTGGCCATTGGCATTCCCAATAGGAAATTTGAGACTACCATTATCTCAAAATCTAAGAAACCAAAAATGGCCATCACACTACCTTTGGATAATGTCAATTTATTTAGTGAGGAGAACATCATATATGGACCAACTATTCCCAATTGGTTCTATTGTAGGACAGAATTGCACCCTTGTGGGAGAGTTTTTTAGGCTCTCTCACTCCTAGTTACAATATTGTAACAACCTTAGGCTGTGGGTATCTTATAGTGAGATTGAACCTCTAGGATTTTTAATGAGGCTAGCTTCTTAGATGATTCATTGTGGCTTATTTCCCACACTAAAACCTACTACTAAATAAGGAAAAGGGAGAGAAAGATAAAATGAAAGGGAAATCTAAGCTAAGGATGGTGATGCACCAAATATGGAATGATCCACTTTCAGCCTGGAAGCCTTAATGACTAATAATGAATTTAATCAAGACACAAACTAATATGATCCTATCTCAAGACCAAAAGCATAAGTATTTATGTGGAGGTTGAAGGGAAACCTTATAATTTGAAGGACATAAATAAATAGGTCTATATGAGACACTATAAACTTGTGATACTTTAAGAAGGCACTAATGTCAAACACTTCACACAACTTGTAAAGAACAAAAATAATTGAATAAAGGTGCATGGAAGATTCATAGATGATAAAAAGAGACATACATTCTAAAATTTAAAACCCCAATAATGTACACTTGGCTTCAAACTAGAATAAAAAATTTATCTTACTTCTTCAAGAGAGTGTTACAATGCAATTTTGATAGAGTAACTCTATCACCAATGGTGGGATCCATTTTTTAGACTCAAAAGCCTCTATATATAGAAAAAAGGGATGAGAGAAGAGGGGATTACATGAGAAAATAGAGAGGGGGGTCATAAATGGTTGCAACCACCATTGTTGTCCTTGAGCTCTTTTTCATTCGAATTGTGTAACTACCTTGACCATGAGATAAACCATCCAAGATCACTAAAAATATCCTTGATCCCATCATGCATTCAAGTCTCCCTTTTTGGAGCTAACAGAGCCATGTTGAAGGTAGATACATGTATCTTCTAAGTGTGAATGATTTGATTTTTTTCATTAAAAACTTGGCATGCTCTTTTGCTTTACATGACTAGCATGTACAAGGATGAAATCCTCATATCTTTGAATATAGACTGAGCCATGCTCCCTCTATGTTGAGTGACTATATTTTAGAGATGATGTCTAGGTTAAAAGATGAGGGCCTTTCCATTAATTGCATATACCAGCTCTTGTTTTGAGACCTAGACTAGATCTTTCCTATAGATGGAAATCCAATCTAAGGATATTGGTTTTCTTATATCCATTTATGTCAATGTAAGTCTATAGATTCTATAGCTTCTTTTGATCTTTATTAGGTCTAAAAAGCCTATTTTATGAGACCCATTTTTAACATCTATACAAATGTCTCAATATTTTCAAATCCAAATGGCTACTTGCAGGGGTTCAAATGTTGACATTTACGGGCCCGTCATGGGATATTCAAATCCCAATAGCTATTTGTTAAGCTTAAACTTTCACATTGGTATGAATGTCATTAATCATTTCAATTAATTTATTCTGGACACATTCCTATGGGATTTTTCTCCTCAATAATTCCCCTTTCCAAAAGGAAAGGACCCTTAAATTTTTTGAAAAGGACCATTGAATTTTCAAGTGCTCCCTTTTCTCAAGAAAAGTGCCCTTCAGCATTTGAAGAAATGCCCCTTAAAAATTATTGAAAATGTACCTTTATAAAGGGAAAGGACCTTTTACCTTTTTTCCCTAGGTAATTTTTAAGAAATCACCCTTCAAACTTTTTTTAAAGGACATTTAGCTTTTTAAAAATGAACCTTCCTGAAAGGAACATCCCCTTTCGAAAACTTGAAAAATCCCTTCAAATTTTTGTTTCAACACTTATTTTCAAAGGAATTCCTTATGAAGGAATTCCTTTGGAATTTTTTGCTTTATCTTTTTGAAAAGGCCTTTTTCTTTGGGACAAAAGTTCTAAAAGAAATCTTCCTTCAAAAAAATTGTCTTAGATAATTTTCCTAAAGGAAATATGTCCCTTAGAAAATTCGTTAGGCCTTTTGACTTCGGCCTAATTCTTTTAGATTTTGTTTTTGTCCTTTCCCTTTGGAAATTACTTTCATAAATCTACTTAAATCTTCTCATAAATTAAACATGGGCCATCTGATTGAGAAAAACCCTTCGATTTTTCCATTTTAGATTGTTAGAACTTTTTAATGGACCATTTCTCTGAGAAGCAAATCCTTTGAAAAAATGAACTGGGCCATTCCCCTAAGAAAAATACCCTTCAATGTTTTGAAAATAACATTTTTGCCTTTGGAAATGCCCTTATAAAAAATGCAAGTGGTGTTTAGATTTATAAAAGTGCCCTTTGATATTATTGAAAATGCCCTTTCCAAAAGGAAAGTACCCTTTGGATTTTTGAAAAGAACCTTTTCCATGAGAAAAGATATCTTTCCAAATTTTTTACTTGGTACACTTTTTTAGAGAAAAATCATTTGGTCCTTTTGTTTTAGATAATATATATGAAACAATTCCCTATACTTAGACCAAAATACTTGAAATAAATCTCTTGAAAGAAATAGGACTTCAGGGAAATTATTGCATAATAATTTCCCCAAAAGAATTTAGTATTCATTTTTTGCTTCAAACATTTTATCCAAAAGAATTATTCCTTTAAAAACTGTCTCATACAAATTATTTGAAAGAATTCAACATTTATCCAAAAAAATGGTCTTGAATGAAACTATCTTAGTAATGAAAAGGCTGAAAGAGTTTGAAAGTAAAGACTCAACCCAAAAGGCTTTGTACTTAGATTTTCTATGGTCTGTAAGCCCTTCCAGACTCATTCACAAAACTATTGTTTGACCTTAAAACTTTAAAATTCTAATTAGCTTATTAATATGGGCACAAGCTTGGTATGGGGTCCAAAAAATTACCAACATCTTTGGTGACTCTCAGGGAAACATGCTTGCTATGCTTGAAAACCTAGACCACTTGCCTTGTTTAGTCTATTGGGTATGGAGTCATTAGCCTCTACAACTGAGCTGGTCTAAAACTAGATACAAGACTGACCCTTTTTTTAACCTCATTTTTAAGCAACAAGGATTAAAAGAATAAAACAAACATTGTGCCCAAGGCACATAGGGAATGGAAACATACAACTAAAAAGATGTGCACAAGGCACTTAGGAGAAATTATGAAAAATTATTCAAAAAGTATAATATATACAATGGTTACAAACTCTTCTAATAGTAAGGCTTTAGATTAATCCCATTGATTTGGATGGGTAGTACCTTTCCATCTATTTGGGCCATCTGAAAAGCATTATGTTGTTGGCATCTATGGATCAAATAAGGACCACTCTACAAGATATCAAATTTGGTATGGTTGCCTATATTGGCCTTGCTTAAATCCCACTTGAGGATTAGATCCACTTCCTTGAAGTCCCTTACTATTAATATCTTATCAAAGGTTTTCTTGATTTGAAATTTATGTGATTCTAGTGTTTTCATTGCAAGGTATTTCATTTCTTCAAGATCCATGAGTTCTACCAGTCTCACATGCATAGGCTCATCTTCCATCAACTCCAGTTAATGGGCTAGTTCAAATGTAGGTAGCTCAAGAGAAATCAAAAACTTGGCCTCCCTTCCATTTACCAAGACATATGGATAATTTCAAATAGAAGCTTTAGGAGTCACCCTATCAACCCATAAGGCTATCTTTAGTTTAATGTACAATATCTTCTAATTCTCTTCCATAGTTCTCCTAATGATTCTTAGAAAAAATTTATTTGTGGACTCACCCAATCAATTTCCTTAAGGATAATAGTTGGATGAGGTGCTAAGGTATATGACCATCTTTGAGAGACCATTAGCTCATTTTCAAACTGAGGAATGCTAATTCATTATCAGAAATGATAGTGGATGAAACACCAAACCTAGTCACAATGCTATCATAAAAGTCTAAGACTACACCTTCATTAGCTTCTTTTAGCACAATGAATTCCACCCATCTATGCCCTACATTGGATGGAGGGTTGATCGTTCCTATGAAGTGTATCCCCCATTTCATGAAGGGTTGCTCTACCTAAATTGGGTTGAGAGGAAGGGCTACCAATATTTGCTTACCCACAAATAAAACACATTTTTGACACTTTATTACCCATGAATATGCATTTTTAAAGAGTTTTTACCAATAATAACCAGCTCTCATCACTTTTTCCAATATATTCTTTGGATCAAAATGGCATCCTTTAGGCCCATCATGGAATTGATCTAAGAACCTTATCACTTGATCATCATATATGCACCTTAAGAAAACTCCATTGAGGTCCTTTCTGAATAAATAACTATCAACCAATGCATAAGGTATGGACTAAAGTCTAAAATAACTTCTCTTTACCCCATCCATACCTTGTGGGCACTCACCTATTATCAATAAATGTGTCATGTCTTGGAACCAACTAGTGTGAGGTAGAGGTGCATCTATCTATGACTTATCTTGTGTTACCAAGATAACCTCTTTGTCTTCATGAAGGTCATCAACCATATGCTCACACAAGCCTTTGCCTCTCACTAACTTAGTAACGTTTATCTCTATGTCATACTCTATGACCCTGGTAATCCAACCATCTCTCTTTTCATTCAAGTCTTTGTTAAGAAGGAAGTCTCTCACTCCAAGATGAGACACCATAAGGTAGATTTTACTATTGGACAGCATTGGCCTAAACTTTGTAAGGCTTATTACCACTACAAGGACTTATTTTTATACAGAATTATACCTCACCTCATACCCCTTAAGCCCTTAGATAAAAAATGCTATTGTCTACTTAAGTCCTTCACCATTATTTTCATCAGCATAGCTGATATATTTTCAGTATTGGTAAAGGCATACAATATGAAATATCTTTAGAAATAAGGATTCATGAGTGTGAGTGATTTGGAAATGGATTGTTTGTTAGCCTCGCATTTTGATTTACCTTCATTTCACCAAGTAAACACTTTGTTCTTATTTAGCATAGCAGTGATGGTTTGACAAAGTTTGGAAAACTAGCTATAAACCTTCTCACAAGGTTTAATTTCCAAAGGAAACTTTGGAGTCCCTTCTTATGCTTGGGTAAGGATAAGGCCAAGATGGTACTTATTTTATTAGGATCACTAGCTAATCCTTGTTTTGAAACAATGTGACCCAACAACTTACCTTCATGAATGGAAAACACACACTTCTTAGGATTCAAAGAGATCTCATACTCTCTACATCTCTCAAATATTAGTCTCAGGTGATCTAAGTGAACACTGGCCCTCTTGGAGAAATATTATGTCATCTAGGTAGATAAGAACCATCTTATTTAGTAATCCTTGGAAGGCCATGTACATTTCTCTTTGAAAAGTGGCCCCAACATTTGATAGGCCAAAAGACATCTTCTGATAAGCATATGTGCCCCATTTGGTGGTGAAGGTAGTCGTGTATTGATCTTATTCTCTTACTAGCATATGGTTATGTCCCAAGTACCCATCCAAAAGAGAGAAGAATTTCAAATCAATAAAAATTTGGAGTTATTTCATGGATGGTAAGGGGTAGTGATATTTCAAAGAGAACCTATTCAAGTCTCTAAAGTCAACACACAATTGGATTTCATGATTCTTCTTCATAGGTACTAGGTTGGCGATCCATGAGTAGTGTTTGATGCTAAAAATGATATTAGAATCAATCAATTTGGTTATTTCTTTCCTAATTATCTCTTTAATTTTTGGATTGATAAGTCTTTACTTTTACCTCATAGGCTTAACATTGGCCTCTAGTTCTATAGTATGTTAGGCTAGATTAGGATCAAATCCTCTCAGATCACCATATTTGAAAGCAAAGATGTCTAAATATTCCTTACAAATTTTAAGGAAAGCATGCCTTTCTACCTCATTTCTTACCTTCCCAAGCTTGAGAAGTTTTTATTTCAAGATGAAGACTCTCTCATAATTTTCCACATTAGTTGACATCTCTACCTTGTCTTTCTTCATATGGTCTCCCTCATGGAAAATAATTTTAAGGGTGACCAGCCCTTTAGGAAGTTTGGTAGACTTTAGTTGAACAATTTGATCTTCATAATGATGTTTAAATTTATCTTGGTTCATTAGGGAAAATTTTACTTCCTACTATAAGAAATAAGTAATTTGTTTATAATTTTTGAAGACCTATCAGTGGGTTTTATTATCTAATACTGATGGTCTCACCACCACCTTGATATGTGGCTAAACATTGCCCCCTTTTAGCTTACTCATAATATCAAACTAGGCTCCTATAGTTGCCAACCTGTCAGCATGTTAATTATGGTTCATTGAAATAGATTAAATGTTAAAGGCTTTGAAATATTCAATTTGGTCCCATACTCTATTTTTGTATACCTCATTAAAGGATTCTTTGTCATGTTTAGGCCCATGAATTGGTTCACTTAAGCTCACTCTCTCCATATACTTGTAACTTCTTAATTCCCCTTTAACTAGCCCACTGAAGGCCATAGATTAAGCCTTCATATTATACTACAATAGAAGAACAACTAAATTGGAACCTATAATAAGAGAAATACTTATCATCTAAAAGAGAAACTAGCATTGCCTCTACACATACTCCATTTTTCCTCCTTGAACCATCAAAGAAAAACTTCCACATACCATTGAGGTCTTTTGTAGGTCCAATGAAGGAAGGCATGAGTTGATTTTCATCATCTAGCAAAAAGACACCCTTGTATCTTTCTTAAACACCTTCCAAAGGGTTGAAAATTTGATTATCCCCCCATATCTCATCTAAGAATAAGTTTGAAATATCCTTAGGATAATTTTTCAGTTCTTGACCAATTATAAATTCATTTTCATCAAGGATATTACAATTGAGGTTTATGTTATCTAGCTAATGGGGCTCAATGTGAAATTGTGTGATAGGCTCAGCCTTGATTGATACCTTGGTCCTATACCTTATTTTTAAATCCATGTAAGACCAATCTACTACTATATATCCTCTTATCTTCATTATGAATTCTCTAAAAAGGTATAAAATAAAATAAGGAGGCACCTCTAGAATCAAAACATCTTGAGCCACTAAAACACTAGGACAAGGATGTAGGGTTAATCTCAAATCCTTGATTATACTAGATGGATTTTTGGAAGAACCATCAAGCTACAGAACTCGCTTAGTATGTGGCTCATATTTGAGGTTTAGTTAATCATCTATAGACTTTGGCATTACTAAAGTGATAGCTTCACTATCTACCAAGAAATTATGCACCAAGGAATCACTAATGATTAATGAAATTTAGAATAAAGGAGGTTTAACCATCTTAATTGATCCTTCTCCCATAAGACCTTGGGTTGCATTGGTGAGGAGCTCAGTTTATTTGCTTGGTTGTTTACATATAGTTATTGTGACACCTATCTTGGACAAACATTCCTGAAGGATATCCACTTGACCAGGCATGGAAAGCATGTCCCATATTGGTACACTTGCACTATATTTCTTCATTTTCTCAATAATGTTGATTGGTGGAACACCAACATTTGCTTATGCTTTAGGGGTCACTACTATTACTTGTTGAATTTGTGAATTTAGTAGATCAAAATGGATCCCTTGATTCTAATTTTTAGGAGGTGTTATGACCTTTCGATTGATAGAAATATCATTAGGCTTAGGCAATGAAGGAGTAATGCTAGGAGGTTCTTTTATTGCTCCCTAGTTTTCACTTACATTCCTTCTTTTTAAATCTTGGATTAGTTTCCACTGGAATGTATGCTTGGCTAGAAGTAGTTTGTTGATTGAGTGCATAACACTCTCCTCACTCACTAATGACCATTGTATCATCTAGTTGGTTTGGTACCTGATTATATCCTTAGTCTTATGGACACTATCCTAATTTTTTCATCATGGGGATCTCTATGTTTTGATCCATTAAGTCTTCATTATATCCATAACCAATAGCTTACTGCCATTAGACATTGAATGCCTAGTTAAAACTGTTAGTTGGGATGATGGATTACCCATAAGATTGATCCCAATGTATGGTATCTTCAACCTCTTGAGCCATATTGTTTTTAATAATAACTAAGGAGTTAGAAGATCTTGTGGCATTTGGGTTCTATCTATTTTGCCTATTACAGCTAGGCTATCCTTGCCCTTACAATTTTGGTTTTGGAAATTTCCCTTGAAGGGTGGTCTATTCCCTTGGTAAGATTGTTTTTGAGGCTAATATGGAGCTTGATAAGGTTTATTAAGCTTATATTTCTACATTTTAACATTTATCACATCATTTCCCAAGGATTGGAGCATGCTCTTAAGTTTTAGGTATTCTTTTTGCTCTTGGGAATCACTTGATCCACTAGTGGAGTCCTTTTCCTACTTAGGTGAATCTATATAAAAAATTGTTGGAGTTGGAATAATAACATCAAGTGGGGGAATAACCATAAGGGTGTCTAATTTTAGGGGAAAGAGGTATTGGAGGTCTAAGAGTAAGCTTATCAACTTGAACTAGGTAATTTTATGCTTTAATAGCCACCTCATAAGCATATGGCAATATGTCCCCTCACATAGATTGGATCATTACAACTATATCACTATTTAGAGACTTTAAGTAGTATAGGAACACAAAGTTAGGGTCCAGTCTAATAGAGGCTAGAATTCTATCCCAAGCTTTTTGGAATCTTGTGTTGAATTCTTGCATGACTTTATGAGGGGCTCTCTTGATTGTGGTAAGTTGTTATGCTAGTGAGAAATGGTCACTTTTGTCTTAAAATCTATTACACAAGTCCACTCTCAACTAATTCCATGATTGTAAATAATTAGGAGTTATAACTTTATACAAATCTAAAGCTTTTCCCTTAAGGGATACAACAAACAATCTAATATCTATATTTTCTATAGTAACATTATGGATATTGTAAAAATTAGATGTTATTGATGTGTTTAGCAAAGGTTAAGGCTTGGTATTCTATAAAATATGGGATGATTTTGAGAGATACTATTGGCATAAGATCATATTGTGGTAGATTCAAAGGACTTTGGCCACTGAAGCCCATAAAATCTCTTTGGGGAATCATGGTAATAGGGGGAACTATTAAGAGGTTGATTGAAAGGGTAGGCCTTAAGACTGGGTTAGGAAAAGGTTTCCTAATGTATGGTAGAGTATTGGTGAAACTTAACCTTTTGGATAAATTTAAGGGGAGTTCAATAAACTCAAAATGAATACATCTAGAAGTTGATCTTGTAGTCACCTTTGGCATGAAAGATAATTACTATTCTGCCACTAGATTGTCAAGTGTTCTTTGAATTCACTAGATACTAAAAGATGAAAGTTATAGATACTATTCATTGATCAAACCAACATCAAACTTGACCAATATTCCTTGAAATTGGTCCCACCAGGTGTGCCAAAAACTATTTTAGGCTAGAATTACACCTTTGTGGGATTATTTTTTAGGGTCTCACTCCTAGCTACAATATTGGAAGAACCTCAAGTTGTGGGTATCCTAGAGTGAGATTGACTGTCTAAGATTTTTAATGATGCTAGATATTTAGATGCTTTACTTTGGCTTATTTACCATACTAAAACCTACTAATAACTAAGGAAAAGGGAGAGAAAGATAACATGAAAGGGAAATCTAAGATAAGGATAGTGATGCACCAAATATGGAATGATCCACTTTCAGCCTAGAAGCTTTAATGACTACTAATGAATTTAATCAAGACATAGACTAATTTGATCCTATCTCAAGACCAAAATCATAAGTATTTTCATGGAGGTTGAAGGAAAACCTTACAATTTGAAGGATAAAAAGAAATAGGTCTATATGAAGCACTATAAACTTGTGACACTTCTAAAAGGCACCAGTGTTTAACACTTCACACAACCTAAAAGGAACTGAAAGAATTGAATAAATGTGCATGGAGGATTCATATATGATGAAAAGAGACATACATTCTACAAGTTAAAACCCCAATGATACAAACTTGGCTTCAAACTAGAATTATATAATTCATATTACTTCTTCAAGAGAGTGTTACAAGGTGATTTTGATAGAGTAATTCTATCACCAATCGAGGGATACCTTTTTTAGACTCAAAAGCCTCTATATATAGAAAAAAAGATGAGAAAAGAAGGGTATTACTTGAGAAAATGGGTATGGGGTCATAAACTGATGCAACCACCACTATTGTCCTTGAGCTCTTTTGGATTCAAAGCATGCAACCACCTTGACCATGAGATAAACTATCTAAGATCACCACAAATCTCCTTGAGCCCCTCAAACATTCAATTCTCCTTTTTTTGGAGCTAATAGAGCCATGTCAAAGGTATCTACATATCTCTACCAAGTTTGAATGATTTTATCTTTCCATTAAAAAATTAGCATGCTCCTTCATTTTGCATGTCCTACATGTACAAGGATGAAATCCCCATATCTTTGAATCTAGACGAAGCTATTCTCCCTCTATGTTGAGTGGCTATTTATCAAAGATGATGGATAGGTTGAAGGACAATGGCCTTTCCATTAATTTCATATAATATCTCTTGCTTTGAAACTTAGACCAAATCATTCCTATAAATGGAAAACCAATCTAAGGACATTGGTTTTCCTCTATCCATTTATGTTGATGTAATTTATAGATTACATAGCTTATTTTGATATTTATTATGTCTAAAAGACTATTTTATGAGATCCATTTTTTATGTCTACACAAATGTCTTAGGCTTTTCAAATCCAAATGGCTACTTGTAGGGCTTCAAATTTTGACATTTACAAGCCTATCATAGGATATTTGAATCCCAATGGCTATTTGCAGAGCTTGAACTTTGACACTAGCACAAACATCATTAATAATTTTAGTTCATTTCCTTTGGATATTTTCCTATGGTATTTTTCTCCTCAATAAGTTCCCTTTCTAAAAGGAAATGACCCTTCATATTTTTAAAAAAGATCATCTGATTTGCAAGTGCTCCCTTTTGCCAAGAAAAGTGCCCTTCAGTATTTGAAAAAAATCCCCTTCCAAAATCTATAAAATGTGCCTTTCTAAAGGGAAAGGACCCTTTGCCTTTTATCCCTAAGAAATTTTTGAAAAATCACCCTTTAGAATTATTTTAAAGGACCTTCAAAAATTTTAAAATGAACCTTCCTAAAAGGAACATCCCCTTCGAAAAAATTGAAAAGTCCCTTCAGATTTTTATTTCATCACTTCTATTCAAATGAATTCCTTCATAATTTTTTCCTTCAACTTTTTGAAAAGGTCTTTTTCTTTGGGACAAAATTTATAAAAGAAATCTTCCTTCAAAAAAAATTTCTTAGACAATTTTCCTAAAGGAAATGTGTCCCTTAGAAAATTACTTAGGCCTTTTGACTTTGGCTTAATTCTTTCAAACTTTTTTTTTATCCTTTCCCTTTGGAAATACCTTTAAAAAATCTACTTAATGCCTTTTAGAACTTAAAAATGGGCCATATTCTTGAGAAAAAACCCTTTGGATTTTCTATTTTGGACCATTAGAACTTTGTAATGGACCATTTCTTTGAGAAACAAATCCTTAAAAAAAATGAACTGGGCCATTCCCCCAAGAAAAATACCTTTATGATTTTTGAAAAGAACCTTTTTTCCTTTGGAAATTCCCTTCATAAAAAATTCAAGTGGCCTTTGGATTTAAAAAGTTTCCATTTATAATTATTGAAAATGCCCTTTCCAAAAGGAATGTACCCTTCAACTTTTTGAAATGAACATTTTCCCTAAGAAAATATATCTTTCCAAATTTTTTCTTGGTACACTTTCTAAGAGAAAAATCCTTCAAGCCTTTTGTTTTATATAATATTTTTGAGACAATTCATGATACTTATCCCAAAAGACCTAAAATAAATCTCTCTAAATAAATAGGTCTTTGAGGAAATTGTTCCAAAAGAATTTCCCCAAAAGAATTGTCTTTATTTTTTGCTTCAAAAATTTTGTTCGAAAGAATTATCCCTTAAAAAAATTTGTCTCAGACTTGCCTAAGATAATTCAACACTTAGCCAAAAAAAAGGTCTCGAAAGAAACTATCTTAGCAATGAAAAGGCTAAAAGAATTCCAAAGTAAAGACTTATCCCAAAAGGCTTTGTACTTAGCTTTTCCAAGGTCTATAAGCCCTTCTAGACTTGTTCACAAAACTATTTTTTGACCTTAAATCTTTAGAATTATGCTCAATTTATTAATCTAGGCATAATCTTGGTATGTGGGCCAAAAAATGGCCAACAGGATCATTTATGAACTAATGGTAGAGAAACTACCCACTCTATATCATCTATGGGTTTTTGTAAAATCTACTAACATCCATATACAACAAAATTTGAAGCCATAGATCTTAGATTGATAAGAGGAAGAGGAAAATATCTTGGTTAATCTAAGTCAATTAGTTGATATACAAATAAGAGTGTCAAGTAATCATATGGTTTAATTTTTAATTGGGGTCAGATATGATCCAAATACTATTGGTTTGCAAAAAGTGACTGAGACAACATTCATCAAAGGTGGTTAAGAGGCAATGCATCAAAATTTTGAACCTTTGACTTACTTGAATCAAAATAAAGGATAGAGACTAGGGGAGGATCATATTTTTGAATAAGATATCCTAGACTTATCAAAATATCAGGAATAAAGGTTGTAAGTTTCCATCAAAGGCCTAAAGAAAGAAAAGATGAATTTGGAAGAGCAATCCATTTTGTCAGTTATAGGGAACATTAGTAATAGATTTATAGCCACTATATATGATACATTTAGTTTCTTGAAAGCTATAAGGTATAAATTAGATGTGGTGATGAAGCAACACTCCATGGATATGAAACAAATCAATTAATGATAAAATTAAGATATTAAGGTAAAATAATTGATTAGGTTATTGATAGAAGGCCATATTCTTGAGTTTAAAATTATCAACCTAGAATATTTGAAAATATCCATGATTATATTTTTGGAGAAGATAAGGGATGTGAAGGTTGAGAGGAATAAAAGGACATTCAAATGACTGTAAGTAGTTAGAGAACAAAATGGTGCACGTAATACGAAACTTGATCAAATATCCAATCATACTCAATCATTTGGGATTGATAACTAATGAGGAGTTCTAACAAGAGGCTACTCAATTCATCCAAAAGGTGAAGAACAAAAGCCAGGGCACTATAGGGGTAGATATTATATGCATCTTGGAAATGATACTATCAGTAGAGGAGAAGTAGGTAATGCTAAAAGAATTAAAGAAGCCTTATATAGAGATGATAAATAATTCAAGGAGTTGGTAGGGAAAGAAGAGGAATTATTCATAGATCCAATTATCAACCTCATATTAATTGGTGAGCAACATGACAAATCCATGAAGATACTAGAGCAAAATTAGAAGGTTACAATGGAAGAACATTCCAAAATAAACTGAGTTGAATTAGAATATTCCCTTGTATAGAAAATGTGTAAATCATTAGAAAAAATATTCTATTTTGTAAAAGCATATGATATTTGTAACACACATGACTTAGAGGTTAGTCCACTTGATAACTATCATTTATTATATAGTGTTGAAGAAGGATTACTATCCTTGACACTTATATCACTATCATTTGATAGAGGTTAACCAACATACCTCATAGGTTGCTTATAAAAGGGGGCATTGTCATTGTAATGGAGGGGGGAGTTTTTAGATCAAAACCTTTTGTGTAAATTTTTGAGCAAGTAATGTAAACAAGGGAATTTTGGAAAGATTTTCTCATATTTTTTTGTATGATTGTTATCATGGTCACTTCCTCAAGTTTGTGGTTTGATGTTTAGATTTGAATTTATTTCATGATTTCTAGATGTGTAAATATTAATCCAGAGTTGTCAATTTGTAATTATGATAGGTTGATTGAAAGGTTTTAGATTCATTTCATTTTCTTTGCTTTTCTTTAAGATGTGCTAATGAAATTTTCTTATAGAAGTAAATGTTTAAAGTGAATTTAATATTTTATTTGCATTATTTCAAATATTTTTAGACATTTGCCTAGTATATGATAGGATCTATGTTTTTGTTAATTTTACTTCACATGCTTGTTTAATGCATGTCTTTGATGAAATTTAAGCTTTGTCATGATGTCTAGACTCGGAAAAAAAACATCCTTATTTTTTTGCCCAACTCTACCTATTTTCTCTTTTCTTTGATCAGATCATTATAGTTTATATTTTCATTGTAAATATTCAAGCCATATTAGTGTTTAGACTTTAGGTTTTGATCATTATTAATTATAATTAGTTTAGATTACTTTCATCTTTCATAAACAAGCTTTAAGGCCATGATTGCTCCCAACAACCACTTACATTTTATTCTATGAAATAGTTATATAGCTTGGCTGCTACTCCACCAAAGATCTCATGATGATTAAAATAAATAAATCATGCAAAATATTCTTTAAATCTTTAAATCAAAAGTGTTTTAAACACCATATAAACCTCGTGATTCACTTGTATGCATCAACAGGTGGGAATTGGCCCTAGAAGGAGGGCTTAAGCTAAAACTTTGTGAATTTAAAGTATCTTAGCCAATTTTAGTGAATTTTGTTCAAATATTAGTTGATCCTTTACAAAATTTTGTTTTTCTTAGATTAATTTTGTAAAGATAACTTATATTCATGGTTTGAAACTAGTCTTTAGGCTTATTTAGCTAAATATAGTTATTCTTTGAAGATCTATGAAAAAATATTGCAAAGATTGTTTAAGCTTTGTGTATTCAAAGTGGTCAAGGTTAGTGATAGTAATTATGTGTACATAAAATTTATATTCACAAGTTTTAAGGTATATTTAAGTTAATATAGTTAAAGCTAATTAATCTTTGAAATTTTTGTATGAGTTTGTGCATAGTTTGCTTAATGTGAAAATCAACTCATTTATTTGTTACAAAGATAAGGTTTATACATCATATTTTGAATAGGATTTAGAGTTTACAAGATTAAATTACCAATAGTAATAACTTGGTCAAGGTCTAAGATAAGGCTACCTCTTCTTTCTTTGGAAATTCATAGGAAAGCAAGAGCAGATAAAGGTTAGTATAGGATTTTTAAATCTCAACCTAATTTACCTATTCATGTTGCTCATATTTTTAACCCTCATCAAGGTATATCTTGGTTATCCAAATATTATATCAATGTGCTTGGTTAGGTGCATGACTCACCAATAAATCTTGAGAAATATATACCTTCTTTCAGTCCTACATGTGTGGTTACTTTTGAAGAACATATCAAGTCCTTTAAAGCTACCCTAAGATTGTTAAATGTGGTTCATGAAGATGTTTCTTGTATATTGTTTCCTTTTACCTTTAGATATGAAATAGGTGATTGGTTTCTTAATATTACAAAAAATTACATTACTAATTGGAATGATTTCAATAATTATTTCATTGATTAGTTTGGAAAGTTCATCAGTCCTTGTGTTCTTTATCAATAATTCACTACAACAAAGAGAGATTTAAATGAAACCATTGAGATTTCAATGCTATATTCAAAAATATGTTTAAAATAAATATATTTCCTTATAGGCCAAATTAATCTTTAAAATTAGATATTTATAAGGATGTTTTAGATTTAATGACTTTTATATTTTTGAAAAGATTTGTTGGAGTCATAAATACATTAGCCTTAGCCTATGCTAAAGTTGTGAGAATTAGTGATCAAATGTAACCCCAAGGTTAATTAGCATATGTTATCACCAATGTTTATCCTAATTTACATATGTTAAATGTCATCCAAAATGCTAATCAAAACATGTTTTCTTTAAACCTAAATCTAGTTTTAACATAGTTACCTTTGAATCATGCTCATCCTAGTCAAAACCTAAGATTCTTAAATAACTCAAGTGTATCTCATCCACAAAATCAAAGAGATAAGGTGCCAATAGATAGTATTAGTACTTAATTTAACAATTTAGAGGCACCTAAGAATGAAAATGACTCCATATTGAAAATGGTTCAAAAACTGAGAACTAAGTTTCTTTAGTTACAAAAACAAGTAGGTAACAATGGGGAGAATTCTAATAGAAACTATTTTTATCATAAGTCTAATATACCCACAAATAGGTTTAACCATATCAAAAGCAACAATAACAATGAGTCATATGAAACTAAGGACCTACCTGATGTAAACATTTGTGATGCATATTTATCTAATTATTTTAGGGTTCATACATTGCAAAACATGGTGAATTAAAATGTGTAAAATTTTATAATGTTTTTCAATCATATAAAAATTAATTGTATACATTTGAAGTTGTGACTAATAAAGATAATTCTACAAGGACAACTAGATCTTTAGAGGCATTGAAATATTTTGAAACAACTCTTATGGTAGAGACTTTTGATTTTCCATTTCAAAATGAAAATGAATCAAAAGATACTAAAATTGAGAGATTTAATTGCCAATATTGGAGAGTGAGCCTATTTGTTCTAGAATAATTGAACAAGACAAGTTGTAAGATATTTATCAAGAACTTTCAATAATTGATATAGATTAATTACAAGCTTATCTCTCTTAATAAGGTAGCTATATGGACAACTCATATAGAGTCATTATTGAAATGGAAAATATTCTTGAGAAGATAACTAGTGAAAGTAGTTATACCATGATTTCTTAAATTAATTTGAAAATATTCTAGAAAGCAATATTATTCGGGAGATCCTAAAGCAATAGTAGTTAGACATTAATTGGATAGGTGAGATGCCATTCTTTATAGAAGTTGAATCAAGTATAATAAATCAATAACTTTCTTTTGATTAAAATAAATGGTTAGAAATATGTGATCAACATGTTTCAAATGTTAAGATTGTAAATTAATTTCATGTCTTTTCTATTGAACATGATGAAGATGATTTTTAGGATAACTTTGAGAGCTTTTGTGAAAATATTGATAGTCCATCCCCACCTCATAAGGATATTGAAGAAGTTATAAAAAATATGGTTTTCATTATTCATCAAGAAGAAATTAATGTTGTATTGTAACTAATTTTGAATACCTATCAAGAAATTGAAGACATCAATCTAATTATACCACCTAAGTTTCCAATATAATTATTAAATTAAAATGAGATGAGTCATGATTAGTCTATGAATGATGAAAAATTAGCACTCTTAATGCAAGAAAGAAGAATTTAGGAAGAAGATGATTAGATCTTGGATCCATATCTTTAATTCATGTACTTAAGAATGGAGATAGGAAGCCAAGATGCATCATCTAGAAGACACAAACATACAAGTGATCCTATTTATAAGAAGATGCCATCAAAAGGAGACAATCATGTTCTAACATTATATCATAGATTAAATAACTTTCCATTTTATCCTAAAGGAAAGATTTTTATTTTAGTCTTGTATGATAAGTATTGTGCTTTAGTTTTCTCTAGTATGTTTTTTATGAAGTATCTATATGATTAGTTAGAGTTAGTGTAGGTAAGATTAGATTAGTTTCATTTTTATTCTTTGTTTGTAAATAGTGTTTGTGAGTAGTTTTTTGCTTCTTGTGTGATTGTTTTCTCTACTTCATTCTTTGCTTTCAATAAATATTTTCAAGACAATTTTCAATATTCCTTATCCATCCAAATGCTCAAAAGAACTTATCAAATAAACAATGCAGGTATAACTCTTAAATATTGGTTGATCATGGATTTTGGAAAATATGAGTTTGATGTTATGTTTTTGAGAAATTAGTAAAAACTAATAAGTAGATTAGTTGTCCCTTAAAAATTTTAAGCCTTGTTCTAATCTAAGTTTGATTTTGATAAGGATTGCACATGTTTGAGTGAAAGATTGAATTATTAGAATAAATTTATGTTAGTACTTAAGTAATGTTAATGTTTGGGATAAATTCTATGACCAAATATGATTGTTTGAAAATCAAACATTTGACAAAAATCATAAAAACTTGACTAATTCTAGTTCCCAACCTTTGTTTGAAAACTAAATACATTTGAAAAATACAAAAATAAAAGCCTTATTGAAAATATAAGATTTTTCTAAGCAAAGGTGATTTTAGTAACCTCCATTGGGGATATGGATGCCTAGCTGGTAATGGAACAAGGCCTAGAGTAGAGCTGAAGGTGTATCTATCAGGGTTATGGATGTCTAGATGGTAGTAGAGCAATGCCCAAGCCTTTCCATTTCATAAAGCATGATTCATAATAAATATATAAATATGCTACAAGTCTATGTTAATGATTAAGGTCATGAAATATGTAAGTTATTCTCTGAATCCTATGGTAATCAGTAAATGAATCAAAGCACACACATAAAATGAATGAATTTTAATGTTTGAATCTAATTTTGCATTTGTAAAACTTGTTTTAATCATGAATTGATCTTAATAATGGTACTTGATCATGTGGAATGACTAGTTTATTTCTTATTTTAAACCAAGAGTATCTAAATTCTAACATTATGCAATGTTTCCCCAATAAGATGACATTTTTTGAGGTTAATATACCCCCATTTCTAACAAATGAGGAACCTTGTTCAATTCTGAAAATTGTGCTATAAATTAGACATTCAACTTGATCAAAATGCATTATAGAACATCATATTTTACTTTAGCTTTCATTATTATGTTATCACATAAGATTTATTTGACTTTATCTAATGTTTCTAACATTTGTTTCATGTGTTTCTATGTTGCAAGTTCAATCAATCTTCATTTGAATGAGCAAGTATTCATGTTTTATGATTCAATGATCAATTTGACCCTTTTAATTAACCTTTGGTCTTTAGTAGATTAATTGAACCCAAGTTTAAATTATAATTAAAACCTTAGTCTAAATACTTTATCTTAGGTTCTTATTAAGATGGATTTATTTTATTGATGGGTCATTTTATTTCTGACTAAGTCTTATTTTAATTTTTGCCTAAGTTCTAATTGAATTTATTAATTCATTAAAACCTTAGTCTCAATTTTATCCTAAGTCTTTATATATCCCAAACCCTTACTTCCTTTCTTTCACTATTCATAGGTAGGAATACATCTAGTGTTGCCAAGTGGAAAAATCTTGGAGGTTCAAAAGAAAGATCAACAGTACATGGGTATTCACCCAAGGTCAAAAAATCAAGATCAAAGATCAGTGGAGCATGTTCTATCATGAAGTGAATATCTAATGATGATCTTATAGTTAACATGTCAAAGGACCTTAAGATAAAACATGATAGTGACAAGTTTCACACTAATAGTGTATAAAGAATAGATCAATTATCCATGTTTGATTGTGCATTCAACACATCAATGGTGCACATTTAATCACTCAAATAAACATCAACAGTATGAATTCAATATTGTGGATAAAGATAAATGGTTCCAATAAGGTCAAACAATCAAAGATCTTAGATTTCACATGATGTCAACATGTGTTATAAGAGAAATAAAGTGATGGAAACTATTTGTGAGATACATAAAAAGCATGCAATTTTACGAAGTGGCATAATCTCATAATCCCAAATTTAAGATCAATGGTGTGCATTCAAATAGTATAGGTGGAAATATATGGATAAAATTTTATCTCATTTCAAGAGTCACAAGATGATGGCATGTGTCCAAAAAGACAATGCTCACATTTTAAAATAAATGGGATGCATGACAAGGTGATGCCACATGGATAATGCACATCATATTGTGAGATCTTATGGACCTAAACATGTGAAGGTATAAAGTCATGATATAAACATGATTTATTTCACTAAAAATCATACTTAAAACTTGCTTGTAACCAATAAAGCTCTGTTTAAACCTCTAAAAATCCCTAGAATGTATGAAAAGCCCTAAATTGTTCCTAGATTCACTATGCTGATCTGAGAAGAGTTAAATTATCAATTGAAAAGGGATAATTTAGTTATTATTATATTAATTATGAAACATGGACATGTTTAAAAACAAACATTTGAGATATATCTATCATCAGATGTAGGTGGTCAAGTTTTCAAAGACACAAAAGTTGTAACTGATTGACTGAACACAAGGGATAATAATTTCTCGAAACTATTCTAGACAATTGAGAACTAGGGATTTATAACTAAATAAGAAGATAATATCTTCCTATTAAAGAGACTCTATGTTTATATTGTGACCATTTGAATGATTGGACTGCATTATGATGTCACTAAACTAGACGTACTTCATTGTATGGATGTTCTTGGTCTAATTTTTAAAGAAGCTAAAATAGACAAGGGTATGTTGATTAATGAACATAGTCTAATGAAAATTGGTTATATATCCAAAATTGCCTTTGATTCTTAATATAAGCTACCTAACCCCTATATTGACATAATATTCATTAATTGATGGGCTAAGAAGCATAACATGATGGATATCCTATCTAAATGGTTAGAAGTAGGTAACAAGGTTATTATAGATCCTATAGAGAACATCCCAATGAGTCAATTTAGACCTAAAATTAGTATGGTCATGACCATGATAAACAATTTGTATGAATGTGAACATACAACACATGTAGAGCCAATGTGGGTCCTTGTGGTATACTTCACCATTGAAGAAGTGTTTGTTCCTCCATAAGGTGAAATTATTAGTATCTCCCTATGAAGATAGATATACGGGATCAAGAATAATAAGAGGAATAGATTTTATATGATGAAATATCTATTATATTCCCTATGTGTAACCATCAAGATACCAAATCAAATAAAATTATCTCCTAAAGTTACCCAAAATGTTTCCTAGTACTATTCCAAATTGCACATCTATAAGTATAAAGATCACATCTAGTTTATTTATGATTGCGTTTACCCTAAAATAAGCCAAGATATAAATGGTATTAATATTATGAGAGTAAAATCTTTAATAAATAATTATATTGAATCAATGGGATACATATGGATTTATTCTGAATGCACAGTCATAAGGATTGAAATAACTTAAATTGCCCCTCTCAAACTACCAGTTCATGTACCTAACAAGTTAGCAGAATAAGAGGTGGCATATCAATTATTTAATGGGATAGATGGAATTTTTAAGACAAAGATAAAGTGACTTATAAATTTTTTTCCTATGAAAATTAGTAAGATTATTGTTAGATAGGGGGATCACATTGAGGTTGCTTCAAAGCATATACTATCTTTCAACATAGAAATTGATGACCATAGACAATGGGACCCTTATGAAAGGGTAAAAGAACATTTAAGGATAAAAGTTATTTTGAATCTAAATTATAAGCATGATCCTAGTGTATTTTATTTTATATATACTAAGGTATGCACATATTATGAAGTCACTAGAAGATTGAAAGGTCATAACATAAATCTTGGGTCTATATTGAATAGGGATCAAAAGATGGAGGATAGGTGGGAACTTGGAAAAGAATGTATTATTTGATAGATGTTTATTCTTTTATTCTTCCCTCAATTTATACACAAATAGAACATAATATTTAAGAGATGAAACTAGGTGAGCTTGTTTGAAGTTCATCAGCCCTAGAAACCTCTAGAATGGTAGAGTAAAAGTTGCCTCAATAGGAGGTTCATATAATAGCTCTATATCATCATGATTCCATTGAAGATTAATTAAATACTTTATATATGATATATAATATAGCTTTATATATATAAGATACAAGTTTTGAGGAAAATAAGTAGGATAAGGAAGAAGAGAAGTCTTTAGACTTAGCGGTCATTGACACTCCCATGAGGAATGCTAAAACTTCTAGTATCTCAAAAGCTAAGAAACCAAAAGTGGGCATCACACCATATTTTGAGATTTTAAATTTGTTTAGTGAGGATAACATCATAAATGGACCACCTATTCTTTAATTCTTTAGTTATGAACCAAGGTTAGAGAAATTACCCTTGCATATCATCCATGGGCTCTTGTAAAAGCTACTAACATTCCTATATCATAAAAGTTTAAGCCATGGATCCTATATTTAAAAGATAAAGAGACAAATAGATTGGCTACTCCAAGTTAATAATTTGTCATAAAAATAAGAGTTCCAAGTAAATGTATGGGTTAATTTTACGTTGGGGCCAGATATGATCCAGATACTACTAGTTTGCAAAGAGTGACCGAGATAACCTTCATGGAAGGTGGTGAAGAGGTAGTACATCAAAAGGTTGAACCTTTGACTCAATTGACTCAAAATAAAGGAAAAAGACTAGGGGAGGATCTTATTTTTGATGAAGATGTCCTAGACTTACCACAATCTCAGAAAAAAAATGTTACAAATTGACATTAAAGGCTTAAAGTAGGAAAATAATAATTTGGAAGAAAAGTCCATTTGTTTAATTATAGGGAAAAAATTTAATAGATTTGAAGCCAATATAGGTCTATATTGGATGTGGTGAGAAAACATCACTTCATGGTTATGAAATAGGTCAATCAATGGCAAACTCTAGAGAATAAGGTAAAATAATTTCAGATTCCTAAGTTTAAAATGGTTAGACGTACACATTTGAACATGGTCATGATTATCTTGTTGGATAAGATAATATATGTGAATAAATTGTCTAAAGGCATGGAGGGACTTTTAAATTCTTGTAAGTAGTTAGCAAACAAAATGGTGAAAGTATTAGGGAGCTTGATCAAAGATCCAACCATACTCCATCCTATGGGCTTTATATCTGATGAGGATTTACAACATAAAGCTACTCAATTCATCCAAGAGGTGAATAATAAAATACAAGTCACTATAAGGGTAGATAATAAATTCATTTTAGACATGATATTATTAGTAAAAGAGAAGATAGGCAATGCTAGAATCATTAAATAAGCCTTACATAGGGTTGATAAAGACTTTAAGGAGTTGGCAAGGAAAGAAGAGGAACTATTCATAGAGCCAATTATTAGCCTCAAATTAATTGGTGATAAACATGACAAATACATGAATATCCTAGAGCAAAATTAGAAGGTTGTAACTGAAGGAACATCCCAAAGTCAACTAAGTTGACTTAGAATATTCCTTTATATAGAAACTATATAAATCATTTGAAAAAATATTATATTCTATAAAATCATGTGTTATTTGTAATTCACATCGAACATGGTTTATTCTAATTGAAAACTATTTTTTATTCTAGAATGTTGAAGAAGTAAAACTATCCTTAACACTTGTATCATTCTCATTTGATAGTGGTTAACTGGCATACCTCATAGGTTGCCTATAAAAGGGGGTATTGTCATTATAATAGAGGGGGGAATTTTTTAAATAATTTTTTTTTTTTGTAAATTTTGGAGAGAGTAATGAAATCAAGGGAATTTTGCAAATATTTTCTCATATTTGTTTGTGGGATTGTTATCATGACTGCTTCCTCAATTATCTAGTTTAATGTTTAGATTTAAATTACTTTCATGAATCTAAAACATTTCAATCAACCTAGCATAAGCTCAAATTGATAACTCTACATTAACATATATATATATATGTGTGTGTGTGTGTGTGTGTGTGTGTGTGTGTGTGTGTGTGTGTGTGTGTGTGTATGTAGAATTATCAATTTGAGCTTATGCTAGGTTGATTGAAATGTTTTAGATTCATTTCATGTTCCTTTCTTTTCTTAAATATGTACTAATGAAATTTTCTTGTGGAAGTAAATATTTAAAGTGAATTTGATTTCTTATTTTCATTATTTTAAATATCCTTAGACATTTGCTTGGTATATGATAAGATCTATGCTTTTGAAAATTTCACTTCATATGCTGGTTTAATGCATGTCTTTATGAAATTTAAGATTTGTAATTATGTCTATATTCAAAACAAAAAAATCCTTGTTTTCTTCCCTACCCTACCTATTTTATCTTTTCTTTGATCAAATCACTATATTTTAGCTTTTCATTATAAATATTCATGCTGGATTAGTGTTTAGACTTTAGGTTTTGATCATTATTTATTAGAAATAGTTTATATTACTTTAATATTAAAAAAAAAATTAATACCATGGTTTCTCCCAATAACCACTTACATTTTATTTTGTGAAACAATTATATATCTTGGCCACTACTCCACCACAGATCTTAGGAAGATCAAAACCAACAACTCATGCAAAAGATTATTTGAATACTAAAATGAGAAGTGTTTTAAACACCATATAAACCTTATGATAAAATTAAATTTATTAAAAAGATACATGTGAAACAAAGGTCCACATTGGTTCCAACAATATATCAATAACTCCCACACAGTTAAATAAAATATACATACACAAGTGAACTATCGTATTAGTCAAATAGAGCAAAACCCACATAGAATTCTTATGTACCCTAAGGATACCAAAATGGACCACCTCTATATAACTATAATTTTATTGTCCCACATCTAAGTGAATCACTTTCCTAATTCACGGTGTCATTACATAATCACATTTGATTTTATAGTTTCACTTGAAGTCCTACAAATTTGATTTCTAGATAAGTTTTACTTATTTGGTACTTTCCCCTTTTATCATATTTATAAATTTAGTAAGTTACAAATCCATTTATATTATTTATTTCATATTTTTATTATTTTTATTATATGCAATAGTTTTTTTATAATTAGGAATTAACATATCTTAATTCCCAAATTTAACAAAATAGGTTCTCCATTTACTATATGGCCTATACTTCTCCCCATAATCTTATTATAAATTTTGTGGACATGGAATGGATGTCTTTATGTTATCACCCATAAATATATGTCACTCTAAATAATTATAGTGAATGTTAAACATTATATGTAGGTAAAATTTACATTGTCCATGCCTTGGTATTCAAAGCACTTCTTATAGTGATGTTTACTCTATGTTCTATATAGTTAGATTTTGCAATTCAAGTCTTGATGTTTTTTATTATTATTGGGTTTATTTGTATCATATATGCCCCCTTTTATTCCTTATATATTTTTACTATATTGATACAAATATCTTGGTATTCATATGTTTTATGTTTTTCATAGCAATTCCAACAAGTAAGAAACTTGGGGAAATTATTCTACAAGTGTTTTACATAACATAATTATAAAAAAACCTTATAGTATCCTCCACCACATCCACCTCCTCTCCATCCATACTAAGGATCTTTTGGCATATAATATGTTGTTTCCTACCTAAAATAGAGGTATCACACCTTGAACATATCATAGATAAATTTATAATACCCAATGTTATGTGTATTGACATTGAAAACTTTTTACTAACACAAAACATTTAATTTATTAGAATTTTAGAGAAAAGGAAAAAAACTAGTCTCAATATCTTTGATTCACTTTGCACATGTTTCATGCCATATTTTATTTCATCATGGAAAATTAGTCTCAATATGACTTTCAACATCATTTTTTGTGCACCAATGGCATCTCCAAGTATCATTCACAATATATTTCTAAATTATCTTATTTAACCCTTAAATATATATGTGGGAATATAGTTTTTAAAGGGTAGAGAAATACTAGGGCACAAAGATGGTAAACTAACTCTAGAGTAGGCCATTATTTATGAAACTTGGATAAAACATACACTAAATTTATTATGCTTTGTTGATATAAGAACATGGAAAGCTATGTAGGACATTTTTCTGATATTCGTATGTTATGCACTCATTTTGTTTATGTATAAGTCTATTTTGTCCTATCTTCATGACTTGTAATAGGATATAATATGAAGAGATTCCACTTTTGACACCAATTAAAAGAAGAAGATGAACTATCATAGACTGTAAATGTCTATATATACTTTTGTTTGTAAGAAGAAGAGGGTTCCCATTTTTAGAGAGATCAATAGAGATTATCTAGTTATGGTTATCCATGTGATTTCTTATTAAAATTCCTTTTGTGAATTCTCATGTGTAATTATTTGGCTACTTTCTACGTAATTAATCTAAATAAATTATTTCAATCTATGTATTGTTGGTTGTTATTAATTCCTCATTAACATAGAATAATTAATGATTCCTAGGTTTTTATCATCCAAATTCATGTATGTATCTAAATAAATTTTTCTATGCACATGAAGTATATCACAACTATCCTCATCCTTAGCATGTTCTGATACATCATGAACCTCTACTAACAATGGTGTGGTAAACATGGAAACTTTTGTTGGAGGGAATTATGCTAAGATGGTTACCAAGGTAGAGAGATATTGAGATATGGTTAGACCAAAGGATATGTAATTTTGAAAAAGAAGAATAAAAAAGGACTAGCCTTACCATTTGGGAGATCATTAGAGATTATATTTATAGATTAATTTATTAAATTTTTTGGTGTGAGTTACCTAAACTACTAGCTAACTAGTTAGCATGGTTGGAATACTATTTATTTAACCCAAAGATGGAAGAAACTATAATCTGAACTAAAGAAAAGATAGACTCATTGTATAAATTAGAAATTGACTAGACAAGAATAATAGATCATTGGGTTGACACTATAGTAGATATATATAATTGAGTATTTAGTATAAGTATGCAAAGCTTTCAAAGTTATGAAGTACTTGTTTTTCAGAGTAATTCAAGGGATTTTTTTATGACTACATATCCTTATGAAGATTTTGGTTGTGGACAAGACCATGGTATCTACTCCATCCAATATGGAGTAGTCACTTCAGTGTACAGAGGTGGGTATGACATGACCATGAATGATGATTATATGAGTAGATAAAGCTTGAAATTGATTTCAAAATGGAGACATTAGGGAAGAAAAATAAAAATAAGAGTTTGGATTCATAATGTGAGCTACAATAACAAAATTGTTGGAGCAAATCGAAAAATACCTAAGTAGCTATGAATAGAGTTAAGAGTAGTAGTAAAATAGATGAAGAATGAGTAATAAGACATGATGAATAAGAAAAAAGAGATGAATAAATAAGGATGAATAAATATGATATGAAATAAGAATACAAATGCCAATAGAAACAAAGAAGTGACAAAAAATGAGAGGAAGAAGAGATGTTCAAATATGAGGGTGAGAATAGTGTAGAGGTAGAATAGTTAAATGATAGATGTAGTGCACATCTACAAGAATGGGCAGTACCATAATAAGGACATGAATTATTAATAAAATAATCAAAATAAATTGATAGAGTAATTATAGGTTTAATCTTAGGAGAATAATATGTCATAGGAAAGAATCATTCACTAGAAGAGCACATGTCCTTGCATTCTAATTTATTATGTTATAATAGAAATTTTCAACCAAAAGAATATGTAGATAGTAGTTGGGAATGTTTAGTTTTATAACAAGTGCATCATTGGGGTATTAAAATTGAAAAAATCTCAATTCATAAGGATTTAAAGGCCATCAAGTTTTGGTGACTTATAGGGGGAAAACTCCTGAGTATTCAAAAATGTAGAACTATGGTTAGAAATTTTTAGATCAATATTAAAGTGTGGCATAAAATAATTATATTTGAAACATGAAAGAGACTCCTAAGTAAATTCACACAACATACTTGCCTTCTAATTTCTTCGATCCATGTGTGTTAAAATGTGTAGTTTAATTAACCCGTACTGTAATGAGTTTTTCAAATGCTTTGATGGGGTTTTGGGTTTCATTTTATCATATATTAAAGCTTAAAAATAAGGAAGCTCAAGCATTGCTCTACTACTAGCTAGGCATCCATATCCTCGATACAGAAACCTTGGGCTCTTTCCCTACTCATTCCATTATTTTTTTTTATTATGATGTGTGGTACATTAATTTTATTTCATCATGTGATCCTTTTGATTTTATTTTTCTCTTTTAAATCCATTAGTTCTTTATTGTTTTATTTTTCTTTTGCTATTATTTTATTCTTGAATGGAAAAGAGAAGAGTTGGAATCTTAGTGAGCTAGTATAATTAGAAAATAAATCATTAATAAAACATACCTACCAACTACACATATACCCATAATTATAATTTATAATAGGTATTTAATGTGATAAGTGCATTTGATCCAATAAGACAAGAAAAAATTCTAAATTTGTATGAAGTAATCTAAGAGAAAATTTTACATGCATATTAAAAGTATTCAATTGTGACACCATTCATAATAACTCATGATTACCTACCTTCATCCTACAGACTCAAAAACATAGAAACACACCTAATCTATAAACTAGTCCCAAAGAATTAATATTTTAATTTTCCCCTTTTCCAAAAGTCATAAGCTCAATTGGTTTTGACTTTAACTTGGTTATAGTCAGAGAAAACATAATTATGATCACCAAAAGAATCAAAGAACAACTAATCTAAGAAAGCAAGAAACTAAACTAAAAAAAACACTAAAATCTAATCTAGAAAGGAAAATATTGAAAGCAAGAAAGATTAATATAGAAAGTAGAAAACTAGTCTATGAAAGTAAGAAATCTATTCTATGAAAGTAGGGAACTATTATAATAAAGATAGAAATATAATCTAATCATATAGCTATATTAATCTCTCCCTCATTACATAGTAACATCAATGGATGTTACAATCTTGAATTAGTGATGCAAGAACTATCCATCGACTAGATATGTAAGTTTGTTTCCATAGAGGTCCTTTAGATGAAACACATTATTGACCATGATCTCTAAAGTATAATATGGTCTAATCCATAGTGGGGTAAACTTATCATCTTTTCCTTTCTTCTCATGGGCTTTATCCCAAAGTAGCACTAGATCTAAAATACTAAATACTTTGACTTTCACTCTGTTGTCAAGCCACCTTTTGACCACATCCTAGTGTTTGATGAATGTGTATAAGGCCTCAATCCCTAAATCATATATTTATATTATGTCCAACAACCTTTATTCTATTTTATCACTTGGATCCATCTAGCCCTACATAAACTAATAAGTGGGTAATTTTAACATAATTTGGAATATAGGCTTACATCCATACACCAATAGATAAGTTAAATCTCTAAGGGATTGCTTATGTCTAATCTAATCTACCCAAAGGGAATACTTTATAAAGTGTACCAATCCTTAGGCTTGTCTCCATCTAACTTCTTCATTACATCAATCATATTTTTATTCATTGATTTTTCCAGTCATTTCCCTAAAGGTAATGGTTAGAAGCTAACTTGATAATAATATGGTTGTCATGTGCCCACCCAGTAAATTCTACTAATATAAAATCTAGTCCATTGTCATAAACCAAAGAAATAGGTGTACCAAATTTGCTTTTTATGTGTTCCTCCAAAAACTGAATCACATCTTGTGCTCTACAATTCTTTATGGGTATGGCTTTGGTCCATCAAGTGTAATAATTTGTATTAGTAAGTAGAAATTTATGGCCTACTAAGGAATTAGGGTTGATGACACCAATGAAGTCTAAACCTCATTAGTTTAATGTCCTTTATTCAAAAATTAGTTGTAAAGGCATTGATGCATGTATTTCTCTCTTGGCTAAACTTCGTAATTAATGGCATGTTCTCACATGAGAGTGAGCATCCTTGAAGATTGTTGGCTAGTAATAGCCCATTCTTAAGATCTTATGGGCTATGGTATTCCAATAAGGATGATAAATACTTATTTTTTTATGACACTTCACTAAAAATTCCTTAGCTTCATCTGTAGATACACACTTGAGATAAATACCTTCATAATTTTTTTTATAGAGGACTTCTTTCTTAATCACATAATGAGTATCCTTAAGCATCAAATATCTTCTTCTCTCGCTATTGAGCTCAAGGTAACAAGTTCCTATAAGTAAAAACTATATTATATCAATATACCATTCTCATTTAGATACTTGAGCTTCACATAACTCTTCAACTATGATACATAGATCTGGTTTAGTCATAAGTTGAACAATGCCTTGCCCTAAATGATCTTTGTAGGCTTGATCTCTATCTCAAAATATTGAATCTTGGTCATCCATTTGCCTCATCATTATCCTAGCTCATTAAATTAAAGGGTGAGATTAACAATAAGATTCAACATGATGATAATGAATTTATTCCTCAAGATTTAGTGTCAAAAAAAATTCGTAGCTTTGACAAGGGCAAAAATATATTTATCAATTATAGAGTTATTAAATTTTGTACCTTTTAGGTTTGTGATCATGAACACAATTGGATTATCAATCTCATCCTTATTCTATGTGATGGTAGTAGTAATCCTATATTTTAAATCAAATGAGTATAAGTAAAAATATTTATTGAAATTTGGACTAATCAACACTAAAGCTTGTGAAATTGCATTTTTAATGTCCTGAAAGGAATTTAAATCTTTAATTGTCCAATGTATTTTAGCATCTTTCTTGAGCATGGAATTTAGAGGTCTCATGATCTCTACAAATCCTAAGATTAACTTCCTTATGAAGTTAATATTTTTGAAGAATGATTTAAGCTCTTTCTTACTATTTATTGGCTGAATTTTTGAAATTGCCTAAATTTCGTTTAGATCCCATCCTTGGCGATCATGTGACCAAAAATATTTCCTTCAGTCACTCTGAATATTCTCTTTTTTGGGTTTAATAAAATACCAAACCTTCTAAATATTTTGAATATGGATTGTAGATGACTTATGTGATCCTTTTAATTCTTCAAAAATACTATAAGATCATCCATCTAGATGGTTATGTATTTTCCTATCAGACCTTTGAAAGCATGGTCCATGGTGCATTGAAAGGTTTCTCCTATGTTTATTAGGCCCAATGACATCCTCTTATATGCATAATTTCCCCACTTTATGGTGAATGTCATCTTCATTCTATCCTCATATTGTACCAATACTTGAGTGTAGCCTAAAAATCGATCTAGGAAGGACATCATTTTAGATACACTTACTATTTGTATCACCTCATCTAGAGAAGGTAGGGGATAATTTTCCTTTTTAAAAGACTTATCTAGGTTCCTAAAATTGACACATAATCTAATCTCACCATTATTCTTTCTTATTGGGACTAAATTGGCCACCTAATTAGAATGTCAGACTAGAAGATGATTTTTACATTTAAAATCTTTTCCACTTCTCTCTAAATAAGAGGCTTTAGGGTAGGATTGACTGGTCTTTGTTTTTGTCTAAATGGTTTGTGATCTAGATTCAAGGGAATCATATGAGTGATGACATGAGGGTCATAAACTTTTAGATCTTCATATGTCCAAGTAATGACATAATTATATCAGGTGATCAAATGCTTTACTCATTATCTCTCTTTTAGGGTGTAGCTAAGACTGATATTAACATAGTGTAGCTTGTGCTCATCTCTTATATTTACCTTTTTGAAGTCTAATTAATTAGATTTTGTCTATCTTAGCTATTGTACCTGAGTATCCATGTTGAATGGTATTTTTAAGGAGACCAACCAAATTAGAATTTGATTCTCTTTAAGCTAAATGACACCCTCTTTGTTTGATTCCTCTTGAAAGAGGTGATTAATGTTCTTATCATTGATGATTTAGAATTTGAATTCCATTGAATTGGTTAAAAACTAGAAATTTTTTTGGTCATCATTAAAGAACTAGAAATTTTCTACGTTATCTAGAATAAAATGGTAATGTACCAATTTAAGTGATAACTTTTGTACCTTAAATTCTTATACTAGCTCTAGATTAGTAGCATCAATAACTAATGAATAAATGGTTTAATTTTTCTCTTTGGTAAGTGATACGATGTTGAAAGCTTCAAATATTTCAATTAGGTTCCATGTTCTATGCTTATATCCTTTAAAATATGACATCTTGCATTGATATGTATTTTTGATTTGGTGGACCACTACCTTTGAGTTACCAAATACTGATATCTAATTCATGTTATTCTTGAGTTCAAACTGTAATCCTTGAACTAAAACCCTACACTAAAATCTATTGTTAGTGTATGGAAATTACAACCTATATGTTGCCAAGAATTTTTTACCTTATAGATCAATGAACTTGATTCCCATGCCTAATCCTTGCTTGGATCTAGTGTCATCAAAGTGTAGCATTCATATATGATTGGAACATTTAGGTTATGGATTTTGTACTTGATTATAAATAGTAAATGTATAAATACCAAGGCTAGGAGACTCATACTTTACCTCATAATTCTTGGTGTTATACTCCATAATGGGATATTTCATTCTCAAATCTCTATCAATTTTGATTTTATTCATAAATCCTCTCCATGGTAACGATATATGAGACAAGTCCATAGAGAGATATTCGTTAAGTTTTTTATATCAATTCCTACTCAATAGAAAATAGTAGCCTTTAGGTATGTCCACCACTAAAATATCAATGGTCATTTAGAATCTTGCCTTAGATGTTACTTGAATGCACATATTATTTAATTTTATAACTAATGGGACCATTGTCTTATCTAATTATGAAACTATCCTCTTTGAAGTACTTGGCATCAAACCAAGCTTTTGACATATGGATGTAGACATGATAGTTGTAGATGCTTCATAATCAACTAAATAGTTATGAATGTTCTTACCAAATGCTTGGATAGTCAGTAATAAGGGTGTAACTTCTAGCTTGTTCTTGTAAATGATGTTGGTGTTAGATGCTTTCATTATATCTGTAGATGCTTTCACTTTTTCCATAGGTGTCTTTCTAATAATGGACTTATAACACATCTCCTTTTGTTTCTTAATCTAAGATAAATCTTAAAGAGTTATATTCACCTTGATCTTCTTCATATCCTTAACAATGTTGTATCCTCTTATGCTTGGTTCTTCCTTGCTCTACTGCTGATTGATCCCCTTTGGATAGGGTGGATCATTATCTACTTTGGGATTAGGAGGAATCATCATGGTATTTAGAAGAGTTGATGTTGTGAGTGGATGATTATTCCTTAAATTGTATCCACCTCTATGAAACTACTATAAAGTGTGAACTCTATCCATGTTATCCTCAAACTCATTATCATCTTCACCTAGAAAAGGAAACTCATGAGTTTCAAATAACATGGCAGTGCTGAAAGAACTAAGATTTGGATGATGCTCAAGTGGATTATGTATCTGATCTTGTCTAACCACCTTTCTTTGAAATATTTTGAATGTTGCACAAAATTAAATGTAGTTGAGCTCACCATGATTAGAAGTATTATGAATTCTAGACCAATTGGGAAGATTTTTATCTACTATGTTGATCTCAGAAATATTTTAAAAATTTTCAAGCCTATTGAATAGTCTATTATATCTCTAGATATTAGTATTCTGATTGCTAGTTGGACTATTTGCATTTCCCATCTTCATTTACATATTCAAGAAATCATTGCTCAAATTTTGATCCATCCTATAAATAAAATCTAGTTATACCTTTTTAGAATTGGTAATTTGTAAAATAGTAGTGGGAAGTGTAACTATTTTCTAGTTCTTCTAATAACCATTGCCCATTGCATGATTGTTCAAGTAACCAAATTTGGCTATATTATCAGCATTTGTGGAGATAATTTGTACAGTTGGTTCTAATTGAATGCTAAGATTTTTTGTCTTGCATGTAAAACTAGATTTAGTGTTATAAAACCATTATTGACATTAAATGCACCAAGTGTCTAAGGATTGACCTACCTATCTATGGTGATAGCCTCTTTGAATGATAATTCCAAGGTGTTAGTTGTAATTTCTCTTTTCAAGAATATGGTAGTGATACGGTCCAAGGTGTTCTTATACATTTCCAATGCTAATGTTACCTCTAGTTTATATCCTAAGGTTAAAAAGTTGTACATCTTCTTCCATCTTACATTGAAAGAATGGATGAGCTCATTAGGTTCCATCTTCATACTAGTGAAGTGTTTTTATACCAAACTAAGATGGGTGACCTATTCAAACTTCACAACAAAATATTCTTAACATTCATCCCATGAAGTGATGGAATCTTTTGTTAGATTTAAATACCAATCATAAAAATCATTTATCAAATTAAAAGAGAATAATATTCATGGAATATCCTCATCTACAACATTCATTAATATTAAATCATATTTAACTTATTTGATATGTTCTTTTGTTATCCTTACTCCTAAAAGAAAAAATGATCAAAATTACATTTTAAGATTCTAAGGCAAATCATGCACATCTTTTGGGATGGTGATAACATATCTAATTAACCAAGGCTATTGTTGAGCCATTGATTGACTAATAGGTAAAGTGTTTCTTATGGGTAACGGCTTCCCTACTAGAAGGGGATTGTTTTGAACCTAGACTAATAGCATAGTTCTAGGTCTCTTATGATTTGACAAGGGTGAGACTAATAAACTAGCCTAGAAATTAGATCTACTCATTCTCTTGGGTGACTCCTATACAAATCTACACAAAGGATAACTATTACTATTGGGGGTATTTTCCATCCTTCTAGTGTTAATTAACTGTTGACATGGGTTTTATGGACACCATAGTTTTAATGAGGTGGCCTCCAATATTTTAAGATCTCAATGAAGGTAAAAGCCACTTTAGGGCATGAGTTTTAGGTATATATTCTATTATAACATGTTGATGGAATAGCAGGTACAACATGTAGGTTATTAACAAGGTTTTTGGATGGAGGTGTGGTTCTTAATAAGGATAGTGAATCTTTATGTGACTTGGATGGGTACCTGGTTGCTAATCTAGATTGGGTAGATATTAAAATAATCTCAAAAAGGAGGTAAGGGTAAAGAAAAAGATAAATCTTCTAAAATTTTCAATAACTAATCCCTTGGCTAGTTTTTAAAAGGACAAGTGATCTCAAAACCTATGCCTATTACTAGTAACAATTACACACACATAGTTAGACATAAATAGGAATTTTAAGGAGATAAATATGAAAGAAATTTATAAGCCTTAGACAAGTATTTCCCCTTTTAGAGTTAGCCATTTAGCCATTACACACCCTTAATCAGGAGATTATGGCTCAATCTAGTAAATTATTTGAGGCAATTGTTACAAACACACACAAAATACTACATCTAAGAAAGCACTCATGCACAATCAGAATTATGAATCAATTTGAACTTGACTATCTTAACCAGTATATTTACCAATCCTTCAATAGTTTTTGGACATATATAGATTTGTATATCAATAAAAATAATCAAGAATCCATTTGAATCTTTTTCACACTAAAGATTATTGAAACATACAACCAAGAAGTAAGAACTAATTACATAGAAATCAGAAATAAAATACACAAACACATTCATTGATAATCAAAACTAATGTTCCTCCTATATTTAAAAATTCTCTGACAAAAATCCAAGTTGGATTATAATTGTTTATATAGACTTGGGGAAGGGGTCACCTCATCCTCCAAGCTCATGCAAGGTCATTACATGTGATAGTCAGAACATGAGTTCTAACTATGGTCTAAAACCATATAAGAATCTTCTTATAGTTATCTATTTAAAAAAGACTTTGCCAAAGCTATGCAACATGTGCATTTGTATAAAGATAGGGGTAATTTATTTAAAATTATGGCTCGAACTATATGTAAACTATAGAATATGAACCATTTTTAAAAACTAAACATGCCTCATTTTATAGGTTTTGATAACAACTACTGATATTTTAGATTAGACACCTTCAAATTGAACTCTAGCATATGATTGAAAGACCAAAATAACTATACCAATGTTTTAGAACTAGTGACATTACCATTAGTCATGACTAATCTTAACTTTCATTGCATGCTTACCCATGCTTTTTATAAAATTTGGATCTTCATTTTTACATTTTCCATTCAATTTAAGACATGCATGTTCATATTCTAGCTTAACTATGAGACCCAATGTCTATTGATAAATATAGATCAAGTGTCTAAAGATATATTTATTTTATCCATAATGCCCTACTAGATTTTAAAGTATGACATGTGTCAATACCTGATTGAGTTTAATATCTTTTAAAAGTCCACTTAGGACTTGTATTATTTATCCTTTACATGATAGAATGTGAGAATGCTACTTGGTAGCTCTTCACTAGTTTTGGGACCTTTGAAAAGTCCATGTTGATCTCACACCATTGATATTTATGTAGTGGTCTAACATGGTTCATTAGATTTTAATGATTTTGGCTCATTGACTCCTATGTGCTTAACACATGTCATTCCCTATTTTGTTCTATTTCATATATGTGCCACTTGGTAGCTTCTCAAGGATTTTGAGCTCTATGTATTAGGCTCCCTACTTCTTCCCATAGATCATTGGATCTGTATACTAGGATCCCATAATGGTGACATTTATCACTCTCAAAGAGCTTTGAAATTTCAACTCATTCTTAAATCATTTGATTAAATGGGCCCAAGTAGATGTGGGCCATAGTATCTTGATTTGAATCCAAATGGGTAATTTATGAGGTTAAATTTGACATTCATGTGACCATCAAATAACATCCTCGTGACCATTAAATTATTTCCATGTGATTGTCAAATTTAATTCTTTAATTTATCCATTATCAACATTAAATGTGATGTTTTCACAACCAATAAATGATTTCCTCACAACTATCAAATGATGTCCATGTGAATGTCAAATTTAATTTCATAAATTGGACACATGTCATTTCCTCAAGACTCCTTGATCCTATAAACATAAGAACAAAATGACTTAGCATAATACTTTTTGAAACATATATATAAAGGACCCTACATGAATATTCTAGCCTAAGGTCTTAGTATTAGTAAAATATGATTAAGGCCTAGGCTAAGAATATATAAAAGAGATCCTATGTTTAATCTCAATGACCTAACATATAAAAATATGATTTGGACCCTTGGATAAAATATTAAATCAATCTCAAGATAAAAAATGTTCTCTAAGCAAGGGTGCTACTTGGTAGTATCGTATTGTCTCAGGGTAATTATTGTAGGGGAATTCTTTCAAGACTTTTATGAGGGAATTGTTTTGGACAAAATGTCCATAATAATTCTCTTGAAAAGATCATTTTTATAAGACAAAATGTCTAAGACACAAAGTATGAATGAATTTCATTAGGGGAATTATTTTAGATAAAATGTTCATAATAATTTTCTTGAAGACTCAATTCTCTCAGACAAAATGTCTGAAAGAATGTTTGAAGGGATGGTCTCAAAATGGCCAAAGGGTATGATGTTTCAGAAACAATTTCTAAAATAATTGGCTGAAGCATAGAATGCCTAAGATAAAAGTCTTGAAGGAATTGGTTGAAGGGTAGAAGGCCTAAGACAAAAGTCCTAAAGGAATTAGCTAAAGGGTAGAATGCCCATGACAAAAGTCTCAAAGGAATTGGCTGAAGGGAAAAAGGATCACATGAAAATGTATTGAAGGGTAAGTGGTCACTTTAAAAATCCTAAAGGTCTTTTTCAAAATATCTAAAGGGTAAGTTTTCACATTAAAAAGGGCTAAAGGGTCATTTTCAAAATGTCAAAAGGGCTAGTTTCAGAATTCTAAAGGGCATGTACCCTTAGGTGAATTATTTTTGGATTTTTTCATCCAAAAAAACATTCGAGACACAAATTTAAAATGAATTAGTTGAATGGAAAAAATCTCAAGACAAAACTCTGAAGGATCTACTTCATACGATAAAGAGCTCGAAGGATCTACTTTATACGACAAAGAGGACCCATGACAAAATTCTTGAAGGGTAGGTCAGTAAGGCAAAAAAGGAATTTCAAAAGTCTTGAAGGAATTATATTAGGTAAAATGGCCATAATAAAAGGTTGAAGGACAAATTGTAGAAATCTTAAAGTTTAGGTTTAGAAGGTCGAATGGATTTTCAAAAGTTCTAAAGGGAAATTTTAAAATGCCAAAGGGTCATTTCAAAATGTCAAAAGATACTTTCTATCTAGAAATAATCCAAATGGTCTACTTCGTAGGGCATTCATCCATGACAAAAGTCTCAAAGGATATACTTCATAAAGGTTGAATGGATATTCAAAAATTCTAAAGGGTCTATTGCACAAATCTTGAAGGGTAGGTTCATTTCCTTGAGGAAAATGTCTTGAACAAAATGTCTGAAGGATCAGTTTCAAAGGAAAAAGTCTTAGGATAAATTTCATAAATTAATTTTAAAATTCTAAAGGGTACATTCAAAAAAATATATAAGGGAACTTCATAATGGCCAAAATGACCACAATAAATGGTCTAAGGATCCTTTTCAATAGCAAAGGGGCTTGGAAAAAAATCCTAAAGGTTAAGTCCCAAAGGACAAAGGATCTGGGACAAAAGTCCTGAAGGGTAAGTGGAAGGGCTTAAGGGTCTACTTCATGGAAAAAGTGACTAAAGGATATACTTCATAGGGTAAAATAATCTAGGATGAAAGTACCAAAGGTTAGTTCCATAGGGCAAAGGACTGTAGACCCAATTATTTTAGGGGAATTATTTTGGAAAAAATGTTTGAAACAATTACCCTAACATATATAGGTCCATGAAAAAGTACCAAAAGAATAATTCCTAAGGGGATAAGAAATTTAGTCCATAAAAACATAAGCTCACAACAATTAGCTTGAATTAACAACCCTAATAGAATAAAAGATTTAGTCTATGGAAACACAATAACAATGCCATCTTCTAAACATATAAAAGGGCAAATCTTGATATTTTCCCAAAATTTGCATAAACATATAGAAAAAGGGGATCAAAATCAAGAATATAATTTGAAAAAAGTGGGTCCTTATTTCTTAGGGAAAGAAGGGTGATGTTGAGTACAACATAATTCATTTTCTATTATTTACTATCTTGAGAAAAATAGAGCTCTAAGAGACCTAGTGAGAGCATAGAGGAATAGGATAGTGAGGAGATGACAAATAAGATAGGGAGGATGCATAATACCCATAATGAGTGTAGCATAGATAAGTAATTGAAAATATCAAAATTTTAAGGATTTTATTTAAAATCAAGTGTTTTATAGAAATTTCACAATTAAAAAAAATCTAGATACCAAAATGAACCTTAAGAAATTTTTAGAGACATTAGAGGTCAAATAGGGTATTAGATAAGAAGGATTTAGAGAAATAAATTCCCAAGGAATTTATGGTAATTATTCAAAAAGTCATCACAATAAATGAACAAGGTTGACCAAGTCAACTTAGTTTGCAGAAGACAAAAAATTATTGGGCCAACATAGTAGAAGGTGGATGACTTAATTTATTTAGGAAGGGGGATGAATAGTACTATGTGGTTGAGTTAGTTGTTTCTCAAGTGGCCAATATAGTACTATAGGGTAGAAAGAAGGTAGACTTACTATTGTAATTTAAAGGGTGGCTGACTTGGTACTATGTGGCCAACTTAGTTATTTCTTAAGTGGTCTATATAGTACTACAAGGAAAATAAAGGGGCTAATATTGTACTATTAGGCCATAAGCTCATTGACTTAGTACTGAAAAGGTTGATGGAGTTTGGAATAGGTTAATTTGGTATAAAATGAATAAATTAAAGAAAACTAGGTTATTTTTGTGAAATTTGTAAGAATGTATTTTGATTATGAGTGATATATATCTAATAAATCCAATATTATTTGATATTTTGTAGAGACACAAGAAATTTTGGTAATTGGTTGATGTTTCATGGCTACCTGATTTATTGGAGTACTTGAAAAATGTGGATAGAGATAGAATGGTTGTGTTGGGATTGGGAGGCATCATGAAGATGAGATGCATCCCACTGAGTGTTGATCTCATTATCATGTTTCTCAATGCTTGGGAATGATTGACCAACACATTTTGATGGGTGGTAGATGGGGATACCATAAAGGTAGGTATCACATTGGAAGACATCCATGCTTTTTTGGGACTACCTATAAGGGATGACAGTGATCACAAGAACATTAGATGATCTAGGGGATATATAAGAATTATCATATTGGGTGATGTGCTCAGATAGGATCTATTTAGGACTAAGGATGAGCTTGTTTGAAGCATATATTGAATATATTATAGATATTTAGAAGGTTATGATTATACTTATGATATCATGAGTGTTGTGTCACAAGTCAGATAATAAGGTACCACTATATATGATAGCCTTATGTTAGCCTATTTTGGATCAGGGGGCACTCTATGACTTGGGGTCTATCATCTACACTCGAATCATGCATGATATGTATGGGATTCCTTAAAATGGAAAAATACCATGGGAAAAGTGGTACTGTTGATCACTTAGATATATGAGAGGTTCCTAATGTATCATCCAATTGGATTACCTCAAGTTATGATATAGAGATAAGATTAGGTGGCACAAGCTATACCCCATATCTTAGTTCTATAGACAGTCACATGGGGAGAAATTGTGTGGCATTCTTATTCACATATTGTGACTATTTGTCCAAGTTGGGTGATTATGGTGCTAAGGTTGACTCAAGTATGTATCACAAGTTATTATAATTGGTGGGTAGGGCCATAACTAGTGGCACATTTTTAAAGATATTTTGGACTCCCACACCTAGAATATCTTATAATAGTTCCCACATTCTAGGCATGACATATAAGAGAGCTGGGGGGAGAGGAGGAGGAGGATAACTAGTCAAGAGACTGGAGATTAGGTTATGGCACATGAGACCATAAACTAGTCAAGCATGACATCTAGTAAATGTAGGAAGAGATGGCATGGATGTGGATTTAGGGGTGTATTAGGTAACACATATATAGCCATAGCTAGAGGAGTAGAGACAACCTTAATCACACCACTTATGGAGATTCTAGTGATAGGATCAATCATAGAGGATAGTTATCTAGGATGACCCATTAGCTAGCCTAGGGTAGAGTTAGTCTATAGAGGCACCACTGAGGAGAGGCTTGAGACATGTTTGAGTGGTGAATATAATTATTAATTTGATTGGGAGGCATCCCATAGATAAGGTTCTTGGGGGATAGCATAATGTAGAGACCATGTTTGGTGGATGAGAGGATGGGGAGATGGTGGTAGGTTACATTAGGATAGGTAAGAAATGTTGTAATATTTAATTTTGATATAAAATACTAGTTATATATGATGGTAGATAGATAAATTTTGAGATGTATATGGGATTTAATATTTATCTGGTTTAATTTTTTTAGATCGTATGGCTGAGGAGATTAGATGGGGATCCCTATTTATGGGAGTATACCATGATATTCTAGATGGGGTATTGGTACTATATGACCCCACCACACTAGATGATCCTATGGTACCATCTTCCCTAACTTAGGTGAGCTAGTTTAGACTGGTAGGGGAGGTCATGAGGTAACTATAGGCACATGAAGATGGATTTTATCCATTGATAGGGGTGGGAATAGGAGAGGTACATGCTTGATAGTACTTGTCTTAAGAGATATATGTGCATATGTCTACCACTATCTAGTTGGGATAGGCTTAGGCCTAAGTTACTAACTTATAAAGATAGGTAGTAGGGTTGAGATCTCAAACAACCTCATTACATCACACTATGCATAGGGGAAAGTTTGAGGCAAGGACACAAGATAGACATGATGGATCTCAACATAGGGTTCGAGTGATATATGTTGGTACTATTTGTATTTAAAATACATGATATATATAGAGATATTATATTTTGATGGTTAGATGTTGATATCATGAATTATATTTTGGTTTTAGTTGTTAATGCATGGATATGTTTCTTTTTTATCACATGTATTTTTATTTTGTTGTATATGATATGTTAATTATATGTGTAGTGTTTTATTTTCTATCATCATGTAACATGCATGGTCAAAAAGAAACATGAAAAAAAGACTTAGAAAGGTATAATTAATCAAAAATAAATATACTACACACTATGTCATGATAGGAAATGTGTAATAATAAAAGATGACTGATTATAAGAAACCAAAAACATGGTAAAAAAGAGGTTTTTTTTTTAAACTATAAAAAAATTAGCACCAAATTAAAGTAAGTAAAATCACACTAAATCACATTGGGAAGTATGAAAATATTGTAATAAAATAGAAATCACATGAAAGACCAACGGTTTAAAAAAATCAATTAAGCTAATTAATCATAATAAATCATGTTGGGAAGTATAAAAGAGAAACAAAATTTGTAAAATGGTCTTAAATTAGTCACACTAATTCAAGTTGGGAAGTATGAAAAACATTAAGAAAAATGGTTGGATTCTTACATGCAATTAGAAAATAAGAAGATAGAAGATGAAATATTAATGAAGTAAGAATAAAACATAATAAATCAATATGGGAAGCATGTAAATGATATGTAACTCATAATCAATCACATCTTATCTCATATTTGACACATGTAATTTCATTTTTACTTGGGTATTGGAATTTTTATTTAGGAAGGCCAGGTCCCACCCATAATCTTACACTACAATTCACAAAGGAAACACCAAGGAGATTAAAATTATGTGAAAATATGGTAAAATGGGATGTTTTTAATGGTAATGTGAAAATTTTGGTAACTTTTGAGGAAGTTTAGGTCCTATCTATGGTTTTACACTGCAAGTCATAAATGGAACCCCTAAGGAAGTGATCAGTAAATAAAATAATATTTCTTAAGGGGAAATAATAGGCTTTTAGGGAGTGAAGAAATGGATGTAAGAATCATAAAATATGCATCTTATGATAATAATTTATGATACATGAGCCACACTAAGGACATGAGAAGACACTTAATGACTAGTGATCATAAATATATAGAGGATACCTATTCACTATAGCCACAAAGTTGTGTAGGAAAATTAATGTAGTACTAAGATCAAATCATGTTGGTAGTTTTGGGAAAGAAAAATTAAAATGGACATACCTTCCCACGATGTGTTCCCAATTCTTAAGGACCCTTATAGATCCATTGATCTACTATGAAGATTGGGTACTTTCATGAGAAAGTAGGCAGCACTAAAAGATTTTCTTATTCTCCTTCTCTAATCTAATAGCCTATTATACCCCAATAGACCATGGATCTATCATGAGGGTAATTTTTGAGTTTTATATTAAATTTAGAGAAAATATAAGTTCTTATAATCATGTATTTTTATGTGATTTGAATTTTTAAATTGTTGAATGTTTTCTTTTAGATCATTGCCTTTTGTTAAATGATTTGGTTTTTGAATTTTTATGGATTTTAAGATTCCTTATACATCAACACTTAGAATGACCAATCATTATAGATAGAGTGATATACATTTATGAGTTTTAATATTTGTTTAAAATAATCTATTTATCTTTATATATGATTGACTAGAACACTTAGACTTAACTATGAATGATCATGTTATCTCTAGTCTCAACCATGTGTATGATTAGTTTGAAAAAGGTAATAAAGAAGAATAAGGGGAGATCTAAGGTGGACAAATAAAATGATATTATAATTCAATGAATTGCTTTCCAACTGATCACATGGTAAATAAGGAATGAATAAAGGGAACAAGGATTGTATAACCAAGTAACAATAATAATTATCCATGTTTATAGAGATAAGATAGAAAATAATCATGAAAAAGAATAAGGTAACCATAGAAAAAGAACTCAATAATAAAAAGTTTGTAATTATGAAAAAGTATCCATATAAAGCATAAGAAGAATAATGACATCATAAGCAACATGTAGTGTGAAACAAAAGTCACCATGTAAGATAGATAAGAAATATGACACTATATCAAATGACATAAAATATATAAATGTAAAGTTGGAGAACATATCCAATAAAAATGAGGAAATAAATGTAATAACACCATGTTTTTTCTCATAAGTTTTGATATATTCATCCACACATGTTATCCATGACATTCGATAAGTCTTTATGAAGCTAAACTTGTACTACAACCAAAGTCTCATCAATTTTTATGGAGAGTTGATAAAATACTTCACATTGAATCTCCTTGATGGAGAATGTAGGAATGTATAAAAGATCATATTGATAAGGGATATCATGTAAGGGATTCTCAGGAGATGAAATGGGAATGGAATCTATGGGAGATGAAGAGGTTACTAGTTTATAAGGGAAAGAGGATCTACATGTGAGGGACTCTTGGGTGGAGAAATAGTAGGTGGATAAGGAAGCATAGGTGGTAGAGGCACGAGGGAAGTAGTAGGAGCCATATTATGAGGGAGACCTATGGGAGGAAGTGTAATAAGTATAGGAATGGTTATGAGGTCAACTTTGAGATGATAGTAAAGAATAAAACATTGATTAGTGTGGTGTGTACTACATCGATGCTATGGATAATATAACTCCATATTTGGGAAGATATTTATGTAACACTTTAAGGGGAGGTATAAAATTGTTTGTGGGTTGATGAGTGGTGGCATGCAAGGTGTTGATATATTTCCACAAACTATGATAATGTGTGGATCAATGATTATCTATGTCATGGAAGAAATAAATACACTTGTTAGTAGACTTTTAAAGTGTACTAATAAGAGGAATGGAAATGGAAGTTAAGGAAGACTGGTATAATGAATAGTCTCTAGTCTAGTAACCAATAACTATATGAATATCATAATAATGATGATTGGATTAATTAGTGGACAAAGGAAAAATCTATAATAAAGGGAGTATGCCATCACCAAGAGAAGCTAAGGTTGGTAGAGAGACTAGGCAAGGCTTGACTGAAGGAGGAATAAGATCAAAAATAGGAAAAGACTCAGTTAGAGAGGGAGTGGGAATAAGATCCAAATTGAGATCAACTGATGGAGGGGTGGGATAGATATAAGGCTGAAGGATAGTCACAAGCATCTCAAGGATAAGTTAGCTAGAAGGATCTTTATATCTATCAAAGTGATAGGGATCAGTCATAGCATGATATCTAAGCATATTATATGAGGATATTTAGAAAATAAAGATGTACACACCATCTCTACCCTATGATCAAGAGGAAAAATGCTAAAATTAGGAATGATATAGGATGGAATGTTAGAAGATATTCTAAAATAATGAAGAAAAGATGAATGATAATTTATAATTTCAACATTTTAGCCCTGAACAAGACCTCCTAAGAATGTATCATCTAAGGTATATCCATCATCATAATTAGGTGTATGAATATCAATAACATAGGTAGGCATGACTAGGTCATTAAATGTGGTGTGATGAATGGAATGTTGAGTCTTAATTAAGACCAAAAGTATATCATCACAAGGTGGTTGAAGAGAATGAGGTTTTAAATAAGGGGGATGATAATAAATGAGATGAGGTGAGAGATATGAGGTTTCAATATTGATATTGATCTTGTCAAGCTTATCATCATTGGAATATAGGAGGATAGGGGGTATATTCTTAGTAAATTTTAGGTGACCATTGAAACCTTGGGTGGAATTGATAGGATAGTTAAACCATTGAGATTCATGAAATGGAATGTTTGGTAAGTGTTTAAGGGTAAGAATATTGAATACACCATGGTCTTAGAATTGTTAAAAATTCTAAGGATTAGTGTCACCTTGAATCATATAGATGGCTCCATTGTGAGCAAATGTGACACATTGGCAAGAAAAAGAGGCAACTTCTCTCATGTGACGAGTCCATGGATTTCCAGGCAAGATGTTATAGGATAGAGGAAAGTTGAAGATCATCAACTTCATGTGAATGGTAACATGTGGGATGGTGATAGAGAGCCACACATAGCCTAAGGGAGGCATTTACCTTTGATCATATCCTTGACATGTTATACATGTGGATTTAAGATTACATTCAAAATATCCAAGATTTTTTATAAAATTGAGAGAGTCAACACAAATTCTAGAACCCTCATCAATCAAGGCATGCTTGACTTGGATATCACCAATTTGGACACCAATAAAAAGAGGAGGATCACCCACATGAAGTAGAATCTCATTAGGGATCATAAAATCAATGGGGAATTTAAGGGAAAGAGAAGTGTCCATTGTTTCACTAACATGTATGGACATATATTCACAATGTTTTAAAATGCTATCTTCTAATCTAGATACAATGGTTTCACATCCTGCTAGGGGAGGATGAGGGATGTTCATTTTGAGAAAAAATTACATAAGATGATTATGATGATGTAAAGAATTCCTCATAAGTTAAATAAATAATATTTGAGATAGGAGATTAGTAAGATCTATAATAGGATCCCACTAGTCATAGCCCATAAGGGAACTATTCAAAAGAGGTGCATAGTGTTGAAGGAGGTCCTCAGAAGGTGGAGATAAAGTGCATGTGAATCTATGTTGATAAGATGTGGAAGGTTTAATTGGAGGACAATTTTAATGATTGATTTGAGAAGATGGGGTAGTTGATGCACGTTTGGTCTGAGAAGAAATGTTGATAAAAGAACAAGTATCATTAGTGATGGATAAAGATCTTGGAAGAATCATAGAAATTTTATGAAAAGTATTATCCAAGGGAGGTGTTGTAACTGGTTCATCAAAAGATATCAGGTCATATTTCTCCAACTATGTTAAGTGAGTTGGAGAAGAGTCTTGTATAACATAAAATGTGTGAGGTAATTAAAGAGTGTAGATGAGATGCAGATCAATGAGGGAAACCACCCTTCACATATTAGTAATATTAACCACATTATCTTTAGGAGTTGGGTCAAGAAGAATGTCAACATTATTGATAGAATGGGTAGGTTTGTTTGGGTTATCTTGGTGATTCAGAAGATGATATTTATAAATGGACAAATGAGCATTAACCTAGTTTAAACATTGATATTTAGTTTGTGTTTCATGATATTTGAAGGAAATGTCATAATCTTGTTACATTTATGAACTATAGAATCATGATCAAATTTGGGATGAAAAAGGAAATCCATAACCAAATTATAAAGTTTCCTACAAGTCCCATGAGAATTACCCCAACTATCATGAAACCAACAAAATTATTTGGATTATACTAAGATTTCATGAGATGAGTAAGATCAATTTCTTGTGGAAGAGGCCTTGGTAGATATTTTTGTAATTCTACTAAGGATAAAGGTTTATAAACATTGATGTTATTGGTTGAAGATAAATGAGGGTTAGGACGGGTAGCTTATTCCAAAGTTTGGTTGGGAATAATAGCTTGAATACTATGAATGATATCATAAGAATTAGTGGCACTATCATTTATATCATGACAATTCTTATTCTTGACTAACATACAAGTACCATATAAGGTTGGGATGGCTCGAATTGATGTATGAGGATATATTGATGCTTGCCTTGGTAAATTTCCTCTTCCAAAGTACATGGTGAGAGAGTATAAACCTGATATTACAACTTGGAAAAAAGAGCATTGGTAAACAAATGAAGGAGGTTGTCATCTATCATATTATGTTCACATTTTTTAGTCAAGGTGTTCCATTGTTTGATGAAATCTTGTACATTTTTAGTCTTAAGTTACTTACAATTGATAAAATGGGATATAGTATTCTCAAGGAGATCACTAGTTTGGAACTCTTACACTAGAGCATTAACTAAATATTTTAAACTAGTGATGGAATGAGATTTGAGTTGGTTGTACCAAACTAAAGCATCACCTGTGAGAGTCTTTGCTAATATCTTGGTAATGTCAAAGGTATTTAACTTGACCCAGTCTTCATATAGATTTTTAAATATTTTAAAGTGAAGAGTAGGATCAGTTTACCCATTGTATGTAATGGTAGGGGTGATACCTATTATATCAATATTATCAATTTGAGATGTAAGAGGCTCATTTTGAATGTTCTTCATTTATTTATTAATAAGATGAGTTTGAGAGATAATATTATCATTAGAATCTTGAAGAGGATGTGGGGGAAAATTTTGGTTATACAAGCCCCATGGAATCTATTAAGGGTAGGTTTGAATATGGATAAGATGATTTTGCATTTACATAATTTGATTTGAATTATTAGCTTGGAAATCATTCATTTTATTAAGAGTTTTAAATATGAGTTGATGGGCTTGATAAGTATTATTGGCATTATGTGAATCATTAGAATTGGTAGTAATGGCTTGGGTACCATTATGGGTGTTAGTAGTATCTTGAGAATAATTGTTGGTGAGGCACTAGTATCATGATTTTCTTATTTGGTATAAAAATGTACTAGAAAAGGGATGAGAGGATTTGGAACTAGAGGAATGGTTACTATGGGTATAAAATGATGCCCTAGTGGAAGAATTGAGAAGGGTGGGTATTGGAAGAGGCCCACTAGATATAGAACCTACCATGTTAGTAGAGATACTAGGCATGGAGGTGGAGGAAGTTAAAGAGGAAGATGTCATGGTATGAGAAGGGGTTAAAATAGAGGAAGAGTTTGAGAGGCAAATAATATAGTGTCTCCAAATTTGTGTGATAATGTGGCAGAAGGTGAATGGGTTTCTTTGACTTGACCACTTATCATGAGATGGTAAATAGTAGAAGGATACTTTCCTTAATGTTGAGGAAACTCATTAATTAATAAAATCACTTTTGGCATATACTCTAATTTAGGTTGATCCTCATATGAGAAGAGAGGATTTTGAAGTGAAGAGGAATGAGTAGGGGATCCATAGTTTATAGTGTAAGTGGATACATGAACATTACTTTCATCTAGGGTAGGAGCCACAATCTAATTATGGGAGAAGTTATTGGGGTTGGTAAAACTCATCATATCTATTGAATTAAACTTAGTGTTGTATTAAAATAGGAATTTCATGATGAAGGAGAAATACTAAGGAGGATAAATTTGATGCAAAAGAAAGGAGATAAGAAGGATACAAAGTTAACTAGGTTGATTGTGTTCTACAATCTAGGAGATAGACAAGAGTATAGGGTCAAGAAGATTGCCTTCGTACTATAAACAAGGTTTGAAAATTAAGATTGATAAGGATACAAGGCTGACCAGAATGATAGTGTACTACTGGCAAAGGAAAATATAGTCTATAAGAGACTGTGTCAAATAGAATGATAGTGTACTACTAGATAAAAGGTAGAAGAGTATAGAGATGACTAGGTTGATTGAGTGCTAAAGAAAGGAAAGAAGACAATGTGAGAAGGATACATAGTCAACCATATCAACTTAGTACTAATAACTTACTAGAAAAAGGGATACAAAGTTGAATAGGTTAACTTAGTACTATAACCTATTTTGTAAAAGGGATATAGAGTTGACCAGGTTGACTTAGTACTGTAGGCATGAAAAAAAATTCTATAAGAGACTATGTTGAAAAAAATGATAATGTGTTAAAAATAGGTAAATATTTTGAAAATGTAATTTAAATCAAGAAATGAAAGCAAACACAAAAATAATTGGATCAATGAGAATGATCTAATTGGCACATAGCAGAAAACCTTACACCAAAATTTGCTAATGCAAGTTTTTGTAATACAACATACAATGAGCAGAGAGTAAGAAATCAACTAAAAATTAAATTCTAACTAAATGGTCATCCTGAGTGTTGTTAAATTATTATAAAATGTTATTCTAAGTGTGATAGGGAAGTTGGCTGAAAATAGTGAACTAGAATGTAATCTATGGATGGTTTCAAAAAATTTAGGATAAAAGTGATCTATGTTGGAAATGGTAATATATTTTTATTGGGACCTACCCCCTCACTTCATAATCCCAAAGTGATAAGGGTGTCATGTGCTTTGCCAATATATACCATTAACCACACATTTATACTAAGCTAGAAAACTAATTCAACTTCCCCTTTGGTTATGAAATCTTAGTAGGTAGGCCTTAAGAAGACAAATTTTAAATGCATTTTGAGTATTTTCTAGTTTGGTATTGTGTGTGAAAAATAGAAAAATATATAAATTAATTGGCAATTTGAAAAACCACCAAATTACACTATATGAGCTACTATAAGCATGTAGATAGTTGAAAATGAAAGTGTGAATTAATTACTAGAATATAGTTATTAATTACAAAATTAAGAATGGTAAAAAGTTGGTTTAGATGATAATATATGAAAACATTATAAATAAAGTTGATTGAGTTGCTACTATTCTATACAAACAAGAGTCTTTAAGAACTAAGTTAACCAGGTTGACTTAGTCTTTTAGATAGATGATAGGCTACCGAACTAAGTTAACCAAGTCAACATAGTTTATTATAGGATTATAATTTTTAATAATACAAACTCACACAAAATATATCTATAATGAAGTAGTAAATTGAAATAAAGAGAAATAAAGGAACCTTGGTGGGTTAGAAGATGTTGAGGATTTCAAATTTTCTATTGAATTGACTTTAATGCTACTTGAAAGTTCTTCCATTTTAGTTGACTTGGTTGACCTAGTCCTATGAAATCCTAATAAGCTGATTAAGTTGAGCTAGTGGAGTTAATTTGTTAACTTGATGGTGACTAGAATATTAAGTCAACTTATTCAGTATAGTCTACTATTCTAGATGTTGATTGGGAGACTAAGTCAACCTATTCAACATAGCTTTTTTTATCTAGGACTGAATAAGAGTAATATGTATACCTTCTCAATCTAGTAACCTATATCTAATGAAGACTTGAATAGAAATAATAGAGTTGATTCAGTGCAATTATGTGTTAAACCTATAAATAGAAGTTAAAACTATACTTGCTTGGTCAACCTAGTATCACAAATATAGAAAAATTATAAAATGGTAGAAATTAAAAATGTGAAATAAAACCTATAAGGTTAATATTCATGGTGGGTTCACTAGAATGTATGCAATGGGAGATATAATAGATCTATAAATCAATCCTATCTCAAAGAATATAGATCTTACTTATACTTATGATTGGGGATACATTAGATAATTAGGGTCATGACAAATATGGACCTGATAGACCTCATAAAGGGATATCTTACCATAATAATATCACTAGGGAGGGTTCTAAATCCTTCAATCAAGTAAAACTATGGAATAACCCTAACTAGGTCATATGTTTTCATATTCACTAAACTAATAAGAATTAAATACAAATTTAATCTAGTTCTCACCAAAGCTTGTGGCATAAAATGAGGGTAATAAGCGATAAAATTAAACATACATATGAGACATATATACTCACGTCGATGTATACAGAATCCTAATTCATTGAAGATAAGTGCAAATGCATGTGTGTGTGTGTGTGTGTATATATATATATATATATATATGTATGTATATATATGTATGTATATATATATATATATATATGTATGTATATATATATATATATGTATATATATATATATGTATATATATATATATGTATATATATATATATATATATGTATGTATATATATATATATGTATGTATATATATATATATGTATGTATATATATATGTATGTATGTATATATATATGTATATATATATATACATACATACATATATACACACACACACACACACACACACACTCTTACAAAGGAGGAGCAAAGTTAGGAATACTTACCATTAAAGACAAACCTACCAAGCCTCAGTATCTCCCTTGGCCAAGGTGATTCACAAGAGGTTGTTGTGGTATATTGGGATGTTAATTACAAATCAGATCTAGGCCACACAACCTATCAATTTATCCAAAATACTTATCCACAAGATAAGATCCATAACTCTAAATAAAGTATGAAACCCTAATCTTGCTCCTCAAGTAGAATAGTGGATAAGCAAATGCACAATATATCTTAATTATTATTCTCTTCTCTTAGAAATGGAAAAATGATTATATTTATATGAGTGGATCTAACCATAAACCATTTTGAAAGTTTTATTCAATAAGGTTGACCCAATCAATCTAATATTATAATTGACAATTAACTAACTAGATCATGGACTAGGTCAATTAGGGGATGGCCTAGACCCTAATAAGTTTTATCATTAATAATACAAGGTTGATGTGGATAACATAGTCATGTAGACTATCAAAAATGGGATAGGTTATGGAAATGGTTAATGAAGGTGGTAAAATACTATAAGAGTGTGTAAAATGGGAGACAAAGCTTAAGGGAATGGTTTTTAAAAGACAAGTGTGTAGATAACAAGTGGAAAAAGGGACAACAATCCTATGAAGTACCAACTATTAGAGGTAAAATCACTAATAGGGGTAAATTAGTGATGTAATATAATCCAATTCAATTCCCAACTCTTAAACATTCACCATACATCAACTTCATCAAGCAACATAAACATGAAAGTACATACATCCAAAGCATGCATCATATGAACACATCATATATGTGGGAAACCTTATTAGGAGATAAAACCCACTAAACCTTGAAATATGGAATACAGTCCTATAAAATAAGATCCAACATTTATACCATCACCAACTAATCAAAAAACATGCATCCCTTAGTTTAGTGAGACACCAATCCCATAAGGAGTTATTATCCCTATCTAGTTGAGCACCCACAACAACTAAACCTTTAACAGGTTTTAATTAGGAGGAACCAAAACCCTAATAAATAAAGCACCCACTCATCTACTTTAGTAGATCAACTTGAAAACCTATTGCTACTCTTCAACTAATGATGATCACCTTTGTCTGCACTCTTCACCTCTAATATCTCTCAAGCTACCTTTAGGGCTAACTTACTTAAACTACCTCTTTTAGGCTCATTAGGTCTAATGACCTATGTGTCCTCCTAAATCAACTTGATTACATAAACATGTCTAATAATTTTTTCACTTTGATGGTCCTATCTGACATGTACCTTCTCTTTCAGAGGTTCTCTCATTTTCTTAAATCCACACATACACAACTAGCATAATTAGTCCAATTATGTCTTGTATATATACCACTCTCTTTCTTTATCCCATATTTTTTAGCCAATATGATTTACACATTTTAAACACACTCAACATAGGTCCATACACATATTACATGTGATAATCACACTCTTCATAGGTCAGTAATTACCTTTTTAGCCCCTCAACCACCATTATGTCTTGGTGAGACCTAAAATAGCTAAGCCTTTAGATGTGAGACTACTTGGACCACATTAATAATTTACCAATGCTTTTAAAACCTCACATATGTTTAAATTATCACATTTATTATTTTTTAGTGTTTCCATATCACCTATAACTCAACCTCATACCTTGAACCAAGCCATTCTTGACTGCTCACCAATAGGCCTAGAAATGTAGAAAAGCCTATCATATAGAACTAAAGCATACAAACACTTTTCTCAATCAATAGACTCAACCAAATGCATGAATATATAATATATGACTTATGAAACATCTCCATGTCCATTTATTATTCAAATATACTTAGAACTCTTTCAATTTACCTCTACAAGATGGTCACTCAAACTGATAGTGCATTTAACAAACATAATCAACTTATAATAATTTTTTCACACTAAATATGGATTGTTAAAAGCTCTAAAATCCATATATAATGTATTTATTGAGAATAATATACTATAAAATATTTATATCATCTTTAATCATTAAAATACTATCAATAAAAACTCAATTACACTTCTTGGGTCACTTACAAAACATGATCAAACACACAATCAACTTTGGAGCTCAATATCTTTGATTGTAAAAACATTCAAACTTTTTAAATAGATGATATGGATGCACCTTAAATTAATATACAACTTTTATTTTTACTACATCAATAAATTTGTCTTGGATCAAAAGATATAACTCAAAAACTAAGCACTATGTTTTCCTTCTTAATTTGAATATTCAAATTCCAATGGTCATTGAGCAAATGTTAAAAATTGAGCACTTTAATCTCATCTCATGCTTCCTAGTAACTATGGAAAAATACACACCACTGATCTCCTCTAAGTAGCCTAAACTTTATATTTCAATGCTCATCATTAATTTTAAATTAGAACTTCAATGATTGTGCCACTTGGTAGCTCTATATGCCTTCTACACATTTGACTCTTTGACTCAACCTACACCATCAATCTCTATCTATATGAACACCCATGAACCATTGATCTTGTATAAACTCAATGAGATAGTTACACTTGTCACCAATGCTTGAAATATTAGACTCTTTGACATTTTGACTAAATATGCACCATTGGTTCAAGATTTGGATGATGAATGCTCACCATTAGATCAACCAACTAGTGACCTTAGAGTTAAACATAATTAAATTTGAAGGTTCCTGGCCCATCATAGTTTGCAAGAGCAAATTGTAAGGTTTATAAATTTAGAAAGAAAACACTTCATGATTACAAATTTTTAGGGTACCTTCTTAGAAGTATATACAACATCTCCATGAAAACCTTTGACCTCATTTGAATTTTTGAGTACCTTAAATAAATGCACAAACTTGTTGGTTCAATCATATCTGCATGATGTTTAGTGATGGTCTATATTTTCTTGAGCTAGAATATGTATGTTTCTCTTTCCAAATAATCAAGTAACATACCAAAACTTCACCAAGACATATATTAATGCATCATAACTTCTTATTTATGTTTATATACCTATAAATGTGCCATATATATTCCAAGCTATCAAACATAGCTTCTTTGTCATTTATGCACTAGTATCATGCTCTCTTTGACATCAATGACAACCTAACATCAATGTTTATGGTCAAATATCTTCCCCTTTGTATTTGATGGAAAAACACCCTTAGAATGACTTCCTACTCATTTGAACCTCTTCATTATGATCTTTCTCCCCCTTTGACATTAATGACGAAGGGTCTCTTTCTTAACATGCCAACAAACATTCTTAAAAATCATGTATGCATTCAAATAATATTTAAGATGATTTAGGATACTTAAAAAAATTCAAGAATATTAATCAATTGACCCCACTTTGACATGCACCAATTTGATTTTGGACTTCTCTAATATTTGGACTTGACAAAATTCTCATAGAGCTTAGAAATCTCCCCCTAACATAAATCTCCATCTCATGTCATCTATTATTTGATATACACTTATATGAATTTGGGATTTTTTTATTCTTGGACATGTCTACCTATATAACTCACAAACTCCCTTTGATCATGCATAAAGATTCAATTCCTTGTCAAAATACATGACTTAGTTTGGTTAAGTCATCATATCAATCTTCTTAACCATACGTCTTCAAATCTCCACCATGACTGAAACACCTCACACATGCTTCCCCTCACTTTATTCATATTTATTTAAGACTTTCAAACTATCTAAGTTATCTCCCCCTAACTCAATGCTTCACTTGCCTATAGATCTTGCACACATAGATTCATTCTTCACCATTTTGACCAACTAGACCATCCTTGAAATTTTTGACCAAAATTTTGACTTTAAGATCACTATCCTTGAATATATCTTTTAAATCATTCCATCACAACACTCTGGATCAGATTCATAAAAGTCATTGCTCCCCTTAGCTAAGCATATATTAAAATGATATTCTTTTCTTGTAATATTAACCGAAGCTCAACAAGTATCCACCATGCTTTCTCTTTTTGTAAAGTGTCTCCTTGAATCTTAGAGAGAGACAACCCTTTGACATAGTGAGACTAAAATTACCAAAACTTAGGAGACTCCCATATCTCCATACTCTCATTTGAATTGCAGTCCTGCCTCATCACCAAATTGAGTTTGAATGGAGTCTTGACTTCATTCTTTACTTCAAACTTGTCAACTAATGTAGAAAACATAAAATATTGAATTTCCTTCATGTCTATCATGGAAGAAAAACTATCTTTGGTCTTATTCTAATCTCTCCTAATAGTCTTAGGCTTATATAACCATTTGTGACCTTCTTCTTGCACACTAGGAGCTCCAAATACCTTATATTGTTTTGATAATTCATATAAGTTGTTCTTGCAATACCTAGCAATGTGACCATCTTTGTGACATATAAAACAAACAAGATCATCACACCTTCTGATTGATGAATATTATGAATCTCATCAAACATATAATCTTGTCTCTTACATTTATTATGCTCAATCTTGACTATCTTAGGTCTCCATACCTGGGTTAGTCTTTTCCCATGAATTTTAGAGTAGAATATAGTAATATGTCCCATGTCATGACAATTATAACAAATAATATCTTCCATGCCTTTTCCTTGAATATGGTAGTGATCTCCTCTTGACTGATTACATCTTCTTTCATAGTCCTTTGCCCTATGACCAACAAAATGACAAAAAAAATAATGGCACACAAAATATTATTCATACCTTGAAGCATTTTTATGTCTAATTGGTTTCTTCACATTGCCTTTGACCTAATTTAACTTCTTGTCTTTCATGCTACCAACCTATTTGCTTTATTTTGATCTATTTTGTTCTTCTTTAATTTTGTCTATCTTGACAACAAATTTCTCATGCTCATCCTTAAATGAATCTAGCTTGGTCTTCAATTGAAAAATCTCATCCCATTTATATCTCATACTTGAACTTGTAGCCTTTAAGTAAATTTTGATAATTTGGATAGTCTCCTTATCCCTCTTAGCTTCTTTAACCATGTCATCCTTCAATATACATGTTTCCTACTCAATAATATTTATATAATCAAGATTAGACTTCAACTCATCATGCTCACCTTGTTTTGAACTCAAATTGGCATTTGTCTCTTCTTTGAGTATTGAGATGTCTACATTCTTCTTATTTTGAACTTAGATTAATTTTTGCAACACTTAGTTTATCCTCAAGATCCTACATGGTCAACTTGTCTTCTTTGACTATTTCACTTAATCTCTCAAACTTTGTTTGAAGATGACTTATCTTTGCACTATGTTTCATTAAATATTTATTAATCTCCTCATGCCTCATTTCATTCTCATCATCCTTGGAATTAAAATTATTATTCCTAGTCTTAATATGACTAATCTTTTCTTCAAATATTTTGACCATTGATCTTAACTCAATATTTTCTTTCCTCAATTACTTATCCATTATTGTACATTGAATCACCTTCAAGTGGTTAAAATTGCATAGATTATCCTACTATGATACTAATTATTAGAGGTACAATCATTGAGAGGGGGGATGAATCATTGATTTAAGATAATTTTATTAAATTCTCAACTCTTAAACATTCAACATACATCAACTTGATCAAGAAACATAAATAGGAAAGCACACGCATCCAAAGCATACATAAGATCATACATCACATGAACACATCACATATATGGGAAACCCTTTACAGAGATAAAACCCACTAAAATCTACAATATGGACTATAATCCTATAAAATAATATCTAACATTTAGACCAACATAAAATAATAAAAGAACATCGATCCCTTCATTTAGTGAGATACCAATCCTGTAGGGAGATATTGACCCTGTCTAGTTGAGCACCCACAACAACTAGACCTTTACCATGTTTTACCTTCCAAGGAGGAACCAAACCCATAATAAACCAAGAAAAAACTTAGCTACTTAAATAGATTACATTGAACACATATTTCTACTCTTTAATTGATGATGATCAGCTTTGTCTTCACTCTTCACCTCCAATCTCTCTCAAGCTACGTTTAGGGCTATCTTGCTCAAACTTCCTCTTCTAGGCTCATTAGGTCTCATGAATTATGTGTCCTCCTATATAAAATTGATTAGATAAAAATGTATAACTTTTTTCACATTATAATGGTCCTAACTACCTTGTACCTTATCTTGCAAAGGTTCTCTCCTTTTCTTGAATCCACACATCCATAATTAGCACAATTAATCTAATTATGTCTTGTATATATACCAATCTCTTTCTTTAACCCATATTAGTTAGCCAATATTTTTTATATATTTGAAACACACTTAAAATAAGTCTATACACATGTTACATGTGATAACCTCACTCTTCATAGGTCTCTCATTACCTCTTTATCCCCTAAACCACCATTAGGTCTTGGTGAGACCTAAAACATTTAGGCCTTTACATGTGTGACTACTTGGATCACCTTCATATTTTAAAAATTCTTAGAAAACATCAAATATATTTTAAACATCCCATTTATCACTCCCTCATGGGTCTATGTCACCTAGGTCTCAACCTCATACCTTGAACCACACCATTCTAAACTACTTGCCAATAGGCTTAAAACACATAAAAGTCTATCATATAGAACTAAACCATAAAAACACTTTTATCAAATAATACACTTTAAAAAATGAATGAATAGATCATATATGGCATCTAAAACATATCCATGTCTATTGATTCTTCAAATCTACTTATAACTCTTTCAACCTACCTCTACAAGATGGTCACTGAAACTGCTAGTGCATTCAACAAACATAACCAACTTCTAGGCAATTGTTCACACTAAATATGGATTGGTCAAACCTCAAAAATCCATATATATTGTCCTTATTGATTATATGATACTTTAAAATAGTTATATCATCTTAAATCATCAAAAAAATATTAATAGCAACTTAATTATCCTTCTTAGGTCACTTGTAGAACATGATCAAACACATAGTCAACTTTAGAGCTCAATATATTTGAATTTACAAACATTCAGACCTTCTAACAAAGTTCACTATATGCACCTTGAATTTATCTACAAATTTTATTTTTACAACATCAAAAAATTTATATTGGATCAAATGATAGAGCTCAAAAAATAAGCACTAGTTTTCCCTCATTAATTTGAATATTCAAATTCTAATGGTCACTAACCAAATGTTAAACATTGAGCACTTTAATCTCATCTCATGTTTCCTATAAATTGTGTACAAATATGCATCATTTATCACCTATAAGTATCCTAAACTTTATTTTGTAATTATCACCATTTATTTTAGACCAGAGCACTTGTGATTGTGCCAATTGGTAGCTCTATGTGCCTTTTATACATTTGACTCTTTGACTCAACCCACACCATCAAACTTTATCTATATGAACACCCACAAACTATTGATCTTTTTTAAAATCAAACAGATAATGAAAATTTTCACCAGTGTATGAAATCTTAGACTCTTTGAAATTTTGACTAAATATGCACCATTATATCAAGATCTGGATGATGAACACTCATCGTTAGATCAATTGACTAGTGACCTCAGACTTCAACATAGCTAAACTTAACAGTATTTAGCCCATCATAGTTTACAAGAGAAACTTTAAAGGTTTATAACTTGATCAAGAAAACACTTCAAGAGTCCAAATTTTTAGGGTTCCTTCTTGACACTATAGAGAACATCTCCATCAAAACCTTTGGCCTTAGTTGACTTTCTAAGCACTTGAAATAAATGCATTAAATTATTGGTTCAATCATAATTACATGACATGTCGTGATGGTTTGGATTATCTTGAGCTATTATATGCTTGTTTCTCTTTCCAAATGATCAAGTGACATACCTTAACTTCACCAAAACATTTATGAATTCCTCACAACTTCTTATTTGTCCTTATATACATGAAAATGTGCCATATATTCTCTAAGATATCAAACACAACTTTTTTGTCATTAATGCACTAGTATGTCATGCTCTCTTTCAAATTAATGATATCCTAACATCAATGAATATGCTCAACACCAATGGTCTACCCACCCCTTTCTTAGCAAACCCCTTAGGGAAAGCACTCAAAGAGATTGAGAATCAATGGGCTCTTGTAAGATAAATAGTGTCAGTAATTGATACAAATTTGAAAATATTATTTGCATATACCATGTATGTGCATCTCATGAATCTCACTAATAAGGTGGCAATCATTGGTATCATGAGTATATGTATCACATGTTTTACAATATGAAGACACCTTTGATTATGTAGCATGCTAAAGTGGGGTCCAATCCCTCACATCATTATATTCATAGAAAATCTCATATGATGACTTCACCATGTTTCAAATACTCTTTTTGAGTTAGTTATTCTTATTGTATCCTTCATATTCATAATTAACACACCAAAAACCACTATGAGTTTCACGAGTACTATATGTAGTGAGATTTTCTAGTTAAGATGTAATTTTAGAAATAAGAAGCTCTATGAATAGACTAATCCATTTGTATATGCTTCTAATGGCCTCAGTGTGAAGGGAAGATTCCCAGGCCTTGCATACGTCTATGAATGTCTTCTATGATAAGGTGCATTGAAAGGTAAGAAAGAAATCTCCTAAGAACCATATACATGTTGTTTGGTGTTTATATCAAAAGAAATCTTAGAAATAAGCATCTTAAAACATGTATCATACTTACACACACTTTTTATTAGTTCCTGCTTGATGTCCTTTAAGGAAGCAACACTTTGTTATTCAAAGTCTAGTATTTCAAATTCATGGATAAAATCTACCTTTAATTGTTCATAATTCACCATAGCTTACTAAAGATCGAAATTAAATTACCACATATACACATGGTCTAAAAGAGTGGTTAAATTGAGTTGCCTTTTGTTTGGTATATCTAATGTCATATGATTGCCATATAAGTGCACACATGTGAACATGTTTTGATACACTTTCCACACCATGATACTCAAGAAAATGGCATGTCATCTTGTAAAAAATAGTGGGTAGATGAGGTGATGGAAGTGGATCTTACTATGATGCACTTCCAGTCCCTCTTGGACCTTATGTCAGAGGTCCACTAGTGCCTCTATTTCCTCCTTAAAATTCTATAGCTAAATCAACACTAGTACCACATATTGTCCCTCCTAAAAAAATATAAGAACCTAATATATTTGACATATAAGTAGGATAATTAGTTATGTATTAGTTATTACTCTACCCATTATCTATGCTTGGTCCACCATCCATTCCAAAATAAGGCATATAATTATATTTCAACAAAAAATTAATCAACAATAAACTAAAATCTTATTCTTCTTCTTTAAAAGCATTTTAAACAAGTTTGGTATCTGATTCTACACTATTTATATCCTAATTTTTGACATCTCAATAACATGAGTGTGTGTTATGGGTGGGGAAATGGGCCTATCTATATTGCATTCTTCTATCACCAACACTTGTATTATTTCTCCTACACATACTTATGTTGGTGTCGGGTGTAGTCCTATGGATAAAGAGTCCTTGATATGTACTTATGATTCCATTTGAACCCTTAATTAACTTCTTGATTCCTACCATACCCTCCTTGGATTGATTCCACTATATAAATTCTCCTATCCTCATCATACTTTTGATTTCGTAACTCTCACTGATTAGATGCCATGTTGAACCAATAATCTTACATTAAAGTATGCCCCTCCATTTCCACATTGACTATTTTGTTCATGTGAGAGAGATTTTAGACATTTCTAGATAAGATTTCAACTATAGTCCATTATAAGATTCTTAATATCAAAATAAAAATACCTTAGATACCTTCTATGTGGTTTTTGGAGGAAGTGAAATTGAACTTCCTCCACATATTATAAAATGTAACTATTCAAAGTTCCATGCCAACAAACATCTACTACACAAGTCTAAGGTGCTCCTAATCATGCTAAGTTCAATTGATGCTCTATTGATTAGTCAATATTCCATCTATAGTTCCTCAATTGGTCTTGTGCATACATTACAATCTGAACATGAAGGTAAATAAGAAATTATACAAAGAATAATTCATAGAGTGAGTCATACAGATGTTTCTCTACCTAGGAACATGTATAAAATCGTGGTTCAAGAAATGGTAATAAAAAATTGTCTTCTGCTCCATTAACCCATTGTTTAGCATTCTCCAAAGATAGCTACTTAAGCATATTCCCACCATTGTGAAAAAAACACTACAAATCATGGTAATAGAATGAAAATGTTGGGTATTTTTACTTTAAAATGGCATATCTTTCCCCTAGTTTCATCCCTAAAAAACAATAGTTTCAATGTTCTAGCATGCTAACATTTAATACAAGAAAAGGTTCTTACATACTCACCCAAATCACACAACTTAAGATTGGTTCCTATTGGTTTTGTCACAGGATGGTGTATTCATCTACTTTCTTAAACTAGGGTGTTCAAATAAATACTTATTCCCTCATCTTTAGTCCTCTATTTAACTCAGCTTATTAGTCCACCACATAACTATCAAAATAAAAAGAAGATAGCATAAACTGATAAAATATAATATCAATTCCATTATAATTATAAACAAATGAACACAAGAATTACATCAACATAGTTTTCCTTCTATTATATTCATAATTTATGTTAAAGAGTATAATGATTTAAAATTCAATATGATAACCAACTCATCAACAAAAATATAAAGTAGATCATATGGTATTTATACTTGGTTTACCCTAACCAATTAGCTATAGAAATAAATAAAAATAAGATAACCTACCAATGATCATCAATAGAATTGAGTCATCGTAAGCTATTTAAAATAAACTCCAATGGATTGGGCTTAACTGCATATATATTATCTATCTATGTTGGATGCTTGTTATCCAGTGACTATCTTCTAGTGGGTTGGTGTTGGATTTGTTATTGACTTAGTATTTTCAAACATTCCTATGATTTGCTTCATAATCATCTCCACTTTTTGTTCTTTCCCCAAGTCTTCCACTACTATTTGAGTCCTAATTTCTAGTGTTCTCCATGTACCATGTTTATTTAATCCATGAGACTTGTTTCTTATATACCATGGAATCTCACACCATGGTATCCTTTACCATGCTCTTTTTTACTTCTTTTTACCCAAAAATTACTTATCCAAAATAGTCTTTGAAATTGGGGGCCAAATAGTTATCAATATAATATTGTTCGAATAAAGAGATAGGCTAATGGGCACAATATAGATTAGATGTGAGGCTTACTAAAGTAAGGCATGTGTAGAACTAAAAGGAATAACTAAGGTTTTATTTTACCAAGTGTACAAGAATGAGGTGATACATAATCACAAAATATCATCTACATTTATCCCCTATTTAATTTAGTAATGAAATTGCTAGTTTTTTAAAAAAAGTACTTAGGTGTGAATTCACACCTTATCTTTACTTGAGTTGAATTTTAGTGATTTTATGGTCACTAACCTTCAACAAAAATCATGTTATAGTGTGAAATTAGTGCATATAGTCTAGGTTTAAATTACTTGAAATTGATTGAAATAGAAAAATCAAGGTTTGAGAGTACACTTGAGTGTTGATGTAATCGCCTTGCCTATTGGTAAGCTATTTTATACAAGATGTATCATTGTAAGGATATGAAACTAAAATTATGATAAAGACATATAAAATATTTAAAGTGAATATATTAAATGAGATATAGAGGGAGGGATATTGGAAGGTACATGCCCCCAACTTTAGAGCAAAAGTGAGTTTCCACTTGGCAATTGAGATTAGCTCAATTATGTAACCTAATGATACTTATAACCGTGTAAGGTTAGATGATACAATTAGATCCACCCTAAAAAATTTAAATATTGAGTGATTTGGTAACCTCCACCATACCAAAAGGTGAACGAACTACTATATTAGATTGGCTCGATAAAGTCCATAAATGTTTGTAGGGTATCATTACATGCAATGGTTTTGGAAATTAAGATGATTTAGATTTTACAATATTAATAACATGTTGCATAGAATATGAACTTTAGGTATGTATCATGCTTAAAATATGTACAATAATATATAGAATTATACCACAACTATGAATTTGAATCACAACACTATGTGTTTTGGCCAATTCAAATATTTGTGTGGAGGACATACTTCCAAATCACGCCCCCACTATATATGGATAAATTAGAAAACTAATATAAGTACCAATGTCAAGGAAATATTTCCAAAACATGCCGCCATTATAAATTTGAGATTTTAAATACTAAATAGGTGTGGATAACATGCTTCCAAAACATGCCACTATTAAATCTATAAACTTTGAATGTGTGGAAGCCATGTCCATATGACATGCTACCACTAAATATAAAAATTGGTATAAGTAAAATATATTGAATGAGTGTGGATAAAATGCTTTGAAATCATATTTTCAATATAATCTAGAAATTGTGAATGAATTGAATCCATTTCCATATTAATGGGTAAGATCAGAATTGCACAGAGAGCCAAACACATAAGTAACAACAAAAAATTAATAATATTAAACAACACACTATATTAATTTATATGGATGATTAAATTTATATGGGAAAACTATTTCCTATAATTTGTGAGATCATATCTCTACTAAAATATTGATAAATTTATCATAAACAAACTCCCAATTAACAACTCACTATATATAAATATATTGTTATTAATATATATTCAGATAGCTACCTAAACTAAATAAAACTCTATTAATGTATTATTATTTATTAAACAATAATTACCTTAAATAATAATAATGTGAAAACCACACCTCAACATTCACCCCCTTATGAACATTATTAATCCTATCGACACCCGCTTATTGTGAACATTGGGAAAATAACTCTCCCATATCTGCTCCTATACTAATGATACATTAATTTTTTATAGGACAATCACAAACCTTACTTGATGGTTTTACAAATTGATGATCAACAACCAACAAGAATGGTTTTATAAGTGGCTAACCTCAAACTATATAACAATGGTTTTACATGTGGCTTACCTCAAATAATAAAATAATGGTTTTACAAGTGGCTTACCATAAACCACATCACAATGTGTAATATAGTTTCTATCTCTCATCACTATCACATTTTAGATAATTTAATATTATATCTTCAAATTAAACTCTTGGAAGAAGTGGTTTTAAGGCTTTCCCTAGTCGAGTTATAAAATGGGAACCATGGGCTGTGGGTATCCTGTGATGTGGTTGAACCTTTGGGGTAGGATGGTCCCTCTTTGATGTTCAAATAAACTAAAACTATGTCTATCCCTTCATGGGTAAATGGTTATGAATGGATAAGGTCTCATAAGAAATCTAATAAGTGATGCACCAAAATTATAGGTTGATCATCCCTGCTTGACCCAAATAACACTAATAAAATGAGTAGAGGCTGAGTTTAGAATCCAAGTATATGATATAAATATATGAAGAGGCTTAACAAATGATTTATATTGAGGGAAATTAAAGGAGAGGTATAAAATAAGACATTAACTAGTTATAGTATCCACATACGAGCTTCAATCAAGAGATGTAGAGCATAACATATATGAGTGGATGAACTAATAGCTAGGTGAGATAAGTACACACTATATTAGAACAATGAAAATAAAGCATAACCTTATATTTTCTTCAAGAGGATACAAATTTCTTCTCGGTAGAGTCTGATCTAACCAAGAGAGGTAACCAAGAGAAAGACAGAGAGAGATCTAATGATCTATCAAAATAAGTGAGAGATATATATTATTGGCCCTAAGGCCTCTATTTATAGAAGAGAAATAGAGAGAGGGGGAAGTTATAAATATAATTGATTTTAATAACCAATGAGATGTAAGATTTAAAAAAACATTTTACCATGCTTTTATCCAATCAAGTCATTATGAATGGGATCTTCATCATTTTCTTAGATAGCCTATGGGTCATTATAATTTTGGTAAGATATACTAAAATACAAGAGTTTACCAAAGGTGGTAAGCTGGAAGTGAATTCTCCAACTACTTTTTGAATCCCCAAGCTCTGATCCCTTGATCTTCCACCAAATCTTATCATGAAGGTAAGATTTTTGGATCTTTGAATGCCAAAGACATGTCATGTCTACTTTAAATTAGTGGCTTATCAAGGCATGGATTGAAATGATATTTTTTTGGCATTGTATCTACTTCTATCTAATATTTTGGATGGAATTATCTAGAGGAAAACTAAGCTAAGAATATTGGTTTTCTTATAGATATAGTGTTTTTGCTAATAACATCTGAATCCATAAAGAGCTTTATCCTTTTACTAACTTGGGTCAAACTTGAATTTGGGTTCCTCATATTGTTGAGTCAGGATCATCATGATTAATCATCCCTTACATAAATATCATAGTTTATTATTTTGATGCCTTGACCACCATGCACTATCAGATCCTAAGATTTGGTTAGTCATGGACTGTGGATCTTTGGGACCCATTAACTTGAGCTCTACTTATTGGTTTTGGGATATGTTGACCTTTTAACATGATTTAATGTCCTATGGACTTGACACTTATTAGCCACATGTTTTTCCTTAGGTCTCCACCAAGGATTTTTAACACCAATATCTAGTTTATGGATTTTAAATTTGACATTCACATGAATGTCATTTGACATCGGTGAGAACATTTTTGATGTCTTACAATCTATCAAATTTAAATTCATATTTTTTTTTGTTTGGGCATAAATTTTACACTTATACATATGTCTTAAATATTTTATCCAACTTTACATACTTGTAACTTGAAGCATAGGAATCATGAAGGCACCAAACATTCAAGAGACATTCTTAATGCTACAAAGAGTAAAACCATTTTATCCACTAGCTTGAAAGGATTCATGAGTGGAGATATTAGATGAAAAATATGGTTATCCTACTTTATACTCATCTTGTGAGCTTTTCCTACTACTAGGACAAAATGTGTGGACAAAATCTAGATAGAGTGCACAAATCAAATGAGTTTTATGCACTCCCTAGTTTATCCCAAATGTTATGTAAGGTTTTCTATAATTTTATGAGATCTATGATCTCTTCACTATGCCAACACCATCCAAATCTTATCTAGATAATTTTGATTGATAACTTAATCAAGAACTGTACAAGTAGGCATGGTTTGGTATGTGGGCTAAACATGTCCAACATTTTTTGTGACTCATAAGGAAGCATGCCTACTATGCAAAAAATTATTTGCCTTCTCTGATCCATTAGGCATAAAAGGTCATAATTATTTCTTTCCAAATTTATATGAACATGATACAAGGATGCCCCTTTCTAAAAACATCCTATTGAAGCAAGAAGGACAATAAGAAATTAAACCAAAACTATGCCCAAGGCACTTAAGTAAGGGAAACACACAACTAAAAATTATTTTCATAAGGCACTTAAGGGAAAATAACAAAATAAAATCTAATATATAAAAGTATACAGCTTAAAATTTTCTTTCTGGGTCAAATGGGAAACTTTTAACATCATTGATTTGTAATAGACAAGGATGAGAGACACCCTACTTTTTTGAGCTCATGATAGGTGGACTAGATGCTTAATTACTGACTCTTTTGGTTTGTTCCTTGATAGATAAAGTGGGGTAAAAATTTATCTAATTTAAACAAAATTCCTTATTGGATCAAGACTTTCTTGATGTTGCTCATCACTCTTGAGAAATCCTTGCATGAAGAATTCATCTAGGTTTTTGGGAGCAACTACATTTTATTCACTTGGTGGCTCAAAAGTACCTTATTCTTCCACCTTTTCAATTTTCAACTTAGGATTTATCATGTTTAGATAAGCATGATCATAGTTTTATAGAATAAGGACATGTATCTTATCCTCCTCAAACTCTTCAATTATGGCATTGAACTACTACCAAAACTCTTCAAGCTCTTCACTGGCACATTTCTCAAACTGTATCAGTTGAGCACTTAATATGTCTCCTTCATCAACATCACTCAATATTTCATCTTGTTTTTCAAATATAAATCAAGGTTAATTTTACCAACCAAGGTCCAAAACATCACACTTGTCTTCCTATAGTTCCAACATATTAGGGCTATCTTCAATTGACACCTCATTTTGAAGTGGACTAACTTTTGGTACCTAGTTATGATCACTTTTTCATATATATAAAATAGAAAATCAATATTCCATTCAATGTCTTCCATATATTTATCTTGAGGATTGTCCCTTTCAGGCTCTAGTTCATTATTGTCAAAGCCATGCCAATAAGGTTGGTCTAAACCTGATTTTTCCTCCTCTAAATGAAGTGGGCTGCCTATAAAGATTTCTTCCTCATACATACTTCCCTCATCTTATCAAGACTCACTTGAGACTACAAACTCTTCCTCTATCCTTTGTAAAAAAGGTTCTATAACTAAGAGGGAGATGGTGGGGGTGAAGAAGTTCACCTTGATTACAACTTAAGAGAGTATATTTCCAACTAGGTACCTTAACTAATCTCTTTGGTGCCTCTTGAGGGAGGGAGAAAGAGTCTCAAAAATATTGTAGGGAAAACTAATTGAGCTCAATTAACACCTCTTTGTTATTTTCTTCAACCATTAACTATTCCTTTTCTTTAAATTATTCTTGGACCAACTCAACTGACACCTCTTCCTTCTTCTCTACGCCTTTTTGAACTAATTTCTATGATGGAAATGTATATGAAAAAACCACCTTTTCATCCTTTTGAATGGGTATAAGAGAAGGTGGTTTTAAAAGAGAGGACATGACATAATTAGGGTTGAAGGTGTAGGAGGATATTCATGGTGGAATGGAGTTAAAACCTTGAGTGGGAATGGTAATAGGGTTAGGAGAGGACAAACTAATTTGTTTGGGTTTGACATACTCATCCTCCCAATGTGTTAACATATCCTCTATCAAGAGTATCCATTATTTCATCTCTTGCTTCTTAATGTGTGGATATTCACCTTATTCAATGAATACCCACACACTCTAAAAATTATGTAATATGCTCATTATCCCCTCCATGGCATGAATGGGGAATTCTTGTCCAAGTCCAACCTCCTTATTTATTTTGATGATTATTGTCCCTTGGTCCAATATTTCTTCTCTGATTCTTGACAAGGATGGACCTTGACAAAGTTGACTAGGGAGATGATTTAAAACCCTTTGAGGTTGAGATTGAGTCTCTTGGAATGGAGAATACACATAAAATTTATTTCACTAATCTACTAATCTTCATAATATATCAAAATACATTCCAAATTTTGGACCATGCTTCTCAACCACACCTTGTTCTCCCTCTCACAAACTGACCATTATTCATCCTCAAAAAATGACAACTTGTTCTTGACCAACTAAAGATAAATCCTTACCTCTTTTAGAACATGAATATGGATGAATGAAGAAAGTTATAAACCTTACCAAACTCCCTTATCAACTCAATATAATCTAATAATGCTTACTTGAATCCTAACAAGGATGTAATAGGGTAAACATGGTCTTGATAAGGGGAATTAGAGGATTGATTTGAATGTAAAGGGGTTAATATTGATCATACATAAGGGTGGGAGGAGGGAAAAGGCCATGATAAGGTTGATAGGTTATTTAAGGACCACTTGGGGAAAACACATAAACATTTTTATCTTGATAAGTGTGATGCTAAGGTAGAGAATAAGCATACTAATCAAAATATGATTGTTTGTACATACCAAATAATTATGATTAGGCACTTAGGCTACTCATACCAACTAATGAATCCTTAGAATTTCCATTGATGTTTGTACACATGCCTCCAAAGGTTGATTGGATGAAAATAACACCAAAACTCTTCACTTAGTGAACACCATAGTCCCACTAAGTGTGCCAAAAACTATTTTAGCTTCAACTCACAGCCTTGGGAGAAGTAGTTTTAAGGCATCCCCCAATCGAGTTATAAAATGGGAACAACCTTAGGCTATGGTTATTCTGTGATGGGGTTGAACCTCTGGATTAGCTCAGTTCCTCTTTGATGCTCACCTAAACTAAAAACAAGCCTATCACTTCATTACAGAATGGTTAGAAGGGGATAAGGGATCCTAAGAAAGCTAATAGGTGATGTACCAAAATTACAGGTCGATCCTCCCTGCTTGACCCAAAGAACACTAATGAAATTAGTAGAGGCTAAGTTTAGAATTTAAATATCTACTATACATCCATGTAGAGGCTTACCAAATGATCTATACTAAGAGAAACAAAAGGAGAGGTCAAAAATAAGACACTAACCAATCATAGTATCCACATACAGACTTCAATCAAGAGATGTAGAACACAAAATATATGAGTAGATGAGCTAGTTACTAGGTGAGATAAGTACACACTATACCAAAATAATGAAAACAATTCAAAACCTTCTATTTTCTTCAAGAGGTTACAAATTCCTTCTTGGTAGAGTTTGGTCTAACCATGGCAAGGAACTAAGAGAAAGACAAAGAGGGATCTAATGATCTATGAAAATAAGTGAGAGATATCTATTCTTGGCCCTAAGGCCTCTACTTATAGTAGAGAAAGAGAGATATGGGGAATGTTATAAATCTTATTGCTTTTGAAAACCAATGAGAAATAAGATTTATAACATTCCCCATATCTCTCTTTCTCTACTATAAGTAGAGGCCTAAGGGCCAAGAATAGATATCTCTCACTTATTTTGATAGATCATTAGATCTCGCTATAAGATTTCAAAAAAAATTCACCGTGCTTTTTTCCAATTAATTCATTATGAATGGTATCTTCATCAATTTCTCAGATAGCCTACAATTCATTTTAATTTTTTCAAGTTGTACTAGAAGATAATATTTTTCCAAAAGTGGTAAGCTAAAAGTGAGTTCTGTAACTACTCTTGAATCCTAAAGCTTTGATCCATTTATCTTCCACTATATCTTATCATAAAAGAACTATTTTTGGGTCTTTGAATGCCAAATACATGTCATTTTTACTCTTAATTGATGGCTTATCAAGGCATGGCTCAAAATGATCTTTTGTTGGTCGTGTACCTGATTCTATCTTGGATCATAGACTAAATTATCTATAGAGGAAAACTAATCTAAGAATATTTGTTTTCTTATAGATATAACACTTTACCTAATAACTAGTCCAATCTAAATCCATAGATATATTTCTCCTTCTACCAACTTGGGTCAGTCTTGAGTTTGGGTTCCTCATCTTGATGAGTCTAGATCATCATGCTTGATCATCACATACATAAATATCCTAGCTCATTCCTTTAACACCTCAACCCTCGTGTACCCTTTAGATCCTAAAACCTAGTTAATCATGGACCATTGATATTTTTGACCCATTACCTTGATATTTTATTCTTATTAGTGATTAGAATTTGTTGACCTTTTGAGTTGATTTAAACTCCTATGGACTTGACACTTATTAGATGTGCACTTTTCCTTAGGTCTCTACCAAGAATTTTTAAACCCTAATGGCTAATTTATGGAGTTAAAATTTGAAATTCATGTGAAGGTCATTTGATGCCCATGATAATATTTTTGGCATATTGTAGTCTGTCAAATTTAAACTCATGTATTTTTGTTGGGCATAAAATTGACACTTATGCATACATCTTTCATATTTTGGCCAACTTTACAAAATTGTAAATTGAAGCATAGGACTTGTGAAGGCACCAAAATTTCAAGAGATGTTATTAATGCTACAAAGAGAAAACCCATTTGATTTACTTCCTTGGAAGACTTCTTGAGTGGAGATATTAGATTCACAATTTGGATGGCCTACTCGATCCTTATCGTGTGAGCTATTCCTACTACTAGGACTAAATGTGTGGATAAAATATAGATGGAGTAAGCATAAAAAATGAGTTCCAAATGCTCCCCAATTTTCCTTAAGCATTTCATAAGGTTTTCTATAATTTTATGAGCTCCATGATCTCTTCACTCCACTCACACCATCCAAAATTTGTCCAGACAATTTGAATTGATCACTTAATCATGAACTCTACAAATAGGCACAATTTGGTATGTGGGCCAAAGATGGCCAATAGTTATATAGGATAAAATAGTTCACTTATGACAAATGTGAATAGGCGTACAACATATATTCTTATTTAAAACCATACCATGATGAAAAAAACACATAACTAAAAAGAAATCTACTACTAAAGCATAATGTGGCCCTGCCACTAGTGGATAATGAGAGGTGATGAAACCTCTAGCCTTTATTTCCTCTTTTTTCCAACTAATGAAGCTACTTACTCAAATAATGAAGTTATCATGTGCTTAGATAGTTTTATTAGGTTATATATTATTTGCTTCCATATAAATTGGAACCTCCTTCATAACTCAAATAGAGTATACAAATGAAAATGTATCCATGAAGTAATTTTTTTTTTTTTTTTTAAATTTGATAATGATTTTATGTACAGATGATCTTAAATTTTGTCTATAACAACTCATAATAACTTATCAATTTTGATGTTAATGAGTAAACTATGACTTATTATAACCCTTTTACTTTAAGACAATAAAGACTATACAAATAAAACATAGAAATATCAAAAGAAATGACATTTTTATAAACATGTATATGATATATTAAAACATATAACACATTTACTTAGGTTTTTCAAACCTAAAATGATATCTATAAATAAATTGACTTCATAAAGTATGACATGATGAAAATTTGACGTATTATTAGGCAAAATCTCTAAACCTAAGTTATAAATATTATAACTACTTTTAACAAAGATAATAAATATAAATTTAATGATTACAAATGACACTAAAGAACTAATAAAACATTTTGTTTTGAGATACACTAATGACAGTGACTTGATCATGTAAAAAATAATGATGCCATAATAAAAAAAATAAAAAAATATGCTTTTTTGATGTACTACGTGTGTACAAGCCATGCATATGGATGAAAGTTCTATTGGCCTTCAAAATTTGAGTCTCCTTGTACTACATATACTTTTGTGCTTAAAACACATTATCTGATCAATCCACATGTAAAATATTTTCAAAATACTTGAATCAACATGATGGAAATGATATACTAAATTAAAATTATAAAAAAGTGACTCACAAGACATTACGCAATGGTGTATGGAATAATGCATCAAAATGGGATGACATATCAATAACACTTGGACCGATAGATTTGTGTGTCATACATTATAAAACATTAACTTTTAGATCTTATATGGAAATCTTTGCAATAGTGAACATCCTAGAGGAGATGTTTTATGAGCATGAAAATTGATGTAGTGAAAGACTGAGTCAATGCAAACTATTTTTGTCAATTGAAAATATGGTGAGTTGAATGTTGAGTAGGTGGGAAGTCAGTGGAAGGAAATATATGGAAAATTGTATGGTGTCAAACATGATTATAAATAACTATATAAAATCTATAGGTGGTTGTGTGATCTATCTAGGCTCATGCCACTCAGTTGGTCTTTACAGACTCTTCAAATGAAAAAAATTCTAAGAGAAATATTGTTGATCAAGAGTGGTAAAATCTTGCACCACCAATTCCATTTAATTTTCTTTAATTTTAGTACTTTTTCTATGTCGTTGACTTCAAGAGAAAAACAAGTTGTCATGTCCTCATATGCAAAGATTTAACAATAATTTTTTGAATCTTTATTATCTTTTCATAGTGCAAACATAAGAAAAATGAGTTGCATTCACCAAATTGTCAGGACCTCACCAAGTTCAAACACCATTACTCAAGGTAATGAATCATAGAACTACCTCTTAAACACAAATTGTTAAAACATCTAACCTTCCATTAGAGATCAAATTGTCTCGAATACTAGATAATGGGAAAGATCAGAGTTGCATAGAGAGATAAACACACAAGTAACAATAAAAAATTAATAATATTAAACTGCACACTATATTATTTTAGATAGAGGATTACAATTATATAGGAAAACTATTTCCTATAATTGGGGAGATCATATCTCCACCACAATATCCATAAATCTCTCACAAATAAAATATCAAACTAACAACTCATTATATATGAATATATTATAATTACAATATATTTAGATAACTACCTAAATGAAATAAAACTCTATTAATGTATTATTTTTTATTAAACAATAATTACGTTATACATTAATAATGTGAACAACACACCTCAACACATCTGACATGTACCCCTTGAATCTGTAAACTGATATAAGTAACAAATGTTAAATATGTATGGATAATATGCTTTTAAAATATTCCTCCACTATAATATATAAATTGTGAACATGTGGAAGTCATGTCCATATGACATGCCCCCATTGATATGCCCAACCTTTGAGGTGAGGGAGAAATAGTACTTGGTATTTTCCTCACCTATAAGGAATAATATAACCATATAGATGTATGTTAAATGACTAAACCATGTAGCATTTACAAAAATGTGCATAGGTAAATGTAAAATTGAAACACATATAACCAATGTGATCACATGTAGGCCTAATATGCATGATAAATATCATGTCAACATCTATATATTAAAATTACAAGATCAACAAGCAAATAATCACACATAAATAAACACTCAAAATCAAGTCAATAAATAAGAGTCTTATGAGACCACAAATAACGGGCATGTTCAAATGCTACAAAATTTAATGGACATGACTTAGTCAAATGTACAGAAAGAAATAATGACATATTAAAATTTCAAATAAATAAAACATAGGAATAGGGTCCACCTACAATAAATTATATTCAAATACTTGAACAAGCAAGACAATAGTAGGGCAAAACACTCAAGGAAGTGTATGATGTAAAAACATAAGAAACCAACATAAAAATGTGATAGTGGCTCATAGATAAAATGTGTTAAAAAAATAAAGTGCATAACATATAAATTACCATGTGTAAGATATAAATATGGATAAGGCATCTTTACATACATAATAACCCAATCATGATAATGTGATGTAACCATAAAATGAGATAACCTAGAAATATCAAGATCATAGGAGATGGATACCCCCAACATCCTGACAATGTGAGTAGAGAGAAATCCCAACACCTACAAGTTCATCAAATCATGTATCTATGTATTTCTTCATATGTGTATGTATAATTAATGATATTCTTTCCCTCAATATGGAACTAACATAGAGATTCTAAAGAGACAATAGAACATGTAGGTGCTGAAAATGTTTTTGGATTATTGAATGTCATAATTTTTTTGGTATGTTTCAAGCGACAAGGTCTTCTTATGATCTCATCAAAAGGATTATCATAGGTATCTCCGCACTTTGGACCTAGTGGAAGAAATTGGTGATATTGACAAGGAAAATGTATATGTGAAATATATGTCAATTTAGTATCTATGATGATTGGCATATGTATAATAAGACAATGAGATCATGAAGTACCAATAAAAAGAATAGGGTTTCATGGAACCCATATCTATATACTCTATGTTTTATTTGGAATAACAATAGTAAGAACCTATTTAGGTGTTTTAGACATCTAAATATGCTACATAGAAGATGGGGATTGCATGGAACCCATTGTTTGTCTTTGATGTAAAGGTATCTCAAGTATTGGATTCTTAGTAAAGGGGATTTCCTATTGCGTAACCCTTTTCAATGGATTATCCTTAACAAAATTTATAATTAATTTTCCTAGATATGAAATTTTATTCTTTAATAGGATACTCATATGGAACACTAGAAACTATAATTAGCCAATTGGAATGAATGTACTTAACACACTATGCATTGTAAAAGGTATTGATGTAAGAGTATGTATATAAGGTTATCCCAACAACATGTCAAAAAAAAACCATAGAAGTTGTAGTGGATAAATTATTAACCACATGTGTGAGACTAACTTATAAAGGTAGATCAATCTCACCAAGAACCTTCTAGGAGGTCTCATTGAATTCTCTTATTGATCTCAAAAAAAGGTGTAAAACATGATGAGTATAACCCAAATGTGTAGGTAATGTCATGGTGTAAACATTTTCACCTTCACCATTATCAATAATAAAATTGTGTATGGGGTGTTTATCAAGGTATGCTTTAATTAATAGATAATTAAAATCAAATTCATCATCCTTAATTTCACTACCATTAAAGGAAATGCTAGGTTTTTAAACCATATGATATATATTTCATGTGTAAGTACAAAAAACCCCATCCTATGAGTGTCCATAATGTGATGGAGTATAATATGCATTAAATGCCATTTAGACTTATGGATCTTTATTAGAATATTATTTTAAAGGATTGTTAAACATCTGGTGCTTATGGTGATCTTCAGGTTGTGAACTTGATTCCTTTAAAGGATCATCAAGTGTAATATGTTGGTCATCGATCAGGTATTGGATCTTAGGCTTCAAGGTAAAACATTTTTTAACAAAATTACCAATGCCTTGGTAATAATCAAAATAAGTGTTTGCATCATATCCTTTAGGTAGATATATTTATATCAACTTTTATAGGAGGAAGGAGAGATATAGAATGACAATCTATCAACTATGGGAGTAATGAAGCAAGAGGCTTAGGTAAATATGTAAATTGTATCCTTGGTGCAGTGCATTGAATAAAATAAGATTATTAGGCTACTATGAAACTTTGTTAACCATGGTGGTTGTTTATTTTTTAGGATCAAGAGGTTTTACCTTATAACTTGGTTTGAATGTAATTTTTTTACTAGATGTAGATGTAGTTGGTGTGTTTGCTACATAATTAACTTATTCAATAATATAAGTTTCATTTCATGGTCTTATATAATGTGGCATAAGTCATCAAAATATTAAAACTTCTTAAAGATAATGGACTTATTTAAAGGAGTAAGCAAACTTTGTTTGAATATATCTTTTAACTCTTTACCCACCATAGGATTAATCATTTTGGTTATCAGTGTCTTATATCTCAATACATAGTCATTGATAGCTTCATTGGTTCCTTAATTGATCTTTTTAATTCAAGCATAGGAAACCTTTTCAATAATTTAAATATAAAATTGTGTAAAAAACTGATTTGTAATAGGTTTGAATGCTTTAATGAATTGGATAGGTAAGTAATAAAACCACCTCAAAGCATAGTCCTTGAGGCTCCTTGGAAATAATTTTTTAAAATTTTATCATTAGAGGCATAATAAAGGCATGCTACTATTATACCAACAACATCCCCATTTCTAAAAATAGGGACCCTTATTTGAAATTGTACAAATATGTGCTTTAAATTTAAAATTCATCTTATTAGAGTACCATTAGAATGTTTTACAAATTATCTTGTTTTGAAGATCAGCCACACCATGGTTGGATTGACCTCATTGACTTTTAATTTTTATTAACCCTTGGTCTCTTCTTGATTAAATTATATGTATGTTTAGAATCATGAGTAAACCTTAGCCTAATTTGTTTAGTCTAAAGTCCTTTTTAGATCCAAAATTCATGGAGGGTCAAAATTAATATAAGAGCATTTTATTATGTTTTGAACTTAGTTTAATATTTTAAACTAGGTCTAAATAATATTTATTAATACAACTAAGACCTTAGGCTTAAAATTTTTATACAAGGTACTTTATATATTTCCCAAGTATAATGCTCACTTCTTTAATTTATGCCCATGGGAATGGACTAAAAGAGAGCTTCCAAGTAGCATACCTATATGATCAAAGTATATGTCAAAAAAGTCCAAGCCAAGATCCTATGGTGTGCATTAAATTGTATACCAAAGATCAAATTAAGTTAGAGAAATGGTTGAAACTTTAATGAACCTATTGGGCTTTGTGAGGGTGATAAGTGTCACCATTACAAGAGCCTAGTAAAAAGATCAACCAACCTGAGTAATGTTGAAATGTTAAAGGTCTCATGGAGTTATATATGGGTGACAAGTGTCACCATCATAGGAGCCCAATACAAATATATAGTGAAGTAAAGGATCCTAGTATATAGATCTAATGACCTACGGGAAGAATTAGTTTCAATAGTCAAGAGTTCAAAGAAGCCCTGAGTGGCTACCAAGTGGCACACACATGAGAACTTTTTTTAACATTAGCTTAGACATAGGCTTTATTCATATTTATCAATACGTATAAAACCTTGGGATTTAAATTATGTCCTATGTTATTTTTCAAGACCTTGGTCTAAAGTTATATATATGCTAAGTCCTCTTTTCATTTATGATTGTAGAGTAGAGTGAACTAGGAAATGACAAGTGTTGAGCTCGTAGGGAGTTAAGTTGATTTGATGATCATGTGGATGTCTTTGACATTCACAAAAATGTTAAAATTAGGCTCTATAATAAAACATTATGGGATAAAATTATGATTTTCACATGGATGTCATTAACAATTATGAGAATGTCATTAACAGTTGCATGGACATCAAATTTAAGATCATAAATTAGCTATTTACATTTAAATGTTAATAGGCCCAGGTAGATCAATGGTCAATGCTAACTTGGGAATAAGTAGATCAATGGTATGAGTCGATAGTGGACTTTTCAAAGATCTCAGACTCAATCAGGTTTTGATTTGTGTCTTAAAAATATCAATAGTCACATTTTGAGAGTTAACAAATATAATGCATAGATAGAATATGTAGAAATTTTTAACATTTGGGCTATATTTATCGATATCCATTGGGTCTGAAAAATAAATCTAGATCAATATTATGAACATGAATGGTTAGCAAATATAGAAGTGAAGATCTGGCAAAGGCTATAATTATAATAGGTAGATATGTATTGCATAGTTCAGATAAGTTAGTCAAAACTAAAAATAGTGTTATTGGTTCTAAAAAGCATTACTAAAGTGAGGTATGTCTAAGTTCCATTTGAAGGTGGCTAATCTAAAATATGAACAATTTGTTCTCATAACCTATAAAAGGAGGTATGTATAGTTTTGAGAAAATAGTAAATTTTTTAAATGTTTGCATATTGTTTAATCTAAAATTTTAAAATAGAATTTATATTTATACACATTCACATTTTGGATAGATCTTGTAGAGGCTAACTTAAGTTGATAACTATAATAAAAATATTATATAGTTTTAGAGAAAAATTATAACTCAGGTTCTAATTATCACATGTAATGACCTTGCATGAGCTTGGAGGATGAGGCAATGCCTTCCCCAAGTCTATATAAACAATTGTAATCCAACTCAAATTTTTGTTAGATAATTTTGAATACAAGAACAACATCAATTTTAATCATCATTGAATGTATTTGTGTATTATCTTTCCAATTTCTATGGAATTAGTTGTTACTTTCCTTGGTTGTATGTTTCAATAATCTTTAGTGTGCAATAGCTGTGAATGGATTCTTGATTATTTTGATTGATGTATTGATCTGTAGATGTGAAATAGATGTTGAGATATTGGTAAAATATATAGGTTAAGATAGTCAGATTATTTGATTCATAATTATGAATATACTAGTGCTTTCTTTGATGTAGTTTCTTGTGTGTGTGCCAAAGCTACCTTAGATAATTCACTAGCCTAAGCCATAATCCATTGATTAAGGTGTGTAATAACTTTCATAAAAGGAGAAAACATTATATAAGGCCTATGAATTTATTTAACTATTATCTTTTGACAATTTTTAACCATGTTTGATTGTGTGTGTGCAATTGTTGCTAGCAATAGGCATAAGTTTTGAGAGCACACGTCTGTTTTGAACCCAATTAGGGAAGTAGTTCCTGAAAACCATAAATAATTATTTTTTACCCTAACCTACCCTCTTTTTTTAGTTTTTTTTGAGACCTACCCACTTTAGATTAGAATCCAACCATCTATCCAACTCACATAGAGATTCATTACCTTTAGGGACCACACCTCTGTAGAAAACCCTTGTCAATAACCTACATTTTGTGCTAGTTATTCCATCCATAAGTTGTCAAAGATTGTATACCTATAACTCATGTCTTAGAGTGGATTTTACCTACATTGAGATCCTAAAATGTTGGAGGATACCTCATTATGTTATGGTATGCATGGAACCCACATCAATAGATACAATAAAATATTGAAGATGTTGTTTAGGATCATCCTCAGCATCATAAAATGTGAACTTAGGTGCAACACATCTATTTGGTAAAGGGTGAAAAGAGACACCAAGTGCAAGAGGGTTATGCAACACATCTTATGAATATATAACATGAAGATATTTTTAATCATTTTGTTCAATGTTTGTAACCTTGTCCTCTAAGTTAATAATGACTCAAGTGTTTGATATGTAGACCTAGTGGGATTTAGATTAATAGTTTGAGTAGTCACCAAAGGGGATGAAAATATGTTTTGACTAGTAATAAGCTTTGTAATTAGTATTTGAGTTAAGACTTATTGTATTCAACACACCCCACTCTCTTTTTTTCTTGAGTAGGGACCCATTAAAAGTTTATAAGATTTAGTTATGTTTAAGAAGGCTTTCCATTATCATTTACATGTGTATTCAACAATATCAATCTATAAAAGTTATTATTATTTATACAATTGACTATTATTCAATAGAAACAAATTACATATTTCTTTGTTTTCAAGGTTTTCACTATGTGATTTATTTAAATAGTTGGGCCCCTTTTTGGGAAGACTTGATCTTGCACCAGCTAAGACCAACCCCAGAGCACAGAGACCCATGGAGCAAGTGAAGGACCATTTTTTTCACACCTTGGAATTGACTAGATTGACTCTTGAATTCCACATACTATCTGGCCAATGGTTGTAAAGCATCATAATTCTCATGGCATACCTACCCAGTCCTACATGTGGTAGTTAAAGGCTCAAGCAACATAGAGGTATAAGTAGTGGAGTAGGTAGGTGTACATCCTTGACTAATAGCCTAACATCTAGCATGCACCCTAGTTATCCTATAAGATATAATGAAGCTCACAAGCTCTCACCTACCCATCCTTTGACATGCACCTATCCAGCTAGCAAGAATAGTGGCCAACACATATATAAATAAGGTGATGTCCAAGATTAGAGGAGGGAGACTATTTTGTAGTGAAGCTTTGATGAATTCAAGAGTGATAGAAGGATTAAGCCTTGAGTGATAAGTAGTGGATGTAAGCCATGCTAATGTATGAGCCTTTCATATTAGTAAAATTAGGATTGATCAACAAAGGTTGCTACTAGTTATTATAATATAAACAAGATATTAATGAATGAATATAGATTGTTGATGTTATATGTTATGGTGTTTTAGATTGGTTGAGTTGTGAAGTTCTCTCCCCATGTAGAATGTTGATGAATTGGGACTCCACCTTGGTAGTAAGTGGCACCTTTATGCCACTTTTCCCTCTTACCCATCATGAAGGGGCCTCATGCTAGACATAGCATTGAATGATGACCTTAGGATGAATAGACACCCCCATGTGGACTCCCTTACCTGCATGCACCAATAAGGCCTCAATCCCCTTTGTTTGAGAATGTGTTGATGGACCTATCCCTTTAAACCTCTATGCCAGAGACCCCATGAATCACTTGAAAGACTAGACCCCATACCACCCTTGACTACACCATGACACAAATAGCCAACATGAACTTGGTCCATGCATTGTCATGCTTTGGGTGAGTGCATAAGGTTCATGCCTTATGTGAAACTAATGCCAGCATGTCAGTGTGTTTAAATGTTGTGTGATATACCTTGTTCCCCTTGTGCCTAACTCCCTTAACCCTAGAAATTCTTGATAACTATAGTTGCATTCATGACCAAGCACCATGCCTACTTAAATAACACACTTTACTATAATATTTTTATTCCATTTTTGGGACATGTGAAATTTCATTGCTAAGATGTTATATCAAAGTGATGCTCTGACTATCAGTTGAGAATGTTGAGCACTAGCTAGAGAAAGTCAAATATTTCTTCACATAAAAGCATCCCATGTGTGAAGGAGAGAATCGATAGAAATGGGTGTAGACTTATCTATATGATCCATTGTATGAAGTGTTCTTTTGTGATCTACCTAAGCATGTATATAAATTATTGTCTACATATGTTGATACTAGATGAAGAAGTTATTGATAACACCTATAGTGGACCATAAAGCACATATAGAGGTTGGAAAGCTTGGATGAAGTGTAGATGCACATCATAGATAAGTGATTGGATGGGGCTTTAAGTAGTTATGTGTTAGATTTCATAGCATCAACTTTTTCATGCCCAAAAGAAGCAAAGCATGAGTTTATTTAAGAAATAAGAGGTGCATTCATTAGAGGACTCTACACTAATCTAAAGAAGCTCATGAACAATTATGGGATAGAAACCATGATGATAGAAGGCTAAAAGTCCTTACACATATGGCTAGGCACAATGGAAAGAAGGGGGAAGTGTAGGAAAGGTGCCATTGAAGAGGAATAATAACCTGACACCTAAGAGCTTTATAGGCTAAACTATAGTAAGCATAGATGAAGGCTAATGTAAGACCTAGAACTAGGAAGTGATGAAAGGACCTATAACAAGTATGAAGGGCATGGAGAAGGATCTTTTGAAACACCATAGTGCATTGAGATAGAGGAAGAAATAATTTGTTATATTTTGTATATGGGTGTGGGATGTAGTGAGTTATTAAAATATAAGGTGCTTTAGGATGCACTAGAGGCACCTACTCCCTTTGAACTTGAAGTGCAAGCCTATAAGCTAGATTTCCCTTTTTAAAATAGAATAAAGGTAATTGAACTTATTACCCTAATAGACTGTGACTGGAAAAATATTTTAGATCAAGAGTTTGTGATTGAATAAGTGATCCTATATGAGGAGATGAGAAATTTTATGATAGATCAAGTAAGAATTAGTCTAAGTGCCATGAACACAAGCACACATATTCCCATGTAAGGAATGTTAGCCCTTCTAATTAGGCAATACCCCATAGGAAGTGGTAAAGTACCACTAGTGAGTAGATCCATGATGTTAAGATCTATGATGTAACCTCCTATATTAGGGTTAATGCTCAACCCTACTAGTGGGGGTATTGGGGGACTACCCCCTATGTAGACACAAGGAGGTCAGGCACCACAAAATAATGCACCAGCATGTTATAAGATATACTACAAGATGATCTTGCATCTACTTGAGTATCATAGAGTTGAAAATGTCATAGAGCATGTTTTTAAATGTGAGTTATAATGGTACACTCAGAGCATTACTCAACCTTAGTGTAAGGCAACATAGTTCATGATAACCTTTCTAAATCGCATCTATACCTGGTATCAAAAGTTTGATCCAAATCAAGAAATGGTTAACTATGATGTATTAAAGGAATAATTCTTAAAGGAGTTAGACATCATTTAGTTTGAATAATAGAGCACTATGGTGCTTAATGAGATTGATCAAAGGTTATTAGAGAGTGTGCACTTGTATGATGCATGGTTCAAAACTCTCCTCTCAAAGCTTCCTTATGATATCCACCCCTCCTAGCACATGTAATGGTTTATTGGAGGCCTATTGGTTCCATTAAAAATGGTTATATCCATGAATAACTTCAAAAAAAATCCATAAATCACTTGAATCTATGATTTTGTTCAAGGAGATAGATAATGTTGACACTAGGATTAGTCCCTTCATGTAGGCATAGACTACGTCGATGGCTTCTTAGCTACATAAGCTTACTAATAGATGGCACATGACTCTCATAATGGGATATGGTGTATTGACTATGAGATACAGGGGCAAAACAATAACAACTACCCATGTAGAAATGTCCATACAATACTCCCCAACTATGAGGTTTGTCATGGAGTAGATGACTCCTAAAACTATTCCCTATTATAGCACACTGGTCATGTAAATACTATATTTTACTACAAGATATGTGATGAATACACACACGTAATGGTAGACTATATATTAATCAATGATATGCAACAAAACATGGAGAGATGTGTAATCAAAGCTATGGCTTTAGGTGGTGGTTAGGTAGGCCAAAGGAATGAGGGCTATGGCTAGAAAAACATGGCTTATGGTAGCCAAAGAGTGGCACATGGCTGAGGAGGTAGACATGGTAGAGGTATATTCCCATCATGATCTTGTTATAGATGTGGGTTAGTTGATCATTATTAGCATGACTACCAAGGTCCACACATAGTTGAAGACTACCTAAATATCTACAAGAAGCTAACATAAGGTCAACTTGGTGTGGATATAGGAGCCACTATGTTATAGTGTGAGTCTACATAGGGGATATGGGCCCCTAATCTATAATATAATCCCAAGGTTCCTATAAAGGTGTAGGCCATAATGTGAAGTGGGCTCATCACTTAGCCACCCACCATGACAAACCAAGACTTGTACTTAGAATATGGTGAGTGAAGTCATACCAAGTGCATGAAATATATAGATCCAAAAGCAACACCATATCCTAATCTTTCATGCCAAAAGGATGTCCTACAACAAGTGATGACCATGATACAAGGCCTATAGTGTGAACATTAGTTAGTTGGAGACTTGGAGGCATAGGCCATTATGATGTTTATAAATCAAAACTAGTATGAGGCCAAGGTTGAGGAGTTGAATAAGATCATATTCCTCTTTTAGATGGAAGGGGTACTATGCCTAATGAAGGACTTGCTTCTAATGTATGAAAATAAAGCACTAGCATGGGAAGCTAGCCCCCAAGAAATAGAGATTTTAGTGCCACATATGGAGTGAGCATGAGATGTGAGGCATACTCAAAACACTAAGTATGACCAAGAGTTACTAATAGACACCACCATCAATGAGTGGTCATTTTGTGAAATGCTAGTCAACATAGGCATAGAGGTCAATATCCTAACCAAAAACACTTGGGAGAAAATGGGGAGGCTACCTTTGAGATCATCACCACACACATTATTCATGGAAAATAAAACCTAAGTTCAGCCCATAGGGATATTTAAGGGCACCATAGTGGACATCATGGGTGACAAGTTCTAAGCTAACTTTGAGGTCATAGAGCTCATAGAGGAGGACAACTAACTAGCACTCTTAGGAAGGTCATGGTTTTATGAAAATAATGTCGATATGTGCTTTAATAAGTGCTATATGAAATTAAAAAATGGCATGGAGAGGGTGGTGATACCTTTTTCAAATGACCAAGGGACACCTTACATTGAAATTGATAACCTTGAGGATGAGGTCAACCATTTTATAGCATTAAGATGCAAGGTGCTGAGACTCTCAATTCTAGTGAACAAGGGGTGCTCACTTATGAATATGGCTAATTAGCCTTGAATATAATAGATGTAGCTTATGAACATTGGGTTGAAGAAGCCCATGAAGTCATTGAGCATAGATGATTCCTAGTGTACAATGTTGGACCTAGATTATTTGGGATAAACTTGTTAAGAATTGCACAACCCTAGAAGAAGTTGACTCCTCATACCAAGAAGATTGGAAAGAAAGTGCTCTATCTTCGCAAGGGAAAGCTCATAGTACTCCATAAGTATGATGTAATCCAACCTATTGAGATTTATGTGTAGGATATTGAGGATTCCATCCTAAAATATATTAATCATTTAGGTGCATTGGTGTATACACTAAAAATTACTATTATGCACTAGTAGGCCATACAAAAACTGGGCTTGCCCACTTGGTGGGATGTGAAGGTAGCCATGTGTACTAGATTTGGTAGGAGCAATGAGGATCTGGACATACCCCCTTATGATGGCAACTCTAACCCATTTGTGCACTTCTAAATTTATGAAAAGACTTAGTTGATATGTGGAGAAAACATGCCACAAGGCCTGTGGGTGCATGCATTATATATAAATATAAAGACATGGGCATGAGCATGGTACATCATGAATGAGACATGATAGGAAATATGAAAATGGGATGTGTTGAAGGAGAAGTTTTTTGCATACTTTTTCCTTATCTTTATAGAACCTTTAATTACTAGAGCTGTTATAAGTTATTCTCCAAGCTGTGTTTGAGGACATAGCTATCCTAGAGGAGTAATTAAAAGAGATGTTTGAAGAGAAAGGATTGTAAATTATAACTTTATTCAAATAAATGGTGATCCATAGTTATCCAATGAAGAAGATGATGAGACCTAGAAGGAGTATAATTAGAGGGCCCTGCTAGGTAAGCAAAAGCTCATGCACCTCATTGATGACAACCCTCCAAATGATGGAGACCCAATGCACTTTATGTTGAGATGATATATGGAATTAGGTAGGTTGAAGAATATAACTAAGAGATAAATTAACCCTATTTTACACCACTTAATACCACCCAAGTAGACATCAGTGTGAAAGGTAATACCAAGATGGCCACTATATGTGCATACTAGTATGAGGTTGAGCTCATGCGTATCATCGACCTCCTAAGGGAATTTTAATATCTCTTCCCACACAACTATGAGGAAATGAAGGGCACCCACCCCTCATTAGGGAATATGAGAATCAATTTTTTGGATGGTGCAAGACTAATCAAGAAGCACCCTTATCAAATGAACCCTAATCTCTATGTGAAGGTAAAAGTAGAGATCAATGGAATGCTAGTTGTTGGTGTCATCTACCTAGTGAAAGAATCAAAGTGGATGATTCTAATGGTTATTATCATCAATAAGAATGGGAACATATGAATCTAAATTTATTATAGAATTATAAATTATACCTACATCAATGACCCTTTCCCAACACCATTCATTGATGAAGTCCTGGATGGGGTCATAGGTTTTAAAATCTACACTTTCACTGATGGGTTCTTAGGATGCCATCAGGTACCAAAATAGGAGGATAAGCCAAAAATAACCTTCATGATGGAATTGGGTTATTTCTCATATAATTTGATTTCCTTTAGGCTCAAGAACATGTTAGCCATATTCTCTAGAGTGGTGATCACCGCTTTCAAAGTCTTCATCCACAAGTTCCTCCAAGTATATCTAGATGATTGGACTATGTATGGTCTTCTAAGGGACCACCATGATAACCAATGCCTTATGTTTGAAAGGTGCATATAGTTATACATATCATTGAATCTAAATAAGTGCATATTAGTGACCCCATTTTACACACTACTTGAGCACATCATCTGAAAGGATGGATTTCTCATTGATCTAATGAAGATTACAATAATCATATAGCTCCAGACCCCTTCCATCTAGAAGGATTTTCATGACATCCTAGGCCATTAAGACTACTATAGGAAGTTAATAAGTGGATAAAAAAAAAAATGTTCCTCTAAAGGATCTCTTTCACAAGGATGGCCCATTGTATTGGCGTGAGGTGCAAGAGGAGGCATTTGACACTTTCAAGGTAAAGTTGGTAAATATACCAATACTTTAATTTCATGATTAGATTTATCCTTTTCACATCCACATAAATTCATCAAGCTCAACCATGAACACCATTTTGGTGCGACCAAGTAAAGGAAAAATGGACCACCCCATTTCATTCACAAGCAAAAATTTGATGCAAGCGAAGTAGAACTATACCACCACTGAGTGTGAAGTGCTAGTAATGGTCTATGCCCTATAGAAGTTTAGATATTATCTACTAAAAACCCCATTTAATTTCTTCACTAATCATGAGGCACTAAAATACCTCATGAATAAACCTATTTTGCATGGGCACATTTGTAGATGGGTTTTCCTCTTTTAGGAGTTTTAATTTTTAGTCATTGTTAAACCTGGAAAGGAAAATTTGGGGCTAGATCACTTGTCTCACTTTAACTCTAGTGATGGGGCATCCCCAATTAAGGACTATATTCTAGATGAAAAAATATACCAAGTTCATCATGTTTTTAAAGACTTGGTAAATTTTACCACTTTCCTAACCTTAGGGCTAGCTCCACAAATAATATCCTCCAAGGAGAAGAAGTAGCTTTCCATCCATACTTACCCATTTCAACTCATTAAATTAGATATATACAAGATGAGTAGGGATGAAGTCTTACATTGGTGTGCTTTGGAACATGAGTGGGACTCTATCCTTCAAGAAGTGCATGAAGGGATAGTTGGAGAACATTGTGCTAGAGACTTAATAAAATGCAAGATTCTACAATCAGGGTTATGGTAGCCAAGTCTGTTCAATGATGTCAAGGAATGTGTGTGGTCATGTGATGTATGTTAGTGCATTACAAAGTTAAACCATCAAGATGAGATGCCTCTCATCCTTATTCTAGCCCAAGTGCCATTTGAGAAATGGGCCATTGACTTTGTAGGGCCAATCACCCCTATAGCATAGCATATAGGAGCCAGATATGTCCTCATGGCAACTGACTATTTAATGATGTGGGATGAGCTAAGACTAACAAAAAATTACATATCCATAATAACCATGTGTTTCATTTAGGAGAACATCATAAGCTGATATGGGTACTTATTAAGTTTGACTAGCAATAGGGGAACCTATTTCATCAATTAAATAGTGCACATCCTTTTGATGGAATATATAGTGGTGCACCATAAGACCACCCCTATCATCCCTAGGCTAGTATCATGATTTAATCCTTCAATAAGATCCTTGGATTATGCCTAACAAATATATGTGATGTCAGTCATAAGGATCGGGATGATCATGTCTCTATAGTACTATGGGCCTACCACATGCCATACAAGCACCTGAATAAGGCTACACCATTTTATTTGGTGTTTGGTGTAGAAGTGGTTCTACCCATGGAATTTTTAGTACCTTCCTTGTGCATCATATGAATTAGCTACCTTGATGACCAAGAATCTTTGAGAATAAGGTTGAAATAATTATAATGCTTGGATGAGATGCATGCCTAGCCTAAGTGGGGTCAGCAAGTTGAGAAAGAGGTGGTATGATAAGAATATCAAGCACAAGGTGCTAACAAAAGGAGCCTTAGTCTTGCTATATGAATCCAAATACCTTCAACTCCTAGGCAAGCTACAAATTTAATGGATGGGTCCCTATGTCATCTATCACATTTTAGAAAGGGATGGATACAAACTATACATGTTGTTCCATAAAATGCTTCAAGGGAATTTTAATGGTAACTGATTGAATCCATATCAACAACAGGTTAGTATTCACACCAATTATACTTTGATTCTTTTGTCAATAGTCAGTTTAAATTGAGCTAACTAAAATAGGGTTTGGCACAAGCTAAATGATGTAATTCTTTAATTTGTGTGGTAATTTTTGTACCGATATGCAATAAGTGGTTCAAAATGGTTGAAAAGATCTATAAATTGTACCACCATATATAAATCCACTTAGGTAAGTCAAGCACTTACACCAAAAGTGCATGAGGCTAGACACCTAAGTTGTGGTTGTGTGAAAAATAAACATCTATGAAAGAAGCACATCGTGATATGGTGAGAAGAGCCATAGAACCATTGAGATTGATGAATGGCCAAAGAGCCATGTTCAAATCTTGGTTTATTTGGGTTTGATTTATTGTGGTATGAATATCCTTTGAAAATGATGAACCATCAAAGGGTTAGTTCAAGTGAAGACACTCAACTATGTTGAATGCAAGATGAGAAGAAAAGATGCTCAAATCAAGTGAACACAAGATAGGTGATAAAATGTGCTACTTATGAAGTGTGCATAGTATATAAAGATACCAAACATTGGAGGGCTAGTGCAAGGAATTTTTATGAGGTAAAATGGTCTAAGTCAATACAATGCATGATAAATTGACTAATACAAATGAGGGTGATAAAATATGAGTATAGCTAGAAGAAGTGGAACCAGAGAGGTTGAATTACATGCATGTGAGGTGTTATGCCCAGGTTTCCATAAGAGAGACAAAGGTCATGCCCAGGAGACATTAAAAAAGGGATCATCAAGGATAACTAGCATCCACCTAAGAAAAGTGGGAAGTGACCATTTGAAAAATGATGTCACATCACCAAAACATCAGTAAAAGTATTTAATGTGATGATAGAACAAAGATATGTATTTTATATAGATAAGATATGAAAACTTTAAATATCTCATGATCTCTTGAGAAATCCATCAATCAAGGCCGACTGACAACACTAATAATGGTGGGTGACATATCAAGTTATAAATAGGGTGAATGGTGAATGAACAAGGTTATAAACACATGTAAAATTAACTGAGAACTAGAGCTAAATGACCCCAAAAGAGTAAATTCTCATAGATTATATATCATATCAAGTAATAAATTGGTGTAAGAAACTAAAATAGGAATCAAATCAAGAGGGATGTGGTTTAAAAAAATTGGAGTAGAGAAGGTGAAGCAAAATAGATGTTAGGCAATCATTAATAGCCAGAGAAGCTCAGGTAGATAACTCATGCCAAACTAAAATTAGAGGTTTTGATAAGCCATACCTCCCATGATTCGATTCCAGTAGATTTAGAATGAAAAATAAGTAGAATGAATTGAAATACAAAGAGACATAACTTAAACCTAAGTGAGTTCAAATAATATAGGAAGTAGCTGCCACCAAGACAAGCACACAGGCAATGGAAGTGATCAGTGTTGAAATGGTGGAAGTTAAGGTGATGACCAACATATCCTATGAGTACATGTATTTCCCACCTAAAGTGTTATTAGGTGAACCATGTCACTCATTCACACATGTATGCCAACTATAGGATTAAAACCACTGTATGTTAAGTCACTTTTAATACTTAGTGCAAGATTGGGTGGTGGACACTAGGTGTATGACCTCAAAGGGAGATGTAATCTTTGACATCTCAATAAGAGATAGATTAAAGGATTTAGGTGTATCTCAAATCTATTAATTTAATTTCTTTGTAAATCTATATGACCTTATTTATTTTCTCCTCTCGTGTGAGTATGAAGATCATGTGTACTTTGTAATGTGACACATGAAGATATCTGTATACCCGATCAACAAAATAATTAAATTGCTAGACTTTGGAAGAGACATCCATTACTTAATGGTTGATGACAAAGAGGTGGATAAAATAAAAAATATCCTCAATTAATTTAAGTGTGATACACTTTCTCTATCTTCATGTGTGAGGACCTGCGCATAAGGATAGTGGTGTGACTAGTCAACTCAAAACTATGGCTAAGAGGGTGGACAAATGTGTCTGAGGCATACCTCTGTCACACGGTGTAGGGGGTAAAGTTACATGTGGTGTAGTTAATCACCACAAAAATGACAAAGAACATGCAAGAGTTCCATAGCATGAAGGGGACATTTAGATGGGGATCCATCCTCATCTTGATAGTCATGAAAGGTATTGATATCCTCGATGGTAGAGAAGACAACCTATGGGTGTTGTTAAAACACCATGAAATCCTAAAATATAAATAAAATTAATTCAACTAACCCATGGCCTTTAGTGCAAAGTATAAAATTCACATACTAAAGTGGTGTGATCAATACATAGAGGCCTTTGGGTTAGAGTGGTACATCCCACAATGGCTCCTAGTGAGCATGCTTAGAATAGTGACCTTCACATCATGCAGCACTACTACATCATTTATATATCACACAAGGATAGAAATAATTCATGATGGTTGAATATTCCTTTCACCTTCTTGATTGAGGTCTTTTAGGATGTACTTGGCAGAATCCCCAATACATAGAGCCTTGGCATTCTAATCAAAGAGATGGATGCAAAAAGATGGTGGATGAGGTGTAGATTCCCTCATGTGGATGGAAGCATGATAGAGGATGCATTATATTGGTAGACATCAATTCTATGTAGGAGGTAAAAATCATTTGCTTCATCCACAGACTTTATTATGTGATGAAGCGAAAAAGAAAGGATGAGGCGTAGGGTCTAGTTCAAGAAACAAAGAGACCCCCAGTCCTAGTTAGGAAAGAAGGAACCCACATGGCCCAAGAAAAAAATAAGATCCCCAAAAATAAGAGAGGGGAGATGCTAAAAGAGATCAAGGAGAGGTTGAAGCTAAAGATAACTTTATAAAAGGAAGCCTTGGTGACAAAATCACACCAAAAGTAAATTTTCTTTGCAACTCAAGCCCCCATAAGCCCAAAAGGGAAAAAGAAAGAAAAGGACCCTTCCCCTGCATCAAAATAAGACACATTAGAAGAGGGATCAAAAGAGGATGATTGGGCATAAGGTACCTACATTTTTCTTAAGGATGCAGAATCATCCCCTAATGAACAATTCCCTTCACCTCCACCATATGCACAATCAAAAAAATCAAGGTGCAGGCTAAGGAGACTTGGCTCCTATGAGGTCAAGACCAAAAGGGAATAGGAGTTACGGGAGTAGAAAGAGGAGATATCCAAGGTAGGGGTGCCAGATGAGGTCATCCAAATAGTAGAGGTAGAGGAGAAGAAAAGTGAAACATGTAGGGTGTAGAAGGAAGAGATGAGTAAAATAGGTGAAGTACCTAAAGAATAAAATCCCTCTGATATAGTCAATGAAGAGTAAAATATACTAAATAAATGGAGATAAATGGGCCTATACTAAGGCCACATCGATGCAACACTCACCTTACACCAGAGGCTCAAGGAGTTAAGGGTTTTAGGCCTAACCCTAGACAATATTGATCAACTTGAGGCTGAAAAAGTTAAAAGAGGGAAGAAGAGTGTGCTCTATGAGCATCATAATGAAATTCCAAAAAAGGAAAGTCCAATAAAGAGGAAAGGATGGAGGAGAAAAAGGTAGAATGTGCCCAGAATAAGGAATGAGAAGAAAAAGTGTCCCAAGAAGAAAAGGCACACATGCTAGAAGAGTGGGAAACAAAAAAGGGTTTTACTAGTGCTGACCCTAAGAAAGAAGAAGCTAAGGTCACACTCAGTGATGACAACTAAATAGTTGAAGAATCCACATAGAAGGCACAACCTAGATCTAAGGTGGTGCTTGAGGAACACAAAGGTGATGATGGCACCATAGAAAAGTAAGTAGAGGAAGAGGCATCACATCAAGAAAAGGATGAGGAGGAAAATTCCATCAAAGGACCCCCACTAGAAGAATGAGATGGTGAACCTAGTGCCAGAGAGGTAATAGAATAAGAAGAAGAGAAAATTGAAGAAAGGATTGGTATTAGCGATAGAGAAGAAGAAGAAGAGAGAGTTGAAGAAATGGGGACTAGCACTAGTGCCAATGAAGAAGAAGAGCTCAAGGAAAAAGAAGAGGTTGAGCCCAAGAACCATGAGAGAGAATAGATGGGGTTCAAGGAGGATGATGACTTTTGCATGATAGAGTGCATGCTTCCAAGAAAAACCATACCCCTTATGCATCACCAAGTCTCATAGGCCATGAAAAACTACATGGATGAGCTAGAGTTCAAGGTCCCTACAAAGGCCATTTAACTCTCTAAGAAGCTAGAAGAGGGCCATGAATACCACCTAATAAACTCTTGAGACCTAAAACTCATGCACTTGGCTAATGTTTTGATCAATATGATAACCTTTATGGTGTAAAATACCATCATCATTGATATTCGCACTAGCAAATGGAGGAAAATTACTAAAGACATTTATAAGGAGCTTGAGGAAACCAAAATAAAGATCCAACAACTAATCAATCATGTTGAATAAGTGGATCCCTCCCTCTAAGACAATATCAACAACTATGGCATGAAGGAGGTCAATTATGCATATGTGCTCATTAAGCAAATGATCCCTAGGCTAAAGCTATAACTAGAGGAGAAGGAAGACCCATATGAGGCTATAAGGGGTGAGCTGAAAAAGAAGATGGAAGAGGTTGAAGACCTCTTCACCAAGCTTGAAGAAGGTGCCAAAGAAGAAAACACCATTTTTTTCAACTTCAAAAACTAAGTGGAGGTCATTAACACATACCTCAAGAAATTAAAGGAAGAAAAGGATCCTTGCTCTAGTGTTCCTTCATAGTTTTAAGGATTGAGCACGTACAAGTGATGGTGTAGTCAACTCCCTTAGCACTTAGCTTAAAACATAAGAGCAAGACCTAGAGTCAATATTTCATGCTTTCTAGACAAACTCCAATGAATGGGATGAACTCTTGGATGGAGGAGTGAGGAGGGAAAAAGAAAGGCTAGAAGCCTTTAGGAAGGAATTGGAAGGCATAAATGTACTTACTCTAGAGGTAATATACATTTAATAATATGGTGCCATTTAGGAGTTGAAAGGTTCCATCCATGGATTTGAAAATTTTAAAGAGGATCTATGGTAGGGTGCACCCAAATTTTGTGCACCTAAGGTTCTTCTAGGCTAGTCTAGGGTGGACTAATAGTTTTTTAAGGGGTGATGTTGGTCCCTTTTTCATTGGGCCCCTTTTTGGGAAGACTTGATCTTATGCCAGTTCATACCAACCTAAAAACATGGAGACCCATGGAAGAAGTGAATGACCCTTCTTACACACCTTGGTATTGACTCGATCAACTCCTAGAGTACTTGTGTTAGCTAGCTAGCAATTATAGAGTATCACAATTCTTGAAGCATACCTACCCAGTCCTACATGTAGTGGTTCAAGGATCAAGGAACATAAAGATATAAGTAGTGGAACAAGTAGGAATATAACCTTTATTGATATTTTGGCACCTATCACATGCCATTGTTGTCTTATATTATGCCCACAAGCTCTCACCTACCCATCCTTCGACATGCACCTATCCAATTAGTAAGAAGAGTGGTCAACACATATATAAAGAAGGCAACCTCAAAGAGTGGAGGAAGGAGACTATTTTTTAGTGAAGCTCTAGAAAATTCAAGATTGATAGAAGGGTTAAGCCTTGAGTGATAACTAGTAGATGTAAGTCATGCTCATCTCTGAGCCTTTGGCATTAGTAAAATTAGGATTGATCAATGAAGGATACTACTAGTTATTTTAATATAAACAAGATATTAATGGATGAATATAGATTGTAAATGTTATATGTTATTGTGTTATAGACTTGTTGAGTTGTGATATTATCTCCCCACATAGAATGTTGGTGAATTAGGACTCTGCCCTAGTAGTAAGTGGTACCTTTGTTCCACTTAGCCCTCTTACCCACCGTAAAGGGCCCTCATGCTAGATGCAGTGCTGAATGATGACCTTAGGATGAATAGACACTCTCATGTTGACTCCCTTACATGAATGCACTAATAAGGCCTTAACCCCCTCTATTTTAGCATGCATCAATGGACATATCCCTTTGAACCTCTATGATAGAGACCCCATGAATCCATTGAACCACTAGACCCTAGATTCTCCTCAACTATGCCATGATGTAACTAGCCAACACAAACCTAGTCCCTTCACTATCATACTTTGGTTGAGTCATAAGGTTATTTCCTTATGTGAAACTAATACCAGCATGCCAATGTGTTTAAATATTTTACACCAAACCTTGCTCCCCTTGTGCCTAACTCCTTTAACCCTAGAAATTATTGATGACTAGAGTTGTGTGCATGATCAAGCATTGTGCCTAATTAAATAAGACACTTTACTACAAAATAGACTAACCTATTAATGGTCTTTGGGAGTTTATCATATACAATTTTTTGCATTCAAACTTCACACATTTTTAAATTTACAAGTTGTGCATTTCAAGTTTTGGGTCTTTAGAATTTTTGTTCCTAGGTTTTATTCATTAGAACATTTATCATGACTTCAACATATCTAGACTTTTGAGTCCTCATGCCTATATATATATATTGATTTTTCTTCACATATTTTACACTTTTTAGGATGTGTTCATAACTTTTAGGTTTTGTGAATTGTAGACTTTGTCAAATTTTTTGGATCTTTTATTCAAATTTTTTGTTTAAGAATTTAGTTTTTGGCCTTTTTGTTGTCACACCTCTAGTTTTGGAATCTTTTTTTCAAATATTTTGTTCTACTTTGGTTTTTCATACTCTACATTTTCACAAATTTATTTGGAATTGACATTTCATAATTTAGATTTATAATTTGGTCTTTGGATAAAGTGTTTGAAAGTTATGTTCATGAAAAGTGTTCTTCAGAAATTTTAACACTTTTGTTCACCACAGGATTCACCTTTGGATTTTACATATTTAGAGTAGCACATTAATTGGATGGATTAGTATCAACAAAAAACTTGACACCCAAATTTTAAAGGCATACTATGTGGCATGATTGATTTTATGTGAAAGTAATGATAATGTGACACCTTTCCAAGGCTACATCATGACATTTATTCAGATATATAAAAATACTACATGGCATACCCATAAGATTAAGGTCTTAAAGTTTAAATTAAATTAGTAAAACAAGTTTGGAGACATTGGACATTGATGATGCATATACTGGATTTAAATTCAAATACTAAAATGTTATATGAGTGTATTTTAAAGAGACATTATGCATATTGACCACTAAATAACTCAAGTGAATTTGAATTCACAAGGGAATTTGAAGCCATAGATATCCATGTTCTCAAATGAATTACCTCTAGAAAGTAATTAAATAGTTGAATTAAATAATAGAACTACTTAATTGAAATATGTATCAATGGTTTCATCATCCAAAGTATTTAAAGGAGTGATACCACCTTCCAAATTTTATATCAAAGACTCTATATAATATATAGATATTATCTTTGATTTTATTATGTTCAATGTTGAAGATGAAAATTATTCATCTCTTTAGGATGTGATCAAGGATGAAGAGTCTTTGACATGCCCATAATAGTAGTTGGTAGTGGATTTTCTAATATTTATGCATCAATAGATACATTTTATAATGGCTAAGCCTAAGTTGATGCCCTACACTAACCTATTTAGGGACTTATTCTTCCTAGGGAAGTTGACTAGTGGTGGTTTCCTACACTAAATAAGCCAAAAGATAGTCATTGATTGCATTTTAGGGGACACTTTCCAAAGGTAATTGTGATTTCCAATTATAGATTCCACTTTTTATGGACACTAGGTTGAGGTTTGGAAGATGACTAAAATTGAGAACACACTAAGGGAATGGATCATTCTTGGAGAAGTGGTCACCCTCAAATCCAAGGAGCCAATTCCCATAAAAAAAATTCAAAATGAATGTTTGAATTAGGATGGACTTATTGAATAGGTTATATGGTTATCCTAATATCCACTTCCTCCACATATAATGGGTGGTATTGTTTTATTTATTAATGACCTTAGACCTAACCTTTTCTCTAAGAGAGAAAATTGGTGAAACAATATAAGAGTAAATGTTCAAAAAGGATAAGATACATATACATGAACATTAATATATGATGTCTTACTTATTATATGTAATCATGGGAACCATTTATGTACACAATGAATCTATTTGGATCCCAAACATATATTCTATTAAAAATTTGGTATGCAATTCCATTTCCTTCTTCCACATATATGCATATACAAATAATATAGTTAAAATTGATGAGAACATGTACCCTCAAGTGTAAAGGGTAATTTATGAAGAGTAGTTGTCTAGAATATCAAAAAGCATTAGAAAAACATTAGGGATAATGGGGAATTATTGTCTTTATCATGACTACATATTAATCATGGTAATGGGTAACAAGGTTGCCCCTTTGTATCTCCCAAAGTATTATTGACCAATTTTGTCTCACATACCAGTATTTTTCCTAGATTGAATAGGTGATCAAAGTTCATATTTGAGTGAATGATCAAATGAGTTCTACAAGCTTTAAAGGACTAGACTATCATAGGACGTTATGAAAAAATGAATGGGTTAGCTTAATTATGCAATTTATAAGTAAACTTAAGGAATAATTCAAGGCTAAAATACCACACAAACATGAATCTCTTAATACCTAGATCATCCTCTATAAATTTCATAACATGATGAGTTGTCTATCTCAAATTATAAAGCTTCAAAGTTAGACTTGAAAAATGAAATAGGTATGTAGATGTCAAGTTTAAGCTTCATGAGGTAGCTATTTGATTTCAAATGAGTAAGATCAATAGCTAGAATTAAATCATACCAAATATCCAATGGTAAGTGGCTGAGGATAGTCCCAAAGATATAATGGTATGATTTCAATTGTACCAAATATATCAATGGTGAGCATCAAGTCTAAATGTAAACATTAGTGAAAAATTGTCAAGTGGAAAAATCTTAGGTATAATGATATAGAACCAATGATACATGTTAATCTAATAGGTGTCAATGGGTCCCATGATCTAATGCCATGTATTAACTTTTATAGATTAGATCAATGATGATCAATGAGTCAACAATTTAATGAATCTCAGAGCTAAATATGAAGCTGCCAAGTGTCACAAACACGTTAGACTATTATAAAATCAATGGTTCATGTTTAATCATATAGATCAAGATCAATGATGTATAAGAGGTCAAAGAGTCAACATAATACTATGGATAAAATGAGTAACTAACACTTGGCATAATATGAGAGGGGTTAGATTAAGATTTATGGAAAAAATTAAATGCTGAAGATAGGGACTTCAAGTGGAGATCAAACATGTGACCAAGATTAAACTAGGAAAAATGTTTTAATATACATATGCCACCATTAGATCTCAGTAAAACACCATTGAATGGACATAGTTATATAGTTAGGGTTACTAATGTTGAATTTATATTTTTGATAAAGCTCTGTCACCATTAAAGCACAACTTAAGACCTCTGGTTGAATATTTAGTACCTATTGACCATATTTTTCCAAAGTTGTAGTATTATTCTATAACTATGCTTATAATGAGTTCTTAGCTATCATAGGGTCTTGAGGTAGGATAGGTATATTTTATACCTAACAGAGAGATCAATAAGGGAAATAGGTGATCTATAGGTCTATATCGATATATAGTAACTATATGAAAACTAATGAATTAGATTAGTTTTAATTCTATAATATAGACTTATGCTCAGATTTTATAGTAGGGGGAAAACATAAATGAGATATCGTGTAGTGTATCATTCTTAGACATAGTCTTAACTTTTATAAATGGGTACTTAATGTTGCCCAAAAGTAGACATGGAGATGTGAAGACTTTGTCCTTATAGTGAAGTAAGTGGAAATGGAGTGAGAGATCAAAACAAAGAGATATGGTGGTTAGAGAAGTAGTTAGAGTAATCAATGTTGTTCAAATCTTAGATATATTTTCTACAATAGACTTAGTCATGACTCATTATGAAAAATAGACTCTAGTCCTCTAAGGAATCTCTCAGCTAATGAGAAAGCTCAAAAATTATTAGAGCCAAATGTGGGTTAACTTGTTGAAAAGGATTAACCATGATTGGAAGAAGGCATGCATACATAAAATAATAAACGAACTACCACATCATTTATTAATCATTAATGACTCCTTATGCAATATCCCACACATGTTCCCCATCTCTCTCATTCCCATTCTACTATATATATGCACTTTTAAGCCTTAAAATTCATCCCTCTATTGGGCATGACTAGACTCTACCAAGATTGAGCTTTGTAACCTTGTGAGATGAATGAAATACTAATTTCAAATTTCATTATTCTGGTATAGTGTGTCATTGTCAATTTGATTTGTATATGTGGTATAAATATCTCCCTTGTCAAGTCTTAATCTTACCTAGCTACTACTTATCTTGTTATGTAGGTCATGTTTAGTGTTTGATGTCATTTGATTGAATCTATCATGTGGATACATTGACTATTTAGTGTCTTGAATGAATCCTCTCCACCACTTACCTCAAGTTTTCATCACTTATTTAACCTCTGTATGAAATACTAATGCATAAGAGACTTTGGATTTATAGTTTTGATCTTTTTTTATTTCATTAATGTTTTTAAAAGGCTCAAGTAAGAGTAAATGAATAATGATTTTAGGTGTATCAAAAACCTTAACTTATATTTTCATTTCAGTTATCTTTCTCTCCTTTTTCCTAGAAATTAATAGGTTTTAGTGGAAATGAGCTAAATGATGAATCAGAGGAGCTAGCCTCATTAAAAATCCTAGAGGTCTAACCTAAGATTAGGTAACCCATAGGCTAGGGCCATTCCCATGTTGGACTATATTTGAGTAAGGAACCTCAATAATCCTTTGCTCAACTAGGGTGAAATCTAGATCTACAATAGTTTTGGCACATGTAATGGGATTAAGATCCAAAAGAGTATAAATATTATTGGTGTGTCTTTCCTATAATTAACTTTTAAAAGCAAGTAGTTAGTACTAATGGTAGCTCTAAATCAAATATTCTAGTTGTGAGAAGCCTAGGTATGTCTCATTTAATATTTTAATCATTTCTTGCATCTAATTTTGAATATGAGGTTGATATGAATATCTATGGTGAATACTCCTATCATTCACCTCCTCATCAATAGTTCCAATATGAAACTCATGATTTGTTTGAGATTAATAAGCCTTACCAAGAGTTATATCAAATTTATGATGATCCATATCAAGTTTCACATGACTCTTATTATCAAGAGCATGGATATTACTTTCCTCATGACCCATATCATCCTTACCATGATCTCTATCAACCTCATGATGAACATCACTATCCCTATATAGAGCCTTACCAATAATATGATGACTTGTACCAATCCTATGATGATCCTCTTAATCAATCATGGAAGTAACATGAAATTTTTAAATACCCTACTCATACCCCAAAAATTCTATATATAGCCTTAAAAAGTCTCTATTAGAACAAGAAAAAAGTATGATAAATATTGACACATTGAAGGGGTATGGGTGAGAGACCCCAAAACATGTCATTAGAGGGGTCATAAATTTAGTGTAGCAGGTAAAGGAGGAGTGGATGTCCTTCATTATGGGAAGTTTTCCTAGAAATAATAGTGACATGCTTTACATGGAAGGGCTTATCTCCAAGATTAAGGAGAAGTTGGAAGCTTATGAAGGACAAAATACACCCCATCACATTCCCTACATTTCTTCATTCACTCCATGCAAACCTCATGTTGATATTCCCATCACCACTCATAAACCTGCATCACATCAACCTCAAGTTCATCATTTTCCACTCAACTGCTCTCAACCTTCCCCTCTATAAATTTGTCCAAGGGAGAGTCTAAGAGAAAGGTAATTTGTGTTGAGAGAACCATCCATCATGAGTAATCGAGGTTTGATTTTGAATCCTCCCTTGCTATAAAAATTGAAGCTATAGATAAAAATTTTCACCAAACATTTGTAACTACAAAAGCAATATCACCTCAACTATATATACCTCATTTCATTCCTCAAGCCATAATTCACACTATAAAGGAAAACTATGAGCCTAAATTCCCATCTTGGAGCCAAATCATGTATTCAATAAAATCTAAAGTCATTACAACCCCACCCTCCCCTCCTTAGGAGTCTAATTTATTTCCATCTTGTTAATCTATCAAGAATGGTATGTAAAAGGAGAGGACATGACTATCAAAGATAAATAGCTAGACTAAGGAGGTGTCACATCTATATCATCTCTTGGAGTCATCCCAAGAATATCCTATGCCACTCCTTAAAGAGGTAAGTAGTGAAATCCATGTTGAACTCCTAATTGATGATTATGAATTATTAAAGTTAGAAGAGGAACTCATAATTGGGACACCAATGCACAAGGGTAAACATTTTTCAGTCTTTCAAGATGTAAAGATAGATGAATTCAAAGAGGAAGCTAAAATAAAATTTGTTAACAATTTCATGGATTACTCCCCTAAAGAATAGTCCATAAAATTACCAATATTCACACCAATTCCTTACATGCCTCAATGTCCATCCATATTACCAAATGCTATACCTATTCCATTCAAATTCACAAGCTTCCTATCTCCCTAATAAATAGTTGTCCCTTCACCCATTCTACCTACCATCCCTCATATAACCCATCCATCTCAAACTCAAAAACCTTCATAGATATACACTCAAATCATGTGATTCCTAACCATTTTCATGAGGATCCTATTATGCCTAATCCATCTGATCAAACAAAGGAGGTTGAAGAGGTTAAGTATTTAAGGTTATAGAAGAGGCTAAGTAGATTAAGGTTATAAGCATTATGAGCTTCCTGTATGAAGGATATACCCAAAAAAATTAGGTTACATCAATAGTGGAGTTGTCTTGCATTTCAAACTTAAGGGAGGAAGAAGTATAACTACTATCTTATGTTGAAAATGAAGAAGTTGGGGCTATCACCTCATTAGATGGGCTACCATTTTATTTAGAGGATTAGGAAATGGATATAATAGATAATCAAATTGATGAATTTTTGGGTCAAAAAAGTGTCACCAATCAACTAAAATATCCATTAGAGGACTTGCTTGAAGTTTTGGGTGTAGTATATAATATTCTCTAGGAAGACTGTGGCTTAATTACATCCAAAGAAAGTAACCTTGTCAAACAAATCAAAGAGCATAGAGTGGGTATTCTTTGATACTACCACCTCAAAATTTCATTGTATACATGGACCTATTTTAGATATTTATAATGATCTACCAACTCTTTGGTGAGCCTATAAACATGGGTATGTTTCCAAAAGGTAATACAGGTATATTTCATGCTTAGCCTAGTCAACTAGATTATAAAGGACTAGAGCTAGAATCTAAGTTGAAGGATGCTAGTAAGATTTCCATTTAAATAGGTTATCCTTTGAGACACCAATTTTAGTTGGATATTGATAAAGAATAAGAGACACTAAGTGATTACGTTTACATTGGAGGCTACTTTGCTTCTACTATTCCACATATGAGCATGCAAAAGGAGTTGAAAAATAAGAGACTTACTTCCTCAACCACTAGGATTGCAAGGGAACATGTGATATGTCATTATCCATATCATCATGAAGGTAAGCTCAATAATTTTCCTTTTGATCTTATCAAATCATGATTTATCCTAGTTATTTAGGTTTCTTGTACATAATTAGTTATCTATTTTCTTCCAAGTGTTACCCTAGCATATTAGGTTAGTAGTCCTTGCTTTGTTAGATTAGTTTCACTTTTGGTATATGTTTCCATTAAATAAGTGACTTGGTCAATTTATTTTATTTTTTTCCTTTTGGTCTCTATTATTTTTAAGGAGAGGTTATCTAGAGGGGTAGTCAGTTTTAGATTTAGTTCAATAGGTTGAAATAGAGAGGAGACTCCATGCCCAATGGACTAGTCAAGACAAATGGTCTAGGTTCTCAAGCATAGAAATCATGCTTCCCTATGAGCCTCTAAAGATGTTAGCCAATTTTGGCCCACATCCCAAGATTTTTCTTGGATTGAATATATGAGCAAAGTCCATGTTTGAGCGAATGATCAAATGACTTATACAAGCTTTCAAGGACTAGAACATCATAGGATGCCATGCAAAAATGAATAGGTTATCTCTATTATGAATTTTTTAAATATACTTAGAGAATTAGTCAAGGATAAAAGACACACAAACATGAATATATTCATACTTAGATCATCCTTTGTAAATTTCATAACTTGATGAGTTGTCTATCTCAAGTTATAAAGCTTCAAAGTTAGACTTGTAGATTGAAATATGTACATGGAAGTCAAGTTTAAGGTTCATGAAGTAGCTATTTGATTTCAAATGAGTAATATAAATGGTTTAAATTTAATTATATTGAATATATAATGGTGATCAAGTGAGGATAGTGATAGTGGGTCCCAAAGATCAAACTATATGTATTCAATCATACCAAAGAGATCAATGATGAGCATCAAATCAATAGGTCAACATAAGTGATAAGTTGACAAGTGGTAAAATATCAAGTCTCTTGATAGAGATCCAATGGTATGCATCAATCTAATAGGTGTCAATATACCCCAAGATTTAAGAAAATATAATCACTCATACAAAGTATATCAATGGAAAGTAATGAATCAACAATTCAATGGATCTTGAAGCCAAATAAGAAGCTACCAAGTGTCACAAGCATGTTAGACTATTATAAAATTAATGGCTCATGTTTAATAACATAGATCGATATTAATGGTGCATGAGAGGTCAAAGAGTCACTAGGATCTTTTGGAAAAAATGAGGAACTAACACTAGGCACAATATGAGAGTGCTTGGATCAAGACCAATGGCTAAAATTAAAATTCAAAGCTAGGGACTTGAAATGGAGGTCTAACATGTGACCTAAGTTAAACCAGGAACACTATTTCAATAGGCATATACCACCATTAGAGCTTGGTCAAACACCATTGAGTAGACGTACTTATAAAATCAAGGTTATAAATGGTGAAGCTCAATTTTTAGTAAATATCTATCACCATTAAAGCATATCCCAGGACCTATGTTCAAAGATTTAGAACCTATCAACCCCATTTTCCAAAGTTACAACATTATTCGATGATAGTCCATATAATTAGTTATCATTTTCCATAGGGTCCAAATGTAGGATAGGTATATTTTAGACATAACATATAAATCATTAATGGAACTATGTGATTAATAGGTCTACATCAATATATAGTAACTATATGAAAACCAAAGAATTAGATTGGTTGTTAGTCTATAATATAGACCTATGATTAGATTTTATAGTAGGGGGTAGACACAAATGAGATATGGTGGAGTGTCTCATTCTTTGACATAGTCTCAAATTCAATAAATGGGTACTTACCACCACCCAAAAGTAGACATGGAGATGTGAAGACTTAGTCCTTATAGTGAATCAAGTGGAGATGGAGAAAGAGATCAAAGTAAAGAGATCTAGTGCTTAGAAAAGTAGTTAGAGTAATCAATGTTGTTTGGTTCTTAGAGATATTTTCTCTAATACACTTAGTCATGAATCATTATGAAAAATAGACTCTTTTCCTCTAGTGGATCTCTCAGCCAACGAGAAATCTTGAATATTACTGGATCCCAATGTATCTTAACTTGTTGAAAAGGATTAGTCTTGATTAGAAGAAAGCATGCATACAAAAAAGAATGAATGAACTGCCACCACATTTATTTATCATTAATGACTCCTTATCTATTCTCCTACACATGGTCCTCATCCTTCTCATTCCCATATATATATATATATATATATATATATAGATATATATATACACATATATATATACATATATATATATATATATGTATACATATATATATACATATATGTATATATGTATATATATATGTGTATATATATGTATATATATATATATATGTATATTCTAATCTTGAAATGACATCCATCTCTTAGGCATGACTAGACTATACCAAGATTGAACTTTGTAACCTCTTGAGATGAATAAAATAATAATTTCAGATTTCATTGTTCTAGTATAGTATGTGAATGTCAGTTTCATTTACAAATGTGGTAGAAACCTCTACCTTGTCAAGTCTTGATCTCACCTAGGTATTAGTTATCTTATTATGCAGGTCATGTTTAGTGTTTTATGTCATTTGATTAAAGTTAGCATGTGGATACATTAAATGGTTAGTGTCTTGAATGAGACCTCTCTACCACTTCTCTTAGGTTTTCACCACTTGTTGAACCTTTGCATGAAATACTAATGCATAACATACTTTAGAGTTGTAAATTCAGTCTTTTACTTGTCTCATTACTTTTTTTTAAATTCTAAAGTAAGAGTGGATTAAAAATAATTTTATTTGTATCACCAACCTTAGCTTACAATTCCCTTTCAATTATCTTTTGCTCCCTTTTCCAAACAATTAGTAGGTTTTAGTGGAAATGAGCTAAATGATGCATTAAAGGAGGTAGCCTTGTTAAAAATCCTAGAGATCTGATCCAAGATGATCCAAAACTTAAAATATTTAGTTGAAAGATAATTCAAGAAATAAGAACAACACAATAACAATAATACAATCTCTGAGAAGAGATGTTTTATTCATGAAAATTTTTAGATCCAAACATATGTTTATCTCTAAGAACATATGTATGATTTCCCTTTCAAGTTACATCTTAATTTATACACATTTTTAAGGTAGGAGGAGGATTTTTAATGTCACCAATCCTTAGGGAGATCAAGTGGTTTGAATTCCATGATTTACAACAATACAAAATTTAAGGAATTACTATTTTTAGAAACTTACTATTTTTAGACTGCACTACTAAAATTGAAATTTAGGGAATTTCCATTTGGTTTTTTTAGGTAAAAATTAATTAATCAAATCTCCATGTAATCTCACCCTATTATCCTCATTCTTATCTTTCCAATAGTTTAAATGGTGAGTCGAATAGAGCTATAGTGCAAAAGTTATGGATCCCAAAAGTTTTGTCATCAATTAGGGTAGAACCATCACCTAAATTATCACTTAAAATGTTGCTCAGATCATTCCTCCCTCCTTGAGAAGAAATGGTCCCCATTACATCAATATTTTTCATCAAGTGTGGTAGTTGTGTTTTGATTTTATTTATAATGCATACTTGGAATGGACTGTGCTTTGTGGAGGTATATAGGGTCTGATTGTTCACCATTTTTGTCTAAACATTAGTCTATGGATTGAAGGCTATGAAATTCTTTAGCTTATTATCTATTTGCTTATGTTGTGTTTTTTTTGTAGTTAGGGATACAACATCAGCCCTTTTCAATTCTTATAGCTTGACCACCATGGGAATGAATTTCTTGGCACTAATCAGGGAGATAGATGTACAAGGTGGTACCTCTAGTACCTTGTAGTGCCATGTTCCAAGAGTGAGTATGATCCTTCAAGTTATTAATTCATAGATTCCATGTTCATCATACATGAATGGCTGACCAAAGAGTACATCCAAAACATCCAGATTGACCACATCACATAAGATCTCATCTGGGAAAAGTTTTATTAAATATGAGATAAGACATTGGTGGGTGACACAGAGGTTTCTCCCTAGACTCAACCATCCAATAATGTTTAGATTTGGGTGAGGATTCATGGACAAATTTAGGATTTTAACAACATTAGCAAAGATTAAATTTTTTTGACTCCCACTATCAAGAATGAAATGCAAAGGCTTACATTTCACCCATAACATAGAGTGAAACAACCTTTCCTTGTCATCTAGCCTCTCCTCATGGGTCTGTGATGAAGCAATGATGGCATCAGGCTTAGCATTTATAATATTTTTTTCATCCTCTTTAAATGTAGATTGTGTATTAGGTAGAGTAGTATATGTTGATGATTATGACTCAAAAATAGGGACTTGATGGCTCAACATTCTTCTTTGTAGTGCATTCTAGATTTTTGGTAATCACACCATTTCTCATTCTTCCCTTCCTTTTGCTTCTAATTTTGGCCTCATATTTGACCACCTTTGTCACTTTTCCATTTTGAAGGTTGACTCTTTGTTTTCATTCTTCCATGCTTCTGCTCAATATTCACCATGAACTTGTATGCCTCACTGAGGGTTTCCAAATTGAAGAGTTATGTCTCCCCCTGTATATACCATTGTAGTCCACCATGATATTTTAGAATCTTATGTTTCTCACTTTCTTGGATGCCCAATCTTGCAGATAGAGAATGAAAAATGTTAGTGTAATCTTAAATAGATTGTTCCTTACCTTGGTGAAGTTGTTGCCTCTTTATTTATAGATCATCATATGTTCCAATGGGATAGTATTCTTCCTTTGCAGCTTCTATGAAATCATCCCATGTAGGTTCTACCTCAAGGCCAATATCATATGTACTGAATCTCTTCTTTTACACGTCCCACCAATTTTTGATAAGCAATGATGCTTTCAAAAGAGCAAAAGTGATCTTCTCTTTGTCAGTGAATTTATTTACCAAAAAATAAGAATACAATTGATCCAACATATTTTTTACTACATCAACATTGATTTTGCCTTCAAATGTATGGATATCAAAATTCACCTAAACCTTGAAGGGTTTTGGGGTACTAAAATGATGTGGGGATGCAGATGAGGAGCCTAAATTTCCCATAGAGATTTGTTGGATAATTTGGGAAAATTGTTGTAGCATATGCACTTTATAATATTGGAGGGATTCATTCACCATTTCCTTGAAAGGATCAGATCTCTTGGTGTTATCCACCATTTGAGGTTGTTTGGAGTGAAAAGGTGGATAGTCTGCTGGTCCTATTTTCTACCCAAGCTTCATATAATATGACCTCATCCTTGGGATCATACACTCTAAATACAAACTAATTTGATACCAATGATCCAAAACATAGAAGATTTGGTTGAAAGATAATTCAATAAACAAGAACAACATAATAAAAATAATCCTATCTTTGAGAAGAGATGTTTTATTCATCAAAATTTGTAGTTCCAAACATATGTTTATCTCTAAGAAGAGATGTTTTATTTCCCTTTCAGGTTACATCTTCATTTATACACATTTTTAAGGTAGGAGGAAGATGTGGAATGTCACCAATCTCGAGGTAGATCAATTGGTTCAACTTCTATGATTTACAATAATAAAGAATTCAAGGAATTGTTATTTTTAAAAACTTACTATTTTTAGATTGAACTACTAAAATTGAAATTTAAGGCACTTCCATTAAGTTTTTGGGTGTCAAAATCTAGTGAGAAAATATCCATGCCATCTCCACTCATTCTCCTCATTATTATCTTTCCAATGATTCAAATGACAAGTTGATTGGAGCTACAGTGCAAAAGTTATGGCTCCCAAAATTTCCATCATCAATTGGGGTAGAACCATCACCTAAATTATCACCAAAAATGTTGCTCGGATCACAAGATTAGGTACCACATAGCCTATGGTCATTCCCATGTTGGACAAGATTTAATTGAGGAACCTAAACAATCTTTTGCTTAGCTAGGGTGTAATCTAGATCTACAAGTAGGTTCTTGACAAACTAGCTGAACAAGAGACTGATTAGCATCTACAATGGAGCACTAATGATGATTTGGAGAGGAAAAATAAGGTTTATTTCATTTTTCATCTTTGATGATTATCCAAATGTTTTTTAATATAATAAAATATTTTGGAGAAGTCAAAAAAGTTAGGGAATACTATTCATTAAAGACTTTGCCATATAGGTATTGGAATCCTCATGGCTTAATCCAAATGCACATCCAAGATTTCATCATCTCCTACCAAAATTAACCATTCAAGCATGATTACATATTTTTGAATACTAAGGATGATGGAAATTCTATAAAAATATTAAAATTAACTAGACTGATAGAGGAGATTTTGATTTCTATCTAGGTGGATCCCTCTATAATAATTGTAGTAGAACATACTAGGCTCCCACCTCCTGATGGGTGGTAAACTACAAATTACAAGACATCTTATCATTCCTAATAGATACAAGTTTAAGGAACCTCCTCTAATCCTCCACTCATTATGATTATAGATGTCAAGTAGGAATATGGTGTTGAGGAGTCCCTTTTAGTGTCAAAATCCTCATACGAAGGTCAATCTCATCCACCACCAACTATACAGACAAATGTCAAGTTAGAATAAGAGGTGGAATAAAATCCTACTACTACAAGTCTAATTAAGAGAGTTTTAGAACTAATTTTCATTGACTCTTCTTATTCTAAATATTCTAGACTCCCTGTTTTATCTTCTATTTCAACTATTTCAAGTGTGGCTGTCACACCCAATTTTACATAGCATGCTCCTTCCTTGGCTAAAAGGTCAATAATTTTTTACAAAAGGAAGCATAGACTTATTAGGGACCTTATCAACAATTTTTGAGATATAAACACAAGAAAATCCTAAGCCTAAATATGAGGACAAGGAGCTAAAATGGCCAAGATATTGAGTCTTTAAGGAATAAAAGGTAAAGGACCAATTAAGATATAAAAATTAGGTGAGGACATTATTCCTATGAATTCCTAGTTGCTATTGTTACCTTATCTCCCATTTTTTCTTTAATATTTATGGTTTCTACTATCCCTCCTTTTGATTTTGTATCATTGGATCCTATTATTCTTAGTACTATGAAAATTTTAGTCCCTATTGATTCTAGTGTTACTGTTGTTACTAAAAATCCTATAGCTTCTACTGTTGGGAGTATTACTTCAGTTCCTATTATTTATTCTACTCAAATTATTTATGCCTCCCCTAGTATTACTTTAGTTGCAGTTGTCATTGTGCCCCATAAGTTTAAAAAGTTACATTCAAAGAAGACTAGGAGAACCCTTGATATCTCCCAATTTCACATATATTCTTCTCAATCAAGATTTCCTATGCTTTGTTCCACCATAATTCAGTTTACTTCCATTACTTCCACTTCTAAATCCAAGATTAAATATCCCACTTATGTAGTTCATCCTATGCCTTAGTTTGGAAACATAGATAGGTATAAGATCATATGACCATAATTATTAGACCCATTTCTTGTAGAGACCTTAATGCAATATCCATGAGATGTTTTGACAAAGACTATTTATGAGGACAATCAGTTAGTATATGCCACTCAATTGGTAATTCCATAGTGGGATATAGACATAGAAGTCTAAGCCTCCCAAAGACTCAATCTGATAATTAAGCACCCAATTATGAACTCTATTTTTGACAAATCATGGACTACAATACAAAGGGTTAGAAAGAGGAATATAAAAGATGATTCTAGTAGAGGATTGGTCTTGGAGGAAAGGTAGGATGTGTTCCCACTATCAAGGAAAAATACCAAGAGACTTGGGTAGTCTCCATATAATGAGTATTTCAAATCCTACCTTTAGGTAAATATAGAGGCATTTCTAGAAATTACTGAGGGAATAAATCATGATAGGAAAGAATTAAAATAATAGAATGAGCAAGTAACAGAATAATAACATAATGTTCATATTCCTAGGGAAATTTAAGGTGATGTACAGAATACTACTCTGAGGCTTTATAACACTTCGGAGACTATTGGTTATATGCGGCATGAATTGTCCCCTCACATAATTAAAACTTTCAATTTTTTTAGTTATTTTAAAGAAGATAAAAAATTGAATTTCCCTGTATTGTATACAACCAATAAGGCTTTCATCCATCTTGATTTCATGATACCATTGGAAGCAACCAATTCTCTAAATATGGTGGTCATTAGGACATCAAAATTCAAAGATAGTTATCAAGCACATAAGAAATGATTCATAAATTAATAAATTATGAAATCAAGTACTCAAAATTGTAGACAAGTTGAAACATTCTCAAGCATGGGATCCTTTAGGTAAATTAATAAGCAAGGCCAATTTTTATCTGTTGTTATAGCATGACTTAGCCCATTTCAAGCAAAGTATACAAGGATGTACACTAGAAGAAACTAAATAAGAGCTAGGAATTTACATAAAGGTCATATAGGTATAGATATTTATGGTGGAATTTAGATCCACCAAGATAGAACATGCTTGATTTATAACATAGGTGACCAGGGTGCATAGGCCCTCCCTTTTGAACATGGATGTAATAAGGTTGTAACATAGTGTTGGATATAAGCACTACTGAGAGATGGAAGTGAATAAAAAATATATGAATGGTTCTTCCAATTCAACTACACTTTCCACTATGATCTTTCCAATGAATGTTAGTTTAACCATGCATGCTCCATTGACTAGTAATCCTTAGTTTACTTAGTCATTTTATATGAATTTTGCATGTAGATTGACACTATAACTAGGACATATAATATTTGATAGAATATTTTTATAAACATTCACACATTAAATGTCTTTGTAAGAGTGATTCTAATTTTAAAAGACTCAGTTTTGATTAATTTTAGACATGCATGCATAAACTACATTAATTAGAACTTACTTTTTAATTATCATTAGCATTTAATTTTTTACTTTTGAATGGATTTGGAGGATGAGATGACCCCTCCCCAAATCTATTTATACTTGTAATGTTCTTTTTTTCAAGGTTTGGAAAATTTATCAATATAAGAAGTCTTTTTATTATCATACAACTATGTTGATGTTTTTCCATTCCAATTCTATGTAGTTTATTGGTTTTACTTTCTTGGTTGTTTGATTCAGTAATTTGGTGTGAAAAAGCTATAAAAAGTTCCTTCTTATTATTATTTGTATATGATTGTTAAATATGTGTTATATATATTATATAATTATAAAATATTATTGATTTTACGCAATAAGGTCAATTATTTCAAATTCTCCAAGTGTGCAGAAGTGTTTTCTTAATATAATCTTCTAGGTGCAAACTATAACAATCCCACTAGGTTTTACTAAAATAGGGTAATTTTCTTTAAATTAATTAAACAAATTCAACCAATATACTCCATCATGATGAATCCTACAAGAGTGATATTTAACCAAATACATTAGTTTTAACTAACCATACAAAGGTATATATCTAGTCTATTTAGATAGTTATCATAGTCATATTATCAATATCAAGAATATATACAATGTTGATTTCAGAAATAAAGACTACATTTAATTCATAAAAATATTATTACAAATTTAGCCACAATTGATAAAATATTATATCTAATTTTTGTAATTATATACATAAATAAAAAGTATAGTTTTAGCATATTAAATGTCAAAATAATAATATACAATGATACAAAGCTCCACAAAGAATGTGAGCCTAAAAAAACTCATAATATCTATAAGTAATCTCAAGTTTAGTCTCTACTATAGTACTATTGAGTAGAGGGAGAGAAGTATCTAAGTTTTTCTCCATACGAACAATAGACCATCAATCCCCTACACAATCTCCCAACTAGGGAATGGCCCTCTCTTCATGAATGGGTAGATAATGATGGTGTAAGAATCCAAAGTGATAAACTAGAACCCGTATGGTATAAGATAACTAATACATGATGTATATCATAAATAAACATGTAATAACATGATATTGTACAAACATGTAAACTATATCAAAAGATAAAATTAGAATTTTAACTATAAACATTACAATGGCCAAAGTTTTCATATAGTTATTGATCACGAGAATCAGTCAACTTCATACACACTTCTCAATCGAATTACACCTTATATATGCTTAGTGACCCTAATTAACTAAGTGTAATCTATCGCACTAATCATTTAGGGTCATTAATGTGAGAATTGGCCTATATAAAATATAAAAACCAATATATTCATAGAGAATATTCCCTAGATAATTATGTGCTAAAGAAAGAAATATCAACTATGTTCATTTAGTCCATCAATTTTAATGTACTAAATCTAAAATATCTAATTTATTACTTTCATTATAAATTGGTTTTAAAATAGCCCTTAATAAAATCATACCATCTAGGTAAGAAATATATCTGGACATCAAGTTACCTAATATCAACATGTAACTTCAAATGTTATGTCATCCATATAAATAACATACCTTTCTTGATTAGTGTTTACATACCAAAAGTTCAATGATAAGCCATTAAAAAACATAAAATTAATATGACTTGTATTTAATGTCAAATGCTACATATTCAGATGTTCTTCTAAATAATTAAACATATAAGAAAGCTCCCATGTTTAATTACTATATCATGAATATTTAGAATCATTAAATGAGTGTGTGTGTGTGTGTGGTATATACATACTAGGTTTGTAATAAATAATAAAATCATGTGTATTCCATATATTTATATAGTTTCCAAACACTCAGCTATGTATATAACTAAATAACTCAACCACCATTATAAATATTCATTATATATGATATACTCCAAGTAGATAAACTTTTGTCCATTAACTAGAGTATCACGTATAACTAAATAATCTACTAAGCATTCTCACATATTCTTCACAATAAATAAAAACTCAAAATAATAGTACCTAGTCTATTTTATTTATCATTCTTACTCATCATTCCATGATTCTCATAATAAAATATATACAATCATATATTCAAACTCATCCAAATATATTATATCATTTTATTTATTTTGACAAAAAAAGTTCAATCAATTTGGAATCCTAAAAAATACTTCATAAACTCCTAGACAAAATACAATATTATTTGAATATAACTTGAATTTTGTTATGTAGTTGAATATATTAATAGATATATCAATTTATAAAGTTGTTTTCATATGTTTGTCAATAGTTTTCAATGTGTTTAGGGATGAATACATTTGTGTATATATCAAAAAAATAACACAATACGTAACCATATCAACATATAAATCCATTATCAGTTCAACCCTATATATATTCACTATTATATAAGTAAATAAATCTCTATAACCTAAACATTATATAATTATATCAACATATGAATATCGATAGGTCCTCTAATTTACCCAACACTTGTAGGTTATATGATTATGCCCATGTATGTTTATATATGAAAATAGAAAACTATAACCCATACCTTGATTAGGTATGTATATAAATATGCTTACATCGATTACTCATATTGATAGGTCAATCATATCATACTTAAATATTAATGAGTATTCCAATGTGTATTTATACCTTTCAATGAAAATTATAAGTTCCTAAGGTGGATTGTAGTTTTATAAAATCATTTGACCCACCTATAGGTTCACATCTACCTCTAATTTAAAAAATTATTTATTATAACCAAATTCATAAATTGGTACCATAATTTGGGTTATAAAACTTGACTCAAATCAATAAATTATTATATACAAAAATAATGATTTATATCCAGTTTGTTAAAGTCTAAGTTTAACCCTTAATACCTAGTTGTATTTATCATCTCAGCCCATTATATGTCTATGAATAGATGGGTTCAACGTACTGAGTCTACTTTTAACAAAGTCTAAAAGACATACCTATATCATTTTAATAGAGTCGTAAAAGACATACCCAACTATTAAAATATTTAAATCCCTCTTTAGTTTTCTTAGGTTTTCCAAAATAATCCCTTATGGAAAAGTATTTTCATATCATAATCATTTAGAATAGGGTTTTAGGGTTTTATGCTCAGTTTTTTGGGTGGCTAATCCATCAACAAGGCCAAGCATTTAGCCTTTTTTTAATTTCATAATAATTAATCAAAACCGTTAAGAAAATATTTACTATAATTCATCCATATTTTCCATCCATAAATTTAAATACAATACCAACCTGGTAAGTGAAATCAACTATGTCAAAACTTAGAATTGATTTTCCCTTTAGCTCAAACCCATTTTCTTTTTTTTTCAAGTTGTTTCATCCCATCCTAGGCCTCCTCCCTTTCCATTTTATTCCCTTGCATGATATTTTCTTGAAAACATAATTCCTTAGTCTCTTCCAAACTCTTAGTGTTATTTTGTGACTCCATAATTAAATTGATGAATGGTAAAATAGACTAATAGAACTACTAGTCACCACATGTTTTATCATGCAAAAATCCCTTAAAATAAGTGATTATATTGCATAATATCTGATTAACAAGTCAATGACATAGTTTAAAACCCTAATATTGAACATTCTTCTAAATAAATCAATAAAATAAAACCTTTTTATTTACCATGCAAATCAACAAAACCATCGATTACATAATAACCATTATAATCATTGACTTCATTAAAGTCCTAAAAGATTTATAATTTTAATGATAATGTTGACTTAGTATAGATTATTAATAATTCCATCAACTTCTATAAAGTTATTATATTATTATTAACAATACTAACCCTCTAAATATTATGTGTAACATCATTGATTCCAAATAACAATATGGACTAAACAAAACACTATTATAAAAACATTCACTTATATCTAGAGATAATTACAAGTCCTATTATAGACATTCAAGGATTCCAATCACATGATATAGAAACATCATAACCAATATAAGCTAAGTATGAAATCATAATGTATTACACAACCATATCAATATGAGCACCAAGAAATAATCAAGGTCACATCATAACACATATTAACAGTCATTTAAATTCATATAACACATTAGAAAATAAAAGACATGATAAAAACTATATAATTCAATAAATGAATATAACTACATATTATCTATTTGTGGTGTGTGATGGTTCTTATTTCTAGTCTCTCATCCCCCAACTCTTCCACATATGCCACCCTCTTTGATGATTCCCTCCCTTTGTCACACTCTGAGGGATGGATCAATTTTGTATCCATATCATAAAAATGAAGGTATTTATCCTAAAAAAAATCAAAGAAACCAAAATATATTGTTGTAATTAACTAAACAACCATGATCACCATGTACATAATATGTAATTATAACTAACTCCATAGTTAGCAATCATGTAAATTAAGCAACATATAATTGTCCATAAATCAGCATATGAAATACAAATTAATCAAAACAATAATTAACCAAATAATAAAAATGAAATCCACAAATCTATAGGTTATTAAGTCTAGAGAGAAATTAAGATGTGGCATCCTTCCCCCTTAAAGTTGGTCATCATCCCGATGACACTTATTTGAATATAAGTTCTGAAATTAAATATTATTTAGCGGAAAATAAAATAAAATCCAACAACATATTAAGTAAACAAATGTGTAAATAGCTTGTAAAACTCATCATTATCCTCCCAAGTGAAACTATCTTTAGAATGTTAGTCCCATTGGACCTTGCACTGTGATACTTATCTACTATGAAAACTAAGTTTGTGAGTTTCAATTATTCTTATTAGTTTTACCATGACCACCTTGGGATTCATAACCTATAAATAATTCTAATCCAACACATGTGAAGGATTAACAACATACTTTTTAATATAAGACACATGGAAATCATTATATAAAAGAGCTAGAGCTGGTGTAAATGCAAGTCTATATGCTATAAATCATATTCTCTCTATTAGACACATACATCCTACCATTGTACCTCAAAATTACATCACTCTATATCTTTAATCCTTTATACTTAGGATTCTAAGTATTCTCTAACAATGCTTTCTTAACCCGATCATAGAGTTCAGCTCTTAGTGATAATTTAATTACTTGATCATGGAAAGTACTCTTGATAGTAGCCAAGGATGTTATGTAGCTTCTATGACTTAGGTAATCTACAAATATCTTCTCCTTTCCTTTGATATATCTAATATCAAAATCAAAATTAGATAAGGATTCTAAATAACATCTCTGATGTGCATTCAGTTTTTGTTGGGTAAAGATGTGATTGAGACCTAAGTTCTTTGTCTTGAATTTAAATGGTTTACCCAATAGATAATCCCTCCAAAATTGTAAGGCATGCACTATTGTACTAAGTTACAGATCATGACGGGAATACTTCACCTTATAAGGCTTCAATTTTATAGATTTGTATGCTACAACTAAACCATCCTGCATAATAACTCCTTTAATCCCATCCCCAAATACATCCATGATCATTGAGAATTGACCACTAAGATTGATAAACCTCCATTTTAGTTACTAAAAGGATTTCTCACATTTGTATAACTAAATAAAACACTATGTCTTCTACTAAAGAGAGGTAATTGGGTTAGATATCTTTGAGAAATTTAGAATAAGTTTCTTGTAATATCCTACTAATCCCATAAAAATTCTTATCTCATATACATTTTAAACTATTTTCCATTCCATCATGATTTTTATCTTCAATGGATCCACTAAAAATCTATCTATGGAGATAACATGTCTTAAATATTGCACTTTATTTTATAAAAATGCACACTTAGACAACTTTCCATATGATTTTTGCTTCTAAAAATGCTATAAAACTAGTTTTAGATGTTGAAGATTTCTTCCTCATCCTTCAAATATATGAGGATGTCATCTAGAAAAATAAATACAAAGTGGTACAAACGATCCATGAACACATTATTCATGAGAATCATAAATGTTGATGGAGAATTTGTCAACCTAAAAGGTAACACTATAAAATCATATTGCCTATATCATGTTCATAACACTATTTTTAGAATACCCTCATCTTGGATTCCTAGCTAATGATACCTTATTCAAAGATCAATCTTATAAAATATTATTTCCCATCACATATGATTAAATAGATCATCAATCCCATGTAACAGATATCTATTCTTGATTTTTTCCTTGTTGAACATATTATAATCAATACATAGGTAAAGAATATCATCCTTCTTAATGAACACCATTGGTTCATCCCATGGTGACACACTTAGTCAAATCAATCATTTTAATATTAACTCCTATAGTTGATCCTTTAACTAAACCAGTTCAATAGTTTTCATCATGTATGGTGCCTTGTATTATGATTCAAATCTAGGTATGATTTAAATAGATAAATTAGACTCATATTTGGGTGGTAATCTAGGTAAATCCTTTGGAAACACATCCTAAAAACTCTTAATAAAAGGATAATCTTCAATGAATAGTTCCTCATATTTATCCATCTCATTTATTTTAGCAATAAATGATTGACATCCTTTCATCTCAAGCTTTTTGAGTTGAATTTCATAAATTTGCCTAAGTTTCAACTCTCTTTTCTCACCTGAAGTTGTGTCTAATTTCCAAAATCATCTTGGCAATCAATCTTCTTCAGATATTAATCAAACTTAGCTTTATGATCTATAATCCAATTGACTCATAGGATCACATCATATAACCCTATTGGTGAAACATACATATCCACTATAGTAGTTAATTTAGGTAACCTAATCTTAGTTTCCACTAGACACTTGTCAATCTTGACCTTTGACTCATTCCCATATTATACTAACCATGTATTTTAAATATCCAAATTTTATTGACAAATTATTAATCATTCTAAGATTAATAAAACATTATGTAGCCCCAATATCAATCAAAATAGAAACTACATGATCAAACAAAATACCTTATATTTCAATAGGAGAAGCTTGGATTTTAGCCTAATGATTGGCAATAGTTGCATGATCTAATACTAAAAATTTACATGTTGAGAAGCAAAACCCTTTTTTATTTCCATATAGTTTACCTTGAGTACACTCTTGAGTTTAATGGCTACATCCAAAAATGAAGCAGCATCTAGGTGTCCCTTTCCTATCAGACTATTAGTTGCCATTGAAATAGCCCTTGAAACCATTATAGGTTTCTTATTCCTCAAGCTACTATTCAAATTTACATTCTAACCCTTAAACTACATCTTAGAGTCTCCACTCCTTTTTTTTAGTTCTTCTTTCTGAAAGTCAGTTTAGAACTTCCAAACTATTTCTTAAACTTACTTATGACCTAGGTAAGAGATTTAAGATTTTGTTCTTTCTTGATTGCCTTCTTGAATACCTAATCCATGGTAGATGGAATATACACATCTACCTCACAAACAATTTGGGTTTTTAATCTCATAATGAATTTCTTTATTTTGAACCTCTCATTCTCCTAATATTGAGGTACATACTTTAAAATCTTGGTAAATTAATCCTAGTATTAATTTATGGAAATATTTCCTTACTTAACGTTTCAAAAATATATCAACTTCTGATTAAAATATATTTTTGGAATCCACTATAGCATAAATAATGTCATGAACTATTCCTAAGTGGTGGTGGTAGAGTCAAGGTTCATCTCGATCTTCTTATTTTCCCACCAAGTTGTTGCTTCTCCATCAAGTTGATATGCTCCCCAAACTGATTTTATGACTTTAGACTAATTTTTTATCTCAAAATATTTCTCCCTCTTTATTATTCATACTTCAAATCCATCTCCCAAAATGTTTTCATTGAACTTGGGTGGATTCACTCTTTTCATATCTTGTGCTATCTCTATAGCTACTCAATCTCTCACATCTTGTGGCACTTCCTCATGCCTCTACACTAAAGGATTTTATTAATTAATAGGATGTTATTTCAGTTATTCCTAAAATTTCTCCTCAACATTCCCATGAACTTCTATCTCTAGGTCATGATTTGGTCCCTAGTTTCATGCATAACTATGAGGATCTAATCCAACTTCACATCTTGATTAGTGGCAATCTGATTTGGATCTATTAGAGGATTGGTATTTGAGGTACCCTCACTATTATGTATATCATGAACCATTATTATTCTTAATTAAAAATATAATTCATTTATGTTAGTAGACACATTAAGTCCTAGAGTTTCAGCTTCAACTCTGATATCATAATGTAATAACCCCATTGGGTTTTACTAAAATATGTTATTTTAAAAAAAATTAATTACACACATTCAACTAACATATTCCATCATGATGAAACCTACAAAAGTGATATTTAAATAAATAAATCAGTTTCAACTAACCATTTAAAGGTATATAGCTAATCTATTTATATAATTATCATAATAATATTATCAATATCAAGAATAGGTACAATGTTGATTTCTAAAATAAGGACTACATTTAACTCAAAAAAGTATTATTATAAATTTATCCCCAAATGATAAAATATTACATCCAAATTATATAATTTCATATATGAATGAAAAGTATAATTTTAGCATAATAAATATCAAAATAATAATATACAATGATATAAAGCTCCATGGAGCATGTGAGTCTCAATGAACTTGTATTATTAATAAGTAATCTCGAGTGTGGTCTCTAGTGTATTCATATTTATGGGAGGGATAAAATAATTCACATATTTTTACACACCAACCATAGACCATATATCCCCCACACAATCTCCCAAATATTGAATGACCCTCCCTTCACAGATGGGTAGATAATGACAGTGCATGAATCTTGAGTGACAAAGTAGAACCCATGTGTTGTAAGATAACTAATACATGATGTATACCATAAATAAACTTATTATAACATGATATCATACAAACATATTAAATAAATCAAAATATGAAATGATAATGTTTAATTATAAACATTACTTTAGCCAAAGTTTTCATAATATTATTGATCACAAGGATTTGTCAATTTCATACACACCACTCAATCATATTACACCTTATCTATACATTAATGACATTAATTAAGTTATTTTGATACATCACACTACTTATTTAGGGACATTAATATTATATTTGGCATATATATATATAATATATAAAAACCAACAAATTGATAGAGAATATTCCCTATAAGTAGGTAATTTTTTGATAAAAAATGAAATATCAACTACATTCATTTAGTATTTCAAATGTAATGTAATTAATCCAAAAGATCTAATTTATTACTTCCTTTATAAAGAGATTTCAAAATAGTCCTCAATAAAATCTTACCATCTAGGTAAGAAATATATCTAGACATCAAGTTTTTGAATATCAATATGTAACTTCAAATGTTATGTCATCCATCTAAATAACGTACATTTCCAAATTAGTGTTTCCATACCAAAAGTACAATAAAACACATAACATTAATATTACTTGTATTCAATTTCAAATACTACATATTTAGATGTTCTTTTAAATTGTTAAACATATAACAAAACACCCAAGTTTAATTGTTATATCATGACTATTTAGAATCATTAAAGGAGTCTATATGAATACATGTACTAGGTTTGTAAAAAATCAAAAAATCATATGTATTATGTATATTCATATAACTATCAAACACTTAGATATGTTTATAACTAAATAAGTCAACTACAAGTATAAATATGCATAGTATACAATATACTCCAATTAGACAAACTTATGTCTGTTAACTAGAGTATCACATGTGACTAAGTAATAAACTAAGGATTTTCACATATTATTCACAATAAATAAAAAATCAAAATATTAGTACTTATTCTATTTACTTTATCATTCTTACTCAACATTCCATGATTTTCATAACTATATATATATATATATAGTCATATATTCAAACTTATCCAACTGTATAATACCATTTTCTTTATTTTGATAAGAAAAAGTTCAATCAATTATTATTCATAATAAATAATTCATAAAATCACATACATAATATAATCTTAGTTGAATGTAACTCAAGTTTTGTTTTATATATATATATATATATATATATGAATAGATATATTGATTTATGAAGTTCTAGTCATATATTTGTAAATAATTTTCAATGTGTTCAAGGATGAATATGTTTATGTATATATCCAAAAATAAACACAATAGGTAACTAGATCAGCATATAAATTTGTTATTATTTAAAACCTATATATGTTTTCACCATTATATAGGTAAATAGATCACTATAACCTAAACATGATTTACTTATATAAACATATATCAACATATGGATATCTATAGGTCCTCACATTTACCTAATGCCTGTAGATTATATGATTATGCCCATGTATGTTTATATACGAAAATAAAAATATATAAATTACACCTCGAACAAGTATGTATATAAATATATATATATATATATATATACACACACACACACACACACATTAGGCTATTCATATTGATAGGTCTATCATATCATACCTAAATATTAATGAATATTTCAATGTGTATTTATACATTTCAATCAAAATTAGAAGTTCCTAAGGTAGAGTGTAGTTTTATAAAATCATTCGACCCACCTACAAGTTCGTATATACCTATAATTTAATAATCTATTCATTATAACCAAATTCATATACCTGTGACCTAATCTGGGTCATAAAACTTGACTTAAATCAATAAATAATTAAAGAGATAAGAATATATAAAAATAGTGATTTATATCTAGTTTGTTAAAATTTGAGTTTTAACCCTTAATACCTAGTGGTAATTGTTATCTTGACCAAATATATGTCTATGAATAGAAGGGTTCAATGTACTAAGTCTAGTTTTAATAGAGTATAAAAAGACATACCCATATAGTTTCAATAGAGTCTAGAAAGACATACCCAGCTATTAAACTATTTAAATTCCTCTTTAGTTTTATTAGGGTTTTCAAAATAATCCTTTATAATACACATAAATTTCTTCATTTAACTTAGTATTTTATATTTTATGGAAAAGGATTTTCATATCATAGTCATTTAAATTAGGGCTTAAGGGTTATATGTTCAGCTCTGTGGGTGGTTGATCCATCCACAGGGTCTAGCATTTAGTCTTTTTTTAAATTTCATAATAATGAATCAAAACCCTTAATAAAATATTAACCATAATTCATCCATATTTTCCATCCATAAATTTAAGTACAACACCAACCTGGTAAGTGAAATCAACTATGTCAAAAATTTAAACTACTTCTCCTTTTAGCTTGAACCCCTTACCTCTTTTCTACCTATTGTGTCATCCCATCCCAGGCCTCTTACCTTTCCATTTTATTTTGTTTCATGATGTTTTCTTGCAACCAAAATTTCTCATTCTCTGCAAAACTCCTAGTGTTATTTTATGACTTGATGACTAAGTCAATGCATGGTAAAACCAACTAATAAAACTAACATTTACCACATGTTTCCTCATGAAAAAAATCCTTAAAACTAAGCTATTATCCTACATAATATCCTATTAAAAATTCAATGCCTAATTTAAAACCCTAATCTCAAACCTTATCCTAAATAAATCAATAAAATAAACCCTTATTATTTACTATGGAAATCAACAAACACATCGATTACACAATAACCATTATAATCATTGACTTCATTAAAATCCTATAAACTTTATAATTTTAATGCTAATTTCAACTTATCATAGATTTTTTACAATTCCATTGACTTCTACAAAGTCATTCTATTATTATTAATAATAATAACCCTCTAAATATTACGTGTAACATCATTGATTCCAAAAGGCAATATGAAATAAGCAAAACACTATTATAAAATTAATCACTTATATCCAAAGACAACTACAAGGCCTATTACATACATTTAACGATTCCAGTCACATGTTATATCAACATCATAAACAAGATAAGCTAAGTATGACAACATAATGTATCATAGAACCAGATCAATATGAGAAACAATAAACAATCAAGGTCACAGTAAAAAAAAAATATTAGTATTCATTTAAATGTAGAAAAAACATTAACAAATCAAATACAAACTAAAAGCTATCTAATTCATTAAATGAATATAATTGCATATTATCTATTTATGGTATTTGTTGGTTCTTTTTTAAAGTTTGTCATCCCCCAACACCTCCATATATACCACCCTCTAAAATGATGCCCTCTATAGACACCAAAATTATGTCACACACTTGTGTGACTCCCTATGTCGAAACCTCCCTTGATCTCCTTTTAATAATTAACCTTCTTAACCCATGTTTTCACCTTAAATTATTTAATTAAATTAATTCAAACCCACTTATGTCATCTCACATGGCCACTTCATCTTAAGACTAATTCTTACCCTCTGAGTCACCTTGAGACTTAGTCTCCTAATCCTAACTACTTATGACTTGTTCTCACCCCTAACATAAATTCCAAACTACATTCTTCATAGCCTCGTATTTTTACCATTTTCTAATGGACCACCACACTTGGCAAGAAAATGAATAGAAAATGGGGTAAAAATAGACCTTTTACCTATTATAATGCCACCAACATTGGTCAGCCCTGAGCTGACATCAGTGGGATCATCAACATTGGTTACATAAGCAAAATTCTAAGTTGGTATTTGGGTCACAATAATCAAGAATTCATTCATAGGCTTTTGGCAAATTAGAGCATCCTACATCACTTTCACCATCTAGGCTTACCATTACTCTACACAAATTGATCTAGATAAGTAATTAATACATTGCATAGAGCTTGAAATCTTGAGGACTAGCAACACATGCTTGTCTTGTTTGTTTACCCATCAATTCACCAAGCATCATCAATCATCTATCTGCTATGCCCCTAACCTATCACATGTATTAGGATAGGAATAGTCAACTTGTGTCTTATTTATCCCTCTTTGATGATATATAAAATTTATCTATGCATTCATTTCGTTAGTAGGTCTACCTATGGAGTAACCATGGCCTATATAAACTATATCTAGGAGGTAATGGGTAATTATTTATCATCATAATGCCACCAACATTGGTCAGCCCTGAGCTGACATCAGTGGGATCATCAACATTGGTTACATAAGCAAAATTCTAAGTTGGTATTTGGGTCACAATAATCAAGAATTCATTCATAGGCTTTTGGCAAATTAGAGCATCCTACATCACTTTCACCATCTAGGCTTACCATTACTCTACACAAATTGATCTAGCTAAGTAATTAATACATTGCATAGAGCTTGAAATCTTGAGGACTAGCAACACATGCTTGTCTTGTTTGTTTACCCATCAATTCACCAAGCATCATCAATCATCTATCTGCTATGCCCCTAACCTATCACATGTATTAGGATAGGAATAGTCAACTTGTGTCTTATTTATCCCTCTTTGATGATATATAAAATTTATCTATGCATTCATTTCGTTAGTAGGTCTACCTATGGAGTAACCATGGCCTATATAAACTATATCTAGGAGGTAATGGGTAATTATTTATCATCATATTGTGAATTCTACTCTTATTGAAACTATTAGAGGTTGCCCCCTTGAAGTGGCTTGTCTATTATCATATATTATGATATATTTCATTCATATTTGGATCTATTTCTACTATTCTACTTTACTATTGAAGTAATTTCATTACAAGTGGTATCAGAGCTGTGATTTGGGCAATCTTGTGGGTGAAACCCTAGTTTTTTAAATTTGGTTTTATCTAAAAATAGTTGCAAATTTGTCTAAAATGTTTCTACTAGAGGTGATAAATAATTAATTTAATCTTCCATTAAAATTTTAGCTCATTTGGATTTGTTTTACAAAAGTTATCACCATTTTAGGGTTATTTATAAAGTTGCTCTATAGTGTACAATTCAAAGAATATTTCTAAGTTATTTAATTTTTTTATAAATCTTAGAAACATTTGTCTAGGGTATATTCTTTGTATGTTTTGATTTTAGTACAAAATAAGTCCAAAATTACTTGGTCAAAGTTGGGTCAAAAGTGCCAATCAGGGTTGACATCGTAAAGCCCTTTTATGGTAGGTCCATAAAATTGGGGCCAAAGAAAGGGTGTTGAAACTTCAAGTAAAAATCCTAACGAGGAAGATATGGACCCAAAAGGGGGATGTACTAGATCCTTTTTACCAGGGTTCTTTGACATAGATCATAAAGTGATCCAGCTTGACTATAGTGTGCAAGACATTCAAATTGAGGTACAAAGCATATAATTGATTATGAAATCCATACAAGATAGTTTTGTAGATATCATGATGCATTTGAAAAATATTCAATCAAATCATCCATCTATCACTATTTTACAACCCCACTAGGGTGGTTCTCCTAACCAATCTACTTCAAATCCAACTACATTGCCACAAAGGAACCTATTACCAAAGGTGGATATGTGCAAATTTAATGAAAAATATCCACTCAATTGGATCAACCAAATGGAAATTTTGTTTTTGATCTGCATCAGATCTCAAGTGGATAGAATTTTACTGTGGAATCCTTATATCTTGAACCTGATCAATTCATTTGGTATCGATGGTTGTGTGCTCAAAATAAAAAGATGACTCTCAGTATCACCTAGTCAATTTTTATAGAGGAGCTAAAATTACACTATGGCAATAGTGTGATAGAGAATTACTTCAACCAATTGGAAAAATTGTGATAGACTGGCTCCATCAAGGATTATATTCATCATTTTTAGAACCTATCCTTACATGTGGAGACAATTTCTGAGGAGAACTTGAATGACCTATTTTTGGGTGGACTCAAGGACCACATTCAACATGAGGTGCACATGTTTAATCCACTTTAGATTTCTAATTCTATTATCATGGCATACATAGCTGAGTAAAAATTCATATCCAATAAGAAGCAGCCATTCACTCACTTCAAATATCATAGCATATCGACACCAACATTTCCTCCACCTACTAGATTGACCCCTCAACAAATTAAAGAGAAGCATGTAAAAAGACTATGTTTTAGATGTGACAACAAGTGGATCAAAAGACATAGATGTGCTGAGAAGAAGTTATTATACATTGAGGGATCTAATAAAGATGAAGAAGAAGATGATGCATCCAATGATGATGAGGAAGAGATAGAGGAGGTACCTAAAGATTCCTAACCTACAATCTCTTGTCATGCACTTTCAAGTATTAAAACTCTACAAACTCTTAAGGTGGTGGGTTTCCTCAAGAAATAGAAGGTGATAGTGTTGATTGATTCAAGGAGCACACATAACTTCATCAGCCATAATTTGGCCACTTGATTGAACTATTTCATCTACCCAACACCAAAATTTTAGGTCATGATTGCATATGGTGGCAGAATTAATTATTCAAGAAAATGATATAGTATTAATCTTGTTATGGGTGAGTAAAATCTTGATTCTCTTATGTTTTTTTATTCCCATGGGTAGCACAAACATTATTTTGGGAGTACAATGGCTCACAACCTTGGGTACCATTGAGATGAACTTCTACGAACTATTCATGCACTTTCATTCTAAAGGTAGGAAAATTGAACTACATAAATTACAGGGAAAATATCCACAATTGATTAGTTCACATCAAATGACCAAGATGCTAAAAAGTGGGTAGAGGGAATTATTTCATGATTATGTTCCATAAAATTTCAACCCACACAGGCATCTACACATCTTGATCTATAGATGATTGTTGATGACCACCCATCTATTTTTAGGGCCATGCCAAAAGGACTACCACCAAAAAGAGAACATGATCATGCCATTCAACTACTTCTAGGGAGTCAACCACCAAATAATAGACCATATAAATATCCATATGCATAAAAGAGTGAAATCAGAAATATGGTCCATGAGATGCTAGAGGTAGGGATCATCAGGCATAGCCAAAGTGCATATTCATCACCAGTGGTCATGGTGCTGAAGAAGGATGACACATGGAGGATGCACCCAGATTATAGGGAACTCAACAAGTACACCATCAAAGATAATTTTCTTATTCTAGTAATTGATGATTTACTTGATGAGTTGCATGGTGCTAATTATTTCATAAAATTAGATCTTCGCTTAGGGTACCATCAAATTAGAATTAAGGATGAGGATATTCATAAAACTACTTTTAAAATGCATGAGGGCCATTATGAGTTTTTGGTAATGCCCTTTGGTCTTAAAAATTCAACATATACTTTTAAGAGCTTGATGAACACTATTTTTAGGCCTTTATTAAGGAATTTTGTGTTGGTTTTCTTTGATGACATATTGATTTATAGTTAGACATGGGAAGCACATATGCAATATGTGAAATAGGTGTTGATAATTTTGGAGAAGCAATAGCTTTATGTAAAGCCATCCAAATGTGATTTAGGATTATAGGAGGTAGAGTACCTAGGTCACATTATTTCCCATGGTGTCAATGTTTATCCCTAGAAGATCAAAGCTATGATGGAATGGCCCATGCCAAAAACTCTTTAAAACATCTGAGGGTTCTTAGGACTAACAGGTTACTACCAAAGATTTGTGAAAAGTTATGATAGCATAGCAGCTCCACTCAGCATTTCTAAAGAAGGGTTCCTTCCATTGGAAAGATGCCACCACAAAATCATTTGAGAAACTAAAAGTAGTGATGTGCACCACTCCAGTTTTGGCTACTCTAGACTTATCAAAGACATTCGGTATTGAATGTGATGCTTCTAGATCTAGGTTGAGTGTAGTATTAATGTAGGAAGGAAGACCCATTACATTTGAGATTCATCAATTCAAAAGTAATAATATAAAAAAACTATCTATGAGAGATAAATGATGTCTATTCTTCATGTATATAAACAATGGAGGCTCTATCTAATGGGTAGACACTTTAAGGTGAAAATAGATCATGATAGTCTCAAATACTTTTTGGAGCAAATATTATCATCTGAGGAACAACAAAATTGGGTAACCAAAATGTTGGGTTATGATTTTTAAATCATCTACAAGAAGGGTAAATATAATGTAGTTGTAGATGCACTATCCAGACAGGATACATCAACATAAGCATTACTTTGTGTAATGTCCATGTTGCAAGTAAATTGGGTGGATGAAGCTAGGTTAGAATGGGAGAAAGATAAGGATACATAGGTTCTGATTCAGAATCTCTAGTAAGGTACTTTAGACTTTGGCAAATTTGAATGGAAAGGTAATGTCCTATGGTATAAGGGTAGGTTATACTTGTGCAAAGATTTAGAGCTTAAACATAAGATTCTTGTGGAGTTGCATGCATCTCCAATTGGGGGACACTCAGGGTTCTTGAAAACTTATCACATAATTAAGAAATAATTATTCTAGGAAGGACTCAAGGGATATGTACAAAAGTTTATGGTAGAATGCTTGATATGGTAATAGAATAAAGGTTAGACAGGTAAGACCCTAGATATATTACAACCGTTAGCAATTCCTAGTCAAATATGGGAGGAGGTTTCCATGGATTTGATCATAGGTTTGCTTGTTCTGATGGTAAGAATGTTATCTTGGTCATTGTGGATAGGCTTACAAAATAAGCCCATTTTTTTGCTCTCTCACACACATTTTAAACAAGTACAGTAGCAGCTATTTTTTTGGCAGTAATTCTAAAATTACATGGAACCCCAAAAATAACTGTAACTGATCATGATCTTATTTTCACTAGTAATTTTTGGACTGAACTATTTTCCTATTTGGGTAGTCAACTAGCTCATATCTCGTCTTACCACCCCCAATATAATGGACAAATAAAAGTGCTTAACAAATGTTTAGAGGGTTATCTCTATTGTTTTGTATTAGATAAATAAGAACATTGGGTTAAATGGATACCACTTGCAAAATGGTGGTATAACACATCTTTCCATACCTATTTTAAAATATTTCCATTTCTAGCATTATATGGTTACCGTCCACCTTCCATCACTTCTTCATTAAAGGTGCACACCAAGGTTTAAGATGTGGAAGAGCACATTCAAAATTAACGAGAGGTTTTGGCTAGTTTGAGAGAGAATTTGGACTTGGTACAAAATAGGATGAAGCAATAAGCAGATCAACACCATAGTGAGTGAAATTTTGAGGTGGGTGACTAGGTATTTGTATGTTTATATCCTTATAAACACATGTCATTGAAGCAACAAAAAAAGGACAAAATACTTGCTCCTAAGTATTATGGCCCTTATCAAGTTCTATATAAAATTAGAAGTGTGGCTTATAAGCTTGAGTTACCTCATTCATCTTACATACACTCAGTATTTCATGTTTCCTATTTGAAGAAGGTCATTAGACAAAAAGTTTCATCCTAGACAGAGCTCCCAAAACTAGATAAAGAAGGATGAGTCATTTTAGAACTAGAGAATATCCTCCAAACAAGTACTAAGAGGTTGAGAACCAGAGAGATTAGGGAACATCTAATCAAGTGGAAGAACTTGAGTAGTGAAGATGCAACTTGAGAAGGTGAAATTTTTTTGCAACATCTAGAGTTGCTCAACATTGAGGACAACATTGGTTTGAAGGGGAAAGGCATGCTACACCCCTAACATACCACATGTATTAGGATAGGAATATCTGACTTGTGGCTTACTTATCCCTCTTTTATGCTATATCAAATTTCTCTATGCATTTATTTGGTTAGTAGGTTGGCCTATGGAGTAAACATGGCCTAGATAGACTATATATAAGATGTAGTGGGTAATCATTTATCATAATATTATGAATTCTACTCTTATTGAAACTTGTGGAGGTTTCCCCCTCAAAGTGTCTTGTTTATTATCATATATTCTGATATATTTTAGTCGTATTTGGATCTATTTTTGCTATTCTACTTTATTCTTGAAGTAATTTCATTACAATATCTAATAGTCACAGTTCACCCATTTCACTAGCTAAGTATATATCAATGTTTGATAAGTTTTTAAATAGTAGTTTTACAATTACTTTACATTATATTATTTATTATTTCACAAATCGTGATTCCTTCTATGGAGGAGTTGTAAAGCTCCCCACCCACTTTACTCTACCCTAACTTACCAACCATCTATCCAAACTCACCTAAGTCTTACCCACCTCCTTAAGACTCCTCCCAACTTCACAACTGACCATACTCCCATTATCCCTCCTAGAAAATCCTTCTCTAACTCATTTTAATACTGCTACCCCAACTAACATTAGTGACCCCAAACTAACATCAGCGAACCCAACTAACATTGATGACCCCAACTGACATTAGTCCTTTAATCGATGTTAGTTACTATGTTTTTGAACCAACAACCTCAAAATCACCTAACAACCTTCGTCAAACATAGACCTACCTTATCAACCTATACTTTATTATCTTCTGCTACACTCAGACCTAGAACATGGTAAATAAAACTCTAGTTGTCTCTCTCTCTTTACTCTCTTTACTTGTGTTTATTTTAAACTTGTTTTAAAATAGTGGTCTATCATCACAAGGGAGATTTGCACTTCCCAAAATAAGCACGCATATTGGTATTTCACACATATTTTTACTAAAAACTATTTTGTGTAGTGGTTTCTTATCTACGAGTGTCTTCCTTCATAGCCAAAGAGGTGAATCTACAAAGTCTAGAATGGTGTGTACTTATCTGGGTTTTAATCACTTATTCTTAACTCTCTTTCTTTTTTGTTTCTCTCTCATTTTGAATATAAATTAAGCATAAAAAATAGTGAAACCTTTTGCAATACCTCCACCCACTAATCTCAAATAGTTCCATATCTTACAAGGAAAACTTCAGTCGATCCATCATTTCATCTCTTAGTTGTTAGATCAATGTCAACCTTTTCATCATCTACTTAAAAAGGATGTCTCCTTCCATTGGAACATGGATTTTTAGAAAGCCTTTAACACACTTAAAGGGTATCTCCTTTCCCCACCGATTCTTATTCCCCCTAAAGAGAACAAACCTTTCTACCTCTACATTTCTACAACAAACTATTCTTTAGGTGTTATAATTTCACATCAAGATGATCAACATAGAGAGCAAGATGCTTACTACATAAGCCAAATGCTTATTGATTATGAAACTCATTATACTCATATTGAAAATATTTGCCTTGCATTGGTCTTTGTATCTTCAAAACTTCACCACTACCTTTTAAATCATAAAACCTATGTTGTAACCCATATTGACCCATTAAAATATATACATTCCAAGCCATACCAAAACTAGTATATGGCTCATTAGCTCATGTTCCTTACTGAGTTTGACTTGGAATTCATCCAATAAAATTCTATCAAGGGGGAAAAATTTTCCAACCAGTTAGTCAATGCCCCTTTACTGGACAACTAGCCTTCTAACCTTAAATTCCTTGATGAGTCTATTATAATGTTATCCATTATTGACATATCTTATTAAATGATGATGTTATTTTATGGGTCTAAATGTCAACTTGGTAGAGGTAAGGGGGTCATCTTCATCCCTCTTGATGGTAAGCCTATGCTTTTGTCATTTAAACTAGATTTCAAATGTACTAACAATATGGCTGAATATGAAGCTTTGGTTTTAGGGCCTCAAACTAACATTTTCTTGGCCATCAAATAAATTAACATCTTTGGTGATTCCCAGCTAGTGATTAATCAAGTTAATGGTTCCTACCTTTACAATAATTAAATTTTGAAGTGATATACACATCATGTAGATGTACCATTGGAATCACTCGACCACTACCTCTTGTAAATTTCTCCTCGATCTATAGACAAGTTTGTCACCATGATGGTTTACCTTGCCTCACACATTCCATCCTCAACCTCTTCTTTGAAAATCTATGTCACCATGAATCACCTCACATTGCCCTCCTATATGTTAACTAACATCCTATTTATGGTCAATGTCAACTCTAATCTGCATGATGTCTAGTAAAAATAGCTTGTTGACTGTCACTTATGTTATCATTCTATTAAACCTTTCTAATAATAGAAGATGTGCTTTCATTAATAGTACTTCTCACTACACTATGCTAAGGGGCCTTCTCTATAAATGAAGCTTTTATTGTCTCCTCATTAGATGCCTCACTCATTCTAAAATCCTCTTCACCATTGAGGAAGTCCATGATGGGATTTATGATAAACATTTCAGTGGGAATTCAGTTGCCAAATACATCCTTTGACTTGGATATTATTGGCTGACACTCAACCAAGACTGTCAAAATTACATTTGGCATTATGTCAAATGTCAACAAAATGATAACCTCCGTCACACTCCAAGCCATGCCTTAGAAGTTTTCAGAGACTTTTGGCCCTTTTCACAATGGGGTTTGGATCTAATCGGTGAGTTTAACCCTCATTCATCTCTCTGCCATCATTCTATCATTACTAATACTAAATATTTCACCAAGTGGGTTAAGGCCATTCCTTTCATCTCCACTAAGGTTGACAAAATTATTGATTTTATCAACCATCACATCATCTACCATTTCAGTTTCCCCCATAAGATTATTATGGACAATGGCAAAAATTTCAAGAACAAAACTATCCAAAAACTCTATGATACTTTTGGCATCAAATTAAGCTTCTCACCACCATACTATCCACAAGAAAATGGATAGGTAAAATCTTATAACAAAATCTTCATCATGAAGGTAGTCAATGATGCTGGTAGGTATTGGCATACTCACATCCGCTTCACCTTATGAGCTTACCACACTAGCAATTGAACCCCTTTGGGTGCTATGCCTTTTCACTAGTCTATAAAATAGAAGCAGTCTTACCTCTCAAGGTCTAGATTCCTTCTCTTTTCATCTCTCTACAAGACATACTTACTAATGATGACTTTCACCAAGAACATTTGGCCCAACTCGAGATACTCGATGAATTTTGTCTAGTTTCCCTCAATCACCTTGAAATCTATCAAGAGTTTATCAAATGTGCTTACAACATAAACCTCAAGGAGCAAGATTTCAATATCAAAGATCTCATCTTAAAGTAAAATCAACATGTGACAAACATGGAGAAAATAAAATGGGGTAAGTTTACTCTAAATTGGCTTAGACCCTACATCATAACTAAAAAATATGGCTCAAGAACTTATCACTTGTCTTCTCTTGAAGGTAAGCTAGAACTCAGGCCTTCAAATGCCTTACACCTATGACCATTCTTTTGTTAATCAAGTGATGCTTTAATTCATGTCTAACTTGAGATTATCCCTCGAGCAACCCTATTACATTCACCTCCCTTCCTCGTAACCCTTGTTCCTACACACTTAGTTACCCTTCCAAGTGTTACAGTTCCCTCATTAAGGAAAACATCTATGCCTGTATAGTCCTATTCATGACTAAATTTGTGTGTGTGTGTGTGTGTGTGTGTGTGTGTGTGTGTGTGTGTGTGTGTAAAATATCAAAAATTGGGATATATAGAAAAATTATTATCTCTCAAGTCATTATTCTCAAATGTAGATTGTTCCCTTGAAGGACAGCTACGTAACTTCTCATTGCTACTATAAATAGATTGCTCCTTTGAAGGACAACTATTAAAATAGAGCTTAGACCACTCCATTGAAGGATGGAAAATTCAATATTTATTTATAAGGAAATAATGACTTAAAATCTTCCCACATTAATTAATGTTTCATGACCTCAAGGCACCAACAACATCTCAATGAAGGCTTCCCACATTGATCAACCTACATAAGAAAAAAATGACAAACTTTAGTCATGGACTAGTCTATGGTATCTCTCAGGTCACCTATAGAAGGGGCATACCATCCCCACTAAGAAGGTTATGCAACCCAAACACCCTAATTCCTTTTACTTTTCCCCCCTCTTACTTCTTCATACTTAAGGGACTTTGAACTCACTTGACACAAGGTGATCATAACATTTCTCTATCAAATGAATGGTTAATCCTATAATGCATGAATAAGGATCATACTCCTATGCCTATTCATATGGTCATTATGGTCCTCACCAATGCAAGAACGTCACATCCCTTTCTTTTCTATCACATGTCAATTTCTCTTTTAAGGTGGCATCTCACAACAAGATTTGTTTAACTTCTCACCTACCTGCCAATCTCTATTCTTACATCTTAAAGTTAAGTGTTTAATAATACTATTAATTACATATCCATTTAAATCAATGATGTTAAAGAATATCAACAAACATCATGGTGTATTAAAAATAAATTCTTCAATCATCACACTCTACTAATACTAATAAACCATTTTCCAATCAATTTATTTCATATGACCTCATGTGGAATGCAACCCAAATATCTTCTCTAAACAACATTAAATTGAGAAACTATAAAATCAAAATAATCATTTTTAGCATACATAATCACATATATGGAAAAATGCTACAATGAAAAAAATGGCTCAACTATGCATGTACCATCACGAATATGGAAAATGCTAGCATAACACACCAACTATCACTAACATAACCACAAATTACATCATATAAACCTCACACATAATATAACATCATCATAACATCTCAAAAATACTAAAATCTCATATCTATATACTGAATATGAATATACATCAATGAATCATATTAGTATCATCTCTCTCTCACCATACATCTCTCAACTTCAACTCACAATCTAATATATATATATATATATATATATATATATATATATATATATATATATATATTGCAATACATCTAGTCCTAAAAATACTCAAGGCTATGGTTGTGGTCATGAAGAAGCAATAACATCACCACCATCTACCTGTCTATGTCTATGTGAACTAGATGTCATGGTGCATATCTCTAATCTCTTTTGATCTTTAGCCTTAGAATACCCTAGAGTTTATGGTAACTACCTAATGGCTCTCTCATAGTATGTAATCTCATCTAAATTAGTGTTATACCTCACTAATGGCATAGTTTGTGGCAGACCCATCAAAACTACTATAGGACCTTATGGTGGTGCCTATGATGGATCATATAATAATCCCTATGGTGGAGAGGGGTAGCCTACCCTACTAATATCAAACCATCTCTCTCTATTATTAGTATAGTAACGTATCCCTGTAGAACCAAAACCTACACCTGTGCTATAGTCAACTAGGCTTTTAGTGTCATCACATGTCCTTATAAGACCCAAACCTATGCATGCACTAAATTTTATGCCTACATATTTAAATTCCTCTCTCTCTCTATCCACTCCCCATAAATATGGTCATGGTCTCCCCAAAATCATAGGGTGAAACCCTACCCACCATGCTCACTAAGCTATTATACATCCCAGATCTATCACACCTAGGCCTACTGATAACTCCTCAAAATCTAGCCCATCTATCTCTTGGGGAAATGGAATGGGTGCCTCTATATCATCCCTCCTATATTGATTAAAACTAGGAGGTACATCCTATAATAACCCAAACTATCTCCTAACCCTAGCTATAGGTATCATCTCCAACTCTTTGGCTCACCTCCCCTTCACCAATATCATATTTTGTAAGCCTATAAGCTACTATACCTATCCTCTAAGTATAAGATATATCAAGTAAGGCCTCCAAACAATATCTAATAGAATTAATCCATCCATCATCCACCTATAATAATCAATATCTTACATAATTCCATCTACTCATGTATGTGCCATGCTATCTCTCCATCATCTAAAACCAACACTGAAACTAGTTGAAATAATGACTAGTAGCCCTAGTGGCCATGTCACCATAATGTGTTCATATTCCCAAAAATGAATTAAATACCTAACATAAAGACTATATCATCATTGCAACCTCACACCCTATAATTCCCTATATAAATGTGCAAGAAAAGTTGGTGCCCATGCAAAATTATCTACTACACACACATATATGCCAAAAATTCAATCATCATGATAAGGAATCTCCCTCCATCTACATCAAGTAGTACATACACTATAATTCCTCTCATCATCAAGATAATCAAGTAATGTTACTCCTCATCAATAGTAAAAATCAACTCATATGTAAATCTTATCAAATGATAGGTTACCTCACTAACATGCTCTATAAACAATGTGGAGATATGAATATCATGATCCTCCCTCAAACATGTGAAGAGATTCTCACCCTAGAGTGGTAGCTATAAAATCCTATATACATCCTCCTACATCACTATCAACTCTTTGGTAGGTAGATGTGTTAGATTGTGGAGCTAAAAGCTTCAACTGGTGCAAACAAGGAGGAGGTTGCTGAGTTCCAGGGAGACCAGCATCGACAGGGTGTAGTGCATAGGGAAACCAACGACGGCAGGGTGGACAGGAAGATAACCGACATCGGCAGGATTTCAGCCGACGACGGTCACCTCCAGGCAAATAGGGACCGACATCGGTCGCCTGTGGCAGTTCGAACTGCTTGTTCCATGGACAGTTTGTTCATTGAACCGAGTGTTTGCATGCAAAGGCTATTTTTTGTCTTGAGTTGCGTGTCTAATTATTGTAATTAGGTTAGTCTAATTATTGTATGCATGAGATTTATATATGGACTCATAGGCTATATTGTGAACTTGTGCTAGGGAGTAAGAGAGCATAATTATAAGCTCTTTCTGTGTGTGAGGTAGAGCAATGGTGTCTTCCTCCTAGTGCCACAGTACCAAGGTGGGTGCTGGATTGGAGAATTAGTAGGGTTCTTCAGGAGTGTATGATCTTGGTCAGCATGTGGGCATGACTTTCTACAGGAGATCTACAATGGTGAGTATGATCTAGTTATTTGCAGGTAGCAGCAGAGAGCAGGAGATCTACTTGGAGTACGGTTGTGTACTTGGGTGAACTGGCAGCGTGTTACTGACTGGTTGGAGAGGTGAACATCAATTCTGTATTGGAGTTGATTGTTGTGACCAAGAGAGAGAGGGAAGAAGGTCTTGAGGAGTGGCAAACCTTTGAGGTGGAGGAAGAAGTGGCATCTTCCTTATTGTATATTCTTCTGAGTGATTATTAATACAATTGTGTATTGTCTCTCAATTCCTATGTTGTTTCATATTTCTAGTTACTTATTGATTTTGGTTAAATTCTGTGTTTAGTTGCTAATACGAGAAGTAATCATATGTGCTCTAATTGATAGAGCAAGATCCTGACAAGTGGTATCAGAGCTTTTGGTTGGGTTGACTAACAGGGGGTTTCAGATCTAGTAGTGTTTTTTATTATAGGTCACTCACAGGGGTTTCAGATTGAGTGGGAGTATAGCAACGGCAGAAGATAGTAAGCTATGAATGGAGAAACTGAATAGCACTAATGGTCTGATTGATGGAAAGAAGAAGTAGGTAAAAAGGGATCGTTGGTTGGTAGCAGATCAACTTGTGGAAGCACATGTTGCAGGTAATATTGCACATGGTGTTCTGGATAAAGTGGAATCTTTGTTTACAGATTCTTTTGCCTCTTTCCATGCAGCCTGAAATAGAGCATCTTTTCATGGGTATGTCTTTGGAGACTTTGGAGAGATTTATTTAGGGGTTGGAGAGCCTTGTCAGATGACTGACGAAGGGGAAGTGAAGCTGAAATTGCAGGCGAATGACACACAGTGGTTGAAGGAAGTCATGCAGGTACCAGTCTTGGAGATGAGTCTAATTTCTTCAAGAAATTTGGGTGATGAGAGATACACTGTAACTCTCACAGTGGATACACTTGAATTAGATGGTGGTAAGAAAGTAGGTATCCTTTATCTATCTACTTATATTGATGATTCACCTTCTATTGTAGAGATGTGGCTTCATAGGCTTAGTCACATATGTAGGAGGAGAATGTAGGTTCTAAAGCAGAGGTCAGATGTTTTTGACAAGCTAAAGAACTGGAAAGCCTTGGTGTTCATGGAGGAGATGACAGACAGAGATCAGGTGAGGCAACTGAATTATTTTGAGCAGAGCAAGGTTGATTTGATTAGGATTTTGATCCATGGAGAGCTCGCGGGTAAAAAGTTATCACTCACAAATGAACACAGGTACTGGCGTCGGTCATGAAGTAACTGACGTCAGTAGGACGGACACCAGCGTCGGCCAGGGAAATGATGTCGGTAGTTAGGATCAGTGCAGGGAACTGACATCGGTCGGAAGCAGACTGGGAGATGGCCTAGATCGGTCACTGGAATGGATGTTGGGTGAATTACTAAGTCTCAAACACCCATGTGGAGGTCAGGAAAGGTATGTGAACCTCATATTCATTGTTCACCTTCTTTATATTGCTTACTGATAGTCAAGAACTAGGAAGATGGAAGAAGAAATGCAGGTAGAATCCAAAAATAGTGGGAGCTTGACATGGATGAGGAGTATGAGTCCTTAGAGAACCAAACAGGTATTTGTTGGTAGTGTTGTCAGCTGGAAGTAAGCACTGAGAGATGGAATGGATTCCCAAGATAAAGAAGAGAGTAGACGGATACATGAGACAGAAGGCCAAGGCATATGGTCTTGAGAAAGCTGCAGGATAATGGTACAAGTTTGACAGGTGGATGAATAAGCATGGCTTCAGTCAATGTCAGTGTAACTATTATGGTTTTGTCTTACCAGGTGGATGATGAGTCGCGACATTATCCAGTTACTGTATGTGGGTGATTTGCTAGCAGGTTTTGTACATACAGGGTTTTGCTGAGCTAAGGGTAAGGTTAGTTCAGAGGTGCATCATGAAGAATTTGGAGCAGCGAAATTCTTTGGCATAAGAGACATGGAGATTTTATTTCCAGTGGGAGCTGATGTGAAGACGGTTTTGGTAGGGTTCATGATGCAGGATGCAGAATCAAAAAGCACACCAAGGGCTGGACAGTTCAAGCTTAGCTTGAAATAGGGTTCGAAATCACATGAGGTCTAGTGTAGACCTGAGTTTTCCCAAGTAGTGGGAGTTGTCAGAAAGTATGGAGCCAATTCGAGAAAGAGGTACTAAAGGGTAGCTTAGTAGATTCTTACAGGGATTAGCGGCAGGTCGACATGCTATGTAGGGTCAAGTTAATTTCTACATAGGTTTGTAGATGTGGATTCGGTAGGTTACTTGGATGACAAAGGCATAAAGGTTAGAGCATCACAAGGTGTGGTGGTTAGTCTTCAGGATCGATCTTGAAGAGGGATACAAGCTAGGGTATAATTAGACAGAGTATAGGTACATGTACAGTTGCAGCTGTTTATCTCCAAGTGGGAGATTGTTAGATTGTGGAGCTAAAAGCTTCAACTGGTGCAAACAGGGAGGAGGTTACTGAGTTCCAGGGAGACCAGCGTCGGCAAGGTGTAGTGCACAGGGAAATTGATGATGACAGGGTGGACAGGAAGATAACCGACATCGACAAGATTTCGATCGATGACGGTCACCTCCAGGCAGACAGGGACCGACGTCGGTCACCTGTGGCAGTTTGAACTGCTTGTTCCACAGACAGTTCGTTCGTTGAACTGAGTGTTTGCATGCAAAGGCTATTTTTGGTCTTGAGTTGCGTGTCTAATTATTGTAATTAGGTTAGTCTAATTATTATATGCATGAGATCTATATATGGACTCATAGGCTGTATTGTGAACTTGTGCTAGGGAGTAAGAGAGCATAATTATAAGCTCTTTCTGTGTGTGAGGTAGAGCAATGGTGTGTTCCTCCTAGTGCCACAGTACCAAGGTGGGTGCTGGATTGGAGAATTAGCAGGGTTCTTCAGGAGTGTATGATCTTGGTCAACATGTGGGCATGACTTTCTACAGGAGATCTACAATGGTGAGTATGATCTAGTTATTTGTAGGTAGCAGCAGAGAGCAAGAGATCTACTTGGAGTATGGTTGTGTACTTGGGTGAACTGGCAGCGTGTTACTGACTGGTTGGAGAGGTGAACATCAATTCTGTATTGGATTTGATTGTTGTGACCAAGAGAGAGAGGGAAGAAGGTCTTGAGGAGTGGCGAACCTTTGAGGTGGAGGAAGAAGTGGCATCTTCCTTATTGTATATTCTTCTGAGTGATTATTAATACAATTGTGTATTGTCTCTCAATTCTTGTGTTGTTTCATATTTCTAGTTACTTATTGATTTTGGTTAAATTTTGTGTTTAGTTGCTAATACGAGAAGTAATCATATGTGCTCTAATTGGTAGAGCAAGATCCTGACAAGATGGAAGGTGTTGGTGGTGTGATCACACCTCTCTATCAAGGCTACCATCAAGCTAACATCTCATGTAACTCTGTAATATCATCACACTCCTAACCTTATAACTACCATGTGATCCCACTCATCTATGGTGACATCCCTCATCATCCTAATTAATAGTGTAAGTATTCAATCTTGTAAGGTCAAATCCTACCTAGCCTGCATCCACATACACAAAATCATTGTATCAAGTCATATTCCTTTAGTTATAAACCTCCTCTTTTAATCCCTTTCCCTTAAGGAGAACTACATTGGCTTGAGGCCCTCATCTAGGCTATTTAGGTAACACTCAATCAACATAGGGTCTTTTGAGGATAGCTCAACCATCTACCCACCTAACTATTTAACCCATTCACCCACTTAAACTTTACGATCTATAGCCTATATCTGAAACCTTAGGATAATCAACCTATTCTACACCTCTAGGCCCCATGGCCTATATCTTAAACCCTGAGATAATCAACCTATTATACACCTTTAAGCCCAATAGCCTATATCTAAAACCCTAAGCCAACTTACCTATTCTAAAATGTTTAGGCCTTATGGCCTATATCTTTAACCCTAGATCCCATAGCCTATTTTAACCTACTTTTTCATAACCACTTGGCTTAACAATTTTAACCCATATCTAACCCCTTCTTCCTTCATTTGGGAGAACCACATTGGATTGAGGCCCTCAACTAGGCTATGTAGGTAGTACTCAATTAAAATTAGATCTTTTGAGGCTAGCTCAACTATTTGAATCATCCACTAATATACCTATATCAATTTAATTAGAGATGCACAATGGGCCCTAACTCCTCCTAAACTTACTATTTTGGGTTTAATAATGATCGACATTGATTATATTTTGACTAATGCCAGTCTTATATGCTGACATTAGCATTGGTCATTAGTTCTATTTTGATCAACGTCAATCTTATATGCTAATATGAGTGTTGATTATTAGTCTACATTAGTGCCAATCATCATTCAATATCCACATACCTAGCCAATGTCAGTGATTGGTTTAGCCTTAGGGTTAAATAGTCTACATCTAAATTTATGGTTTTTTCCCTAAAAAGTACCCCCAAACTCCAAACAAATCCACCCAAACATAACCTTACCCCATCTACTAATCCTTTACCCTCTGTCCCCCCCACATACTCACATTTAACCTAACTAAAAAATTATGATCAAAACCTAGATTCAAAAATAACCAAGCCACTCAAATATATCCTACTTCATCTCTCCATCTCCTCTAGGCTAGAATCACTAGCACCTATTTTGGATCACGTCCAGCTAGGTCCCCTCATCCCTTTGTCATCTCCATCCACACTAACTCTCCCTTGATCAAACTACATCCCACCAAGTGTTAAATCACACCCTCATTCTCACACACTCTTCTCAACCAATCACTTCTCACCACCTCACCATAATAGGACAATCTCTAGATGATTTGTGTTGCACACCAATCAGAGCTCTCATTTCCTCTAATCTAATGTCATAAATGAATTTTGGTGGGATGTTAAACCCCTTTTGTTAGGTTTGGTCACCTACTAACATTGTAAATCTTACCTTAGGCCATTGATGTTAGCATATTTCCTATCAACATTTATGACCTGACTGATGTCAGAATATTTCCTACTAACATCAGTGACCTAACCAATGTTAGCCACCTTAAAATTAGGTTTTTCACACCAACCACCACCCTTTGCAAAATCATCCTTATTATATGCCTTTAGTGGTTCACATGGACTCCTTATGGGGCAACTTGAAGATCACTTATATCCCCCCACCCATGATGACCAACCTTGAAAATCATTCAATTTCTACCCATGAAAACTATGATTAGAGATCACAAATATCTCCTTGACCAATGACCCTTTTGAGTAAACCTTACCTTGCTCATTATGACTCCTTATGATATTTCACTATAGTTGGTTACTATATACACACATGTATATCAGGTGTTTTTAGATCATGACCTTTCTAGTTCCATCACCTATAGCCTTTTTTGTTTTCTAGGATCACTTCTTACCTCAGATACTTGAAACACATGGACCATTAGAGCTATAAATTGGACCATTTTAACCCCATTAGCTATCACTAACAAGTTATGGTCTAGTTATTTCTATCTAAGTCATCCTCACCTTTACTTATTATTGATTATGTTAACTATAAATATTATAAGTATACGTGCAAGCAATGATGTTTCCATGTTCACACTTAATATCCACCCATCCATTAATTGCCTATCAAACCAATACCCAATTTTATATTCTCCTCTGTTGGTTCCCATTTTGAGGGGGGGATATCTCATCCCATGCCTTGAACATCCAATTCCTATTTTTATCTTGCAACTTGCCAATATAAGTTATAAGACAAAAAGGGGAAAATATAGACACCAAAATTACATCACACACTTACATGACTCCCTATGTCAAAACCCCCTTTGATCCCCTTTTAATAATTAACCTTCCTGATACATGTTTTCACCTTAAAATATTTAATTTAATTAATTGAAACTCACTTATGCCACCTCACTTGGTCACCTCATCCTAAGACTAATTCTTACCCTCTGAGTCACCTTGATACTTAGTCTCCTAATCCTAACTACTTATGACTTGTTCTCACCCCTAACATAAATTCCTATCTAACTAAGCTCTTCATAGCCTTGTATTTTTACCATTTTATAATGGTCACCACACCTAACAAGAGAAGGAATAGAAAATGTGCTAAAAATATCCCTTTTACCTATTCTCATGTCACCGACATCAGTCAACCCTTCGCTGACATTGGTGGGATCACCAACATAAATTACTTAAGCAAAATTTCAAGTTGGTATTCAAGTCACAAAAATCAAGAATTCAAGCATAGGTTTTTAGGCAATTAGAGAATCTTACATCACTTTCAACATCCAAGCTTACCATTACTTTGCACAAATTGATCTAAATAAAGAATTGGTACACTAAATAGAACATAAACTCTTGAGGACCAGTAACACATGATTATCTTGTCTATTCACCCATCAGTTCACCAAGCCTCATCAGAGTCATCTATCTACCAGTCATAGTTCACCCATTTCACTAGCTAAGTATATCTTGGTGTTTTGTAAGTCTTTAAATAGTAATTTTATAATTATTTTACATTATACTATTTATTGTTTCATAAACCTTGACTCCTATAGAGGAGTTGTAAATCTCCCCACCCATGTTTCTTTGCCTCAGCTTACCAACCTTCTATCTAGACTCACTTGAGTCTTAACCACCTCCTTATGACTCTTCCTAACCTCACAACTTGACCATACTCTGATTATCCCTCCCAAAAAATCCATCTCTAACTTATTCTAATACTACTACCTTAACCAACATTGATGACCCCAAACTAACATTAGTGACCCCAAATCAACATCAATGACCCCAACTGACATCGGTGACCCCAACCGATGTCGGTTACTATGTTTTTGAACCACCAACCTCAAAATCACCTAAAAACATTCCCAAAACACATACTTGACTTATCATCTTACACTGTATTATCTTTTACTACACTCAGACCTATAACATGGTAAACAAAACTCTATCTCTATCTCCCTCTTTACTCTCTTTACTTGCATTTATTTTAATCTTTATTTTAAAATAGTATACTATCATCCCAAGGGAGTTTCATGATTCCTGGAATAAATACGTAGCTTGGTAGTCCACACATATCTTCACTAACAAATATCTTATATAGTGTTTCCTTATCTATATGTATCTTCCTTCACATCTAAAGAGGGGAATCAAAAAACTGTAGAATGGTGAGCACTTATCCGATTTTTAATCACTTATCCTTAACTCTCTTTCTTTTCTATTTCTCTCTCCCTTTGAATATAAAATAAGCTTAAAACATAGTGAAATGCCCTCCCTCCATCACACTTTGAGGGATGGATCTATACTACATCCACTTCACAACAATGAAGGTAGTTATCCCAAAATAATAATAAAAATCATAATATACTATTATAATAAACTAAACAACCATGATAATAATGTACATAATATATAAGTATAGCCAACTTTATTGTCAACAATCACGTAAATTAAGCAACATATCTCTATCCATAAATTAGCATATGAAATATATCTTAACCAAAACATTAATTAATGAAATAATAATCATGAAATCCATAAATCAATAGGTTATTAAATCTAGAGATAAATCAAGATGCGATATGATTAATGTCTACCTTAAATACCTATCTAGTCTGATCTAGTCTTATAATTAAGGGTGTGTAATAGCTACTCTAAAAAAATAATATTTATTTAAGACCTTAGATTTTACTATATAATTTCTTCCCTAGAATAACCTATAGTGTTTTCATGTGTGAGTGTAATATATACTAGTTGTAAGCACTGGTATTAATACACTTGTCCACAAAGAGACCAGATTGAAATTAATCCCCTTTGAAATCACATAGCCTTCTTTTCTTCCCTACTTTTTGCTATTTTGGAATTTATTTTGAGGTCTACTCACTATATCATATGTTCCATCCATCCAAATCAACAAGGTTTTAGATTTTTTTTAGGTTTCAATCACCCATTCACACACATTTGAACAACCTACATACTCAAACCTACTATTATGCTACTTGGTTGTTTAACCCATCCTTAAAATTAATTCCCTATAGTGAAGTTTATCTCCATTAATATCATAAATCATTATAGGTTACCTCAATAAGTTTCTATTATGCATTAAAAATTCATCAATGAAAAATAAAGCTATCAATAGATGGATGGTCAGAACCACTATGTGATTTTTCCTACGCAAGGTTGTCCCCTTCATATGAGTTGCATTAAATACACCCAAGAGAGTAACTAGGACTAGAACCCAGACCAATCTTTTTGTTTCACCTTTGTTGATCTATCAAAGACCTATAATTTCACTAGTTATTCCTACCATAACCTAACTCAAGATATCTTCCCCAATGTTAAAACTTCAACCTATTAATCCTCTTATGTCTCAACCTTGGTTAGTTATATCTACCATTGTTGTCATAAGATATGTGCTTGATTCACCAAAGAATATGCATTATTGGTTCCCTTCAAGATGAATAATGTTAGAGGAGCATATTGAGTCTTTCAAATATATTTTAAGATTAATGAATGTCATTGATGAAGATGTTGCATTCATAATTTTTTGGTTCACATTGTAGGATGTTGCTCATGATTAGTTCCTCAATTTTAAATATAACTTTATTACTTCATGGAACTCATGTTAAATAACTTTTCTTGCCAAATTTAGACAAGTTATTAGCCTAAGTGTTTTGTGTATACAAATATAATTGTAACTTATTGATTAATCAATCTCAGTTCAGAAAAGATAAATCCTAATTACACTTATGATTATTGATACATTAGATATTTAGGGTCATGACCAAGGTGGATCTAATAGACAAAACCAAGGGATATTTTACCACAATAACATCACTAGAGAGGGTTCTAAAGCCTTTATTTAGGAAACACCATGAAATAACCCTAGCTAGTTCATATTTTTTCATATTCATAAATAATATGTAAGTAAAGTAAAAATATAATCTAGTGCTCACCAAATATTTTACCACAAAGTGGGGGTAATAAACATTAAAGGTAAACATGCATAGAAGATTTATACTCACATCAATGTATAAGAATCCTAATGAATGGGAGAGCAATAAAAATACAAATCTATATACCCTTAAAAATGAAGAACAATGTTAGGAATAATTACCTTTGAAGATGAACCCATTGCACCTATATCTTTCCCTTAACCAAGGTGATTTGCAAGAGGTTATTATGGTATGTAAGGATAAGAATTATAAGTCAGATCTAGGATACACAACTTCTCTATGCATCCAAAAGACTTCTCCATGAGACAAGATTCATATCTCCAAATAATATATTGAACCCCTAAGATATGTTCTTCAAATATAATGGTGGATAAGTAGACGTGCAATATTTTCTTCTTCTTCTTTTCTTATCTATAAATGACAAAAATAGATGTGTATATATAGCTAAATCTAACCCTAAACCTTTTATGAATTTTAGATGATAGGGTTAGCCTAATCAACTCTATATATTTATTGATAAAAATAAATTAATTCTTGTTCTAGGTTTCCTATGAGTAGACCTAGACCATAAATATGTTTTATCAATTTGATTACAAGGTCAATGGGGTTGATAATGTAACACAAATCATCAAAAAGGGTTTTAGGCTTAGGAAGGGGCTAAAGAGGGTAGTAAATTCTTAGAAGAGGGTGAAATAGAGGAGACAAGGATTATGGAAGTGTTTAGGAGAAGGTTAGATGGATATCAAGTGGTAGTATAGGGGATAATAGCCATGTGAAGCATTAATGGTCTACCCACACCTTTCTTAGTGCACAATTTAAGGAGTGCACGTAGAGAGATTGAGACTCAATGGGTTATTGAAATAAATAAATCATCATTAATTGATAAAGTTTCAAAATATTATATTATACATATGCCCCATTTTAATCTCATCACATGTCATGTAGGTGTAATAAGGGATAGTGCTTCAGGAAAAGAACATAGCAACACACAATGTTGAAGCTAAATAAATTGTAGTAAGAAGTAATAAAAATGAAAGGACAAAATTAAAAAACACATACCTTTACATAACTTAGTGTTGTAGATAATAAATGTAAAGGTGTATAATGTAGGTAACATTAGGTGAACTTTTAGAAATTAGTGAAAAAGAGCAAAAAAACTATTTTTTTACAAAATATACATATAATATGTAAAAAATTTCTCTATGATGTCAGGATTCCAAAACATATTACAGTTTAGAAAAAGATCTAGTATAAATAAATTTATGATCAAAATATGGCATCTAGTGGTAAATGTTTGATAGGTAAATAATTTTGAATGATAAATATAAATTGGGTAAAAATAATTCATTTGTTATTTTTATTATCCTGAGAAAACATAGATCTGAGAGACCAATTTTAAAATGAGAGATCCATCATGGTGATAATATGATAGTTGAGATGAGGAGGATGCCTTGCAACTATAGTTAGCAAAGCACAAGTAAGCAATAGTGAATTTAATTTTTTTTGAGTATTTTTTTTTTGAAATTTCACTAGATATAGAAAATTGACTACTAGACAAAATGTAGGCAATGAAACTAAACCTAAATTTTTTTTAGGTAGACTAGTGTTAAAATTGGGTATTAGGTAAGAATAATTTAGACCAATAAATTCCTACGGAGTTTATGGTAAATGGTCAAAAATTCACCACTATGAAAGAATAGAGTCGACCCCATTGACCTAGTTTGTACATAGAGCAAAAGATAGGGGTTGAATGTGTAGCAGTAGGAAAACATCATATTTCTAAAGGTGGATTACTATGTAGTAGTAGTTTGATATAGTTTTCAAGGAAAATAAGGTTGAATATATATCAAAGGATCGATTTAGTTGGTAAAAGAGGGTTGATATAGTCTACTAAAGAGGGATGATTATGTACCACAAGGATAATATAGTATGCTAGTTATAAAAAAGGGATATTTAGTATAAAATAAGTTGATTTAGTATCAAATGGGATGATTATGTAGGAAAATCATAAAACATAAGAAACTAAATCAAACTAGCTAATGAAGTAGTTAATTTATAAATTGTTAAAAATGTATTTTGATTATTTATGGCATTGAGATATGATACATCCTTTGTTGTTTTATATTTTATAGAAATGTTGGAGATATTGGTGCCTCATAGATGATTCATGGTTACCATATTTTATAGATCATTTGAATGACATGGATAGAGCTTGACTGGTCACATTAAGCTTTGACAACATAAAAAAATAGAGATGAGATAGATATCATCGATTTTTTATCTCATTATCATTTTATTAAGAGCATGGGAATGGTGGACCAACACTTTTAAATGGTATGAGAATGGGGACACCATTGAGGTGGGTATCACTTTGGAGGATGTTCATGCATTGTTTGGATTTGCTATAGGCTAGACAATGGTGATCACTAATGCATCAAAGGATTTGGATGAGATATGAACATTACTTAGTGGGTTTCATGCTTAGGTAATATTTACTCTAAGTTGATGGTGAAATTATTTGATGTTTACACTATAACCATTCTAGACATTTAGAAGGTATTGATATGAATTTTCATAACATGAACATCATTTCATAAGTCAGATGGCAAGGTATTGATGTATGTAATAGCCTTGTATCAATATATATTATATCATGGATCACTCTATGATTTTGGGGATATCATCTAGGTCTAGATCACGCATGATATTTATGGGATATTATTTAGAGGGAATAGGACCATAAGGCCTATGGTTTTATTGATTGCATGGATATACAAAAGGTTCCCCATGTATCAGCCATCTAAGTTACCCTATGTGTTCAACGATAGTTACCTCAAGTCTTGAGATGGATATAGGACCATGTAATGAGGTTCACGTCCCATATGTCATATTTATAGATGGTCACATGAGGAGAGATCATGTGGAATACTTATACACACATTAATATTATATGCCCTAGTTGGGTGACAATTACAATAGGGTTGGCATGGGTATAGATCATGATCCACTACACATGATGGGTGGAGCCACATCTAGTGGCACACTTACCTAGATAATTTATACTCCCCCACATGATGACTCCTCTAGTAATACCTACATATTGGGTATGACATGATACATAACCAAGAGGGAGGGGAGGAGGAGGGGTACCTTTAGAGATACTAATTATCAAACCTTAACATCATAGACCATGGACTAGTTAAACATGATAGTATGTGTAATGGAAACATTAGGGGGAGAGGCTATGGATGTGGATGTAGACACACAAAAGGAACCATAGTGTAGGAAGTAATGAACACCATGTATACATCAAATATAGAGGCATAATTCATGTGAGGAGATGCAGGTGAGAGTCATAGCATAGGGGGACTGAACAACCTCTCCAAGACATAGTTAGTCCATATAGGCACCTCTAAGAAGTGGATCATAGTATGCTCAATTGGTGACTCTTGGGATTGCACTAGTGTACAAGTGGCCTATATAAGAGGTGATTGGTAGGCAAGTGGATGGGGAGACCATGATAGGTGACACCAACACTAGTGATTAATGTTTCAATTTTGATTTATTTTTTTGATATAGAACACTAGCTACATTATTATTATGGTAGATAGGTGATTTTTAAATATATGTGATATTATGTCTATTTATTTTTAGGTTTTAATATATTTTTATGGGTAAAACCATATATGGATTCATGGTTATGGCTATACAACATGACATTTTAGATAGGGTGTTGTCTCCATATGACCCTACCACATTAGATGATCCTATGGTTTTATCTGCCCCAACCAAGGTAGGCTAGTTTAGAGTAGTGGGAGAGGTTACAATGTAGCTTTAGGCACATGAGTATGGACTAGAACTAGTAATATGAATTAAAGAGGGAGAGGCACATGCTTGGCATGCCCTACCATAGGAGAGAGTAACACACATAGTGACCACCATCTAGCTCAAATAGGTGTAGGTTTCTAGTTTGAGATCATAGAATACCTCATTAAAACTTAATATTTATATGAGACAGTCCTAGACATCTATGGGTAATGTAGCTAGGCAACAAGATAGACATGATGTATCCTAACCTTAGAGATGGATCTATTGTATTTTGTATCTTTTATAAAACACATGATTATATATAATGATGTTGACATTTTGATCTCATGAGTTGTACTTGGTTGTGGATGTGGATGCATGGATACATTTCTTTCTATCACATGTATTTATATTTTATTGTATATTCTATAGGTAATATGTTTTTTATGCTTCCTTTTCTAGTATTATGTGATATACATGCATGGTTAAAAAAAAGACAAAAAAGACTTGGAAAAGTATAATTAATAAAAAAATGTACTACACACTAGATCATGGTGATAAATGTGTAATAACAAAATATGACTAAATATAATAAACCAAATATGGTAATATGGAACAAATGTTTATAAACCATGTAAAAGATTTGCACCAAGTTAAAAAAACAAAAATAACACTATATCACATTAGGAAGTATAAAAATAATTAAATAGAATGTAAGGCACATGAAAAATTTATGGTATAAAAATAAAAAAATTAAGTCAATTAATCATACTAAATCACATTGGGAAGTATAAAAAGAGAGATAAATTTGGGAAAATAAATTAAATTGATCACACTAGTTCAAGCTAGGAAGTCTAAATTTTTTAATAAAATGGTTGTAAGCATACGTGCAATCTAAAAATAAGAAGATAAGAGTGAATGATTAATGAATTAATAATAAAACATAGTAAATAAATATGGGAAGCATGTCAATGACATGTAACTCATAATCCAACACTGCTTATCTCAAATTTAACACATGTAATTGTATTATGACTTAGGTATTGGAATATTTTTTCAGGGAGACCTACTCCTATCCATGGTCTTACATTGAAAATCACAAAGAAAAAATCAATGAGGTGGAAAAAAAATGGTAATGATATTTTAAATATGCTTATAATTTGGTAATTAGTGAGCAAGTCCCACTTATGGTCTTACAATGCAACTCACAAAGGGAAAACCCAGGGGGATGGTTAGTTAGCAAAAAAATATCTCTCAAGGGGAAATATTAGGAATTTTTTAATGGAATATGGAATAAATAAAGAAATAATTAGGTGTCTATGAGAAGAACTTAGGAAACATGAGGCATACTAAGTACACAAGAAAAACACTAAGAGTTAGTGACCATTAAAATACAAAAGATACCCATTCACAATAAGCACAAAGTTGTATAGGTAGATACATGTTATACTAAGATGGACTCATGCTAGTTATATGAAAAAGGAAAGTAAAATGGACCTACCATCCCTAAACATGTTCCTCATTCATTAGGACCTCTTACATAACGATCAGTCTACTATGAACATTAGGTACTTATGTGAGAAAGTAGGTAGCAATAAAAGATTCTTTAATTCTCCTTTCATCTAGCCTACTACACCCCAATGGACCTAAACTCTATCATGAGGCCAACTATGGAGTTTAATCTTTGATTATAAAATTAATATGTGCTATGAATCATGTCTTTTACTATGATTTGACTCTTGAGCTTTGTATGTTTCCTTTTATATCATTTCATTTTGTTTAAATGATTTGGATTTTAAATTTTATGGGTTTTATTATTCTTCCTCCATATGGATTTATAATAACCAAAATGAGTGATAGAAGAGATACACATGAATGACATTTAGACTTTGGCTAAAAGGAGCTATGTATCCAAAGATATGATTGACTAAAAATTTAGGCTTACCTATGAACTAGCATGTTATCTCAAGTTTAAACTATGTGTATGCTTAGTATGTGAAAGGAGATAAGGGAATAAAATAAGACCCAAAGTGGACCGGTAAGAGAGGACTAAAATGAGATGAATTAGTTGCTAACTGATCACATGGTAAATAAGGATTGGTAAGGGGAACAAGGTTTGTATAAATAAGTCACAATAATAATTAACTATGTTGTTTAGATAAGGTAGTAAACAATCATGAGAAACAATAAAAACATCCATAAGAATAAATGAACCCAAAAAATTTATCCCAAACCGCATACAATTTTTTTTTTTGTTTTGTTTTATTTTAGTGTTTTTTATTTATTCACTATGGTTACTTAATGTTAAATTATTTTGATTTGGTTAAGTTAAAATTAGAGTGTAACACACATAATTATTATAAAATTTAATTAATACCTTTGTTTTCCACCATGAGGCCTATCAAGATTATAATATAAGCATGAGAGGTTAAAAATCAAATCAATAAGTAATATCCTAATTACTAAAGTGAGATAAGTCACACTATTATGAAATAATAAATTATAATTTATTAACTTAAATGATCATGAATTTATTCACACATAGCTCGATCAACACCCAGGGAGAACTAAATGATCTTTAACAACAATTAATTAACACATGGTTATCAATTTAAGGCTCACTAATGGAGAGTCATCTAACATTATATAACTCCGCTCTTAACGTACTCAATATAAGTAAACCAACTAATTTAAAGTGAAATAGTTGAAAAAAACCACATAAGTATCAATTCAAAATTAAATTAAAATTAAACATATTTATCCAATTAAAGGCATATGAACCCAATATGAAGAAATATGAAAAACACCCCTAACCTAGACTAAGAACCTAGACCCATTGCCCCCACCATAACTTGGGCAGCCTACATATTAATTCCATGGCATCAAGGTCTGATGTAATTCTTGTTACACTTGTGATGACATCATCCATGATAAATCATCACTAAAAAAGAGTTTGAAATATAAGACAATAAGGTAACTAATGCATCACTCAGGTGAGCTTCTAAATCTCTAGTCATATACCCTAACAAACAACACTTTCACCTTAAAGTGTAAGTGCTTACCCAAAAACTTTCATGTAGCATCAAAATAAGAACATGTGTGACAATGAACCTATATTATCTTATTTGAATGTGGTCAATAAATCTACAATCTATAAATTACATTGTTTAGAGAAACTTTATCTCTTGATGAATCTCAAAAGGTGTCCAAGGTTAATACAAGAGAGTACAAACTCAAATTTCAATAAATAATAGGGGTCACTATCTATAAAAAAAGGTCAAATAATAAAATCATGATGTTAAAATTGATTATAAACACAAATGCAATAAAAAACATCATACCATTCATGATTCAAAAATCATACTAAGAATTATATACTTTAACCACATGTTCTAATAACAGACTAGAGTTAGTTCTCAGTTTCTCATACTAGGAGGACATCATAAGAGTTAGTTTCCTAAGCATCTTCTATAAGAAAATTCTAAAGTTATTTGATAACAACCTCATAAAGGGGTGTTCTAAGGGTTAGTACACTAAGCCCATTCCCACTCCCCAAGTTTTCTACATATATGTTGTGATTGCATCACATGTAGAATCAGGGCTAGTTTTAGTTCACTAGTTCCTAAACGAGTGTTAGTTTAGATGTGAATGTAATAAACATTTACCAATAATCTACATGAGTAATTTTTACATCATTACCCTTCATGGGTAACCCTTTAGCCACTAGTTGACCCAAGTGAAACTAGGCACTACCAAGAGTTATAAGTACCTCCCTACATATGGGAAGTATGCATGTACACAAAACTAGGATCAAATGTATAAACCAAGACTTATATTAAGGTTATTATTATAAATCAAATTTGAAACCTTGAGAGGGTGATTCAAGCTCTCTCAAAATGAGCTATGTAATGGGATTGGTCTTAGGTTGTGGGTGACCTTTACATATACCAAATCTTTATATTATAGGACTAGATCCCCTTAATGTATTAATTAGTATCCACTACACTACTATATTTCAAAGTAAAAGGAATAATGAAAACATAAAATAAAACTAATGGGTGATACACCAAATCAGTTGATCACTACCAACTAGCTACATATGCACATGTAGACCATGATACTAACCTTAACATACATTACTCCTAATCTGAATCTCTCACATCATCATTTAAATATGGAGGTTGTGATATATGCTTGGGATAGGAGGAATAGTAAAGAGGTCATAAAATGACACTAATGATTAGACAAACTCACTCAACCCTTAAACTACACTTACACACTTTACATGACCTATAAAGTAAGCTTTCAAACTACATATAGGTGTTAGAATAGGAAAATATGCCAATAAAGACTAAGAAAATCACTTGAAAAGATCAACCATCCATGCACACACACTAAGTAAAATTATAGAATGAAGTAAAACTAGTAGTATTTCATTGATAAAAGGTATACAAATTAGTAGGGCATAGTCACACTCAAGAGTAGGATCCATACAAAGCTAAACAAGGTTGCATATATAGAGAATGAGAAAAGGAGAGAGAGAAGTGACATAGGAAAGTCTTTTTACATTTGTCTCCTTATGAAAAAGTAATTTACAAAAAATAAAGTCCTTCAACATGTGCCATCTTTTTCTAACCATGACTTTTAGGATATTTGGCATAGGAGAATCATGTGCAGCCTACAAATTAAACATGGAAGTACTATTACATGTGAATAATCAATGTTACCTGCACTTTATTCAATTCAAGTTTTGAGAAAAGTTTGTGGTACTTGTATTCAACTACATATAATGTTTTTAAGCACATTTATAATTATTTTATGGTGTTATTAGTTCCCAAGTCTAGGTAAGTCTCCTATAATATGAGATTTTTCATTCTTTTGCTTATGAGTGTGGACCTACAAGTCTAAAAACATGTAGTTCCACATTTAGACCTTATTTAAACCATGAATATAAAATATATTGATTTATTATACTATTAGATCCTCATAAATGTTCCTTATACACATAAATATATTATTTTATCACCACATAATTATTACTTCTCTATCTTGCACACATAGTACTGTACGTGTCTACTAGGTGCCTTGATTGAGCCTACTATTTTGAATGATTTGATCTCCATGACCTCTATTTTTTAAAATATTAAATAATTACTAATTATATTCATATTTAATTATTTCCTCAAATACCTCTTTGATTCCTATCCTAATGACCGTAAATATCATTATTCTTCATCTACCTGAATAGGCCTATGAGCATTTATTTGAGAGGATGCCTTACTATGGTTGAGGGTAATATCTTGGTCTAAGAGGGTGAAGAGAATGAAAATAATCAACAAAAAATAAAATTAGAATCAAATTTATTTTATCATATCATTTTTAGTCTTCTTTTTAACCTCCAATAATACATGTATTTTCCCTTACAGGCCTGTAACTACGACTATTCCATCTACAAGAGTTATGCATAGTGATTGAAGTTCATACACCAATTATGTATATTAGTATAATAATGTATGATATTAAAGATTTATATGTGTTTTTAAAAATATGTTATAAATGTTTTAAAACCTATAAGTCCTCATGATATTATGCTCATGAGTCATAACCATCCACTGATTGGTCTATAGACTATGGGTGGACAATAACCTCTAATAAATCCACTTATAAATAGTCATAAACCTTCCCTTCCTTATAATACATCAACAATACTCACATAAAATCTTATGAATAATTTAAATTTAAAATTTGGACCTTTTAAACCCTATGCATGCTCTTTTCCATCTCAAACCATCTTGTTCCTCTGTTCTCCATCTCTTTGAGGAAGACCCAGAGATTTTCATTAGGTTTGTAGGGATATAGGATTTGTTAGAGTTTAAATCATATCTTTCACTCATAATTTGTCCTATATATCCTTTAACATATATCCATAGTGTATGAACATGACTTATATTTTTCATTTAGTCCCTCAAACCATAGCTTTTAGTACTAATATCATGTATTTCATATGAAAAGGAGACCTATAAGATTGTATACCTATATGTGTGCATTTTTATTTTATGGAGACTTTTTTGATGTATATTCTTAGTCATTCTAACCCTAAGAATACTCCTCCATGATCTCATAACATATTTCATGAGGCTATGAACTTGGTACATCACTGATAATGCAATTTAGACCTTATCAACTCACTTAATGCTTGGTGACATATACACAGTCCAAATCCTAAGACCACTACATGTTACTTGGAGAAGGTAGTTTTGGAGTGGGAAATGGAGCCATTAATGGTCCTATGGTGCATTTTAGTTAGTGTAAATATGATTATATATCTTCATATTCATACTTTATTCTATTTAAAACCTCAAAACATAAATAGACCATGAGTTTAAACCAATAAAATATGAAAAATGGAGTTTTTGCATACCATCTATATCTTCTTTAGTTTATTTCATGTCTCAAATCAGTCTAAAACTATCACTTCAATGAGAAAAATTGAGCCTATGGGGTTTATGACCACCCTATATTTTAAGGATTGTTCATAAAGGAGGGGCCACCAATATGAAAAATATGGACATATATTTTAAGAACATTAAGAACCCATCTTATGGTAAAATTTTCAAGTCTTGAATCTTTGTGTTGTATGAACCAAATATGTGATGTGCCCTTTGTGGGATTGATAATGATTTGATGGAGATTATAATGCAAATTTTATATTCTTAAGACCTATGAAATAGTTTTATTCATGGTAATGACCTGAGGAAGGTGAATAGACACCCTTCTATGCATTTAAACTTTTAAACTTGCCTTTTTATTCCATAAAAATGGGTGGCAAGCCTCTTCTAAGCATTGAAAATCACTTGTAACTACTTTTCATCCTTTGAAAATAAATTATCAAGAAATTCTTTGCAACCTTATGTTATAAAATTCTTCATAAATCATATTAAATCACCTTTCTATGTGGTCTTCATCATTTTATGGTCTTAAAGTGGTTTTTGAACACTTTACACAATCTAGTGACCTATAGAAAAGTTTGAAAATGACTTATTGACTTTGTATATAATATAAATCCTATTTGGGCACATGTAAAAACTATAAAAAGAATGACATGACCCTGAAACATAACATATGAATTAACAAGACACCCTAAACCCTTAGCATCACTTGAACCATCTTGAAGCATGACATGAAATGACTAGACAAGGATATGATCAAAATGAACATTACATTAAACTTATCAAATGTGCCTTAAACTATGGTAACATGCATTTTAATAGGAATTATTTTATAGACCTATCCTATGGTATCCAATATTTGGATTACAGTTATAAACCAAAAGGACTTCATGTGGGCCCTATCTTAGATTCATTTACTTGAAACTAAGGTTAGACACAACATTTACAGTTGATGTATTAGATTTTAACTAAGAAAACAAGTATAAAAATGACACAAAATAGTGTGAATTAGCAAAAAATCTAAGTATAAATACCAAAAGGTACTAAAACAACTATTGCAATCATAAGACATTTCTAGACAAGACAAAATACACTAATTTTCATACTAGTAATTAGGTACAAAAGTACCACTACTTTAAATTTGATGTAGCAAGATAATTTTATTTTCTTTTCAAAAAATTCAATTATATAAACTATAAATATTAAAATTAAGACAACAAAATATTTTTATAACTATAAAGATCATGATTTAATAAACTATTCCAAAATGACTTTAACTTTCTATAAAACTCACCCCTTAAAAGTCTAATAAAAGATGTTATAGAATAACCAAAGTAAAAATATTGATTTTAATAATAAAATTTATTTTATTCTTTTGATGATAATATAAATTTATAATAATTTTCTTAAAACTTTAAAATTTGAAAAATGTCATTCTTTGGTATTCTAAACATGTGAATTTTAAATCAACTTTGGGGATAGAAACCAAAGTTGGTTTTATTTCTCTAAAGAGGCTTCGAAAATGGTCACAAATTACTTAATGTTTGGTGTAATCACCTAAAATCAGTATTTGGATGCTAAGAGTGTTTCTAGAGATGTCTTATTCCTAGATTAGACCTACACCTATCTTAGAGCCTTTACTACACTTTTCTATCTATTCTGTAGACCATAGACATCTTCTATTATCTCAAACATAGTCTTAATACAAAATTACTAGATCACATCCTAGTGTGTCTAACAATCTACTAACTGGACACTAACACCACATTAAAGACACTAGATCCACATGGTGTTAGTGTCCCCAACTTAGCACTAGTGTCCCTTTCCTTAACTCTCCCAAAAAGATATATTTTAAAATGTGTGCACCTCCTAAGGTCATCTTAAGTACATTTTATTAATTTCACAAGCTACAGATATCTATAAATACAAGACTATTTGACCTCTATTCACTAGATGGAAAATAGATGTAAAATCCTATCAAAATAAGAAACAAGTTGATAAAAATTAAGGTATTTGATCTCTATTTTACCCTACTTCTATTCACTACCATCTATATTTACCCTAAGCCCATATTCAAAAGACTTTAAATCTAATGCACAATCAAAAAATTCAAGACCACTCTCATTATAGCATTCGCTTACACTTTCACCAAGCAATAGGTGGAATAACTACATCAGGCTTGATCCATACTTAGAGTATTCATACATAAGCAAATCTCTTCACAATGAGGGGTTGAGTATGTTTAGTTTATCCTAATAATGAACACACATTGTTAGATCATGCCATACCTGGAAGGAGGATTAGGGTTTGTAAACTAAATTATATTTTTTAGGCATAATACAAAGTTCTAGATTTTGTGTGCATAGGAACATAATCCTAAAACATTCGCATAACTCTCCCCAAAAAAAGTAATAGTCTTGTATAGAGAACATTAATTCCATTTTTAGGACACCACAATAGTATGACACTATGATTTAGGTGGGGTGTTACTATCCAATGAGTAATCAAACCTAGGAAACCTATTGATGATACTTAGAACTGTTTAGAGCCTAATTTTTAGAACCCAATTCTTTCATAATAGTCACTTTCTAGATAAGTCTCTATATATGAATATTTATTACTTATTTTAAAAATTCAAAAGAAGTTAAAATACATAACAAATTAGTGGATAATTATTGCATACTATTTAACTAATTTAGACATCTCATCCTTTTCATCTAACTTAGGATTTATGTTTGTAAAACCTTAAAAATTTAAAACATCTAGTGAACCTAACTTACTTTGAATATTGTTTAAAACCCTAGTTTTCATTAATCTAAATTTTTGTGAAATAAATATTTGTTGCATACTTTTATTTATTTTTATTTATTTAGACAACCTAGCTAATTAAATAAATTACATATTTGGGTTTTAATTTATTTTACATATAATCAAAATTGATATAAAAATCTAGATTCAAAAAACCCTAACCCTAGATGCTCTTATGGATTATATATATTTTTTCCTGTTTTCATTAGATGTTATTAATTTTTCAGATTCATATATTCTATTTTAGTATCTTTATTCCAATTTTTCACTATATTCCATATAAAAGAGATATCCCTCTTCCATTATGAATAAGTGTTTGACTAGGTGGAATCATATAGAGAATATGTATATTCCTACTATCTCAACCTATATCATTGAAAATGAACCTATTTCAACTCTAGATATGAACCCCTCACACCTTGATTATGTGAATTTCAATGACAATGTATCCAAAGATGAATAATACAACCAAGAATAAGATGAGGTACAAATTGAGAATCATGACAGTCTCCCTCAAATCAAAAATAATGACATAATTATGAACAAAGGTGAGATATTAAAAGGATTTAGATAAAGAGTTGGAAAACATCCCCTTGATAATGCATAAATCCTACAAGACATATTGTAAATCAAGAATAAAACAAACAATGGTCAATCTTCAACTCCCCTGTTTAATAATGTTCGTACACCTCTAGTAGGGACAACTCAACCAACTTAGATATAAAAACCTAAGTTTTTTATTCAACAAATATTAGTGGCAACTATACCACTTATTTCTAGTTCATCCACTGTAGATGTACAATCCCTTGTGCATGAGATTTATACTCTATAGTCTAAGGTGTTATATCTTGAGAAGGGAGCCACTAGGCCATCCATGCCTTAGATTTGAAAATTCACTTACATACACATTTGGAACATCACATAGTGGAAACTCCCTTTACATCTAATTTCATGGCACCCAAGCTTCCACTATATTATGGAAAGTGTGACCTAGAGCATCATCTTAGAGCTTTTCGTGTAGTATGTTTGGATTATGTGTCCAGTGATTAGATTATTACAAATTTATTTCTATGTAGTCTCAAGAATTATTACTTAAAATGGTTCTATTATTTACCAAATCAATCTATCACATCATGCAATCTTTTAGCTAACATGTTTCTATCACATTTGTCTATCAACATCTATGATAAGATATCATATGCACATGTGGTAAAGTTAAAGTAAAATACAAATAAGCCTATTGAAGATTATGTCTTATAATACAAGATAATATTATCCAAATTTACTACCCCCATGGTAGATTAAGAGATTCAAGGCATATTTAAAAAAAGTCTCTTACCAGCATTTCATAAAGTTATCTTATTCAAGACATTTCTTACATTTAGCAATTTATGCCACACAGTTAAGGGAAGTGAGATTAAGCTCTTATCAATGGGAAAACTCAAGTAAAAAATTAAATTAGAATCGACTATTAATATTTAAAACAAACCTCCCTATAAGTCAAAGGCCATAAAAAATAAAAGTGATCAAAAGGCCACAATCAACACAAATTTTGAGCCATCTCCCACATTGGTTTTATACGCTCGTCAATACAAAGTCTTCACTAATCTTCTAGAGTCAGCAACATGGTTTATAAAAACATTTTGGAATGTAATGGCATATCTCTCCCTCCCATTAAATAGGTTGATAATGCATGACCTATTACAAACAACTATGATTCAAATGCATTTTGTGAATATCACAAGGGACCAGGCCACATGACAAACAAATGCATTAGATTGAAGCACAAGATACAAGATATAATTGAGACTAATATTATTAATATGGGAATACCCAAAGATTCATAAAAACCATATAAAAAAGAGGCTAAGGAACTAAATAAGTTTTTATATCCTTTCCCAAAGCATACAATGAATGAGGTAGTGGGTACATCAGGTATTCCCTATACATCTTAGGTTCATCCACCACCAAGTTCCTATCATAAAGGTATATACATTTCACATCCATTGCATAAATTAATTGGCATGTATCATATTATAGTGCCACCTAGACCATTTATCACATTTTAAGAGTAGGAGAGTGTGGGTGATGACATATATTTACATGTCCTCTTCATATGAGCATACATAGACCACTATCTTATTCATAATGTTATGGTTGATAATAGGTCAAGCATATAAGCAAGTGCAATATGAAACTCATACAACACTTGGATTACACATAATAGGATATATTCCCCATAAATACAATCATTAGTGGTTTTAGTGTCCATGTTTAGATCTTCATTGGGGAGATTGTGATTCCATTAATGGTTAGACTGCCACACAACCACTCAGTTCTTAGTAGTACCTAGTGCAGATGAATTTGATAAATTATTAGGTAAGCCATGATTATAGTATATTTGAGCCATCCCATCTATAATACACTAATTCTTTAATTATATACATTATAATCAAGTGGTTTAGGTTAGGTGTCTCATTTGAGTATCCTCTACCCATCCCACAAGCACTTCCATCATAGTTTCTAACTATAGTTCAAAAAAAACACTAATTAAAATTCTATAACCATTACTAGATATTACAAAATTATAAGTTACAACTAAGAGTACATATCTTATTCATACATCATAGTGTTCAATAGAATCATCTATGTAGGTCAGGTCTACTCTTACAATATCGAAATATATGCATAATTTGTCATGAAGACCATTACTAGAGAGACCCATGTGTTAGATATATATCAAACATTATAAGGGAACTCCCTCTACTTAGTTTATGTTGAGATTAGTTTTACTAGGTTATATGGGTTCTCATCATAGGGCACCTACATCACCTACAACTTCTTCTATTAGATAGGTTCCTAGGACCCATATAGTTCACAAGGCATCATAGTTAGTGACACAGATTTATAGCATCACTATAGAGATAGCTTTAGACATGTATTTTACATCATGATAGATTATTGGATCACAATTTCCATTTCACACTGCATGCATTATCATAGTTCCCCTACTTGACAAAGGCCATAGTGATAATGAGTCTCCCATAAGACTCACTAGTTAGTATGGTTAATACTCTTGTACATACTTAGTTCTCTCTCTCGCTCATTGTACATAGTTTATTTTCATATTATTTTACATATATTATGCCCATAAAATATAAAAATAATATAACATGTCAAAATATAAAAGCATTCAAATATTTTCAATACACAATATTTATAGATTATATGCATTATTATGTTTACATTTCTACTACTTACCATATATTAGATATACTAGTTATCTTAGTATAGTCAGTTTTATCAGACATATATAATTTACTTATTCTTATTGAGTGATTACAAATTACATACACCCAGTCCACTACACTAATCTAAGTTTTTTTATTTGTTACATCCATCTACTCAAGGGAATTTCCTAAACAGTTGCTACTACCAATTTATATCCTTACATACTATAAATTCTAGTTTATGCATTTATGTATCTTGATATTGATCATTTACACTCATTTCTCAAATTGTTTATAACTATCACTAGTTAGACATAGCATATGTACATCCTAGCATTTGCATAGATTTGTACTACATAGTTATACATACTTTCATTTATATATTTCATAGATTATAATTTATTGTGTTTCCTATGCTTCTTCCATTTTGAGGTCATTTAAATATGGCATTAATTCTTTAGATCTATGACACTTATTATTTTGTATACCTTAGACATGTTTCCATGTCACTTTTATGTGATTTCACATTTGTGTATGTGAATATTTTAACTTGTCTTATGTGAATCTAGCGAAATTGCTTGTTTCTTGCATATGTTGAATTTGTTGGGAGACAAAAACTAGATAATAAAGTTGCACAAGATATTCCTTTCAATATTCATGTGTTATATAGGAAGTTATCAACTAATGTATTTTGTCCTATCCTCTTAGCTTGAGAAAGGATAGAAGATGAACAATCTCCTTATTTTGGCACCAATGTATGAAGAAGAAGATAAATAGTCAGCAACTGAAGTAGCTATAAATATGTATACTTATATGAAGAAGTTGACAACCTTTTACTAAGATCAATATAGAATTTTTGGTTCATTGTTACCTGTCAAATATCTTATGTTAATCCTTGTTTGTCTTATCATGTTTAATGATATGTTTTTATCTGTCTTAATATAATATGAATGCTCTATATCTTTCAAGAAATCTTGGTTAATCTTAGTTTTTACCTATTACATGATCTTTCACTTCTATCATGTTTTAGGTTTTCATGAATTCACTACACTATCTTGTGTAAAGTAATAAAACCTAGTTATCCTCATCCTAAGCATGTTCTATTGAAATGGGAACCTCTACCAACAATGGTGTGGTGAGTTTGGAACCCACTCCTTCTAGAAAGAGCTTTGCTAATACGGTTATCAAGACAATGAGACATTGAAACCTAGTTAGACCAAAAAATATGGCACTTCATAGAAGAATAATCCAAAAGGATGGGTCTCACCATGATTTTAATCATTCAAGAATGTATATATAGTGAAATATACAAAATTATCTAGTAATAAGTACCTGAATTGTTGGTTAATTGGTTAATAAGATTGGAGTACTATTTATTTCATCCTAGAGTAGAAGTTACCATTGATGATGCAGAGTATATACCAAGACTCACTCACTCTATGTCTTATCTAACTATGCACTCCTTGAGCAAAGACATAACACTTCTTTCTAAGGTTCACTTCTTATATCATGATCATATGATGAAACTAAGATTTAATTGTATGCATTCTAGTTTTGATGGGCTTCAACATGCTTATATAGGTCTTTATAATCCTATCTTTTTAATCACCAACTCTTACAACCCTTCTACATTTCAACCCTTTACTTTACTCAACCTTGTATATCCTCAATACACTCCTACTAGCCTTATTTTTAGAATTTTAGATCTTTTATAGAATTTTACATTCATATATTTGTAAAATAAATTTTTTTGTAGATGTTCTCTATCAATAACTATCTAACCATGTAATTTTAAGTCCCAAATTCTTGTTTTTTTCACCTTTCTAACTCTATTTATACCTTTGTTTAGGCTTATAGGCCTCGTAGGGTCCAATTTGTACCTAGTCTTCAATAGAGGTAAGAAAACATACAAAAAAACAAAATAAATGTTAAAATATCTTCATAAATCTTATTACTAAGATTTTCACAAAGTTAAATCCAAAAATAATGATGGGAACTCACTAAACTAACCAAACCCTAGATTGGGGCTTTCTAGTGTTCTGCTACAATTAAGAACACACATAGTTCACCTACCAATGTTTGTAAGGGTTTCAAAGCTTCTATATTTATTTATAATATTTTTATTAATCCAATACAATTTCTTGAATCATTAGGTTCACTCTATAATCCCATTTTTACAACTTTCCACATTAAGACACACTTGATTGTCTATGCAAATAGATGTCTATAGATCTATAATGAGATTTTAACCTCCTATCAAATTCTTTCCTTAAACAAAAACCTCAAAAAAATTTAATGGATGTAAATATACTTAAATTTTTTATCAATAACTTATTGATAAATGTAAAGTTTACTCTTTCCTTCAAACACATAATCACAGTCCATTTCATCAAGCTCTGTTATAGAAAATAGGGGTATATCAAATAGCTATATATAGTTTCCAAATAATCTTTATTTAGAATGAGTATTGTCACCAAAAGTCACTCCTAATAAAACTTCAATCACATTAAATACAATCTTCTAACCTTAGATTTAAACCATCTTGATAATGTGGGTCTACAATTAGAGGTTCTCACCATACACATGGGATTGCTTATGTCTACCTAAACTCGAGATGTCTTTCATACAATTTATGAAATCCTACCCTCAAAATAGGAAACAAACCTAACCAATATCTTCCAAAACAAGTTAAGAAACATTAGCATATTCATTCATGTAATAATATGACAATGATCATCTATAACTTGATCATAATACATAAATAGGTTTCTCAATACATTCTATAGAATAAGGTTTATCCTTTCACTCTTTCTTCAAATATATCTCTCAAAAATGAATGCATCTAACCCTCAATCACACATGGAAACAAATTAATTTTCATTCTCATTATTTATTCAATATTAATACATGCATTCATCAACAAAAAATGCAAACAACAAGATTTCAAAGACCTTCAACAAAGGTTTATTTCTTCATTCTTTCAATAACAGGGTTTATAAAACTTCCAACATATCTTTATTAAAAATCTTGACAATACATTTTACATCCTCTACACTTGAATTGAATCAAATATAAACATCTAATAAATGACTTCAATATCCCTATAGAAATTCATAACTATTTCTTGGCCAACTTTTCCATGTAGTCTTATGGTTATTATAGACACTAGAAAACTACACACTTGCAATTTTTAATGACTAAATGCCTCAAGACCCTCTAAAGACACCCTAAACCTTATTAATAATTAAAAACCCCTCTTAACCCAACTAAATCACTATTTTCCTAGTCACATAATACTATTCAAAAATACTATTTGAAATTACTATTCAAAAGTACTATTCACTATCACTATTCACTATGGGACCCACTACCACTATTCATGATGGCATGACAAGTGGCATGGCATGTGACATGTAAATTGACATGTAAGGTAATTTTTGAGGTGATATGGCAAGTTACATGGCTTAGAAGTGATGTGGCTTGATGTGGGACATCATACCCCACTTGGGGCCCTTCCCAAAGTGCTTAATGACCTCATTTAAGCATCACAAAGCCCCCCCTTGAAATATGGAAAATTTAACCTCAAGAGGCCATTAGTCAACATGTATTTTACATGAAATTAACCTCCAAAATAAGATATATATATCTTTAAGACAAAGGGCACGCATTTTTGACTTCTTAACCCAAATGGGACACCCACCAACCCAAATGGGAATCCCCACCGACCTCATTTTGAATAACTCATCCACCACATAGAAAATGGAACCACACCTCTATTATTCCTCGTTTGGCACAATATCAAATTATTTGGATGGTGATAAAATAACCTATTGGATCATCATGATAATTCAAGTAGTGCCAAATTTTCTAAAGCCTGGTAAAGTATATTTTTCCTTTTCCTAAAATGGTGACCAAAATTAAATGCTTGAACCTACTTATCCATGGCTACAAATTCCTTTTGCATAGTTGATTAGTTGATGCAATAATCTAATTTCATCCTAGGTAATATCATCCACCATTTATATCAAACCAATTAGAAAACTATTTGATACCCATATTTTCCACCCTTTTGGAACTTTCCTTTCTCCAACATCCTTCAACTAGACCTAACTACATGATATCAAATTGGGGCAACCAGATTAACCAACACTCTTCACCTCAAAAGAACTAAATCTATCTTGACATTATTTTTTGACTCCCATCCATGGAACTATGTAGGCAACACCCAATTTTTGCATGCATCTGGAGCCAATTCAGCCATCCCCATCTAACCCATACCCAATCCACCCAAGCATTCACCCTATCCACCTTGACATTGGTTACTTCTAGCCCATAATATTGGTGTACTTTGTAAAAACATTTGACCAAAACAAAAAACCTTACCATGTTGAAATTTTCAACATTTTCATGACCTCATGCATGACTTGATCAATTGTGTTGTTTGCAAGAACACTTCCTACACTGGATACTTGTGACTAACATCAACCCTATATAGATGACTTGATAGGACTAACTACCAGTTATCCATATCACATGCCCTTCCAATATCAAACTTATTTTTACCAACATGATAGCTTTAGTCTCTACATAATCTTGACTATTGCACTTAGATGCATTTTGTGAACCCTTTGGCATTTCATATGCCCAAATACCTTGTGGCACCACCTAGTGCCTCCCCAACAATTTCTTGTCAAACCTACACCTAATTTGGCCTTCCCTCATCAACTCTTGGTTTGAGGGGAAACACCTCCTCCCACACTCAGAGTACCTAGACACTCGACCAAGTGAACTATTTTTGTATTATAGCTTGTTCATTGAAAGCTACATAACAAAAAGGGGTAAAATGTAGACACTAAAAAAATATGCACTTGTAGTTTTCAATGACTAAATGCCTCAAGACCCTCCAAAACCCCCTAAAACTTATTAACCCTTAATAAACCCCTCTTAACCCAAATAAATCACTATTTACCTAGTTACATAATACTATTCAAAGTTACTATTCACTATGGGAACCACTATCACTATTCATGATGACATGGCATGTGACATAGAAAGTGACATAGAAGGTTATTTTCGAGGTGATATGGAAAGTGACATGGCTTAAAAATGATGTGGCTTGATGTGGGACATCAAACCCCACCTGGGACCCTTCCTAAAGTGCTTAATGACCTCATTTAAGCATCACAAGGCCCCTATTGAAATACGGTGAATTTCCCCTCAAGATACCATTATTAAACATGTATTTTAAATGAAATTAACCTCTAAAATAATATACCTACCTCTTTAAGACAAAGGGAACCCATTTTTGACTTCTTAACCTAAATGGGAATCCCCACCCACTTCATTTTGACTAATTCATCCACCACATAGAAAATGGTACCATACTTTTATTTTTCCTCTTTTGGCATGAATCTTCATAAAATATACTATAAATACCCCCCTCTCCTTCACCCAAGGTTAAGTTGGAAAGTGGAAAATTAGTATTTTTTGGTATTAACATTTTATTATAGCTTTTTGGAGAAAGTTATCCACTTGAGAAGGAGGTCATCATCATCTTGGAGGAGAAAAGATTAAAAACATTGAAGCTAAGTTAGAATCACTCCATGATTTCATCAACAGTATCATCAACAACACCATCATCAATAACCATCTCAAAGGTAACCTTATTTATTTATTTCATTTCAACTTATTATCTCTTTTGGCCTCTTCTCTCTTGACCTCCATAACTTTCACCTTTCACCTCTTATTTTCCCCCTTTTTCACTGACTTCATTTATTTCCTTGGCCATATTTACACAATTGACTCTTTTTACCTCTTTTCCATAATTCACCCACTTGATCCCTTTTGCCTCTTGGCCATATTTTCCAACTTGACCATTTATCCCTTTTACCCTTTTCCATTTTATCTTCTTGATAGTTTTTACCATCACCTTATTGATAATTTCAATCATTTATCAACCTCAACCAAACCATATTTCCATTTTGACCAGTTGATAGACCAAAACCATAACCTTACCTCAACTAGCCTTTTAGCATTTGCTTTATTTAGTATTTTTCTTAGCAAAGCATCTATCTTAATTGTATTTAATTTCAGATTTGCTATCATTTAATGAAATTATATTTCAATTTAATTATCCAAATAAGGTGGATTGATATCCTCCTAGGAAGCTTTCACTTCTAGGACCTAGCTCATGCAAGGTAATCCACTTTGCTACTTGTCTAACAAATAGGTTTTCTTAACATTTTCTTATTACAGGTTATTTCTTCCTAGCCAAAGAGGAGCATCTATGATCATTTATATCATGTGAACATTTTATTTTATATTATCATTCCCATTACCCTTATTGATAGTTTCTTCTTTTCATACTTAGAAAAAGAACAAAAAATAGAGAGAAACATTTTGGCATGCTCGGTGGGACCTAGTTTCCTTTCTTCATTAATTATTTTCTCATCATACAAAATCATTTATTTTTGGGCTTAAAAATTAACATTGGTATTAATTGATTTCTTGTTTATTTTAGTTAACTTAGCAACTTAAGAGTCAAAGTAATCTTATCATAGCATTCACACTTTTTATCACACATAAAATTGAACCAAAAAATAATTTACACATCAAAAAAATACTTGAGACAAGGATAGACCAAGATTTCATCACCTGGTAGCAACCTTACCTACTCTCAACTATCCCACTTGAATTTCACCACTAAGGGGAGAACCAAATCAACACTCTGGTTGAGTATAAACTCTAGACTTGGTATATATTAGCTAAGTGTTTGCACTGGCTATAGGATCATGAAGTGAGGGGAGCAAGCCCCAAAAACCAAGCCACATACTAAAGTTCAACACAAATATTCATTTTAAGCACCTAAATAGCCTAAAACTATCCATATACTTCAACTTTAGTACCCATTTTGTAATCCAACCTCCCTTATCACACTCTTTAAGGCATAAGCCAAAAGTGATTTAATAGTAATCCTAAGAATAAAATGTAATTCTTAGTGTATGTATTGATTGCTTCAAAAAAATTAGTTTTTCTCTTTGTTTGAGGTGTGAGTGTCACAATAACATTCCCTATTTTCTCATATTGTTTGAACCAAACAACAAGTGAGAAATCAAAACAACCAACCACCACCTTCTTCTTCATCTATGGATTATACCTTAGATGTTGACAAATCTCCTCATGCTTCACCTCACTATTCTCTTCCACCATATTCTCCTTCCAAAATCCCAATCATATTTTGAGGAGATCCAAACTTTAATGCCTTCCTTGACAATAATCTAGTGGCTTTACAACATTACCTCACCATACCCCACCGGATTTGGTTCTTTATTCTAATCTTTCTCTTGGCATGCCATCTCACCTTATGGTACGTACCACTTCAACCCAACCATTGACCTAGGCCTCTTCCAAAACCCCATCTACCCAACCTCAAACCAATCTTCCACCCCCTAAACAAACACCTCTTATCACACCCCATGTGGGTTCAACCTTGCCATTTGTTACCTATAACCCATCCACCAATGCATTATCTTCCATTTTAGCTTCTATCTTCCCTTTAGTTGTAACCAATCCCTCAACCATAGTCCCACTTCAAATCCTATTACTTTCCATACATCAAAACCTTCCCCCAGTTAGCACTAAAGTAATTACCCAACCTTAACTTTCCCAACTTCTTCCTACGTCAACCATACCAACCACATCTTTTTCTAGACAAGTACCTATGGAAACTTACTAGTATGTCCCTCACCCACAATGACACATGCCTCGATTCACCCAAACTTTCATACCAATTAGTTCTTATGTGCTACCATCTAAACCTCTTTACACCACTTATCAATATGTGTCTTCTTTATCACCATCTGTTTCTTATTCATACATTGCTGCAACCCAACCCTAACAAAATTTAACTCTTAATTATACTGCTTCCCAACCTCAACCTAATCTAATCAAAATTCTAATGGACAAAATGACTACTTTAGAGTCATCCATCTTCACCTCAACAATCTTTTGTCTTAAAACTAAATTTTTAATGAGCCTATCCATCCATCTATTCCCATTCATGCTTACTCTCATTAGTTAGAATTACCCAAATTTTCTAAATTCTAATGTAAAGGGGATCCTCCATAGCACCTAAGAGATTTTCATAATGTTTATTACTTGATTGCTTATGATGATGCTCTCCTCCTCTAGATGTTTCCCATGTCATTATCCAGAGCTACCCTTGACTATTATAGTACCCTTCCCACTCATTCTATCTTTTCTTTCTCTTAATTAGCACAAATCTTCTTAGAACATTTTTTAGTAAACATATCTAAAAAGGTTTCAATTACCAGCCTATACTCCATCAAACAATTTGAAGATGAATCCATTATTGATTTCATTTCCAAATGGAGGGGCCTCATAAATCAACTTACCTTCCCATTACCCCAACTCAAATTGATCTAATTGTTCTCTTAGGGGTATGACAAGCATATTTCTCCAACTCTCCAAGTCCAAACCTTTAAGACCTTTGACAAAACACTAACTATGGAAAAAAAATTGGAAAACCATGCTATTGATGAATGGAAGTTGAATCTTCAAAATAAAAATTCTAGTTTCAAATCCACTGACTCATCCACCACCAAAACCATGAACCCAACCAATTCTAAAGCAAAAGCATCAGTACATGTAGTGGTTCTCAAAACTACACCTCTTCCAACTATCAACCAAACACCTAAAACTAAGAATCCTCCCAATCACTAAAACCATACTTCAAACTAGGCTCCTTGAAAACCATTTACCCTAATTGGGGAGTCTTATGCATGAATACTAGAAAATTTACTTAAAGCAAATCTAATCCAACTTCCACCCATCAAGGCCCCTCAATAATTCAATACTTCTCACCCCCTTCCTAGGTGGTACAATGAGAATGATCATTATGATTATCATCATGTTATTAGACATGTACTAATAGATGAAATACCTTTAAGAGCATTGTTTAGGAACTAATTGATAAAGGGGAGCTTGTGTTTGATAACCCAAATGCTCCTTCTAACCAATATCTTGATATTTTCTAAAAACCATTCCCAAATCATCCACCTTTAACCTAACATAATGAAAACCAATCTAAATCCTCTAACTCACATGAGGCACATGTAATTAATGTCATCAATAAAGTTCCCTTTGCTGAAAAGGTCATCACATCTATCACCCAAATAGAGGAAAACAATCCACGATCCCCTATATCTCCAAGTGCCCAAATAGAGGAAGTAGCTACCCTTTCCAATTCCCTACATGAAACCATAGTTCCATCCACCTCTCCTATGGTGGAAATACCAAAGGTGATAACCATTCCATCAACCATTTCATCCATCCCTCTAATCCAAGTAAAAACACCACCTACTTCTTTGGATAACCAAACCCAAGAAGAAACTATGCCTACCCTTCCATCTAAAATCATTACCCCCACCACTCCTATTACAGAACCATCTATACCTTCCTTAGAAACTATTATTAGAGAAACCTTACTCTCATCTACCTAATCATCACATTAAAAACCTTCCACCAAAGATAGAAACATTAAAACCACTCCTTCTTCCTCAAAGGGCTTACACTTTTAAACCAATGATCAAATAAAAAGACCCATTTATAAACCTTTTTCCCAACTTATTCAAATTTTGGAATTTATATCCCAGCTTAACTTTGATAGAGCCACCTTTTAGCATTAGCTTGGACTCTCATATCAAAGTGAATCTAAAGCTTCCACCTCACTTGATTCTACCCTCAAGACTATTGTTATAACTCCACTAACTACCACTTTTAAGATCACCAATGAACCATTTAACCTACCCTCACCTAAAATTGTCAAACCACCCTAAGCTTCTTTCATCAAGCCATAAATAAATTTATGGATCCTTCCCATGCCTAATCCCACTCACTCTACATTGAGATTGGATTTAACCATATCAACCTAATCAAATACAAATCCAATTAAACCTATTGAAAAGGGAAGGTTGCCTAGGCCACAACCTTGGCTTAGGCCCATACCACCTCCTTCACCTTTACCCTCTATTTTGGGACCATATCCTTCTACCATTCCTATTACCTACTCTTCCTCCAAAAAACTATCTTCACTTTCTCTACCTACAATAACCCAACCCTCTAGTTCATCATCATTCCTTGCCAACCTTTCTCCATCTTCTTTCCCATCCATTAAACCCTCATCATCTAGACCTTCAATTCATAAACCGATTTCAACTAAGCCAATTCTTCCTAAACCAAAAACCAAACTAACTCCACTAACCACACCTCCTATCCAAAAAACTTTAACCCATAAGATCCCTACACCCAAATTTCAAACTTCACCACCTTCTAAATCTTTACCAAAATCTTATAGAACCATTTTACAAAGACTATTACAAGCCTCTATCATTATCTTACAACCAATCAAGCCTTTTTACCCCACTCACCAAAAGCCAACCTAGTTTAAGGATAGTTTGATTTGTATTTATCACAGAACCCCTACGCATGATATAGAAAACTATAAATCCCTCCATTCAATTATTCATGGCCTTTTAGAGGAATATGATCTACGAGATGAATATTTTGTATGTCTCTTGACTCTTTTACCACCTACCCAATCCACCTATCAATCATCCACTTCTTTACTTACATCAAGGAGTGAAGAAGAGGAACTAAAACAATCAACCATCCCCCTTATCAATGCCATCCACATGATTACCATATTTTGAGCACAATAGAGAGGTAAAAGAAGAGACAATGTGTCCATTCCATGGACATATCCTTCATATTATTAGCCTCATAACTAGGAATAAACACCAATATCACCACCTAGGCCATCACCTAGACCCAAAGTATCCATCCTAGGTGTACCTCCTACCAATTCCTCTACATCCATTCAACAAACTATGTTGAAGTAACTTCATTAGGCACTGGTAAAGATGAGCCTTTAAGACTTGATCAACACCTCACCTCATCATCATCAATAATTAATAAATTCCCTACAATCCATTGAGGTTCATCTAGATGACCCTCAAACACTTACCTCCTTTGTTGGGATCCTATTACATTTAATTGTTATCACCTTCCAAGATTTTGAGTTACCTCAAACACACTCCAAATAATTTTACTCACCTCTATTTGTCACCATATATATATATATATATATATCACATCCATGTCAAAAGGGTGATGACTGATGGAGGAGCCAACATCAACATTATCTCCTACCATGATTTTGATTAGTTATATTTACCAAAGAATATCATGGCTGAAAGCAAAATAGTTCTTCACTCCTTTAATGATACCATGGCCACTACCTTAGGAATGGTTGTTCTTCAAATATTCTTGGGACCTCACACCATCCCTGAGCTATTTTACGTTGTATAGGGTGAATTCTAATATAACATTATACTTAGATGACCCTAGATATGGGCTATTAGTTGCATCCCCTCCACTTTACATCATTGTGTTAAATTCAAACATGAAGGGCAAGTCATAAACATCAAGGTTGATCCTAGTCATTTTACATGTTGCAACATGACCTATAGGCCTAATGATGTCCTTATTTCACCTTCATTTCCCTCATATTCAACCATTCCCATTAACATAATTACACCATCAACCACTACCCATAGTGCTTCTACCCTTAATAATGATGAAGCCTCAACTAGTGCATATATCCTTTATTCCCATATTCCCATTGAGGACTCCCTGACACAAAATTTCTAATACCTTTCTCTTGGGGAGTACTAAATTTTAGCCTTAGATGCCTTTCCCACACCTAAAGAATATAATAACCTTCAAAAAGACCATTCTTATGACCCAAAATAGGTACCATAATCCCCTTTGGACTTCCCAACAATCAAACATATTTTATCTATGGGGGACTTGATCTACCACTCCTCTCTCCTATCACCACTCCATATATTCAACCTTTCACTTTTCATTTCTCCTATCTAAGCAATCCAACCTTTGCAAGAACCTATCTTCACCATTATTCTTAGAAAGTATTTAGTATGGGCGTATACGAATAAGGATCTCATAAATTGGTTCTTATCAAGAATTAGAAACCTTGTGAGTTCTTTGGGTTTGGGTTTGAACCACCAGAAGAGCCCACCTCACCAAAACCTATTTATATCCCCATAGAAGAGATTCCATCTTCTCCTAATACATCTTCTCAATCTAAAGACTTTGGCATCATCCCATCCAACATTTTTTTATCAGTACCATTATTTTGGGCCCATAAGCCTATCAGCATAGTGGCTAAACTAAAACATTTCCTCTCATCCACCTTGAAATGATCAACTATGATTTACCCACCATTTATGCCATCTAGTTCCAAGATGACAATTCTATCCTCACCTACATAGGTGTAGGAGACTCTCTCATCCATAAATCCTTCCCTCTAAAAAACCCAACCATGCTCAATGAATAAACTATTGATGTTAACATAGGAGCCTAGGAGAATCCTTGTATCATTAAATTGGGCCACTCCTTGGACTCAAACAAGCAACATGATTATCCCACCTTCCTTTGGGACCATAGCATCACATTTACTTGGTCTTATCAGGATATGCCTAGGATTGACCCCTCAATCACCCTTCATAACATTTTTACCCATCTAGAGGCTAAGTCAGTATGAAAAAAACTTCACAAAATACACCCTCGTATAACTCTTCTCATCAAAGAAGAACTTCAACGTCTTTTATCCACCAAATTTATTCAACCCATTGACTAACCATAATGGGTCTCTAATATTGTTCCCATTACCAAGCCCATTGGGGTCTCCACCTTTGTGTGGATTTTTGAGACCTTAACCTTGCATTCCCCAAAGATGACTTTCCTTTACCCAACATCAACCAACTATTTGACCTTACCATACGTCATGAGATGTTGTACCTCATGGATGTATTTTTAGGATACAATTAGATCCTGATCACCCCCTTAGACCAACATAAACCTACCTTCATTACTTCTTGGGGAACCTTATACTATCGGGGCATGCCTTTTGGATTAAAAAATATAGGAGAAATATATCAATGGGCCATGACCTATGTCTTCCATGATATTATTCATAAGATTGTAAAGGATTATGTGGATGATATCCTCGAAAAATTTAAGCACTGTAAGGACCATTTATTTGTTCTTACTATCATTTTTGACTGACTGATCCAATTCTATGTTCGGCTCAATCCCAAAAAAATGCATTTCTAGGGTTATCTCGAAAGATTTTAGGATTTATTACCTCCCTTCATGGAATTGAGATTGACCCTACTAAATTCAAGGCCATCCTAGAAATATCTCATCTAACAAACCTTAAGCAACTTCACAATCTATAGGGAAAACTCTAATCTATCTATCACTTCATCTCTTAATTATCAGACAGATGCCAACCCTTTCACCGCCTCTTGAAGAAAGACACCTCCTTTATATGGACCAAATATTATCAACAATCCTTTGATTCACTCAAAGGGTACTTGATTTCTCCACTTGTTCTTATCCCACTTAGGGATGACTAACCTTTTTACCTTTACATATCCACCACTGATCACTCTTTAGGTGCTATGTTAGCTCATTAGGATAAACAAAATAAGGAACAATCCATTTACTATATCAGTCACACACTTCTATAGTAAGAGACATGATATAACCATCCTAAAATGCTTTTTCTCACTCTCATTTTTTTCCTGTAAGCTTCATCACTACCTTTTCAATCACAAAACATATTTTATCACTAACACTAACCCACTCAAGTATATGCACTCCAAGCCATACCAAAATCAGTATATGGCTAAGTGGCTCATACTTCTAACTAAGTTTGATCTTGAGTTTCTTCACCAAAAATACATTAAGGGTCAGGTCATTTCTGATCAATTAGATAAATCCCCTCTCCTAGACAACCATCCCATTCTATTAACATTTCTTGATGAGTCTATTTCAACTCTTTCTCAGGGAGAACCCTCTTACCAAATGACTATGTTTTTTTATGGCTCTAAATGTCAACATGGTGGGTATACAAGCATAATTCTCATACCCTTCATGGTGAATCCCTTCTACTATCCTTTAAAATGGACTTTGAATGTACTAATAACATGGTATAATATGAATCTTTGGTCATCGGTCTCCAAACTACCCTCACCTTAAAAATCAAAACCATTTCTATCTTCAGTGATTCTCAACTCATGATTGACTAGGTCAATGGGTCTTGTTAGTGTAAATATGACATTTTATAAAATTATAAGCTCCTCGTTGATGAGCTCCTAACATATTTTGACCATTATCAAATCCAAATAGTGCCTTGATCTACTAATAAATTTTCAAACATGATGGCCTCTCTTGTATCTCGAATACCCTCTCAACCTATAGAATCCAAATTATTTGTCACCATCCACTATTTCATTAGGCCATCATATATATATTTAGACCTGCCAACCATCTATAGTGTGGAGGCATCTCCTTTTGATGTCTAGTATAACCAAACCTTAAATTACCTTAACTTGGGCATCATTATACCTGACCTCTCAAAGAATGCCTAGAAGGCCTTTGTGCAAGGCACCTTTCATTATACCATATTGGAAAGAATCTTATATAAACATGGCTTTGATGGTCTTCTCCATTATTTACATAGTCACGAGATTCATCATGCCATCAAAGAAACCCATGAGGGAGTTTGCGGGGGATATTTTAGTGGCCTCACTTTCACCAAAAGAATCCTATGCTTGGGTTAATATTGGCCTACCCTCAATCAAGACTATTGTGACTATGTAAATAAGTGTGCTAAATACCAACATCTTTCTAACTTGCATCATGTGCTTGCTCATGACCTTTAGGTATCCATGGATTATTGACCCTTCTCATAGTGGGGGTTAGATCTCATTGGAGAAATCAATCCTCACTCTTCTCAGTGACACCAATATATCATCACCACTATATAATATTTCACTAAATGGGTGGAATCCATCCCCCTTATCTCCATTAAAGCTAATATATATATATATATATATATATATACACACACACACACATATACATATATATATATATATACATATATATATATACACACATAAATATCTATACACACACGCGCGCACGCACACACACACACACACACACACACACACACACACATACGTGTATGTGTGTGTGTGTATACATGTATATATATACATATATGTATATATATATACATGTATATATATATACACACACACATATATATACATATCTATATATATGTATATATATAAATATATATATACACACACACACATATATATACATATATATATACATATATACATATACATATATATACATATCTATATAAATGTGTATATATATATATACACACACATATACATATATATACATATATACATACATATATATACATACACACATACACACATACATACATATATATATATATACATCCATACATACATATATATATACATATATACACACACACACACACAAATATATATATATATATCACATTATCTATCATTTTGGGGTCCCTCAAAAAATCATAATAGATCATTGAAAATCATTCAAAAACAATAAATTTCAAGTCCTATATGATGCTTTTGGCATTAAACTCATCCATTCCTCACCTTACCATCCATAGGCAAATGGATAGGTAGAAGCTTCCAACAAAACTGTAATCAAAATGCTAACCAAATTTCTAAGTGCTTCAGGGTAAGATTGGCACATACACATCCCATTTGCTTTATGGGGCTATCACACTAGTATCCAAGCTACAATAGGTGCTACACCTTTTTTCCCTTGTCTTTGGCATAGAGGTTGATCTGCCTCTTCAAATATATATTCCCTCTCTTCATATTTCCTTACACATCATTTCTAAGCAAGATTATTGTCAAGAATGCCTCACATGCCTTGAATTACTTGATTAAAATTACCTTGCTTCACTTACCCATCTTTGCATCTATCAAGATCATATTACCCATGATTATAATAAGCACCTCAAATAATAAAAATTTAATATCGGATATCTCATCCTAAAAGAAAACCAACACGTGACCAATATGGATAAGAGTAAATGAGGCAAGTTTGATTTTAATTGTCTTGGACCCTACATCATTACCCTTAAGTATGGATCAAGAGCTTATCATTTGTCCTCTATTGAATTCAAAACAAAACTTGATCCTCTTAATGCTTCACATCTACATCAATTTTTCTATTAAAGAAGGATCAAGCTCACCTATTTGTCTAACTTAAGCTCATCCCTTGATTATGAGATTTTAACCTTCACCCACCCTCCTCCCCTTTTCAAGATAATTGATTACAATATAGAACTATGTGATTAATCATCACATTCATGGCCTAATCCTAAATATGGGTACCATGGCTTTACCTATATCATGGTTCTCATAGATACCTTTCATCTCTAACAAGATCGAATCCCATCGTTATTATCTCTCAAAACCACGCCCTTTCACATATCATTGACTTTTTTGTGTAAAGTTTTTCCCTCATAAAGGTAAACCTTTGAACCTAATTAGATTAGTCCATGTCTAAACACATTTCATCTTGAAATAATCACTTAGGTCAATATCTTAAGCATTACAAACTGCTCCCTCAAAGGACAACTACCCAAGAATGAAATAAAAACTGCAAAATATAAGGTAGACTACTCTCTTAAAGGAAAACTATCAAGATCATTAAAAAAAGACAATAAGCTTATACACTCCCTTGAAGGATGGGTATGTTCACTTTGTCAAAAGCAAAGCTATTTCTTGAAAGCTTACCACATCGATTAGCTTCCTATACAAAAATAAAGTAAAAGACCCACTATCACAAAAAATTCTAAAGAAACAAATGGCTATCTAATAACATAATAAGTTGGAAGCCAAAATTGACTTCCACATATAGAATTCTTGCATTGATCAATCTACATCCAACATATGACATGGAATTGTCTATTACCATTCTTAGGTCAAATATAGAAGGGGAAAATTAATGCACATGTGATTATTGTACATATCACCCATTACCCTTCACACCACCCATCACCCATCTTCCATTTAGACTATCTATAAATCAAGGGATCTAGAGCTCTCTTGAAACCCTATGATTAAGAAACATTTTTCTTATCAGCTAAAAACCACTCATACACAGTGTTTGAGGGGATTATATTCATTAAGTTAATCCCACTTCTGGTCTATTTTTAGTCCTTATCAAAAATAAAGCATTGTGCCTTGTTATTAATGTGCTTGGTTATTATTTTCTTCATGACTTTTACCATCTAGTGTTGTAACAACAATAATCATTCCTTTTACCTTCAGTGAGATATACCAACCATAACCATACCAATCATAACCATAACCATAACATTTATAAGTATCCACACAACTTTAAGCATGATACCATTCAACCAATGAAATCTAACACATTTTGTACATAACAAACTATGCAATATTTTATTTAGGTTATGAGGAATTGTACAACACACACATAGTCATCAGATTACACATGGCTTAAATCACATGCATAGATTGACATACCTTATGAAGAAGTCATAATTTTTTTAAGAAAGTTTACCTCATGAGCTAGATGGTAGCATTAGTATGGGATGAGGGGTAGAACTATTATTCATTATTGATATTGTTATTGATAATGAATGTGGTTGAAGATGTTATTCTTAGTGCATGGAGGGACATACACCATCATTTTCAATGAAAATTTGAATGATGATTGTGTGAAGGTAGATGTGCTCACATGAATGACATGATTTAATCCTCATACTTGTCGTTATCATGATTATTTAAATATAATACCTACCCATTTTTCTTCATCAACCTAGTTCTCCATTCTACTAACTAAGAAGGTCATATGATGTCATTTATTACCTTAAATAGTCTTTTCACTAGAAATGATCATCTCTACCTACATTTTTCACATGGACACATCACCCTCGATATGATTTGTCATCTTGATAAAGTCATTATGCACCATCATGATATCTTTTTGTTTCCCTTATCATCTGATTCACATCTAATGTATTTCCTTGTTTTGTCATCTCACAACCCTTGTAGGCATGGTGGTCATTTACATCACTATCATCTTTGGCCTAGTTGATGTAAACTAGCTTCTAACTATGGGTTATTTTAATGATAATTCCTTCAAAACTATAACTATTGATGTTGGTGGTAACTCCTAAATCCTTGTTGATATAGAAACTCTTCCATCAAAGGTAGGTCACCATAAATTCACAATAATACATTCACCTTCTTTTCCCTTCTACCCTCCCCTTACTACCAATGCATTACCATAAATTTTTAATGTTAGACACCAACCATTGGCAATACCTACTCCAACATGGGAGTCTTTTATTTTGTACCAGTTGAATGTTCATCCATACTAATAGAACCATCATCTTCTCCTAGCCATGTAAATTCTTATTGTTTAGGCCTAAACTAGTGGAACTAATAAGTCATTGGTTCCATGGAGCTAAGATAGAGGATTCAGACATGGCCACCATTTGTCTAGCCTACCCATGTAGCTCTTGGGTTAGGCAAGGTCCATCCTTTTTCACTCACCATGTTGTTAACTTCCTTATATAATCTACCTGACTATTAAATAAATTATTTATAGGGCATCACTTCTCTACTGCACTTAAAATTTAGCTCATAGTGGTGATGAACCTTGGCCAAAGTGACTTTGTAGATCTAGATAGACCACCACCTCTTAAAAATCATCTCATAATGATTGAAACTATCTCTAAACTCCTACCCTTGCATAATTTTAGAAGGTGTAACCTCCTAATAAAGTCATGTGTTCTTTAGATTAGCTCCATTGAAGATCATTTGTGGTACTTAGCATTGTGTTCCCTTCTAAGTCATCCTACCTTTCCCATTCATATCTCTAATCCTACTAAATATGGGATCATTATTATAACTATTTATTGGTCTACACCATTGAATTTCACTGATAACTTCACCAAAACCCAAGAATATTATTTTACAAAGCCTTCTCCCTCAACACAAATTAACCCATGTAGTCCATCAAATTGGGGTAGTCAATTTGAACACCACTCACCCAAACCTTGTTGAACTACATTGGCTTGATGTCCATGGACTATGTAGGTGTTTCTTAACTTCTAAAGGCATCTCAACCACTAATAACTAATTTCCATCTCCTTTTCCTTCTCACTCATTTCCATTACTAACAACACCTTCTTGATTAGGGCATCCCACATCAAGGAAGCTTTGAATTATTTTTTCAATGTCCTTATGTTTTAACACCATATAATACTTCCTCTTAAGTTTTTCCCCTATTTTTGGAAGAACTACATTAGCCTGAGGTCTTTTTAGACTATGTAGGCAGTGCTTAGTTACTAAGGTTAACTCGACTGCATCCTTTATTTTATTTTCCCTTCTCACCTAAAATCTCTTCCTCCATTTCTCTACCTATCCCCCCACCACCTCCCTCCCTTCATTTTATCAATATATTTTAACCACTTTCTTAGCTTATCAATCTATTTTAACACAAGGGTTGATAGCCTTCCTCACTGGCCCCTCTTATCTCCCATTAAATGGCCACCTACTCTACCTTGCTAGCCTCCCCATCACCTTTCCTTGTACATAATTTATAGCACACTACCTCACCCACTTTTCATGTTTTTTGGTCTCTCTCTCCACTTATTACTACCCTTGTCCTTTAACCCCTTCAACTTCTTTCATATCCTCATCATCTCTCCTTTCCCTTGTCTATTTGTCGTACCCTCTTTATCACTCTCTTTTCCTCAACAATTCCCCATCATACTATGCATCTTGTAATCTTTTTTTTTCTTCTGTAACTATATTTTTTTCTTTGTGTACCACCACTCTTTACCATTTCACCATTTTTCTCAGCGTACCCATTTTCCATTCTTTTTTTTTGCTTTTTTTCCATCCTTTTTGTCTTCTTTTTTTCTCTACAACTAGTTTCTCCCTGGGTATTTATCCTTGGAGAAGCCTTCCATAATTTCCTCTTTTCTTCTTCTCTATTCTTGATTTTTTCCTTTTATATTCCCCTTTTCCTCTTTCCATCTCGATACTCACTTATCCTTTACATCTATGTGAGTATCCTTGTTTTATATCCCTGCATCAATTCTTCCTTTTTCTTCTTATCATCCCTGATCTTCATCCTTTATCCTCATCTCATTTCCTTTCACTATTTTCCACCATCCTCTCCCTTTTCTCCATTTCCTTTCATTTTTCTCATCTTGAGGACATTCCTTGTTCTTCTTGACCTTATTTTTACTCTTATATGACCAAGCTTGGATCCGTCCATCATTCTCCACCTTCATCTTTATCTGTGACCTTGTTATTTTCTCTACCTATTTCTTCGTCCATCTCTTAGTCTGCCTTCCCCTCATCCCTTGTTGAAACTCCTTTATTCTCTCCCATTAGCACTCCACCTTCTCACTCATTAGAGTGTGATCACCAGTTCAACTAATTTTGCATGCATATACTTTTATACTTCCTCATGTCCTCCATGCCCTTACCTTAATGCATGAAATATGGTTAGGTTAATAACTCCAGGCATGTTTTATTCTTCCTTTAATGCCTCTATGTGTTACACTTAAACCCTATTTTTTGTACCTCTCTAACCACTCTAGTCACCCTACCTATCACCTTTATCCCTTTTTAACCCTCTACCCATTTTGAGCATGTTACGGCCTCAAATGTCTTCCACTCAATTTTTGTTTACTATGAGATATATACCAATCATATAGCTTTATGACACAATTGGATAGGATAATAGGCTCATACGACTAACCAACAATATTGAGCATCACTAAGCCATTGGGAGGAATATTCCTTCCCCACCCCTTCTGATCTTACTTATTTTAAACCCATTTTACTCTGACCTTCAAAGATTTTGGAATCAAAACCACCTTCAAATGGAAAATTTGGGATACCCACATAGGGATGATAGCTAAACCCTCTCACACATCCTAACCTTCCAACCAATAATTTCCCTTGATTCTCCCTTCATAGACTACATCTTCTTACACCTTGAAATAACCCTACTCTTTAATCATAATCCATAACCTGATCCCTCATTTAATTAATATTATTATTATTCACCTCACTCCATATTCCAAAACCCCTCGTGTCTTCATCTAAATTCCCTCAAAACTCAACACTTATTTATTTTGGGGCCCCACTATCTCAAGAGTCAAGGGTTTAAATCTTCACCACTTTTTATTTACCTACTTTACTACTTTGCTTCCTTAAATTATTCAATCATACCCTTCCATAGCATGTTAATGACATTGTTGTGAAGTGTGCATAATATTAGCTTCTTTGGATGGTGATAAAAGAACCTATCAGATCATGGTAATTCAAGTAGTGCCAAATTTTCTAAAACCTGATAAAGCATATTTGTCATTTTTTGTAAATGGTGACCAAAATTTAATGCTTGAACCTACTTATACATGGTTGTAGATTCCTTTTACATAGTTGATGCAAGCATCTAATTACATCCTAGGTAATCTCATCCACCTTTTATATCAAACCAAGTAGAAAATTATTTGATGCCCATATTTTCAACCCTTTTGGAACTTCCCTTTCTCCAACATCCTTCAATTGGACCTAACTACGTGATATCAAATTGGGGCAACCAGATTAACCAATAGTCTTCACCTCATAATAAATACATTTGGCTTGATGTTTTTTTTGCATTCCTATCCATGGAACTATGTAGGTAGCATCCATTTATCATGTTCATCTAGATCCAGCTTGACCATCCCCTTCCAACCCATACCCAATACACCCATGATTTCACCACATCCACCTTGACATTGGTTGCTTCTAACCCAAAATATTAGAGTGTTTTGTAAAAACATTTAACCATAATGACTAAACTTACCATGTTGAAATTTTTAACATTTTCACCACCTCATGAATGACCTGATCAATTATGTTATTTTGTAGGATCACTTCTTACCCTAGATACTTGCAACCAACACTAAACCTATTTAGATGACTTGATAGGCCTAACACAATAAACTATGACCATCATTATAGACCGGTTATCCCTATCACATGTCCTTCTAGGAATGACCTAATTTTTACCAACATGATAGTGTTAGTCTTTACATAATCTTGACTATTGTGTGTAGACACATTTTGTGAACCTTTTAGCATTACATATACCCAACTACCTTGTGGCACCACCTAGTGCCTCCCCACTAATTGCTTGTGAAGCCTACTCCTAATTTGGTCTTCCTTCATTGACTCTTGGTTTGAGGGGGAACACCTCCTCCCATACTCAAAAATGTAATTAAATTACTTCAAAAATAAAGTAGAATAGAAAAAATAGATCCAAATATGATTGAAATATATCATAATATATGATAATAGACAAGCCACTTTGAGGGGGAAACCTCCACAAGTTTTATTATGAGTAGAATTCATAATATGATCATAAACAATACCCACTACCTCCTATACATAGTCTATCTAGGCCATGATTACTCCATAGGCTGACCTACTAACCAAAGTAATGCATAGAGAAATGTGATATAACATCAAAGAGGGATAAGTAAGCCACAAGTCAGCTATTCTTATCCTAATACATGTGATAGGTTAGGGGCGTAGAATGCCCTTCCCCTTCAAACCAATGTTTTTCTCAATGTTGAACAACTCTAGATGTTGTTGTAGAAAATATTCACCTTCTTAAGTTGCATCTTGACTACTTAGGTTCTTCCACTTGATTAGATATTCCCTAATCTCTTTGGTTATGAACCTCTTAGTATGTGTTTGGAGGATCTTCTTTGGTTACAAAATGACTCATCCTTCTTCATCTAGTTTTGAGAGTTCTATCTGGACTAAAACTTTATGTCCAATGACCTTGTTCAAATAAGAAACATGAAATACCAGGTGTATGTGAGATGAATGAGGTAACTTGAGCTTGTAATCCACACTTCCAAATTTTTATATAACTAGATAAGGGCCATAATAATTAGGAGCAAGCTTTTTGTCATATTTCTATTACTTCAAGGATATCTACTTGTAAGGCTACAAGCATACAAATACCCAGTCACCTAGCTCAAAATTTTTCTCACTATAGTGTTGATCTGCTTTTGGTTTCATCCTATTTTGTGTCAAGGCCAAATTCTCTCTCAAACTAGCCAAAACCTCTTGTTGATGCTAAATGTGCTCCTCCATATCTTAAACCCTATTTTGCACCTTTAATGAAGAAGTGATGGAAGGTGGATGGTAACCATATAGTGCTAGAAATGGAGACATTTTAGAAGAGGTATGGAAAGATGTGTTATACCACCATTCTACAAGTGGTAGCCATTTAACCCAACATTCATGTTTATCTTATATAAAACAACAAAGATGCCCCTCTAAACATTTATTAACTACTTTTGTTTGTCTATCAGATTGTAGGTGGTAAGATGAGCTATGAGTTAGCTTAGTACCTAAATAGGAAAATAGTTTAGTCCAGAAATTACTAGTGAAAATAGGATCATGATCACTTATAATTATTTTTGGGGTTGCATGTAATTCTAAAACTACCTCTAGAAAAATAGCTACTACTGTACATGCTGAAAATGGGTGTGAGAGAGCACAAAATGTGCATGTTTTGTAATCCTATCCATAATGACCAAGATAACATTCTTACCTTTAGAACAAGGCAACCCTGTGATGAAATTCATATAAACCTCCTCCCACCTTTGACTAGGAATTAATAATAGTTGCAACAAACCCAGGGTCTTAACTATTTGACCTTTATTCTATTGGCATATCAAGTATTCTACCACAAACTTTTGTACATATCCCTTGAGTCCTTCCCAAAATAATTCTTTCTTAATTTTGTGATTTTTTTTAAAGAACCTTGAGTGTCCCCCAATTGGAGATGCATGCAACTTTGTAATAATCTTATGCTTAAGCTATGAATCTTTGCACAAGTATAACCTACCCTTATACCATATGACATTACCTTTCTATTCTAATTTGTCAGAGGATAAGTACCTTAATAGAGATTATGAATTAAAACCTATGTATCCTTGTTTTTCTCCCATTCTATCTTGGCTTCATCCACCCAATCTGCTTGCAACATGGACATTACATAAAGTAATGCTTCTGTGGATGTATCCCATCTAGATAGTGCATTTGCTACTACATTATCTTTACCCTTACTATAAATGATTTCAAAATCATAATGAAACATTTTGGTTACCCACTTTTTTTGTTCCTTAGATGATAATATTTGCTCCAAAAAGTATTTGAGACTATCATGATCCATTTTCACCTTAAAGTGTCTACCCATCAGATAGGGCCTCCATAGTTTAATTGCATGAAGAGTAACCATCATTTCTTTCTTGTAGATAGATTTTTGTAGATTATTACCTTTAAATTGATGACTCTTAAATGAAATGGGTCTTCTTTCCCACATAAGTACTACTCCCAACCTAGATCTAGAAGCATCACATTTAATAGTGAATGTCTTTGAGAAGTCTGGGGTAGCTAAAACTAGAGTGGTGCACATAGCTACTTTTAGTTTCTCAAATTCTTTGGTGGTGACATAATTCAAATGGAAGGAATCCTTCTTTAGCAATGTTGTGAGTGGAGCTACTATGTTGCCATAACCTTTCACAAATCTTTGGTAGTAACTTGTTAGTCCTAGGAACCCTCAAAGGTTTTTGAGAGTTTTTGGCATGGGCCATTCCATCATAGCTTTTATCTTGTAGGGATAAACTTTGACACCTTCATGGGAAACAATGTTACCTAGGTACTCTACCTCCTATACTCTAAAATCACATTTGGATGGCTTTGCATAAAGATGATGCTTCTCTAAAACTATCAACACATGTTTCACATGTTGTGGATGTGCTTCCCATGTCTGACTATAAATCAATATGTCATCAAAGAAAACCAACACAAACTTCCTTTAAAAAAGCCTAAAAATAGTGTTCATCAAGCTCTAAAAAGTAGATGGTGCATTTGTAAGACCAAAGGGCATTACCAAAAACTCATAATGGCCCTCATGTGTTCTAAACTTAGTCTTATAAACATCTTCATCCTTGATTCTAATTTGATGGTACCCCAAGTGAAGATCTAATTTTGTGAAATAATTAGCACCACAAAAATCAAGTAAATCATCAATTACTAGAATATGAATCTTATGTTTGATGGTGTACTTGTTGAGTTCCCTATAATCTAGGCACATTCTCCATGTGTCATCCCTCTTATGTACTATGACCACTAGTGATTAATATGCACTTTGGCTATGCTTGATGATCCTTACCTCCAGCATCTCATGGACCATATTTTTTATTTCACTCATTTGTGCATATGGATATCTATATGGTCTAATATTTGGTGGTTGACTCCTTAGAAGTAGTTGATTGGCATGATCATGTTCTCCTTTTGGTGGTAGTCCTTTTGGCATGGCCCAAAAAATAGATGGGTGGTCATCAAGAATCATCTATAGATTAGGTTGTGTAGATTCCTATGTGGGTTGAACTTCTATGGAACATAATCATGAAATAATTCCCTCTACCCCCTTTTTTAGCATCTTGGTCATGTGATGTGAACTAATCAATTGTGGAGATTTTCCTTGTAATCCTCATAGTTCAATTTTCCTACCTTCAGAATGAAAGCACATGAATAGTTCTTATAAGTTCATCTCAATGGTACCTAAGGTCATGAGCCATTACACTCCCTAAACAATGTCTGTGTTACCCATGGGAATAGCAAACATAGGAGAATTGAGATTGTACTCACCCATATCAAGCTTAATACTGTGGCATTTGCCTAAACAATTAATTACACCACCATCTACAATCATGACCTAAAATTATGGTATTGGGTAGATGAAATAGTTCAATCAAGTGGCCAACTTATGGTTGATGAAGTTATGTGTGCTTCCTAGATCAATCAACACTATCACCTTCTATTTATTGAGGAAAGCCACCACCTTAAGAGTTTATGGAGTGTTAATACCTACAAGTGCATGATAAGAGATTGTAGGTTGGGAATCTTTAGGTACCTCCTTTATCTCTTCCTCATCATCATTGGAGGCATCATCTTCATTATATCCTTCAATGTAGATTAACTTCTTCTCAGCACATCTATGTCCTTTGGTCCACTTGTTGTCACAACTGAAACATAATCCTTTTACATGCTTCTCTTCAATTTGATGAGGGGTCAATCTGGTAGGTGGAGGAAATGTTGGTGTCGATACGATACAATATTTGAAGTGAGTGTATGGCTGCTTCTTATTGGTTATGAATTTTTCCTCAGCTCTATGTGTCATGATGATAGAATTATAAATCTTAAGTGGATAAAACATGCATACCTCATGTTGAATGTGGTCCTTAAGTCCACCCAAAAATAGGTCATTCAAGTTCTCCTCAAAAATTGTCTCCACACGTAAGGATAAGATATAAAAATGATGAATATAATCCTTGATGGAGCTAGTTTATCACAATTTTTCTAGTTGGTTAAAGTAATTCTCTATCAAACTATTACCATAGTGTAATTGTAGCTCCTCTATAAAACCTGACTAGGTGACACTAAGAGTCATCTTTTTTATTTTAAGCACACAACCATTGATACCAAATGAATTGATAAGGTTCAAGATACAAAGATGCCATGGTAACCTTATGTCCACCTGGGATTTGATGCAAATCAAAAAAATTATCCATTTGGTTGATCTAATTGAGTGGATCTTCTCCATCAAATTTATGCATATCCACCTTTAGTAAAATGTTTCTCTATGGCAATGTAGTTAGATTTGAAGTAGACTGGTTAGGAGTACCACCCTGGTGGGATTATGAAATAGTGATAGCTAGATAATTTGACTAATTAATTTTCAAAGCCATCATGATATCTACCAAACTATCTTTTATGGATTTCATATTAGATTATATGCCTTGCAACTCACTTTGAATGCCTTGCACATTATAGTCAAGCTAACTCACTTTGTGATCTATGTCAGAGAACCCTAGTACAAAGGATCTAGTACATCCCCCTTCTGAATCCATATCGTTATTTTTTGGAGTTTTACTTAGATTTTTAGCACCCTGTCCTCATACCCAAGTTTGTGGACCTACCATAAAAAGGCTTTATGATGTTGACCCTGATTGGCACTTTTGACCCAACTTTGACCAAGCAATTTTGGACTTATGTTGGCCTAAAATAAAAACAAACAAAGAAAATAAAATAGCCAAACTTTTATAAGCTTTCCAAAAATGTAAACAAATCATAAAAATTATTTGAATTTTGCACTATAGATAAACTTTATGACAACCCCTAAAATGGTTATAACATTTGTAAAACAGATCCAAATGAGCTAAAATTTTAATGAAAGCTTCATTTAATGATTTCTCACCTCTAGTAAAAATTGTTTTGAGATTTTTTTATTTTTTATATATATTCAAACTTAAAAAATTAGGGTTTCACCCATAAGATTGCCCAAATCATAGCTCTGATACCACTTGTAATGAAATTACTTCAACAATAAAGTAGAATAGCATAAATAGATCCAAATATGACTAAAATATATCAAAATATATGATAATAGATAAGCCACTTTGAGTGAAAAACCTTCACAAGTATTAATAAGAGCAAAATTCATAATATGATCATAAACAATTACCCACTACCTCCTATATATAGTCTATTTAGGCCATGATTACTCCATAGGCCGACCTACTAACCAAATGAATGCATAGAGAAATGTGATATAGCATCAAAGAGGGCTAAGTAAGCCACAATTTTGATATTATTATCCTATTATATGTGATAGGCTAGGGGTGTAGCAAAAATCCCTGACCCTCGACCAATTGATTCAGTTTTGTTTTATAGCTTGTTAATTCAAAGCTACATAACAAAAAAGGGGAAATGTAGACACTATAAAAATATGTGCTTATAGTTTTCAATTAATAAATATCTCAAGACCTTATAAATACCCCATAAACCTTTTTAACCCTTAACAAACCCCTCTTACCCCAAATAAATAACTATTTTCCTAGTCACATAATACTATGTAAAATTACTATTCACTATGGGACCCACTATCACTATTCATGATGACATGATAAGTGGCATGACATGTGACATGGTAAGTGACATTTCAAGTGACATGGAAGGTAATTTTTGAGGTGATATGGCAAGTTACATGGCTTATAAGTGATGTGGCTTGATGTGGGACATCATACCCCACCTTGGACCCTTCCCAGAGTGCTTGATGACCTCATTTAAGCATCACAAGGTCCCCCCTTGAAATATGGAAAATTTTCCCTCAAGGGACCATTATTAAATATTAATTTTACATGAAATTAACATCCATGATTAAATACCTAACTCTTTAAGATAAAAGGCACCCATTTTTGACTTCTTAACCCAAATGGGACACTCACCTACCCAAATAGGAATACCAACCCACCTCATTTGACTAATTCATAAACCACATATAAAATGACACCATAACTATATTATTCCTCTTTTGTCATGACTCTTCACAACATATGCTATAAATAACCCCCCTCTCCTTCACCCAAGGTTAAGTTAGAAAGTGGCAAATTAGTATTTTTTGTTATTAACATTTTATTGTAGGTTTTTAGAGGAGGTTATCCACTTGAGAAAGAATTCATCCTCAACTTGGAGGAGAAAATATTTAAATCATTGAAGCTCTAATGGAATCACTCCAATATTTCATCAACAACAACATCATCGATAACCATCTCAAAGGTAACCTTGTTTGTTTAATTCATTTCAACTTATTATCTCATTTGGCCTCTTCTCTCTTGACATCCATACCTTTCACCTCTTCATTTTCCTCTTTTTTAATTCATTTATTTCCTTTGCCATATTTACCCACTTGACCCTTTTTACCTCTTTACCATAATTCACCCACTTGACCCCTTTTGCCTCTTTGCCATATTTACCAACTTGACCATTTATCTCTTTTACCCTTTTCCCTTCTATCTTATTAATAAATTTTACCATCACCTTATTAATAATTTTAATCATTTATCAAACTCAACCAAACCATCTTTCCCTTTTGACCATTTTCCAAACCAAAACCATAACCTTGCCTTGACTAGCCTTTTAGCATTTGCTTTATTTGTGTTTCAATCAATATCCTAGTCTCCTCTTTTAAAGGTAAAGCCTTACAATGGTATAGAGGTATTCCTCTCAACTCCATCCAAGTTTAGGATGACTTAGGCACTATACTATGTACCCAATTTGAAGATAAGAGTGATCACATTTCTCTAGTTAAACACTTAAATGCTATTCAATGGGCTCCTCATAAGCACATGATTGATTTTTATTTTTATTTTCAAAAAATTGGAATAGAATTCTAGTATTAGTTAAAACAACTCCAAGTAACATTTTCCTATATTACTTGAGAGCCCTAAATAGTGATATAACTGTTATGATTCAGTCAATAGGTGGTACCACACTTCCTAATGCATATAAAATTATAATAAGGGTAGAAAAAAAATTAATTCAAGCAAGAAAAAATTCTCCAAGACCACCAATGTCTCTATTTCTAGAAATACATTCTATACCACCACCTATAATTTCTCCAACTCCCACCATGAGTAAAGCACTAGCATTGACTCATGTACCTACAAATGATTTATATGAGGTTAAATCACTACACAAGATTTTTGGCAATGAGTTAATAGCAATGATGAGGTAGCAATCCCAAAACTAAAAGCCTTATCAGCAAGCTAACCCAGCATACCAATCCAATAGGCAGCCATACTAAGGCAATTCATAGTCATAGAGTCAAAATATACAAATAAAACCTCCAAACATCCATACTTTACCTACACTAGGTGCTACCAAAGCTATTATACTTGTTCAAAACAACTTGGCCCAAAGTATGAGTGGTGTTATCCTTGTTCTCAACTGCATAACCAAAATACTTCTCTTAATGGTGTTATCAATCAAGCCTTGATGGTGCAAGGCATATCAAATACACAAGAACAGTAAGAAGAATCCACTTCCCAACAAGTAAATACACAAAAACCTATTCAAGGTGAGTTAACTCTTCTAAATTATAAAGAAGATGACTTTTATGGTGTAAATCAGGTAGAGGCATTATTCAATGGTGGAGGTCTAGTAGCAACCAATACATGTTCAAAGAAAATAGCAATAAAAAGTGGTCAGCCCCCAATGGTGGAATAAGCTACAAATTCCAAAGTTGTATAGGAACTTGTAAAGAGAAACATGGTACAAAGGCCACCCTTTGTACCTACGAGCCAGCTTGAAGCAAAAGTGCCAACTCCAAATCTTGTAAAAAAAGACATAGCTCTTGCAAAGGCACCAGCAAAGGTTAGTAAGCTCCCTTTCAGTATTGTTGAGAAAATGAAGAATACCAATTTTAATTTTACTATGTGGGAATCATTATCCATTCATGTGTAACAAGATTTACTATAAGAGGCTTTGAAAAACTTCCATATAATAGACAAGGTTCCAATGAAGGGACCTAATGCTACAATTAATTTGTGTCAACCATGAACTAGCACTAAAATAAGCAAACATGGTAAGCTTCCCCCTTTCTATCTTTCAATTTTAGTAGGAAAATATCTCATTCATAATTGCATGGTAGATTCAGGGGCTAGCAATTTAATTATGCCAAAGAAAATAGTTGATGCCCTTGTTATAAAGTATACACCTATCAATAAGTGTGTGGTTCAATTGGATGGGACTACTATTCAAATAGTAGGAACAATAAAGGGTTTAAACATCACTATTCATGCTTGTCCCAACTTGTCAGTTTCACAAGATATCTCAATTATAGATCTACCCCCTTACTTTGCCATTTAATTTTAATGATCTTTCACTACAAAAATGGGAGGATATCTATCTGTAGAATGGCCTCACATGTTACTTAAGATGAGATATGGAACAAGAGTAATAATAAGAGCTTAGCCAATCATTAAAGATCATATTGAGCCATATAATCCTATCTCTATAGACATGAATTGTATACTGTAAGACCAGGAAGAGGAGATTGATTATGAAGTTGAAAAATCTATAGAAGAGATTCCATACAGTCATCTAGATGAATGGAGATTAGAACTCTAATTTGATCCTTATAACTATGTACAGGAAATAGGGTTGGGTACATATTGCATTCATGAAATGATGCAATTATATTGAACCTAGTAAAACCAGTTGAAGATATTCAAGGGATGTGAAAATTGTTCTTCGATGGTCCAATAAGAAAGAATGGTGTAGGTGTAAGTATTATCTTTATCTCTCCACAAAAGAAGAGTTATTTATATTCTTTCAAACTTTAGTTTAGTTGTACAAACAATGTAACTAAATACAAAGCATTGATTCAAGATCTATAATTAGCCAAGGAGAGAGGGATAAAATCCCTATAGATATTTGGTGATAGTGAGTTGATTATTCACCAAGTGAGATCAAAAAGCGTAATTGAGAATAATTTGTTAATATCTTACAAACATAGGGTTTGGGATCTATTAGGAGACTTTACTACTTTGAACATTCAAATAGTACCAAGAGAACTAAAAAAAGATGTTGATCATATGGCCTTTGTAGGCTCCTAATATAACCTACCAAAAGAAATAAAGAAGAAAAATAGCCAGAATGTAAGATTGATAGTAAGGCCATTTGTTCTTGATAATGCAACTAATTGGCAAGTCTTTGACAGTGATCAAAAAATCGTCAACTTTCTACGAGAAAAAGTTAAAATCTCTAATAGGGACCAATCAAGTCTCCATGATCAATATGGAGATAAAATCATCTAGTTGAAGATAAACAAACTACCTATTGGTTTTGCTACTCTAAAAAATAGCTTCAATTCAGATGACCAGTTGAAAGGAGAAAACAAAGTCATAGTGAAAATGAATAATGTTGTGAGCTAGTGGTCATATCAAAAGGGAAATCACTAAAGATAGAAAAGGTATGCAATAATTCTGAAAAATAAGATTTTATTGAGTTGTGTTAATAATTTATTGATAACTTCACTTGGAGTTATCATGATCTAAGGGGGTTTGATCCTATCTTAGCCCAACATATAATAGAGATTGATCCAAATACCAACCTTGTTAGACTGAAGTAGAGATTCATTAATTTAAAAATATAACCCCTAATGAAAATTTAGCTATCCAAGCTAATAGAGGATAATATCATCTTCCTTATCAAGCACTCATCTTGGGTTGCTAATTTGGTCTCTATAAGAAATAAGAATGGTGAAATTAGACTTTTTGTAGATTTTAGGGATCTGAACAAAGCATATATAAAGGATCATTATCCCCTTCCCCCTATGGAGTAAATTATATCAGGATCTAAAAGGTTTTCCCTTCTAGATAGTTATTTTGATTATAACTAAATCCAAGTGAAAGAATCAAACCAATTTAAGATTGATTTCACCATAAAATGGGGTGTGCATGCATATAAAAATATTTCATTCAGTCTGACTAATGCTAGTGTAAAATTTTAGAGAGCCATGGATATGGATTTTAGAGGTTTGATAAATGAGATGATCCTAGAATACTTGAATGACATCACTATTTACTCAAAATATGTTGATGCACACCTAAATCACTTTAAGAAATTTTTTGAAAGGTTTATAGAATTTGAGGTTTCCTTCAATCCCAAGAAGTGCATTTTCATATTTCATGAAGGAAAACTACTAGGACACATTGTTTTAAATGAAGGTCTTACAATAAACTCAAAAAGAATAAGTGTTATATCTGTATTAGCACTTCCAAGCCATAAGAAAGGATTGTAGAGTTTTTTTGAAAAAATCAAATTCGTAAAAAGATTTGTTCTAAATTTTGCCTCTATGGTAAAGCCCCTTACTATAATGCTCAAGAAGGGTATCATTTTCAACTGGACATAAGAAGGAAAAGATAGTTTTGAAGCCATCAAGTAAGCTATTTTCTAGACTCCTACCTTAGTCAACCCCAACTATGAGAAATATTTCATTTTCTATGATTTTGGAGGGGAAGGCAGCATCTCAGCTATCTTAAACTAGCAGAATCAAGAATAGTTAGAATAGCAAATATCTTTCTTTTGTCAATCCTTGAAGGATTATGAAGAAAATTATAATTTTATGGAGAAGCAAGTATATGTTCTGATTAAATCTCTCAAAAAATTCAAATATATGCTCTCCAAGAATAAAATTCATCTGATGGTAAGTCACCAAAGTGTCAAAGAGTTCCTACTGAGGCAGGAGATAAATGAAAAAAGAGCAGGATGGATCACAAAGGTCATGGAATATGACATAGACATCAAAATCACAAATCTTGTAAGGGGGAAGGGGTTGTGTGAACAATTGGATTATATTATCAAAACTACTGAAGTAGTATCTAAAAGACTATATGCTCAAAGTTTACCTCGAACAGCCAATCCACCTCTTTTCAATAGCTAGATCACATGAACACTTTTCTATAAACTAGTGAGTACTTGTATAACTTTCAACATTCCAAAAAAAGGTATTTTAGACTCTAATCCATTCTTTATGTTCTTGTTGATGGAACATTGTTTATAAAATATATGAATAGAATCATGCTAAGATGTATCGAGCACAATCAAATCCCCAAGGTGCTCAAAGAATTTCACAATGGCCCATCAGGAGGACATTTCTCTACAAAAACCATGGCCTTGAAAATAATGAGAGGGGGCTATTATTGGCCTAAATTATTCAAATATGCCCACCAATGGGTAAGGAACTATGATAAGTGTGCTTACTTCATGGACAAACAAAGATTAGTAGATTTTCCTCTCATACCAATTCAAGCAAATCAACCATTTAATCAATGGGAATTAGATTTCATTGGTATGAATAATCCACCATCAAGTGTAGACCACAAATGGGTCTTAAGAGCAATGGACTATTTCACAAGATGGACTAAAATAGTTGTACTGAAAGATGCCATGAAAGCATCTATCCTAGAATTCATGGATTGCATAGTCTCAAGGTTTGGTGTTCCCCATAGCATTATCTTAGACAATACTAAAGATTTTATGAGCATTCAAGTGAGTGAATGGGATGTAAATCACAATGTATACCTCAATAATTCTTATAATTATTACCTATAGGGCAATGTCTTGGCCGATTCCACCAATAAGAATCTCATAAAAATTATCAAAAGAACAATGGAGGATAACCAAAGGACATGGCACACAAAGTTGAAATCAATATTGTGGGATAATAATATCACTCATAAGAGAGCCATTGGTAAATCCTTTTTCATATTTGTATATGGAAGGGAATCATAAGTCCCACTGTCAATTGAGTTACCATATCTAGATCTCAATCACCAATTAGATTTGATTGACAATGATGAAATGACCAATAAGAATGGCTAAACTCATGAAAGAAAAAGAAATCAAGAACCATTCAATGAAAGTTCTAAAAGCAAATTGGGTCCAAATAAAAAAGACTTTTGATAAAAAAGCATTTGATATGTGCTACAATAAAGGAGACATGGTTCTCAAATAAGATGTAGACAAGGTTAAACTAGGTAAGCACACTAAGTTTAATAAAATATGGAGTGGTCCATACATTATAACTCAGTGTAAAGGAGCTAATATGTTCCATTTATCTAATCTTAATGGATCAAAACTGCCTATCCCATTCAATGGGATATACCTCAAAGCTTGTTTGTGAGGTTGGAATTCATTCCAAAAAATAAAATTGTGTATATAATAGGGTTAGTTGTATTTTATAAAATAAGTGCTTTTACGCAAGTCAACTCATTAGGAGTTTTTGTTTATTCTATTTTTCCCTATTTTATTCTTGTTTAGGTAAATCTTAGATTTCTTATTCACTAGTTAAAGTCTATTAAACTTAAAATGACTCCATGCCTAATGAACTGGAAGGCTACTAGAAAGAAACTGATTGGCAGGCCATCATCCCACAAAGGTCACCAAAAATGTTGATATTTTTATCCCAAAAATATAAAAACATTAAGTACCCTAAAGGAGACCTAATTTTTTTGGAAAAATTTTTTGAATTGACCTAAAACACCCTTTTTCTTAGGCTTGTGAAATCTGAAACTCTACCTAATTTTTAATTTTACAAATTACAAATTGCTTCCTGTGTTTTGGATCCCATAATGCATTAGCTGATGGAATTTGGAGATCTAACTATAATTTTCAAAATTGCAAACTATAGCCAGACCTCTAGATCCTACAATATACTAGCCGATGGAAACTAGAAACCCACTTAAAATTTTCAAATTGTAAAATTACAAATTGCAAGCAAAGTTCTAGTTCCCACAAACCAAACACCTCATAGAATCCAAAACTTGGACTACAATCTACAATTTACAAAATTTCAAACTTCCTAAAAAACACTCTATCCAAAATCTAAAACTCATAGAACAATTTGCAATTTATAAAATTACAAATTGCAATCTAGGTTCTATTTCCTACCAGCAACCTAGCTACAAAATTAGGAACTCCAATTGTAATTTGAAATTTTGTGAAATTTCAATTTCTTATTGGAGTTTCACCTTCTCATTTTCAAAGTCAACTAATCCTTACCTATAAATCCAAAATTCAATGTGCAATTTGTAAAATTACAAAATTGCTTAAAGACTTTATAATTCTACCAACTACCACCATAAATGCCTCAATTGCAAACATTTTCAAATATAAATAAGTGGGTTAGGGTTTTTTTAGTCATTGTTTAATCTTGTTGATTGAGTTTTGAAGCTTTGATAGCAACCTCAAACCATGACCTTGACCCACAACCTTACTACATGCCCTCAACCTTACAAGCCATGACCCTGTGACCCATGTCACGATGCCATTATCACCCTACATAATATTATTTTGAATCCTCTATTTTTACTTAAAACATTATTTCCTGCAATCAAAACTTGTTAAGATTATTTCATTCCTATAAGGTTGATTGTAATTTCCTAGGGTTTTCATTATGTAGCCATTCTTAGGGTTTTCATCATGGCATCATAAAGGCTCTCTATGTGTTCTTTTTTCCCAAGAAGTCATGTTCTCCAAATGCATCTAAAATCAGTTGAATCCTAAGGTTTTTCTCCAAAGTTTGATTATAATTATTTAGGGTTTCCATTTCAAACCAAGCGAATATACCAGTGTATATTTGCATAAGTAGTTATTAATATTCCCTTGAAAGATTCCTCTAAGTCCCTATAGACTTTTGAATTGCTAAATGCACCTCCTATTTTCACAAGATTTAAACCTACTTTGAACACCTCTTAAATGCATAGACATTTTAATTGCCTTAAACAACTCCAAATTATGTGGAATTTTCCATTTCTTGAAACAACTCTATATTCCATCAAACTTTTGACCTAAATTTTACACCTCCAATCTCCATCAGAGATTTTAACCTACTTTTGTATCTATACTTTCCCATGGAATTTTCACCTGTATAGAGTAAATTCAAGTTCTTTTGGAGTTTCCACTTCCTTCTAGCACCTAAAAATCCCACCAACTTTTGTAGTTGGTTTCCCTCAACAGTCTCTCTAAAATCCATTTCTAGGAAAGAGATGAAGTTTAAGTTGAAAGGACCCGGTGTAACTCTTAGTTTAGAATATAATACCATTGATATTAAAGATATAGACTTAGGTCACATTGACCTAGGTGACTTTTGGACTAGCATAAATATAGAATTCAAGAATGACTGGATCCAAAGTATTTATGACTCTAGACTTCCCCAAGTAGAAATTTTCCCCTAATGGTACAAAGCCTTGAGTTATTACGTACACTAGTACATCATTATAATGCTAACAAGAGAGAGGTTCTCAATGATAAAGGGTAAAAGATTTTAAATCTGGACCTAGATTTCATTGATTCAATGTTTGTGATACCAAAATTTGAGAGTTATCTAGATATAACTCTAGAGACATCTAAAAAATTCTTGTAAGATAACAACTTCAGATGCCAAAGAGTGATGAATAATCAATGTTTGAGAATCCCTAAGTTTTCCTCTACCATATTATCATAGACACTAGTAAGAATTGTTTTCAAGGATGAGGTTAGAGACATAACAATATTGTTGCACAGGATCATTGGTAGCCTGATGCAAAGAGTTTCTAAGAGTGAATGTATTAGTACATTTGGGTCATTCATTAAAACAAATAATACATCCAATAGGCCCAACTCATCAATGACTCCCTCCACAAGTAGTTTATGGAGGTGCAAATTATAGATAAATTTTACATGACTAGTTACCTAGTATATATATTGGCCAAAGGAAGAGCTTTCCTAAGCCTCAACATTGTAGCTAGTGAGGAAAATAAAGTGTATAACTATTACCCTGACCTCACTTTGAAGGAAAGAATACAAAATTTCAAGAGAGTTAATGATGCATTCATCTATTGCATCACAATAATGTTCAAAAAAGAACTCTAGAAAAAGAGATTTTCTGATGTAGCCACTACAGAGATCACCAGATGGGGATTCTATTTCATCAAGTTCCCCACCTACTCCTACATTAGGGTGTGTGGATTCAATGTTTGCCCTTACACACTCCCAAGATATGTGAGTGATAAATGGGCATTGATGGAGCTAGTGAGACAACTTATAGAAACTCACAAGCTTTTATCTAGTAAACACATTTTGAGAATTTATTTCTCAATTAGTATAGGCAGATACACATGCCCTTATTTACTCAAAGACAAATATGTAGAGGAAAAAATGACATAGATGACCTTGATGGATTTGGAGGCAAGACCATACTATGATGTTCATGGTAACATCACCAGCACACTGGGAATCTCCACATATTCCCATGTCCCATACTTTCAATATTTTTGGAAAGATTTAGATGATGAAGAGGAGGTCAGATTGAGGTGCAATCCTAGAATGAACTTGGATCAGGTCAAAGATTTTGATTTACCACTAGTCCCTAAGGACTGAGCAGATGATGAGTCCCCGATAGACAATATCTACTATAAATAGATCACTACTCAACCCATTCTAGTAGTAAGGTGGTATGTTCCTGAATCTCTTTCTCTTATAGATAGAATTGCCCATGTGATCAACAAACACTCAATTGGCTCAAGATTAAATGGGTTTAAGTGACCAAGGATATATTATCATATAAAAAATATTGAAACTTAGGATAAAGGAATTCCACCATTAGTGGAGGGTCCCAGTGGTGCAACAGTAGAGCAATCAAATAGGCCAATGATCTCCCATAAGAAGAAGAAGAAATATAAGGCCAAAAAGGGACAATCAATAAAAGAGGGAGCAGCAATAGATTAACCCATCATCATTTCATCCAAAGATATAACTGTAGTTAAAGCATCCATAGCTTCAACCCCCATTTCAGTGATAGTCTTAACTCCCATCTTTGTGATCCATTCTCCACCTATTTCTATTGTTCTTGTATATCCAACACCTCCTCCTCCTATCACCACTCCATCACCTCAAGTGACTCCACCCTCCATTACCACCACTATACTCATAATAATAAGTCCATTGCCAATAGTGCAAATAAGTCAAGTAGACACTCAGTGCCCCCTTCAGTGGATACTAAAGTTTCCATTCCACTTTATTTTCCCATAATTTCACTCCCTCCCTCCTCAATTCCTTCCATTTCATTTACAATTCTCTCCATTACATCCCCTTTAATCACCAGCACTACCCAGCAGTATATATCCATGGAATTAATCATTCTGACTTCATTTCTATTGGCCATCCCAACTCCTAGGATAAGTATTATTCCATCTTCATCCCCCTTAATCTTTTCTACCTTACCACCCCCGATTATCCCTACCACTTTAATTAACTCATATGATGCTTTGGCCTCCACACTTTCATTAGTCCCCAAGTTCTAAATCCTTGTGTCTACTTCCCCATTAATATCACTTCCATATCATACACCCCTAGTAGACACATCCATTTTCATTGCCCCTACCTCTCCAATTCTATAGTAACCCCAACTCCTTCAGTGGAGATAGGTGAAGAACAAGTCCTTGATGCAAATGTGGACCTTTAGCCTACAGATGGAAATGAAATTTAAAAAAAAATTATCGATCAATTAGTGGCAGTATCAGTATAAAATTTAACACTTGTCACCATGCCTACCAATGTAGTATCTTCAATTATAGATTTTAAAGTGATAGTGTCAACACAGCAGGATGTTACATCTAGTTGGTTAGCACAAATAATGGGGAATAAATGTAAGCATATAGTGTCCCCTAGTACATTAGATTTTGGTCTTTCAAATATATGTAAAAAATCCAAGACTATTCCCCAAACCTTCTCAAGGATTTTGTGTGACTCAACAGGGGAAAGGTATGTAGAGATTGCAGTCCCCCCAACAGATAAATAGAAAGAAGATCTAGTGGTGGAGGACTATCAGGTATCAAAAGTTCACCTTGGACATCCTACAAGGGAAGGGTTAAAACATGATGTTTAATCCAGCATCAACTCCCTCTTTAAGAAAATAGATATTGATAAGGTCACTAAAGATGAGCTAAAAACAAGGATTATGATTACATTGAAGAAAGCCATAGAGCCCATTGTACAATTAGGTCAACTCAAACCAACATAACCAATCAACGAGATCATAGATCAGGTAACATTTGATGTGGTGAAAGAAATTGCAAGCATGGGAAGGGCCACTAAGGAATGGGTAGAAGAAATAATCTTGAAAGGTAACAAAATTATTGATATAATAATGGACCACTATACGATTTTGAGAGCGAGAAGGGTCGCCCTAAGAGAACTAGTCAATAAATATGAGGGAGAGATATAAAGCTTGAATATTTTCTATCCCAAATTAATAGTTTTGGACTTAATTGACATAGACATCCTCCTTATAGAAAACATATTAAAAATTATAGAAAGCAAGAGGAATTAGACAGAGTTGCTAAATTTATAATAAAAATGCTTACAGATGTTGTTCATAAGGCCAAAGTTGGCCATGACAAGGCCACTGACATGCTATATGACATGGAAGATTTGTTGAATAAATTGTCATGTCAACCAACAAATTATGAATATAACCTCTTTTTAGTATAAGGGGTTCAGAGTAAATTCAAATAAGTTATCAAAAAATAATCTACATGAGATATTGTCTTTACCTTGAGCTCTATCTACCGCTACATCAAGTATCATAACAAGTTAGATCAGATGGGTAAAGATATTCAAGAATATAGAACTTTGTGGAGGGAACTTTTTAATACAGTAATAGATTGTGAGATCACCAAGGTCTACTCTTTTGACCCAGATGAAGAGAGAATCTAAGAGATCTTCAAAGTTTTTGATGCATGTGTTCATAAATTATAGGCTAAGAAAGATAAAGAGTCAGAATAAGTATTGGAAATAGATTACTTATTTATATTAAAAGCATTCTTGCATATTGCATTTTCATTATTTTAAAAATATTGTAAAGTTGCAAAAACATATCTTGTAAATTGCAGCTATCTTTTTTATAGCTCTTTTTGAGAAAGAGCCATATGTATTTTAAACTTTTTATTTTGCCAGGTTGAAAATTGTAAAAATTAGACTTGAAAATTACACTTTTCATTCTGATAAGTTCTAATTACTTAAGTTGTAAAAACACATATTGAAAAATGCAATTTTAGTTTTGATAAAGTGGTATGACTTGTAAGTTTTAAAAGTCTCACTTGAAAATTACAGATTAGGGTTTTGAAAAAATGTAACTTAAGTTATCTTAAAGTTATCTTTTATTCAAAGATTAAGTTTCACTTTGGCACCTCATTTATATGAAGATCCATTACAACTATATGAAGAGGACCAAGGGTGTTGCATGAAGATTTTTGAAGTTCCTTGGATGCCACACCAATTGAAGATCACGTCTAACTCTTGCATGATCATTTCCCAACTTGTTCACCATGCCATGGATGCCATAACTACTATAGATCATGGCTCTTCTCATGAAGTTTACAGATTTGTATGATTTTCTATTCGGCATTGGAGTTTATGTTAACTACATCTTATTTATGAGATCTTTTATATAAATATGGGTAATATGGTGTAGCCCATCTTATCTTTTTATTGTTAAAAGTATTATTCTACATTTTGAGAATCTTTTCTACATGTTGTAACTTGGAGAATGAGAAATAATTCAAGTTTTATCTTTCTTATTTGAGAAATCCTTGTGTATGCAAAGTAATTTGAATATTTTTGGATGTTATAATTCTTATTTCAGTCATGACTTTTTATTTGTAGTATTTTCTACCCTTTTAGAATATTGTTTGATTAAAATAAAAATAATCTTGTCTTTTCTATGAAAAATAGCAAATATTGTCTTTGATTTCCTATTTGCATGAATTTGTGCTCCTACAAAATTTAATCTATATTTCTATTATGTTATGTTCATTCAATTAAGCACTAAAATCCACTATAAAAATATTTGGTGCAATCACCATTTTCAATTGTGCAAAGTTTCATTTTCAAACTCTTTTCCCCAGTCAAACCCTATTTTTAGAGCAAAAACACTAAAGAAGTGAAATTTCTATGAATTGATAATTTATCAGTTGCACTAAATTTAGTGAAAGGAAGCCATCCTTCTCTAGAGGTTCACCTCAATTCACCAAGGTCCTAAAACTTGGAGGTGTTCCCATTGTATCATTATATTTTCACATAGCAAGCTACAACATCAAGAAATGAGTGCAAAATGTATGTGATAACAATAATCATTAGGGGGTGACTCAACAAAGACTGTCTTATCAAAGTAAAACTCCTCCACTAAAGGGAAAGGGTCAATAGACAACTCTATAAATACTGGCTTATCAAACTGAGCCTCCTTAAAAATTGGGGAATGGTCAAACATTGATTTAACACAAGTTAACTTCTCACAAATAAGTTTTTCAATAAAAATATCAATGATTGGTTGGTTCTCTTAGACTTAGCTTATAATTGGTTACAAACTATCAGTTTTGAACATATTTTAGTCTTTAAATGATGGATTTTAGAGATGTAATGATTGGTTTTATTATATTTCGAAGACCAACTTGGATTTTCTAAAGTGAAATAAGTTCAACAATCGATGAAGAATGACTTATGGTTTAATAATGAGATCTTTATAATAGGCTCATCTAAGATGGTCTCAACAAACACTAGTTATGGGTTTGGGATGGTAACTATGATCCATATAATCACAATTTCATAGCCTTATTGGGATAATGAGCTACCAGATTTGGAAGGGCATAGAATTGTAATGAATAGGCACTACAAAACCTGATTGCTAATGCAAGCTAAAGAAAGAGGACCTAGAATGGTAATTATTAGGTGTTGTAGAAGTTGGCTGTTAACATAGACCAAAGGAGGAGGGCCTAAAATGGTAATTTTTGGGCATTGTGGAGCTTGGTTGCTAATGCAATTTAAAGGAGGATGACCAACATAAGTAAGGGAAAGGATACCATTATCATTGAAATAGCACACTTGGTACTTTAATTAGCCCAAGAAGGGTGATCTCAGCATATCATAATTGACATGGCTAGGTTTAGAAATTAGCCCAATGAGGGAAGTCTTGGTCTATATAAAAAAAGTGTTGAACTTTGTCTTGGTTTTGAAATGGACTGATGTAAGGTCTAGGTCAGATATGGATTGATTAGCATGGTCTAAAATGGGTCAAAATGACCCTAATTGGATTGAAATGTGGGTACAAAAACAAACCCTGACTTGACATGATTTTTCAAGTTGCTTGAAATACTTAATGTTTGAAAAAGGCTTAGATTTGAACATGGTCAATTTGGACATGGCATTGGTCTAGTTCTAAGTGTGAAATTAGTCTTAAAAACAAGCATCTGCTAGTCATTTGAAAACAAACTCGATCAAGGTAGCAAAATATGTCTTGACATAAACAAACTTGGGCTAGGCATTTGAAAATAAACTCAATTGAGGCACATGAAACTTTTGAAAAAAATCTAAGTTTAAAAACCCTGATTACAAAAAAATGAAACATTTTATCTAAGAGGCAAGGGTCTTTTAAACATCAAACTAAAAATCCATCCAAGTTGCACAATCAAAAGACAAAAAGGTAAACCATTTAAACTTAATTTGTAAGCAAGACAAGTATAAACCAATTATTTTAGATCTAAAATTTGAAAGATAGATTATAAATGAGATTTTTGAAAAACTTAGATTTTTGAATGAATAATGGCATAAACTCAAATGGGAAACATAACCACACATTTTGAAATAAAAGGTATAAACAGTTTTGAAACTTGGTTTCAAATGAGATAAGGTATTTTGGAATAATTTAGACAACGTAACAACTCTTTTTCAAACAAATAGTATGACAACGGTTTTTGACAAAAATCTAAGGTAAATGTTTGAAACAAAATGGACAGCTTAACAATGTCTTGTTGAACAAGTGATACATAAATAGTTTTTAAATAAAATTATAAGGCAAATGTGTAAAATAAAATAGGCAGAGCAACACCTCTTAGCTCAAAGTGGTGTGAAAATATGTGAAGTTTTTTACTTGTTTTGATTTGACAAAAAAATAATTAATTTTAGACCCAAACACATGTAAATAAAATAAAATAAAAATAGCACTAAGTCCATGTCCTATCCTTAAAACTGACAAGGTGTGTGTAGCTTCTACCAAAGTTTCCACTAATATACCAATATTCAAAAAGAATTAAGTGTTAATCTAAAAATTAAATAATAAGTGTAGATAGAGTTTTTAAGACCCCCTCTATATCTCAATCATTGGTGCATGGATTAAACCTAGAATGAGGTGAGCTTGGTATTTGGTAAGATATTACGTGGCAAGTGGGGTTGACTAAAATTTATAAGTTTTAAAATATAAAAAATGGTCCCAAGTGTGGATAATATAAGGACACATCATGTCAATTGGGTTCAAACTCACTAACTTACTATGTAAAGGTATAGTCCTTTACACAATGACTTCAGTTATGTATTGCTTAGTAAAATTTGATATTTAGTGTGAACTGACATGGGTTTTCATTAGGATTAGAAGGCTAACCACTCGACCTTAGGTAATTCCAATATCACATTCTCAATTTATATACCCCACCATGGAGTTAATTTTGTATTATGTTGAGAGATGAAACTCCAAATCAATGCACCCTTAAATAACTTATGAGTAGGTGATGAACTCCCACCCATAATCTGATACAAGAAAATAAACAAATAAAAATTGAATATATTTTAAAGGTCATTTCTAAGTTACCCAAGTCACTCAAAGATTAGGAGAGTATATGTGACATTATTTTCATTATAGGTTAAACAAACAAGGTAATAAATAAAGCACTTTTAGTCATCTGAGTTCTCTATAAGAGATAGGGGAAGAGCATACATGCAAAGTTTTTGGTTTGTTACAAACAAAGAATTTAATCTAAGAACTTTGAAACTAGCTAATAAACAAAGAACAAACAAGAAGTGAAAAAGCTCTTAAGGGTTCCGAATTAAAGTGAACGTTCATTTTAAAGGCACCAAATTAAATTTGAATGAAGTTTTAACCCCTTGACCTTGTTTTCTCTTATAAAATTGAAATACGAAAATACAAGTGTGTTAGGTTAATTTTAAGCACCAAAGTAAAATGTAAAAATGGTCATTTGGGATGTAAAATAGTCTCTCCTAACTTAAGAAAACCTACAAAAACTTGTTAGAAATTTTAAATGTGGTCTTTACTGAGCAAAACCTATGATAAATAAATTAGATTGGAAAACAAATTACTATTCTTATATATTTTATTTTATGAAAATTACATGAAATATGAAGACAAATTAACTACATAATCTAAAAATTCATCACAAAATATGAGGTTGTAAAAAAAACATCAAAAACAAAATTTGGATGACCTTGATCGAACCTCCTAAAGTTAGACAATTTTTATAGATGTGAAGTCATCATTTCTAATAAAGTCACCAATTTCATGAGAGACTAATGTCATCATTTATAGCAAAGCCACCAACTTCACAATAGAAATGTTTATGTTTCCAACAAATTCACCGATGTGAAGTCACCATTTCCAATGACTTCATCAATGTGAAATCATCAATTCTACAAAATAAATGATTGCAAATAGAAGACAAAATAGGCAAAGTCATCATTACACACGACAAAGTTGTTGATTATAAACAGAATAGACTGACTAGAATTTTAAGCATAAAACTCTAAACTCAAATATTTAAATGCTCTTTTTATGAATTACAAAGGTTTCCAATCATTCATCTAGTCCATGCATAATGTGTAGTCCTATTGGGTGTTCTATTATGTATCTTAGGATTCTGAAGAACACATAAATATTGATCAGTTCCTAATTAGAGAAGATAATAAAAATTCATGCATAAAAATACAATGAAACTAAACTCTTACATAAGAACTAGTGGAAACATAACATAATGAACAAGACAACAAAATAGAGATAAAATCATGAATATTACCTCCCTCATTGAAATTGATATCCACTTGTTATCATAGTAGATGTATGTACTTGGTCTATCATATTATATACATAAATCAATGCTTCTCCATGTTGGTAGCATTTATCCAATGGCCAATTATGAATTTTCTAGGCTTGGTTTGGCTTGGTGTGAAGCTTGGTATTAAATGGGTATTATAACATTACTTTGATAGATTTTTAAAGGCATTCTTACATAATAACCTTACACATAAAAGTTTGTTTGGGTAGAGTGAGGGCACTTGAATTTTTAGGTCTAAGAACTAACTCTAACCCTAGGGAGGTTCAGTTTAATTCTAATTTTAGTTGAGTCTAAAATAACTTATGTTGAGTTAGGTTAACCTTAGGTTGGGTCAAAGCACTCATGAAGTCTTGACAACTCATTTTCAGATATTTATGAGCCATAGAAACTCACTTTAGATATTTATGAGGTTGTGACTCACCTTTTTAAAATATTTACTGATTAATAAATCACTTTATTAGCTCCTTTGACCTTGACTTCATATTTGGTTAAAAATTCCTTTTTTGATAAATAAAATTCACTAATTCAACTTTAAAGTTTTACTTAAGCAAGTTAATTGAGATTTGCTTATTAATTAATCTTGCTTAGTACTTTTTGGCTTTTATCAATTATTTTAAATATTTTGAATTAATATTTCAACAAGTCAAGAATGTCAAATTACTAGGTCCTAATTTGATTAGGGTTGAAACCAAACTAAGTTATTGGTGCATATAGGGTAATACCCTAAATAAGCAAACCTCGCTATGTTTTTGAGAAATTAAATCCTTTACATGGACAAATTTGGCCATTCAGTTGATTTTTAGACTTAAATTATGTCATTTTCTAGAAATTGATCTAGATCTTGATTTAGGGATGAAAGTGGCAAAAATTGAGTGTCTACACATACAGAAGAGCCAAGCCACTAAATAAAAGTAGAATTCTATTAGCTTAACAAATTAAATATGGTTATTCATCTAAGATATTTATGGGAGCCCATCCACCATCCATATTTTTAAACCAAAGAATCTACCCAGTACACACACACCATTTTTGACTCTACAATATTCACTGATGAGTATCCCAACTACTCGGCTCTATGAAACATAATTCACCAAGTGGACACATATACTTGTGAAGAGAATTTGATAACATCATATAGTTAATTAGTTAGGGATTTACTCCCCCTTAATTGACAAGGATTGTATTTCATAAGAACTAATCTCAAGGTAATGCTATGCATTGACCTATTATGAGAACTTTTTTATGTGGGCAAGGTGACTGGGAACATTTTTTTATATCATTTAGAGAACAAAACCATCATTACCTACATCTTAGGAGATGTATTCTAAAGGTACTTATCCTTGCCTATTATAGATGCTACATTCAATTTACATAGAGCGGTAACATGGAAGAAGAATAATTCAATTAATAAAACTCTGATCAAGTGGATCATCTTTGTAGATACCATCATTCTTAAAGAGAAGCAGCTAATGCCTATAACCAAGTTTTAGATGGGAGTTTGTATTGGGATGGCCCTCTTTAACTAGTTATATGGTTACCCTATCATTAAATTCCTTCACTTCAAATGGGTTCCACTACTAGATCTATTGATGACCTCAGAACTAACATTTGCTCTAGGAGAGGTAATTAGTACTACGTTGTAGGAACAAGTTTTTCAAAAGGACAAGAGGCCTATAGAAGGATATTTTTATATGATGTCATACCTCTTAGATGTTATAATAGGCATAATATACATGCACAATGAGTCACTCTAGAGCCCAACTCTATATTTCATCAAAAATTGAATATGTGACTCTTACTCCTTTATGTACATATATGCCTACACAAGAAACATAGTCTAAATTATAGAGAAGGTATATCCTTAAGTTTGGAGGTATATTCATGAGTCACCACTGCACAAAGTATCTAAGATCATATAAGAAACATTGATGCCCAAAGGTATTACTGGCTATACCCTAATTACACCATGATCATGGTTTCAAGGTACAAGATTACCCCACTGCATCTCCTTAAGTATATCCTAGATAAATTAGCTCATCAAGACTACATACCAATTATGGTGGGGAATTGATGAGGATTTGAAAAAGAAAAATAATTATGCATTCCATGGCTCCCATCTAATGATTGGCATGATGTGTTATGTCAATTGCAAGCACTTTAGAGAGGTTGGTAGGTTCAGAGAGTATTATTCATTAGCCACCCTACCGCATATGGATTGGGACCCTCATGGTCAAATTTAAAAACATATCTAAGGCCTTGGTATTCCATACCAACATGAGCCTTATGACTATGACTTCTTATTTTTAAATGCCAAGAGTGATGTTCAGGTCCTAGAGAGAGAACAAATAGTTGGATTAAGTGAAGAACTTTTGAAAATAATCCAAAGGGAGCCCTCAATTTTAATTGTGGATGCACGTGTCATGCCTCCACCCTCAGGTGGATGGGCTGTCATGGACTCCTAGAATAATAGGCCCTCCCAATCATCATTAGAATATGGAGAACCTTCTCAAACATCACCCATGGTGATGAAGAATGTAAAGCAAGATCTTAGGGTGAAAAAAGTTCACAACATTACAACTTCATCTAGAAGAGCTAAAGATGAGTCAATTTGTATCGACTCTTTAGATTCAAAAGATCATACTCATCCTACTAACACTTCAGCTCAAGTTACTACAAGCATATAATCTCCAACTTTCCCCACTCATGTAGCTTTTCCATCTATAAAAAAGGTGACTATTTACTACAAGAGAAAACCAAGAGCCCAAGGACCCCCTGTAAGCCCAACAATTGATATATCATGTATAGAAGAACCCATATGGTAGGAACATGAATCTATAGGAGGTTAGCTCATTGATGAAGAGGTAGAGTTATAGAGATAAAAAAATCGTGAGCCTCCAAGAAAATAAAAGAAAGGCACCACTCAAAGTAGACCAATCAAGTAAGGGTGTAATCCCAATTATCTTTATAGCTCCTTTTGTTTCTACAACACTAGTTATATCAATTATCTCTCTTATATATGTTTGTTCTTTTGATCTTGTTGTAGCTTTAAATTGCACCATGTGAGAGGGTTCTTGAGGATCTCCCACTCCTAGCTAAACAATGGGATCAACCCCAAGGTTATGGGACCCTTGCACTCTTTGGGATGAACCTTTGGAGAAGGTTGGCTTCCTTCTATTCTAAGCACATCAATTTACTACCAATGTGTAGACCTGAAGAGTAGAAAGTTAAATCTATTATTAATCTGAACCTAAGATTTTAAGAGAAAAGGGAGGGAGAAGGTAAGAGAGTGCTAAAATAAATAAAGGGTGATGCACCAAGAATAGATAGATTTCCTTTAAGAGCCTTGAAGAACACATTAAAACTATGAATAATGAGGAACTATCACACAATCTCCAAAATGGACACTTCAAATGCATGTGTTTTGTATATAGGTGCAAGAACACAGCATAGCACTAAGAGGGACAAAGGTTATCCATAGGAAAAGCCTATGCATACTTTTGTACACATAGAATATGACCTATAAATGAGTTCCAAGTTTTGCACAAAGGCGTGAAGGGATGGACAATAATGAGAAGGAAAATACATCCATAGGCAAAGATCAACAACCATAGAAATACACATAGAATGCAAGAATCATGAAGAAAGGAAAACTCAGTTCTTATTATTTACAAGGCTCAAGTTGTAAAGGTCTCATGGAGGATAATTTTTTGTAGAATTCATGTGCTCAAAAGGTCCTCCTCTTTCTAATGATAAATTTTTCTGCTTATATAGGCAATTGGAGAAGCTCATGGTCATTACTCAACCTCACCCACTATTGGGGCAGTTATAATATTCAATAATAATTAGGGAAGCAACAAAAAAAAATTTAGGAAGTGTAGGTGTGTTCATGCTCTACATTTAGTAAGTGACACCTGATGTCAGTAGTTATCTTTATATTGAAGTCCATAGACTTGTCAAATAAATACACTATTTCAGCTGTGACATTGACCAATTTTAATTATGCATTTCTCTAATCTGACATCAACATCACTATAAAAAGGGATAAATTAGTTTTTCAATGTAGCCAATGACATCAAAAATGGAGCTATGAATTAAAATATATGGCGTAAAAACCAACATGTAATCGCACATAGTTGTATTAGCACTTTCAAAATATGGAAAAATAGAAATCATATAACAAGATATATGATCAAAACCCATCATATCTTATATTTCTATAAATATATTAAAAATATGCTCAAAAGGGTATTTTTAAAAAATTTAAAGGATCAAAATAAAACCTGTGAACTACTCTCTGAGTTTTTTCTGTTGAAAAGTTGGTCGAGTGATAAATCTACTACGATGGTCACTTCACACCTTCATAACTTTTTACTAAAAATTCTAATAGTTGTGCAACTAAATGCATTACCTTCTTATGCCATCAAAGTAAAATCATATGGAATTTAGACTCCATTTGTTTTTACAAAATTGGGATTCAAAAGTGCTCACTAGGCTAATTTAACAATTGAGAGATGCAGAAAATGACTAAGTAAATATCAATGCAGAAGCTGATTTTGATAACTACACATTCCACACATTATATCTAATATTTGTGCACTATCTTTTCCATTGCACTCTAATGAAATTTAAATATCAACATGAGAAATTTGAACAATATTCGGCCTCCTTTACTGTTAAAAAAATGATTCTAGAATGTGTGTAATGGCCAGATCTAAAAATTATAAACATAGAAAGTTGACTAATTAAAAATCAGCTCAAAAGCTAATTTTTAACCCTATATTTTTATACGTGTGAGTGATTTGTCTGTGACTTTCTTGACCCATACATTTTTTTCACATTTGGATACCATCATATAATTTTTAAAGGTGATTGGACTTCATTTGGTTTTGTATAATGGTGTTTGAAAAGCATTGTGAAGGCTAATTTGGCAACTCAAAACACAAAAATATGTGCACTGGGTAGTTCTTATGACTGTAATATTTTTAAGCAAATAATAATTTTCTACAACCACCTTCACCATTATATTCCCCTAACATTTGACTACCATCAGACAAGTTTTTAAGAGAAACCAATGAGATTTATCTCTGTGAAATCGCTCCAAAAAAGCGCTACATAGGATGATTAGACAAGACACATGTCATAGCTTACCATCTTAATAAAACCTCACTAAGACCTTGAAATAATTTGACACTTGAAACCATGATAATTCAAATCAAGATTACCAAGACATGACTCCTGACAAGACCACCTACAAGCTTGGAGATCCCTATGAAAAGTCTCAAAACATAGGGGTTAACTCATTTTGATTTGGGAGTCAAAAATTGGTCAACAAATTAGTGATTCATAGGGGTAGCATGTCTACTATGCTAAATAAATCAGTAACCTTATCTTTCTATTAGAAAATGGAGTTATTTGTACTCAGTCTTAGACCTCACCAAACCTTGACCATGTCAAGACAAGTTGATCGACTTTCAAACACACAAAATAAAGGAAACACACACAAAATAAATGAGATAAATACACACGTGTTATCAAACACTTAGGAAACACAAAATACAACGTAAAAAAAACTAATATATACAACTAACTTGAATTTTGCTTCTTCCTCCTGGGTCAAATGAGAAGCTTATACTATCCCTTACTCCATGAGATGAAAAATGGCATGAAGCAAGGTGCTTCTTGAACCTTGGTGCACTTAGGGAACACAAAACACAACATAAGCAAACTAATATATACAACTGACTTGAACTTTTTTTATTCCTCTTGGGTTAAAGGAGAATATTATACTATCTCTTACTCCATGAGATGAAAATTGGCATGAAGCAAGGTGCCTCCAGAGTCTTGGTGTTCTTATCTCCATCCTTTCCTTGAATTCCACTCCTCATAGCATGTTTTCAAGTAAAGTAATAGTTTCAAACCAATCACCTATGAAATTTAACTCATCTTGTACTTCAACATCCCTCTCATGGTGTTTTTTGATGATTATGTTAATCTTAAACATACCATCTCTTGGTCCATATGGGCAACATCCAACTTGGTACCTTGGAGAGTATCACATTGTTCTTCAAGGAATAAGGCAACCTCAATAACATCTTTGATATGACCAGTAGGAGGTGTAGGCCCTTAAAGATCCTCAAATTGATTGCATACTTCACAATACTTCTATCATAAGTTCTCTTGGTCCATGAAGGCAGTAACAGCCTTAGTCTCTATTGGTTGTTCCAATCTAATCTCTTGCTTGCCCTAAATAATGTCATCATCATAGATTGCTTCATTATGGTCTTAAAAACATATTGACTCACTACGCACCTTGCATTCTTCATCATCAACCTGACCTTGTTCTCCTATAGGTGCCAAGTTCTCAAAACCTTCATATTCTTTGAGCATATACAAATAGGGCTATCACATGTCCTTTAAATCTCTGTGAATCCATTAATTAGCCAAGGTAGCAATCTTGACACTCTTCTCATAAGTAGCTGCAACATTATCAAGATCATTCCTTTCTTCATTTATGGAGACTGATTTGTGTTTATCTTCATCAAGTGGAGAACCAATGGTCAATTCTTTATCATATGCACTTGAATTTTATTCTTCACATTCTCTTTGAACCACATTTACAGTTAAAATCTCTTCTTCACTTATTTCCCATAGAACAGGATCTTCTTCACTAAGGGAGATGGTGGGAAGGTGATGGGCATGTTCATGAGTTGGAGAGTGAGTATGAGGTATGGTGGATGATTCATAGACGGGCTTGGGGATGGGGAGAATACTCTTACAATTTAAGGGTTTGGAAATGGGAGATTCTTGAAGGAATTATTGAAGGTAAAGCATGTTGAATTGGACTCTAGACATTTAATTTTCTTCAACAACTACCTCACCTTTCTCATAGCCTTCTTGAGGCTCTTCAACAGTTACAAATTTATCTTCCACCTTCTAAACTAAGGCCTCTTTTTTACATTGAAAATATTCTTAGATAGACCTCCAAGATGGAACAGCTTGAGGTTTTTGAGGAAGGAGAAATGGGGATGGAGTAGGCACAAGGTTTTCTTCCTTGACATCAATTTATTGATTTTGGCTTTCTTCCTTTTATTTTCCCCAAAACTTCACTACTTGGTTCCAAGTTAGAATTTTGAAGCTAGTAGACTCTTTTGAGGATTGGATTGGCTCTCTTGGAGGCTCCTCTTAAGGATAGTGAATGGTTTCATGAGGATAAGGAGTATAAAAAAATTGATATGAAAAATAAGAGGACTCTGAAGGAGGGGAGGGAGAAACTTGCATAGTTTAGATTATTTCACAAGAGTTTGCATGGTATAATTAAGAATCATTTTCCAAAAAGGCCTCCAAGATGATGAGATCTTGCTTTTTTGAGGATGGATATATGTATCTTAAGGAAGACTTGAAATTAAAGGAGGTGGACTAGGGATAGGAGATGTTGGTTGAGGTTGCTTGGATTGTATTTCTTGATTCTCCCACCTCTCTAATATATCTATCCACCATTGGATAAAAAAATTCATTTCATACAACTCATCATTGATAGCATATTGGGTTTCCTCTTCAACTAACATCCACTTACCCATTAACATTTGAAATGACTTTATCGTCTTCTCTATCAGATAAAAATGGATCACATCAAGTTCTCTATCCCATTTTCTCATAACCTCTTCTGATTTTAGCAAATTTGGCTTGAGTACCAATAACGATATGGTAGGGGAAACATAATTTTAAGATGGAATTGAAGTAGAAAGGGAGGAGTATGACCGTTGCAAGTCTTGGTAAAGTTACTGAGGTATGTAATTAGAATCATATGAGGATAGTGTAGGATAACCATAGGAGTGATATGACTCATAAGGCTAATAAAAATCTTGATAGGATTGTTGAGAGACATAATTGGGTTCATAAAAAATTTGGTAGTGTGTTGTATAGTATATACTCTCATCATATCCATCATATCAACTTCATTAGTCAAATGAATACACAAGATATTAGCAAATTCTTTCACAATATGTACTTGGGTTGCTTATAACTAGTTTCTTGCATTTCAAGTTTCCATTAGTGTTTGATGAATGCCTCTAAAGGTTGATAGGTAGAATAATACACCAAAAATTCTTCCACTCTTTTGGACCTTATGTCCCACCATGCGTGTCAGAAACTATTTTAGCTTAGAATTACACCTTGTGAGAGGGTTCTTTAGGCTCTCTCACTCTTAGCTAAACATTGGAATCAACCCCAAGGTTATGGGACCTTTGTGATCCTTAATATGAACCTCTAGAGAAGGTCATCTTCCTTCTATTCTAGGTGCACCAATTTAAGACCAGCACACAAGCCTAAAGAGAAAAAAGTTAAATCTATCACTAATCTAAACCTAATCTTTTGAGAGAAAAGGGAGGGAGAAGGTAAGACAGTGCTCAAATAAATATAGGGTGATGCACCAAAAATAGACATAGCACCTCTACGAGCCTTGAAGAACACACTATAATTATGAAAAATGAGGAACTATCACACAACTCTAAAATGGACACTTCAAATGCATAATTGTTTTGTATAGAGGTGTAAAAACATAGTGCAACATTAACAGGGACAAAGTTTATCCATAGACAAAGACTATACATACTTGTGTGCACATAGAATACGACCTATAAATGAGTTCCAAATTATGCACAGAAGTGCGAAGGGATAGATAGCAATGAGAGGGAAAATGCATCCATAGGCAAAGATCAACAACCATAGAAATATACACAAATGCAAGAATCATGAAGAAAGGAAAATTGAATTATTATTAGTTTCAAGGCTCAATCTATAAAGGTCTCATGGAGGAAAAAAAATTGTAGAATTTTTGTGCTCAAAAGGTCCTCTTTATAATGATAAATATACTTGCTTATATAGGCAATTGGAGAGCTCACAGTTGTTACTCAACCTCACCCACTATTGGGAAAATTACAATATTCAATAGTGATTGGGGAAGTAGCTTAGATCTTTTTGGGAAGTGAAGGCATGTCCATGATTTACATTTGGCAAGTGATGTCTAATGTTAATAACCACCTTTACATTGAAGTATGTAGACTTATCAAATAAATACACTATTCTAGCTATGATATTGATCAATTTTAATTATATATTTCTCCAATTTGAGATTAACGTCAATGCAAAGAGATAAAAATAATCTTTCTAATGCAATCAATGGCATCGAAAATGGAGCTAGATATCAAAAGATATGGCTAAAAAACTAACATGCAATTGCACACAAATGTATCAACACTTTTAGAATATGAAAAAATAGAAAATCACATAGCAAAATATGATCAAAATCCATGATAACTTATATTTCTAAAAATATCTTTAAAATATGCTCAAAAGGGTATTCTTAAATTTTTTAAATGATCAAAATACCCCCTATGAACTGCCCTTTGAGTCTTGTCTAGTGAAAAGTTGGTTGAGTGATAAATCTACCCAAGAGAGTCAATTTGCACCATCATAGCTTTTTATTGAAAATTCCAACATCTATAAAACCAAATGCATTACCTTCTCATTCCATTAAGACACAATCATATAAATTTTCATGAAATTTAGAATCCATTTGATACTACAAAAATGAGATTCAAAAGTGATCACTAGACAGATTTAGCAATTGAGAGATGCAAAAAATGACTAAATAAAAATCAATGCAGAAGCTGATTTTAATAGATGTGCATTCCATACATTATATCTAATATTTATGTAATATTTTTTCTATTGCACTCTAAAGATATTTATCTATTACCATGAAAATTTTGAACAAGATTTGACCTCCTTTACTATTTAAAAATGAGTTTGGAATGTGTGTACTAACCAGATCTCAAAACTAAAAACACAAAAACTTGACTAAGTAAAAATTAGCTCAAAGACTAATTTTTAACCCTATACTTTTTGCATGTGGGAATGAATTGTTTGTGACTTTCTTGACCAACACATTTTTTCCACATTTGGTTACCAACATGTCAAATTTACAAATGATTGGACTTCATTTGGTTTCACAAAATGGTTTTTGAAAAGCACTACATAGGTTGATTTGGCCACTAAAAACACACAAAAATTTGCACACTAGGTAGTTTTCATGAATGCAATATTTTTAAGTGAATAATAATTCTATGTGACCACCTTCACCATTGTATTCCCTTGACATTTAACTACCATAAAATAAGTTTTCAAGAAAAACCAATGAGATTTACCTCTGTGAAACTATTCCTGAAAAGTGTTGCACGAGTTGATTGGATAAGACATGTCATAGCTTACCCTCTTGAGAAAACCTCACTAAGACCTTGAAACATTATGAAACTTGAAACCATGATGATTTAAATCAATATAACCAAGGCAAAACTCTCAAAAAGACCACCTACAAGCTTGGACATCTTTATGAAAAGTTTTAAACTATAGGGGTTGACTCATTTTGACTTGGGGGTCAAAAAATGGTTAACAGATCCTATTTCTCTCATTCCTAGTGTTTTACCTTCCTTGGTTGTTCTAAAAGTAGAAGTTGTGTCTTCTAATCCTATTGTCTCCTCAATCCCAATTGTTTCTACCATTCCAATTATGTCTTCAACATTCATTTTTCCCACTTCTATTGTTTTCACTTCCATCATTACCTCAACTAACCTTAAGCCTAAGAAAATATCATCTAAGAAAGTTAGGGGAATATTGGCAAGTGCATAACTACATGTTTCATCCACCCAATTGGAGTTGCTAATGCCTTCTTCCAATCCTGCCTAGATTACCACTATAGTAGCATCTAATAAGGTTGGGAAAAAGTAGGTATATATAATCCACCCTTTACTCTAATAAGGTGATGTTGACTGATCCATGATTATTTGGCCTTCATTACTAGACTCATTACATTTAAAGGCCTTGAAACAATCTTCAGGAGACTTGTTGGTTGAGACTACATCTCAAGACACTCAACCAGCTGACTCAACTCAACTAGTAATCCCATAGTGGGCAAGCAGATTTAGAATCTCAAGCCTCTCAAAGGCCAAATCTCACAATCACTGAGTTGCCCACAATAAGCTCATTTTTTGATAAATCCATAGGGAATATCTTGAGAGTGAAGAAGATAAAGATTGAATACAATGCTAGAAGGGACATAGTTCTAAAAGAAAGACAATATTTTCTTTCTTTCAAAGAGAAAGAATAGGAGACTAGGGTACTCTGCTTATAATAATGATTTTAGATCCTATTTTGAAACATAAAAAGATGTTTTTCTTAAGCTCCATGAAGGGATAAAACAATCAAGAAGAGATTTTGAATAAGAATTGGAGTAGGTGAGGGAACAATAACAAATTATTCATGTTCTTGTACAAATTGAGATCAATGTACAAAACACAGGTTCGAGGCTATACAATATTTTAGATGTTATTGATATAATGAGGGTCAAATTAGCCCCTTAAATAATTGAAATAGTAAAATTATTTAATTCTTTGAAATAAGATGAGAACAAATTGAAATTCTTTTTTCTATCCAATGCCCTCAATCTCATTGTCATTCAAACATAAAAATCAAGAGAATGGGTAGTATCAGTAGAAGTAATAATGCCAAAATATAAAAGCATAAGAACCTTATTTTACATATTTTGGATGTTTTGAAGTTTTCACAGGCTAGGAACTTTACAGGGGAACTAATAAGTAGAGCCAGTTTTGATCAACTTCTAACAAGCCTCAACCAAATTTAAATAGAATCTTCAAATACTAGCATTGGAGGAGATTGAGGCTAAATTGAATTTTGTAAGAAAAAAGGTCACATAATTAGATGTCTTTTGGATAAACTTTAGGATCACCAAATCTGAGCATGCATGTCTAATAGAGCAAATAAACAAGGTACATAGGCCCCCACTTTTGAACATGGACATCATAAGATATCAGCATGATGTCAATTTTAAATATTATCAAGAATTGGGGGTTTGAAAGAAGGCTAAGGCCACACCTCCCAGCTCAACTCTAGCTTCCATCTCAACACCAGCTCCTAGCTTTGCTCTGCCACAACTTTAGTGCCTCCCCCTACGTCAAGTGAATCCATCCAATCATCGAGTGTAAATAAGCTTTAGTTATTGAAAATTAATTTTATATATAATCTTGCATATAATATTAGTCAATGTAATTATAGTTTACTCATAATTTATGTATGCATGTAATAGTTAGCTTGAACAATCTACAAACATGCACATATTACATGACATCATGTGAGCAAACTTATTTTTCGCACAAATTTGATTGATTGTTGTTGCACATGCACTTTTGGTATTAAAATTAAAGCTGAAGTTCTGATTACTAAGATGTAACTCTACGTTTTGCATAAACTTGGAGGATGAGGCAATCCCTCCCCAAATCTATTTATACATGTAAATCCCTCATTTCAAAGGGTCAGAAGTTTATTAATACAAGAAGAGATCATTTTTAATTTTTATGCAATTATGTAAATGTCTTTTCCTTCCATTTATATGTAATTAGGTGTTTATTTCTTTTAGTTGCTTTAATTCATAAATTTGAAGTGTGCAATAGCTATGGAGAATTATTTTTGTATCATTGATTTTTATTGATTTTATATGTGCAATAACTATTGAATAGTTATCAAGTGTTATTCATTTCAAACAAAAGGTTGAATTTCTTACAATTCTAAGTGTACATAAGTGTTTTATTTTGATATAGTCTTCTAAATGTGAGTCATAACTATCCTAGATACCTTTTTAGTCCAAGTTGTAATCTCTTGAGTAAACATGTGTAACAACTACTCTAAAAAGAGCAACCTTCAACTGAGATCCTTAAGTTTTCTATATCATTTACATCTAGACTATCTAACTGTGTTTATAAGTATGTAATCCTTGCCAACAGTAATCATTAGTTCTAAAAACACTTGTCTACAAAGAAACCAACCTAAGAAGTAATACCTTAAGATCATAGAGCCTTCTTTTCTTCTCTGCCCTTCCCTCCTTGTGATGTTTCTTTGATTGAGATCTACCCACTTTAGAATAGTATCCATCCATCCAACCTAACTATGTTTTAATTTCTTTATTAAGACTCATTTCACTATAAGCACAGCTGATTAACAACTTGCATGCTCAACTTGTTATTCCACCACCAAGTTGTTTAACCCATACCTATAACTCATGCCCTGGAGTGCAGTTTACCTCAATTAAATTTCTAAAATATTAGAGGCTACCTTCTTAAATCTAGGGGTGTGCACAAGACCCACATCGATAGTATCATATCCTCTAGATGGTTGTAACTATAACATGTAAAAATATATATAACATTGCCATATTCTCACAAGATTTATATATTTTTATTCATCTATAAGGTTTATATACTATCAATTACCTACCAAAAAATAGGGAATGAATTCCCAAATAAAATCACTAATTGACATGAAAAATAAAAATCCTAATAGAAATACTTTAAATTTGACAAACCTTTAAAATGCTTTCATATGCCAAATAAAAATCCTGACATAAATCATTATCAAACCATTTGATTATGTGTATTTAAGATCCTTATAGTCTCGACATCTATAATGGTATAGTTGTCCCAACCTACACAAAATCCTCATTTTTTATATTTCATCTCAAATAATAATTTGTTTATTTTTATCGTGATTCTTTGATGGAAGTTTTTGGTTGTAATCGTGTATTATCTTTTAAACTTAATGAAGAATCTTCACAATAATTCAAACTCCAACATGGCAAGCACAATAAACAAGATTTATCATCATGTCAAGAGTAAACTATAAATGACAATTTGTAGCAAAAAAATACATGTCAAGGTGCATATTAAATTTAAATTTTTATTTCATGTAAAATTAAATAAATAATGTGACATACAAGGTACCTTTTGTTATTAATTATATTAATATTATAATTATTCATAATTGTTAATTCACAACCACCTAATGATGGGTTGACATATGTAATACATTGGTCAAACTAGTATTTCTATTTTTTGATTGGATCTAACTCAAGATTTAATTCCTATTAGTCATGTAATGCATTGTCAATAAAATAAGATGACATAATGACAACACCTAATAAGTTAAAAAGTAACTAAAATGGTAGTATTTAGGAACTTTCCTAAAAATTTTGGTGTCATTGAATTCAACTTGGAAATAGTTTAAAAGGTATCAATATCAATTATAACATGTTTCTTTATAACCATGTGCATGTTTTTCTTTAGGATTATGCAACATAAACAACATTCATTTCTCATAATTAAAACTTTATCATTACATACTAAATTTATTGTGGTCATGTAATCATGCCATTCATATAATTTCACATTGACAACCCTATCATCAAACATCTTAATAATATTTTTGTAGAGCAAACAAAATTTATTCATTATGTTATTTGGATCTTCAGGATCAGCAACATAGGCTAAAACATGTTTATACTCCTTACCATCAAAATGTTCCAAGCTTATATAAGACATCATATCATTATCTTATACTAACTCAATAAATACCTCACAGACTTGGCCACATCTATCATAATGGACACCAGAATCAATACCAAGTTTAAAATCAACTTCATGAACTCTTGATCGAGTTACTTTCTCATACAAATAAATCATAAAATATAAATAAGCATTTACTTTTTTAAATTTTACTTCCACTGTAATGCCATATATTTGGTCCCATCCCATATTCATTTCCTTAGCTTCTTTGGCCCACAATTTCATCTCCTCACAAATTGAGGTTGTGTTGACCCCATGAATTATCCATAAGTGTCGATGCATTTTAAATACATCAAGATCTTATAAGACATGATTAATTCAAAAAAACTGATGCAAAGTTACAAGGCTTAAAGTCACTATGGATCTCATCCATAACAATTAATCGAGTTTTTATAGAAATTTATCACAGTGCACAATCACATCTTCTATTGTAGAGCTTTCATCATAATTTTGACTTGTGTACCATCTCATTGCACCAATAAGGTCATTTTCATCAACATCATCAATGTATTTCTCAAAGAATCATGACCCTATGTCCATAAATGAGTCTTATCCCACTGCCTTTTGGTGATAATACCATCATGACCTTTTCTTTAAGCTCCTAAAGTCTTTCCTTGATCATCCATTTTGTGCTCTATTTTTCATATGTTTCAGTTGCTTCAAGTACATTTTGCTTGTCATGTGTGACATTGGATTGACTACTTTCAATTTTCACAGAAGTTGAACAAGTTGAGGAATTAAATTTTCTTAACTGGCACAACATGTATTATGAATTATTGCATCTAAATGTGATTCAATTGTATCTTTGTTGACATCTTTTATAAATAAAATTTAACGGCCAACTTACTTAAGCTAAACACCCATTTTATAATTTGATGACCTACCATGATGGGAGTTTGATGACCTAGCATGAAAGGAGCTTTATGGCATGCCATGTCAAATAGAGTTTTATGAGCTTTTATTAAGTAAGTTTGAATATCTGCCATATTGATGAGTGGAGTTTGGTGTCATGCCAACATGAAGAGAGTTTGATGGCCTCCCATGTTGAATGGAGTTTCATGGCTTACTATGAAGGGTGTTTGATGGCTTGTCATGTCAAATGGAGTTTGATGTCCTGCCATGGAGGACTTTCATGACATGTTTTGTTGAATCGATTTTAAGTGCAATTCACATCAATTTGATTTAAATTTTTATAGATATTAAGGTGTTAATAAATATTTCTAACTATTATATTATAATTTTTTGATGATAGTGGAGTTCTGAAATTAGTATCCAAGTTGTTTTAATCAACGTTATTTTCTCATTGACAAACAACACAAGTAACAAAGACAACAACTCTTTTTCCTCTACATTGAGTGTATTACAGTCTAATATTGCTTTAAGTGAATATGAGAAGATGAAAAAAATTATCCTTAAGTCTTCCTCTTCTTTACAAAGGAATGTGTGATGCATGTTGGTTTGCATAATCATCCATTATAGATCAACTATAGAAAATGAATTAAACCCAACTATAAGAGAATTTAAATAAAAATATATGAATGGCAAGATACTTCAAATGAATAATATAAAATAATGTAGTGTACTTGTATTAGACAATCGAAAAACATAAACGATAGTGTGTTTCTATTATTTAAATAGAGAACATAAGACATTCATTGGTGTGTTTTAGTATTAGATGATCAAAAAATACAAGTGACAATGTACTTATATTGTTTAATCAACAAACATAAATAATAGCATACTTGTACTAGCTGACCAACTAACAAAATTGAGAGTGTGCTTGTATTATCCTACATGCAAATATAAATGGCAGTGTGCATGTACTACCCGATCAACAACCATAAATGACAAAAATAAAACTGTAATGCATGACTAGAAAATAAAATATGCGAAAATAGATATTTGGTATGAAGGTTTCACAACATTTACCAGCCTAGATTTGACACAAGTTGATGAGTGAGGGTTTTGATTTAATATCTACTAATTGTGTGAAGTGATCGACAAAAAATTAATACAATTTAGAATGAAATTAATATAATTATATTGTGTCTAAAACAAATGTAATTTACTTGACATGTGTTCAATTTGGTTTTTCAGAGGACAATGTCATGTACACATCTTTTAATAATCAGGTATGTATCAAGTAGGCATTAAGTATCATTGACATATATCTAAAATATTAAAACATGTGCCACATTTCAATCCTATTTTTAAATTTAATATTAAAATTAATGAGTGTTTACTAAATGTTTATTATTACTTATAAAATTGACTCTTTAATAATAAGATTTGTGATTTCGAAGAAAAGTTATGAATTTTTGAATTATTAAACTCAACCTTAACCCACCACTCACCCAATATTAGTCTATAAATTTTAATATTTTTTAGTTGAGTGGGGTTGTTTAATATAGAAAATAAAACATGTAAGATAATTAAAAATAATTAAATAAAAGGCTTCAACCAATATAAAAAAAATCTTTTTTAAACTATGTTCATAATAGGAGGGCCTATACTATTGTCTTGTTTGTTATGTAGATTCTTAAACTTATTTTTAGGAGGTGGTGAATAATTAAAGTCCCTGGCACAAATAATAGACATGGGGCTGGGATTTATTTGGTTCTAACCCCTATTGTTGTCATTATTATTTTGAAATTGGTTGGTGTTAACAATAGTCTTCTTCTTGGTCTGATCTATAATGCCATCAATAGTGGCATTATAATTTCAATTTAGAACCTTGGGCACTTAATTGTTATGACTATTTTGCTTTTTGTTTTCATATCCCCCACTATATTGGTTGTAGGTGGAAATATTTTCATTAGTCCTATAGCTTCTACAGCCACTATCTATCGCCGCTTGGTCTATTCTTAGATAAATCTCTAGTGCATCCTCATGTGACTTATAGGAGAATTTTTGAACATCTTCCCTGATTTTTTAGTTTATGGAATGGAGGAAGAGATCACATAATTCTCTCTGATCCATGTTTCAAGAATTGGCAAAAGAATAGAGTAATTATCACCACTTGTTGATGAAGTGGGCCATAGACTCATTGGATTTTTGTTTGATGTACAAGAATTATTTAATGCTAGTGTAAAGTAGCTTGTTCAAATAGAAAGCCTTGATGAATTCACTATATTATATGTGAAAGAGTGAATCGATCTTTAAGAAGATCATATTAAAAATATAGTGTAATTCCCTCAAGAATTTTTGGAAAAAGTTTACTTTTACTCCATCCCAAGGGAGTAACGCTCTTATCCCCATGACATAGGCCTTAATGTGGGCATTGGGATCCCTCTCCCCTTTATACTTAGAGATCTCAAGAAATAGGTGTGATAGGATAACACCTCAAACGATCTGGTTTAGGTGATAATCTAGGTATTTAACATAGGTTCCCATTGTGTTAAATACTGATGATGAAGAGTTTGGATAGTTCAAACGAAAGAGCATTGGGTAGATGGTAGAAGCGTAGTTGTTAGGGATAGATGAAGTTGCTTGAGTTGGTAGAGAATAATAAACCTGTAAATATTTATTTGGCTAGATGGATTTGGAAAACATGTGGCAGTATGGTGGCAAAGATTTGATAGGAGGCACGCCAACTAGTGCATCGATAGGTGGATCGTATGAGGGAAAGGAATTAGTTAACTTGTAGGGAGGAGTAATGTATGAGTGTGGTGTACCAATTGGTATGTATTTTTTAGGTGATAAGGGAGGCAATGTGTTATCAACCATGTTTTTAGATGCATTGTAAAGGATAAGGGTGCCAACAGGATTATAAGTAGGAGTACCATAAGGTGAAGGCGCAATGGCAGCTCTACTAGCGGGGGCATTGTAAAAGAGTAAACCTCCTAGATTTTTATAAGGTAGAGGAGTGCATTGGAAGGGATTACTTTGGTTTTGAAAATATTGATGAGGATTAGATGAAGATGGCATAGAAAAAGAATGGTTTATTAACATTTGAGGCCATTCTTTGATTTGAAGGCCATGTTTGAGATGAATCTTGATTATGTTCAAGGTCTTGAATGCATGCCACCAAGGTGGATATGACATCATATGCATTAGAAGTAATAGTTGATTTAGACATCTCCATTGTAAGAATTTCCAAAGTAAGAGAGTGGTAGCCTAGGAAGAAATGATTTAAATTTGGATGTTTAAGAGGAATCACCCTTGGTTGCTCAAAAGGTGTATAATCAAAAACACTTGAATTGGGAGAATGCAACCACAACCTATCCAATCCTTCCTCTATAATCTAAATCCTCTCATTATATGGATCAAATCTTGTTCTTTAGGTTGATGTGAGGTCTAGTTCAAACATGTGGGTATGAACCACCCCCACTAGTAAAGGTCATGACATTTGAGTCAAGATAACTACTATGAGCCCTTGAAGAGTCTCGTAGTTCTTCCATAACCACATGAAACTTGGTGTGTGGGATGAAATGGGAATCACTATAAAATGGAGTTAGTTTATTAACTATTTAACTTTTTTATCTTGAGCACAGACGGTGTTTCTAAAATCATACATGGACCTAGAGGCATGTTAAAATCCTCATGTACATATTCAGGGGACGTATGGACACCCATAGAATAAATAAAAGAGGGGAGAGATGGCTGAAATAAAATAAAATAAAATGGAAAAAAGTAAAAGGTAAAGCCTTTCATGTCAAGTTCACCATATTTGTACACAAAAATGATAGGTTAACCTTGCATATTCAGCTTCTCAAATTCACGCTGAGACAACTAATGGAATGATAAGTCAATGCAAACTAGTGATCTAGTTGGTTGTGTTGATGAGGCCAAGCTCATTGAATGAGATGAGTTTTCCAATTTGGCTAATTGTTTTGAGCTTGTTGGATAGGATGAGTTGGTTGATTTGCTTGAGCTCCTCTAATTAGTGTTTTATCTAAAATGGGTTCTTATACATCTACTCTATAGAAATAAAACTTTGAATGAACTAATTCAATATTCATATTTAAACAATAAAATACATTGTTGATAATAAATTCATTCAATAATAAATTCATTCAATCACATGCAATAAATATAATTAATAAACTATGCAACTAAGGGTTAAGAGAGCATCCCTTTTTTTTCATTATGTTCTAGATCATCATAGTCCCTCAGCTTTATCTTGATCTTGTAATATAGATTTGTCATTTTTTGGGGGTTTCGCCTCTTTTTCTATCCCAGACACTAGCATTGGATTTGGGACTCTAGCATCGATGCTAGTGTCCTTACTTAAACAGTTATGTCTGTGTACTGTAATCAAATCAATTTCTCCCTTAACCCGCACCTACAATTATATTTTTTATTTTTGTCTAAATTTGTGATCATTTTACACGTGACTGGTCTATGAAAACAAAACCCTAGCTTCTTTCTTCTTACACATTTATGACTCAATTAAAAAGGGTTGGCATGTGAGTTGAACTAATGCTATTAACCTTTTTATCACTAAGTGTTGCCTAAATAACCATATACTCTAAAGAAGGCCTCAGGCTCACATGTAGTTCTCCACCCTAGGTGTATGTGTACGATGGTGATTATGCAACTGTATGCACTTTCTCCTGTTACAACCCTTAGTATAAGCAATGCATGTGCAAATATATCTTTGTAATACTTTAGACTTCAGTTCTAGCAATCTAGTGTATAGTGTGATTTAATAGATTTTGAATAAATAATGTATATTTTAATTGAGAGGCTTGCTTGATGATCAAATATTATGCCCTAGCCTTATACATATAGGGAACCTTTTAATTTGAATTACTACCTAGTGGTAAATGAAAATCTGACCATAGAACAGACATTTGGATCCTTAAAAATAATCACAAAGTGAAAAGTATAGAATTAGGGAAGAAGATTATGCAGATACATAGCATAAGTACATAGTATCTGCCACAAATATAAAAACTGTGTCCCAAACCTAAGAAATATGGATCATATGAATTGTATCAAATTCCAACAATTTGGCTAATTGTGTATGTGTAGACTCATGTTAGCGTGACATGCCCCCATTGATATGCCCCCCTTTTGGGATGAGGGGAATGTAACCTAAAAGGCACCTTATCATAAAAGGATAAAATGGCCACACCGTATGTATTAACCATGTATTAATAAATCAGATAGAATTAATATACCTTGGAAGACGCGTGATTGTATTATTTAGAAATTTGTGATTTATCTTGTAAAAATTACCATATTATGTTTAAAGATTGGAAGATGTAAGTAGCATTCATGAAACTTCATAGCATGGAATAGATCTTTGTGTGGGATCCAAAGCAACTTGTGGTTATCAACTTAGATATATGAAGTTGTAGTTTGAAATTCGTAAATGCATGCAACAAAGTCAAAAGTTATCTACCATATATTGTAAATTGGAAAATTTGTTTTCATTTCATTTTCATTTTGAATTATTGAGATTTTATGTTATGTATTGATGTGTAAATGCCTCAAGGAAGATCCATCCATCCCATGTGATTTGAGATCTTATGAAGCACCCTGGCGGGCCAGGATTTTGATGAGCTAGTAAGTGAAAAAAATCAAATTCTATGACTTTCTTGTATTTTGAATTTTTTTAATTTGTGGGCCCCATTTTAGCCTTGAAAAGTATCAACAAACACTACCATCAGTAGAGTGGATAGTATCATCTAACTTTCAATAGTAACAACCTATTTGGATGGTAGTATCATATGCTACCATCCAAATTTGATTTAGCATCTCACAGTAATGTCCACTAGAGCTAAGTTAACTTATCACTATCTTGATGCTAATTATTGATTACATGGATGACTAACATTGATTATTTGCCTTTAGTTTTTGGAGTAGGACATACACATTCATGAGTTTAGGTATGGGAGGCATTTGTCCACTTTGATTGAGTTAAGTTTAGATGCAACAGACTGTCCCATATTAGATCAGGCAAGACTTGGTCTAGCTAGTCAGCTAGGCCAAATTCATTATAACATGCATCTAATTATAGCATTGGTCAAGAGGTGGATTATTGATGCATGTATTTTTTGGCTTCCCACATGGGAGATGATAGTTATATTAGAATATTTGTATCAAATTATACACTTGTCAATTATAGGAAAAAGGGTAGATATTAGGTGACCTAGTATTGGATACATTCAGAGATCCCATGTATATTTCACAAGGCAAAGCCCAGCCAAGGTAGAGCCATAATGGACAGTCTACCTGGAGGATATAGTTGGATCCAATGTTTCATGATTGCAAAATTTTATTTATTGATTAATTGCTTTGATCATTACATTAGATAGTGGTGGGCTTATGATATCATAGTGTATGTATCACATTGCTTGTAGCATCAAGGAGAGATGTGTACGATATTCTTGGGGATACACTATGGTGGATTTGTACATTTTTTAGAGACATGTTATAGGCTTAAGAGTGACCACACTTTTCCATGTGTGGGCCTATGAGCATATTTTTATTATGTGGCCAGTTGGTGGACCACTTTCAAGGTGGTCCCATCCATAAATGTTTGCAACTCGATGGGTGTTACCCTTACACAAGGGTCACATGACCATGGACTATTGTATGATACTCGATCGACTTGCTATCAAGTAGATAGTGTGGCATCCATATAAGACATTTAGTGCATGTCCTAAGGATGGGTAGGAGTTATGACGAGTGCTAGTTAATATGTGGTTAGTGGATTGATTCCTTGGGATGTATGAGAGTTTTTAGTTTAATCATGCATTATACTAGTTTTAGATTCAATAAGGAATCCCCTCAGATCCCTATCTCTAGCAACACATAGTATGATCTGGTCGTAGGCCAAATGATAGGGTTCTCCCACCGCTGCTTATATAATGCCACTCCTAGCTAGAGAGATGGATCTTGTAGTTCAATTAGCAGATGGGGATGTTGCAGCTTATATAATTGAGAACACCCAATGGTAGACTGGTGCCTAATGGCCACTTGTGCTTCTTATCGGTTTGGCTCTTCCTGGTGTGACACCTACAACATAGATTAGTGGCAGAGAAGATAGAGATATGGGTGCTCCTATAGGCCCACAGCCTCTAGACAAGGTAGCTATATGTGCCACATGTAATTATAATATGTGATTTATTTTATTTTTTGCATATACCTATATTTTTGGCTCATATCAATATATATATATATATATATATATATATATATATATATATATATATATATATAACTTGTATTGTGGTGAATGTTGTGGTTATAAGGAACCATGGGTGGGCCACGATGGTTGATCTTGTTGTGCACACTTTGATGTGTAATGTGTTGATGGACCTCATTGGCAATGGTGTCATTGATCGAGTGACCAATATTGTTGGTGCACATGCACCCTTGTTTGATCATGTTGTCATGACTATGGTCTCCTTCCATGCAATAGTGACCAAAAGAGACGAGCTACTAGTAAAATTGGGCAAGTGAGTTTCCTTTGATCATCCAATCATTGATTGATAAATATGAAACTTAATGCATGAGCATGAGTAAATAATGCATTGGTTAGGATCCCTAGAGGAGTGATTATGTGACTAGTCTCACTCTCATGGTCCTAGGCAAGATGTTGAAGCCTTCACATCAAGGGGTGTCATGTCCATAGATGTAGATAGTGATGATTCGTACACTCTTGGGGATATGCCCCCAACATATGATTGATGTGTTGGATGAGCCTTTTATTATTTTGATATGTATATATAAGATGGCATTTTTCTTGTTATTTGATTACGAGTGTATGACCTTATTATATTATTTTGGGTGTTTTTAATTTTAGCTCATATAAGGTGTTTGGAATGTTGATGTTAGTGAAGTAATTATTGTTGGTTATTTAAGTTGACTTAAATTTTAATTTAATTATCATATACCATAGAATCCAATTGGAAATAAAAATACCTAACTATAATGATTATGCTACAACTGAATATTTGCTTTTTAATTTACTTTCGATACCCATTCTTGTTGCATAGAAAACATAAGTGTTGATGTATGATTAGATTTAACAACCTTTTACTATGTTCTTCCCCCAAGTAAATCTATATCAATAGATAGATCAATCAATGGTTCTTTGGTACGACTAGTGTCGAAACGATCGGTTGCTATAGAGTGAGTACTAGGAGAAGGGCTTCTTCCAATTGTATTTTTCTAAAAATGTTGATAGACCATTCCTTGGTAGGAGTGTCATGAAATGTTTTGGTCCTTTGAGAATTACCTATGGAAGAAATGAGAAAAGGATAGCTTGCTATCTCATTCTTAAATGTAATAATGCTTCTATTTTCTAGTTGTACAATCTTATGTCATAAAACATAATAATTATTGTTACGGTGTCTATTAATACCATTATAAGTGCAAAATGGATGTCCTTTGACCTTTCCAAATATGTGTGGTGGATGATAGTAGTTTTGAGGATGATTAATCAACTTCTTAAACAATAATACTAGTATTTCATGTGGTCGATCTTTTGTGTGATCAAATTGAAGAGGTTGCCTCTTTGTAGAAATAGATGCTTTAATTGTAGGAGGTACTCTATATGTTAATTCCTTTCCTTTATGAACTACTTTTACTATTAGTTTAGAGAAGGTGTTGAAGATTATTTTTTACCCTTGAGTTTGTGATTTTACTTTGTAAGAATCTTTTACAAAACTTTTGCCTTGTATAAAATCTTCGTTTAATTTTGTGTTGTTGTTCAATAACTCACATGCATACTTTTGAACATCCATATTTAAGTAATCAAATGAATTATAAGGCTTATATAATTTTCTCTCCTTAAATAGAGAAAGGATACCTCTAATAAATATGAATTGTACTTCCAAATTGGAAGGTCAATATGTCAAAGAATATAATGCATTCTTAAATTGTATAGCATAATCCCAAATAGACTCATCAGCTTCTTATTTTAAGCCTTGCAAATGTTCTAATGTGAATTTGGGCATATCGTGCTTCTAAAAATATGATAGGAATAAATTTTGTAGCTTTTTTAAAGTGGGTAAGAAACCATCTAGGAGACTATAAAACCAATAATTAGATGCTATTGTTAAACTTCTATGAAAATCCTTTAGTAATAAGTGTCCATCTTTAGCCCAACGACCAAAGGCAACGACCAAAGGCATGTACATATTGGGTCAAATGGGTGGAAGGGTCATCTTTACCATCAAATAAAGGGAGTGTAGGCATGATAGATTCAGTTAGGTAAGGCTATTCAGAAACATGTGTTTTAATAAGTTGACCCTACAGAATATTATCATTAATATTTTCATGACATGAGAATACTTGTAAATTGAGAATTGAAACCTCTTTTTGAAGATCTCCTATGGCATTCATTAGGGATACCATGTGACTTGTAGGAATGTGGGGAGTATGAGAAGATGCACTTATAGGTTGTAATTGACCATATATTTGGAACATAAGGGTAATGGACTCATTACAACTATCATTACCCTCTAAGTTACCATCATTGCATGTTTTATAAGTATCACATAAAACAACTCTAAAGAAGCTACTATATCATTTGGAAAATCATGAATATTTGTATGCCTACTTTGTAAAGAATCATTGCATATGAGTTCAATTGATATATCGTGCATACTTTGTTCGCAAGGGATTGATTATGTGAATTTTCATCACATGAGATAAATGAAATTACACTTTTTGTTCACTGTGCATCAAAGAGATAGAAAGAGAATACATTGTATGAAAGTATTCCTCTTCATCACTATGGACATTATATTCATTGACGTGCAAATAAAAATTATCACAATCATTTGATTCATTTTCACATGCATCTTTTATACTACTTTGACTAGTGTTTTCATTTAGATGTTTCCATTCTAAAAGGAGAGGGAGAATAATTGCATGCATTTTTATCATTGAAATTTATAGAGAGAGAATTATCTTCACTTTTTTCATTTTAAAGAATGGAAAATAATATTCAATCTTTGCAACATTTTAAAATTTTGGTAATGAAGGAAGACATTCAAATTTTGTAACATGTGCATGATTTATCAAGGTAGATATGCATTCAACTTTTTATACATTGATGTCATGAGAAGACTCTATGTATGGAAAAATGCTTTGATAAATATTTGAAATAAGGTTATTTCATTTATTTGCATGCATGTTCATTTTATAACATTGAAGGTGATGCAATGCACTAGAAGATAGTAAATAAAAACTAGGTGTGTTCTCAAATAATACATCATTATATTGCAAATCAAGCAACATGGGAGAAATAGAAGATCTAGGCTCCTCACACTCACTTTATAAATATGTGGAATAACTATAATAATTATAATCATAAGTGGTGTTATAAGTCTATATGTAATCATCAATATCAAAGTTTTCATGAATTAGATCATTAGTCCATTCATTAGTACAAGTGTAAGGAGTTGCTACAAAATAAGACTTTTTATCACATTTCCTATTAGCCATAAGGTCTTCATAGGCAATGTATTGATCATCTGGAAGATTAAAGATAAAATCCAAGAATGAGGCTTCATAGGTTCTTTAGTATGGGATTTCATTTTGAGGGTTATAAATGCAAACACACCCAAAATAACAAGCACAACGACTAGGGCAACAATGAGAACAAACATCACCTACGTTATGCCCATACAAAAAAATAGATTTGGAAAATGTAGCAATCTAAAACTCTAAAAATTTGAAACCTTAAGGAAGGCTAGGGTAGTGGTTTGATTTTTTCTCAAATGGCATGTTTACCAAATTTTTTAATCTAAAATAGGCTCTTATAAAAATACCCTATAGAAATAAAAATTTGAATGCACCAATGTAATATTCATATTTAGACAATAAAATATAGTATTGAAAATAAATTCAATCAAGCATGTGCAATAAATATAATCAATAAATTATGTCTAAGCGTTAAGAGAGATCATATCTTATTTTGTGTTCTATTGTAGATCACCATAATTACTTAGCTTCATCTCAGTCTAATAATATAACCATGTGTGCCATTCCTTCTGGGTTTCACCTCTTTTTCTAGCCCAGACACTAGTGTTAAATTTGGGAAACTAGTTTTGACACTAGTTCCCAAATTTAACACTAGTGTCTTGACTTAAACGTTTATGTTTGTGTATTGTACTCAACTCAATTTCTCCATGAACCTATGTTTTCACATGTATTTCATGTTTTTTTTTGAATTTATGATCGATTTGTGTGTGATCAGTCTGTGACAGCAAAACCCTAGCTTCTTGCTTCTTGTTTCTTGCACACCCATGACTTAATAAAAAGGGGTTAACACACAGTTTGATCTAACTCTAGCAACCCTATTATTTTTAAGTGTTGCCTACATATCTATACACTCCAAAGAGGGACCAAGACTTACATGTAGTTCTCCCTACTAGGTGTATGTGTGTGATGGTGATTGTGCAATTATATACTCTTTCTCCTATTGCATCCCTTAGTACAAGTAATGTGAGTGCAAATCGATCTTTTTAGTACTTTAGACTTCAATTCTAGGAATCTAGTATATAGTTTGAATCAACAGAGTTTGAATAAATAATGTATATGCTAATTAAGAGGCTTACTTGAAGATCAAATACTATGCCCTAGCCTTGTATATATAGGGAACCTTTTAATTCGAATTAAGACTAGTGGAATACAAAAAGCTTACCATAGAACAAAAATTTGGTCCTTAAAAACAATCACAAAGTGAAAAGCATGGAAACAGGGAAGAAAATTACATAGGACACTAGTGTGGACAGTAGTGTCCTAAGCTCAATAGTAATGTCCAAAGACTCAAATGACAAAAATACCACAACCACTCAGGGATTCATATAATAAAATGGATAGAACACCTAGCAATGAGCAAAAGACATAGAAACTCAGGTATTATCTGAAAATAGACACGGAGCCCAGAGGCCCATGAAAGACAGCACCACTAAATTCTCAACTATTTTTCAAAAGGTCTATACATCTAAAGTTATACAAAATGGAATTATAAACTAAAGCTTGTAACAAAAATGGGTATCTACAATTAGATTATTAACTATGCATCTCAAAGCATGAGCTTGTTTATACCACTGTTGTTCAACTACTTTGAAATGCTTGTTAAGGGTAGTGAATTATCTGAGGATGAGATTCTTAAATAAAAAGATAGTGCAATTCTTGATATATATTACTCTTCTTGAATGGGCATAAATTTAGTTGAATATATTATGGGATTTGATTGACCCAATCAAGTTCTCATTCTAACAAAAGCATTTACAAAGCGAATGAAATTGTATAAGGCTAGACCCAAGGATAAAATGGTCAAATCAAATTCATATGTTTATTGACTAACATGTTAGTAAGTGAATTTTCCTACCTATTTGAGCTTTAGGTTATCTTGTTTGTTTATCTAGCGCTTCTAGTTGACTAATGATCAAATTTGGTAGTAGCAATGAGTGAAATACTACCAGCTAGATCTTAGAGTCTATGACACTTTGAATATTCTTTGTTAGAATATAAGTGGAAATATGTGGGATTGTTCCTACCCTTTCTGGATATGATTGTTCAGATAGCATCATCCAAGGTTGTCTAAGTGGTTGGCAAAGTTTAACGTTTGTGTTATATTTTAGTTTTGATTTTATGAATTTTTGGTGTGAATGGTTTTTGTTATCTAATATTTTTGTATGATTAATAGTCTATGAATTGAAAATATGTTTCTAATGTGAATGTAAATGATTGGTTTGGTTTGGTAATATTTTTGTATTTTTATGTTTATGCATGTCAATTATGAAATGGTTGGAAAGATAATGTTGGAAATAAATACTAAACTAATTCCTTTATTTTGTCTTTTCTAAATAAAATTACAAAACTTAAAAAAATGAAATTGATCAAATTTCTTTTCCAAAGTTCAAAGAGATGATTTTCTCTTGCATTTCCACACCAAAATTTCTAGTTCTAGCGAATGGCTACCCAGTTGGCTTCTTTCCAACTGAAAGAGGACTAAGCCAAGGGGATCCTCTATCTTTGTACCTTTTATCCTCATAGTTGAAACCTTGGGAAGAATTTTTGAGAGAGCCAAGAGCAATGGCACATTGAGGGGCCTTTATATAACTCCTAATGTTATTTATATTACTCTTTAGCAATTTGTGGATGACACCTTCATTTTTAGGGAAGCCTCAGTTCAAGATGTTAAAATCATTAAAAACCTCCTCAAGTATTATGCATCGATTTCAAGTCAAAGCATAAACATGCACAGAATTTCTCTTTTCTTTATCAATAGACCTGATGCAAGGTAACAAAGGATTTCAACCATTCTAGAATGTCAAGTCTAAACTTTCCCTTCTACTATCTAGGTATGCCCCTTTTCAAGGAAAGGATGGATACTAATAGCTAGAACACCCTTATGGAAAGATTCCAACATTATTTGGTCAGATAGAAAGGATTCCTTCTCACTCAAGTGGGTGATCTTTAATTCTTCAAGATTTCTCTTCGAATTCTACCCATTTATCTTATGTCTATTTCCAAAGTTCCTATCAAAATAGTAGAAAGGATAGAACAAAATCATAAAACATTCCTATGATCTAGGACTAAAGAGAAAATTATAAGTCCTCTTGTGGCTTGGGATAAGGTTTGCCTACCTAAATCCCATGGGGTTCTTGGTCTAATAAAAATAAAAATTTATGAATACAGCCCTCTTTAATAAAATGGATTGGAGATTAATGACAAAAAACAACTTGTGGATAGATATTATTAAGGCTAGGTATCTGAAAAGCAAGGATCTTGTTCTCTTTCTAACTTTGGAATTCCCTTTGTAGGGGTCTACTTTCTATAATAATTTGATCAAGAGTATGGGTTTATTAGGTAAAGGTTATGGATGGAATATTGGGGATGGAAACAAAACAATATTTTGGGATAATGCATGGCTCTTCAATACTCCCCTAAGTGTTATGGCTCCCTAGAACTCTATGTCAAACTTTAAAATTATATACAGGGGAGAGGGTTAGAAATTATTGGTAAGTGAATGGGATGGAGAAATCCTGGTAAACCCTATCTATAGAGACAATTAATATTAAGGTCGTAGACCACCTTTGCTCTCTTAATCAAAACATGAAAAGTTATCACATTAGACACATACCTAAAGAGGATGAACTAGTTTGGTCAGTGTCAAAGGATGGCTCTTATAATGTCAAATCTAGGTATATCACTGAACTCAATCCTTTTGATGATGGATTTTTATGGGGAACCCTTTGGGATAGTGACCTTATCCATAAGGTAGAAAATTTTACTTGTTGTTTGCTCAGAATAATATTCTCACAATTGATAACCTTATGAGAAGAGGCTTACCTATCCCAAATAGATGTGTCCTTCATAAGAATGAAGTTGAGTAAGTTTTAAATTTATTCTTGAAAAGTCCTTTCGCTCTATGGGCATTGGATTTTATTCTATGTAATATCTAATGGGTATGACTAAATTATATTCTAGATTTATTAGTCATGGTGTGCCCCATTTTCTTCCCCCTCATTCAATAAATTGTGAAATATTACTCTAACCCACCTTTTTGGGGGGAATATGCAGAGAGGAATCTTAGAGTTTTCTATAATAAGAGAAGAAATGTCTCCAAAGTATGAGAGCTTATAGTATACACTATTAAGGAAAATTTGTTGACACTAAGAAGTGCAACAAAATTATTGTCCCAAAAGTTGAAAAGGTTCAAATTCAAAACTGGAAAACATATTTATAGAGATTTCTAAGAATAATAAGAAGGCAAATAGAAAGATGGTCAAATGGACTAGACCTCCATGTTCTTGGTTTAATCTTAATTTTTATGGTATTTCGAAAGGAAACCCACATAAGGCAGGAGGAGGACGAGTGTTCAAAGATAACAATGGATCCTTCTTATCAGCATATGCATATATCCTCTATGAGTTCAAATAAAGCATGTTACGAAAGCAAATACATCCTTGTGGGGTATACAAATGGCCAAGGATTTAAACATAAAATTTATGATTATTGAAGGAGAATCGTTAAACATAATAAATTTCCCCAATAAGGTAACAACTCCAAGTTGGACCATTAAGAATTTGGTTAATGATGTAGTAAATCTCTTGAAAAAATTTGATGACATAAAAATTGATCACATTTATAGAGAGGGTAATGGTAGTGTGGATTGGTTTGTTAATATAGGAGTTTCAAGCTTGGAACTTATCAAATGGACAAATTCATAGCCATGCCTCCTCGTATCAATCATATTCTTAATGTGGAAGCTAATAATAATGCCTTTTCTTTGTAATTGCTAGTGGAGGTTGTCAACTATTAATGGAACACACATTTTATGGAGGAAATCTAACTCCCAGGAGTTAGATATTAAGGATATTGAGAAAGAAATCATTACATGATCAAAGGTAGAAAGCCAAGTATCATGTGACCCATCATCCTACCTTAGGCAAAAGACTAGATATTGCTTTTATGATTATATCTCATCAACTGTCATAAATGGGATTAAATAATGCATTGATAAAAAATTTCTTTGGGTTATTCACTCTCGTATTTTCTATTCAAGAGAGAAAACAGAGTTGAGAGGAAGGGTTTTCAATTTGATGAAGCCATGGGAGGAGACTATCTCCAAGATGAACCTACCTCATGCAAGGGAATAAAAATTAATAATATAGTATCGAACATTCTGAAGAAAGGTGCCCTGAGTTACTACATCAAGAAGATCAAAGGATTCGACCCATGCTTGTCCCTTGACTTTGCCAAAGCATGGAAAGATAAAAATGTTACTATGACATGCATCACTTTGGAAGTATAAGAATAAAGTGTGGCCATAGTCACTGGTATGCCCACAGAGGGCCTAAAATTTTATAAATACAAAAGATGAAATAATGAGAAGATCCATTGTTTCTTTAGGGAGAATATAAGAATTCACAAGTTAGAGGATGGTGTTTAACCCTTTTTTGAAAATATATGGTGTTAAGGGCTAAGGGGCTAGAATAGCTTATACACAAAGATGAATAAAAATATTTTAAAGCAAGCCAATTAATTGTAAACTCGGATAAATGAATATTCTTGATTAAAATACTGAGATGTGTGGAATATAGAAAGTACCAAATTTGAAAGATGTTCTATTGATTGTAATGCCATGGAGAAACGGTACTTAGATTTATAATGTGTAGGTGGATTTCAGTTGTACATAGGCAAAACTGTGTAGGATCAAAATTTTTAGAAAGTTGTCAAATTCTAAAAATGGTATTTTTGAAGCAGCAGACACTAGTGTTGACCTTGGAACACTACCATAAATGCTACTATCCATTCTACAATGTTACTGTCAAGTTAAAAACATGCACTAGATTACAATGTGACTAACTTCATTGTTATGTTTTTTTATCGCCTTTCTAATATGTATTTAGATCTTGAACACACACACACACACACACACACACACACACACACACACACACACACACACACACACACACACACACATATATATTTATGGATAAAGCCCTAGCTATTCACCCTTCTTCACCCTTGGGATATGTTTTCTATTAATGGGTTAGTGAGCTCACAATGTTGAGCTAACCTCAAATACCCATTTATCAATGAGTGGTTCCTACTGTTGGCCAATTTTGGCCTACATACAAAATTTTCCCTAGATGGATCCATAATCTAGAAGTCCTGGTGTGGAGTGAGAAGCTAAGCGGAGTTCCTATTGAGTGAGTGATCCAATAGTGGAAGAAGAAGATCAAGTGTCATTTGCAAGATTTTGAAACACTTTAAACAAGCTTAAAGTGCAATTTGATGATTTTTGAGAAGCAGGTCTGAAAACAGGTCTAGCATTACAAGTGAAAGGATCCAATAGGTTTCCATGGTGTTCATGGCATTTAGGGGGCATGAAGAAGGTTTTCTCAAAGTCTCAAAATTTTATCAAAGCCTTGATGGGTCCAAAGATGATTAACACAAGCCTAGATAAGCCAAACCATCATAGCACGTTGTACAGGAAGGAACATGTTAGTTTGGTTATACATTTAATAAATGTACTTAAGAGGCCTCTCAAAGCTAAAGGATCACATAGAGATGATGTACTTTATGTTAGGATCAGTCCCTACAAATTTGGTGTCTTGATGTATTTTGTCTCAAGATTCAAGCTTTCAAAAATGATCTAGTAGTATGAGACGTGTTTGGGGACGTCAAATAAAGCCATAGAAAATAGCCATATGAATTCAAAAATATTTAGAGGGTCCTGAGGTTGAACATAGTGCTACCAAGTGGTGAAATCTCAGAAGCTCAAATAAAGATCAATGGCATGTAGATAATAGCTCAAGTCAATGGGACCATCAAGATCAATAACACGAGTTAAATCATCCAAATCAAGATCAATGGTGCAAGTTAAATCATGCAAATCAAGATCAATGGTGAGCTCAAGGTCAACAATCAAAGGATAACAAGGAATATAGAGCTACCAAGTGTCATGATCATGGTGAATTCACAAATTGATGGTACATGTTCGATCACATAGATCAAAGATCAACGGCATGCATTCAACCATGCCAAGGAAATCAATGGTGCGAGTGAGGTCAAGAGGTCAATGAGTCCAGATTGCATGCGAGGATGCCACATGGCATAAAAGTGGTAACTGAATGAAGATTGGCAATAAGATCCATAGATTGAATGCAGGGTTGCCAAGTGTAACAATTTGGGAATCTCAAATCAAAGATCGATGGAGTAAATTCAATCAAGTTCTAGGAGGCATAAAATGGTGACACGTGTTTGAATTTGTGGCAGTCATGTTTTTTAATATGATAAGCAGCATGGTGAGGATGCCACATGGGCAAGCACATCAAATCAAAAGATTTTGGGGACCTAGATGGGCAAGTGCATAGAGTCAAGATCTAAATATGATTCAGGTCAAATCAGAGTAGATATTTCAAGTTCGAGGGCTACCATTAAAGCTCAGTTTGGAAATTTGGTTTGAAGATTTAGAACTTGTAGGACTTGATTTTTGAGGTCATGATGCATTTTCACGACTGTGTCCATTATCTTTTGAAGGGGGATCCATGTGTATAATGAGTTCATGGCCTCTATAATGTTCAGATGTAGAATAGGTTTATTTAAACCTAATAGAGATAAAGAACAAGGCTTAGCATATGGTAGATCTTAATTGAAATAATGACTATATGAAAACCAATAAATGGAATTGGTTTTCATCTATAGTATACTTGTGTCCATGGTTTGAAGTAGGAGTAGATTTTTTATTATGAAAAGAGGTGGCTTATCTCTCGACATGGTCATATCCTCGACAAACAGGGACCTACAGCTGCTTAAAATAGACATAGTCATAGCACTGTCAGATCCGTGGATATGAGGATTTTGTCCTCATAATGAAGCCAAGTGGAAGGTGGCGTAGAAGTTCCAAGAAAGAGATTTGGAGATTGGAGAATGCAGGTGGAGCAGTCAATTATTTTTAGAGCCTTTAAGGATTTTCCCTTCTTGGTAAGATCATGACTCATCATCCTCAACAAATTCTTGTCTTCTAGTGTATTTCTTAGCCAATGAGAAGGCTTGAAGGCTATTAGGGCTAATGAAGGTTAAAATTATCAAGAGAGATTGGTTCTAATTGATCAAAAAGTGGTTGAGAATTCATTGAAAGGTGGTGGCAACTCATTTAGTGAACTCTGATGGCGTGTTTCCTCTCTCTTTCTTTTTCCCTTTTCTCATATATCTCTCATTTCTTCCCTATTGGAAGCTCTCTCACTTTTGATAAGAAATTGATTCTCTCATTTTTTAGGAGCAAGAGACTCTCATTTGACAAGGCTAAACCCTATCAAAATTTGTAATAACTACCTCTTGAAGTAACAAGATAATGTTTATCTATCTTTTGCCTTTGACGAGTGTTTAGTGAGCTTGTGCATGATTGCTTTGTGAAGGAGATTCTTCCATATCCATTATCCTTCTTTCTTATCTCTTTTAAGATGTTTTCAAGATATTTACAAGTCTGAACTTGTGTTCTTTCTATCATCAATGGATGCTTGGTGTGAATCTTAGAATTCCTCTTTGCTTCATTCATTGCTTCGTGAGCCTAGTTTAAGAAAATTTATGCACATTAGCTAGTTTTTGAGATTGTGTGAGCAATAATTATTTTATGTTGATCTAGTGTGGGTTTCAAGGTTATATGAGTGTCCATTTGATTTGGTGCATCACCTTTTTATCCTTCTTAGTAATCATATTCCCCTTTCTAACCCTTTTCCAAGCATAAGCATTAGTATAGGTGATCTACCAAGAGGAAGCCAGCATTCTCTAGATGTTTAACCTCATTATAGGATACCCACAGCCTGAGGTTGCTCTAATATTATAGCTAAGAGTGAGAGAGAATGAAAAACTCTCCCACAAGGGAGTAATTTTACGTTAAAACAGTTTTTAACGCGCCTAGTGGGACCACTTCCAAAGAAGATTGGTCAAGTTTGATGTTCATATGATCAATTTTCAATAGTTATAGCTTTCATCTTTCAGTATTTGGAGACTCTGAAGAACACTCAAAATTCTGGAGCAAAGCAATAGCTATCTCTCATGCTAAAGGTGACTACAAAATCAGCTTCTAGAGATATTCCTTTTGAATTTGTTGAATTACCTTTAAACTCAGTAAAAAGGTTAAGATTTCATAATACTCATCCATATAAAGGAAGCTTTTCTCCTAAACCAATTTCAAAATCTACCCCTGCAAGAAGATCTTTGTTAGGTCCTTTCGTTACCATGGCAGCCCCTAGAGCTTTCCCTTTTGTGGCTTTCAATGGCCAGAGTCCTTTAGACCTCCATTAGTATAATCCTATCCCAATGACAGCTCTTAAAAGTGTTCCTTACTTCATAAGAGACTATTCTACAACACCTTCTGAGCACCTCAGGGATATATCCCACTTTTGCAATATTCATGTTATCAATGAGGAAAATGTAGCCATCAGGTTGTTGGCCATCTCGTTCAAGGGTAGAGCCTTGGACTAGTATAGAAACCTTACTGATAACTCCATCACATCATGGGATTAGTTAGGAGATGCATTGTTTAATATATTTGAAGACAAAAGTAACCATTTTTCACTTGCAGAACAGTTAACCACAAACAAGAGGGCTCCTCATGAAGTCATGCAAGATTTCAACACTAGATTTCAAAAGGCATGGGACAAGATCCTAGTCTCTTTCAGGCCTACTCATAACCTTGTTTTCCTTTACTACCTGAAGGCTCTTAATAGTGACAATGCAGTAATGATTCAGTCTATAGGAGGGAACACACTACCAAATGCTTATGAGATAGCAATCAAAGCACAGAATTGTCTAATACAAGCTGGCAAGCTTACACCTAGTCCACTAATACCTTTGTTTCATGAGATTCAACCACCTGCTATTGTAATTCCTCCCCTTTCTATCATTTCTCCTATGCCAACACTTGTTTCCATACCTACACCAACGTAGGAAAAGGCTCCAACTAGTTAATCTAGTGATTCCCAAGAACATAGAATTTTCAAGAACTTAAGAGCATGTTTCAATCGTTGGGAAATGAATTGGTGAATGTGAAGAGGCGGTAAGCCCAATTCAATAAACCTTATCAAGTTGTATATCAACCTCAATAGCAATCTTATCACGCAAATAGGCCACCCTACAAAGAAAATTTTCAAGGACAAGGACAACATAACTATGTTAGGCAAAATAATTATAATCCAAATGATGCAAGCACCTCTAATACTTTGGTCCCTAATTAGAACAATATTTCTAAGGAAAGTGAAGGTACTATGCCTTGGAATTAGTCTTTTGGTCAATCCATTGTCCCAAACACTTGTTTCAATCAAGCTTTCAATGAGCAATGGAATCAAGGTGCTAGTTATGGGTACAATCAAGCTCTTATGGCTTAGAGTGCAGAGGTACCTATGATGACAAATATAGAAGAGCCTCAACAAGGCAAAGGGCCTAATGAAGGGCCAAACTAGTTGGATGCTACAATGGTAAATTATGAGCAAGAAGAATGCTATGCACTCAAGCAGTAGGGTAGTTCTACCCAAACATATATTCCAATGGCAGCTAATATAAGGTTCAAAAGAAGGAACATGGATGGTAACCAAGAAGCAATCAAAGAGCCTCCTACTATCACTCCATTGCTATCAAAGCCAGAGGAACCTACTTCTGCTCCAAAGGATCTAGTAGCTTCAAAGAATCAAAATCAAGGGAATGCCTTTGTACCATAAAACTCACAAGTTCAAAACACACTTGTGGCTCCTAAAGCACAAGAAAAATATGGTGGTTTGCCCATCAATATTGTTAAATAAATGAAAAAATCCAATGCGAGTGTGCCAATGTGGTACATGTTTTCTATGCCTGATCAAGTGGATATCCTTCAAGAGGGATTGTCAAAGATCAAGGTTTCTGAGAAGCCACCAATATAAGAAAAATGTAGTTCTCACCAATGCAACCAAGAGACTTAATGAAGGTCAATAAAATAAGGTGGTCAAACCTCCTCCCTTCTATGTTTCTGTAATCATTGGTGACTCCTTGGTACATATCTACTTGGTAGACAGTAGAGCAAGTACTTCAGTAATGCCAAAGTTAATAGCAAACCAACTTAGTTTGAAGTATGAACCCCAATTTAAGGGAGTTTTGCAGCTTGATGGATCTTCAACCAAACCAGATGGCATCATCAAAAGTTTAAACTTGACCCTGCATGCTTGTCCTAGTGTTTTTATGGCTCGGGATGTGTTGATTCTAGATGTGCCTCCTCATTTTACTTTATGCTTATCTAGAGATTTCACAGCAAAAATTGAGGGTTATCTAGCAACAGATTGGTCCTACATGGCTTTCAAGACAAGGTATGGGACCAAAGTATCCATCAAAGCTAATCCTATTGCACAATTTCACATAGAGCCTTATGGGCCAGATATCTCAAACATCAATTGTACCATTCTTGATGAAGATGACCACCAGATTGGTCAAGAACTAAACACTCATCCTGACGAGATACCTGATATGTTCTTGGATGAGTTATGGAGTGAAAATTAGTTAATTAACCCTTTGCAAGGTATTAAAGAAAGAGACATGGGAGTCTATTGCTTGCATGAAGAAATTGAATCCATGCCATCCCTCACTAGGCCACAAGAAGATGCTAGTGGTTTGTGAAAATTATTCTTTGATAGCTCAAGGAGCAAACATGGGGCAAGTGCAAGTGTAATGCCAATGTCTCCCTCTAATGATAAGTATTTTTATTCTTATAGGTTTCAATTCAATTGCTCTTGCAATGTAGTTGAATATGGTCTTATCCATGGCCTTCAGTGGGATAATAATAGGGGAATTAAGTTGTTACAAGTGTTTGGGGATAGTGAGATGATAGTGTATCAGGTCGGAGGCCAAAACATCACAAGGAATCCCTTGATGAAATCCTACAAACATAGAGTGCGGGACATTCTTGAGGATTTTGAAGCCTTCAACATCCAAGCATTACCAAGGAACCAAAATCAGCATGTTGATAGGTTGTCAGTTGTGGGAGCTCAGTTTGACCTCCCAAATGAGTTGAAAAAGTCTAAAGTGCAGCCACATGTTAAAGTGGTGGTAAGACCATCAGTGTTAAATAATGCAGCTCATTAGCAAGTTTTTGATAGTGCCAAGCAGATTGCTTATTTCTTGCAACAAGAAGCATGGTTTTCATAAATGAACTAAAGTAAATTCCAACATCAGTATGAGGATCAAATCATTCAACTAAGGTCTAACAAACTTCCTAAAAGGTTGGTCACCCTTGAAAGTCTTTTCCATGAGGGAGATCATGAGGAAAGACAAAGCAGTGATGTCAACTAATGAAGAGAACTATGAAAGAGTCTTTATCCTTAAAGACAAGCTCTCAAGCTTGGAAAGGTAAGCACTAAAGATGAAAGGCATGTTTTCATTGAACTTTGTAAAGAATATTCAGACATCTTTGCTTGGGAATACAATGATCTAAGAGGCTTTGATCCCAAACTAGCCCAACATATTATAAAATTGGAGGCTAATTCCAACCCTGTCAAGCAGAAGAAAAGGCCTATCAACCCCAAAATTGAAAAGCTTACAAGGAAAGAATTGACCAAATTGATTGAATCCAATGTCATCTTTCCCATCAAGCACTCCTCATGGGTAGCTAACTTAGTACATGTGAGGAAGAAGCATGGGAAAATCCAGTTGTGTGTTGACTTTAGGGATTTGAATAGGGTCTCTTTAAAAAATCATTACCCCTTACCATCCATACAACAACTCTTTCAAATAGTTGTTGGCTCAAAAAAAAATTCTCTTTTGGATGGGTATTCAGGGTACAACCAAGTGTTGGTAAGATAAGAAGACCAATACAAAATTGCCTTCACCACATAGTGGGGCACATATGCTTATCAAAAAATGTCTTTTGACTTGTCAAATACTGGAACAACTTTTCAAAGAGCCATGGACATGGCTTTCCAAGGCTAGTTAAATCAAATGGTAATGGTCTACTTGGATGACATAACAGTTTTCTCCAAGAAGCCTAATAAGCATATGGATCACTTGAGATTGATCTTTGAAAGATGTAGAGAATATGGGATCTCATTAGATCCCAAGAAATATGTGTTTGTTGTCCATGAAGGCAAACTCTTGGGGCATATTGTCTCAAATCAAGGGTTAGCTATTGATCCTGATAGAATAAGTTCATCTTGGCATTATCTTTACACTAGCACAAGAAGGGACTCCAGAGTTTTCTTGGGAAAATAAACTTTGTAAGAAGGTTTATACCTAGTTTTTCCAACTTTGTCAAACCCATCACGGCTATGCTGAAGAAGAACCAAGTGTTTACTTAGTCAAATGAAGGTAAAGTAGCATTTGAGTCTATCAAGCAAGCCATTGCCCAAACACCCTCGCTCATGAATCCTAACTTCTCAAAGGATTTTATATTATATACATTTGCCAATATTATCAGTGTATTGACTATGGTGATGCAAAAGAATGGTGAAGGACTTGAACAACAAATTGATTTTTTTAGTCAATGGGCTTAAGGGGTATGAGGTAAAGTATACTTTTGTAGAAAATCAAGTCTTTCCTATAGTAATAAGCTTTAAAAAGTTCATACCAATGCTCTCCAATAACAAAATTTATCTTACGGTGTCTCATCTTGGAGTGAAGGACTTCCTTCTTAATAAAGACTTAAATGAGAGAAGGGCTAGTTGGATTACCAAGGTCATGGAATATGACATGGAGATCAAGGTCATTAAGTTAGTGAGAGGCAAAGGCTTATGTGAGCATATGGTTGATGACCTTTAGGAAGATGAAGAAGTTGTCTTGATGACACAAAATAACTCACAGACGGATGCACCTCCACCTCACACTAGCTGGCTCCAGGACAACACATTTTTTGATGACAGGTGAATGCCCTCTAGGTATGGATGGGGCAAAGAGAAGGTATTTTAAACTTCAATCCATACCTTATGCATTGGTTGATAGGGTCCTATTTAGAAAATACCTCAACAAAGTGCTTCTTATATTCATAGATGATGACCAAGTTACCAGGCTATTAGAGCAATTCCATGATGGGCTTACAGGAGGCCATTTAGCTCCAAGGACTATAGCAGTAAAAGTGATGAGAGTTGGTTATTACTGGCCCAGCTTATTCAAATATGCATATACATGGGTGATAAAATGTCAAAAGTGTGCTCTTTTTGCAAGTAAGCAAAGATTGATAGCCCTCCTCTCAACCCAATCTAGGTGGAATAACCCTTCATACAGTGGGGTCTGAACTTCATAGGAATGATCAATCCACCTTTCAATGGAGGACACAAATAGGTACTCACTGCTACTGACTACTTCACCAAGTGGATGGAGTCAATTGCCCTTAAAGAATCCAATGAAACAATAGTGTTGGACTTATATGATAGCATAGTAACGAGGTTTGGTGTACCAACCACAATAATTTCAGATAATGCCTTAGCATTTGTTGGCATGAAAACAAGTGAATGGGCACTTTAGCTGGGCATCTACCTTAGTACATCCTTCAATTACTACCCCCAAGAAAATTGACTTGCAGAGTCCACAAACAATAACTTGATAAGGATCATCAAGAGGACTATGGAAGAGAATCAAAGAGTGTGACACACAAAGTTAAGGACAACCTTATGGGTTGATAGAGTGATTCCCAAAGTTACCATTGGCAACTCACCATTTATCATGTTATATGGGAGGAAAGCCAAATTTCCCATCTCTCTTGAGTTGCATGCCTTGGAGTTAACCCATCAGCTTGAGTTGATAGAGAGTGAATCTACGAGCATGAGAATGACAAAGCTCATGGAGCTTGAAGAAATCAGGGACGTCACAATGAAGACATTAGAGTCACATCAAGCTCAAGTCAAGAAAGCCTTTGACAAGACAGCCATAGTAAGGGACTTCAAAGAAGGAAATATAGTCCTCAAGTGGGATTCAAATAAGGCCAAGCCAGGCAACCATACCAAATTTGACAGCTTGTGAAGTGCCATTTATTTGATCCACAAATGCAAATAGCATAATGCTTTTCAGCTTGCCCAACTGGATGGAGAGGTATTACCCATCCCAATTGGTGGCATTCATTTAAAGCCTTGTTATTAAAAAATTTGCAACCATTGTATATATTAGAATAGATTTTCATGTTTTCCTCCAAGTGTCTTGTGCACATTCTTTTAAATTGTGTGTTTTCCTTCCCTAAGTGTTTTGGACATAGTGTTTGTTTTATTCTTATCGCTCTTGTTGCTTCAAGAAAAGAAGTTTCAAGATAGAGAAAGCCTTGTATCAATTTCATATCAGCAGAGAAGAAAGACTTGTGACTCCATGATCCCAATGGATGGACCAAGGTAACTAATCTATTTCATAGTAGGCATGCAATCCCATGATGTCGCCAGAAATGTTGGCCAATTTTGGCCTACATACAAAACTTTGCCTGGATGGATCTGTATTCTAGAAGTCCTAGTGTGGAGTGAGAATTTGAGCAGAGTTCCTATTAAGTGAGTAATCTAATAGTGGAAGAAGAAGATCAAATGTCATTTGCAAGCTTTTGAAAACACTTTAAGGAAGCTTAAAGTGCAATTTGATGATTTTTGAGAAGCAGGTCTGAAAATAGGTCTAGAATTGCAAGTGAAAGGATTCGACAAGTTTTCATGGTGTTTATGGCATTCAGGGGGCATGAAGTATGTTTGCCCAAAGTCTCAAAAGTTTATCAGAGCCTTGATGGGTCCAAAAATGATTAATATAAGCATAGAGAAGCCAGACCATCATAGCACATTGTGCAAAAAGGAAAAGGTCAGTGTTGTTGTGCATTTAATAAATGTAGTTAGGAGGCCTCTTAAAGCCAAAGGATCACATAGAGGTGATGTATTTTATGCTAGGCTCACTCCCTGCAAATTTGGTGTCTTGATGTAATTTCTATCTCAAGATACAAGCTTTCAAAAATGATCTAGCAGTATGAGATGTGTTTAGGGACATCAAATTAGAGCCATAGAAAATAGTCATTTGAATTTAAAAATATTCAGAGGGTTTTGAGGTGGAACACAAAGCTGCCAAGTGGTGAAATCTTGAATCAAGATCAATGACATGCGGATAATAGATCGACTTAGTGGGACCATCAATATTAGCGACGTGAGTTAAATCATGCAAATCAAGATCAACAGCGTGACTTAAATCATGCATATCAAGATCAATGGTGAGCTCAAGGTCAACAAGTTAGAGGATTCCAAGAAGGAACATAGGGCTACCAAGTGTCACAGTCATGGTGAATTCATAAATCGACAGTGCGCATTCGATCACATAGATCAAAGATCGACAACACGTGTTCAACCATGCAAAAAAAATCAATGGTGCAACTGAGGTTAAGTCAATGAGCCCAGATTACATGTGAGGATGCCATGTGGTGTAAAAGTGATAATTGAATAAAGACTGGCAGTAAGATCCATAGATTGAATGCACAGGTTGCCAAGTGTCATAATTTGGGAAGCCTGCATCAAAAATCAACAAAGTAAATTCAATCAAGTTCCAGGAGGCACAAGATGGTGACATGTGTCTAAATTTGTGGTGGTCATGTTTTTTAATATGATAAGGAGCGTGGTGAGGACGCCACATAGGCAGGCACGTCAAATCAAAATATTTTATGGACCTTGATGGGCAAGTGCATAGAGCTGAGATCCAAATATGATTCAAGTCAAGTCAGAACAAATATTTCAAGTTCGAGGCTGCCATTAAAGCTCAGTCTGGTCCTCTAGTTTGAAGATTTAAAACTTGCAAGACTTATTTTTTGAGGTCACAATGCATTTCCACAACTATGTCCATTGCTTTTTGAAGGGGGATCCATGCGTACAATGAGTTATTGGCCTCCATAATGTTTAGAGGCAGAATAGGTTTATTTAAACCTAATAGAGATAAAGAACAAGGTTTAGCATATGGCAGATCTTCATTGAAATGATGACTATATGAAAAGCAATAAATGGGATTGGTTTTCATCTATAGTAGACCTATGTCCAGGGTTTGAAGTAGGAGCAGAGTTATAATTATGAAAAGAGGTGTCTTGTCTTTCGACATGGTCATATCCTTGACAAACAGGGACCTACAACCACTTAAAGCAAACATAGTAATGGCTCTATCAGGTCCATGGATATGAGAATTTTATCCTTATAATGAAACCAAGTGGAGGGTCGTGTAGAAGTTCCAAGAAAGAGATTTAGGAATTGGAGCGTGCAAGTGGAGCATTCGATTCTTTTTAGAGCCGCTAATGATTTTTTCTTCTTGGTAAGATCATGACTCATCATCTTCAGAAAATTCTTGTCTTACAGTGTATTTCTCAGCGAATGAGAACGTTGGGAGGCTATTGGGGCTAATGAAGGTTAATAATTGTCAAGAGAGATTGGTTCTAATTGATCAAAAAATAGTTGAGAAATTATTGAAAGGTGGTGGCAACTCATTTAGTGAATTTTGATGGCATGTTTCCTCTCTCTCTCTTTTTCCTTTTTCTCATATATCTCTCATTTCTTCCCTATTGGAAGCTCTCTCTCACTTTTGATAAGAATTTATTCTCATTTTTTAGAAGCAAGAGACTCTCATTTGACAAGGCTAAACATTGTCAAAATTTATAAGAAATACCTCTTGAAACAATAAGATAATTTTTATCTATCTCTTACTTTTGATTAGTGTTTAGTAAGCTTGTGCATGATGGCTTTGTGAAGGAGATTCTTCCATATCCATTGTCCTTATTTCTTGTCTCTTTTAAAGTTTTTCAAACTATTTGCAGGTCTGAACTTGTGCTCTTTATGCCATTAGTAGATGTCTGATGTGAATATTAGAATTCCTCTTTGCTTCATGAGCCTAGTTTATTAAATACTTATGCACATTAGCTAGTTTCTGAGATTGTGTGAGCAATAATTGTTTTATGTTGATCTAGTGTGGGTTTCAGGCTTATATGAGTGTCCATTTGATTTGATGCATCACCTTTTTAATCTTCTTAGTAACCTTATCCCCCCTTTCTAACCCTTTTCCAAGCATAAGCATTAGTCTAGGTGATCTACCAAGAGGAAATAGAGGAAATATGCCTTCTTTGGAGGTTTAACCTCACTATAGATACCTCCAACTTGAGGTTGCTTCAATATTGTAGCAAGGAGTAAGAGAACCTGAAAAACTCTCGTACAAAGGTGAAACTCTATGCTACAACACCAACATAACCAATACTCGAAAGAGGGCCTCAGACTTATGTAGTTATCCTCTATGTGTGCGAGTGTGTGAGAACAATGGTGTAATATACTATATATAGATGCATGTAATGATCTAATTGTAACTTGACAAATACTACTCATAGGTTGTTTTTAAGAAGTTTCAGACCTTTTGTATTAATGTTACTATGACTGATAAAAAAATATGGATGAATAGGGTAGCATAACTGTGTTGTTCAATTAATTGAATGAGCCTTCATAGGTGCTTGATTTAGATTTTCTAGATGGATAATGAGAATGCTTAGACTTGTATTTATACCGCACCTTTTTAAAATATCTCATGGCAGGGTTCAATAAGACAAATAATTCAACCCATAAGTTCTGAATAATTTTCAATTTGGATGACTTTAGGTGGACTCTAGATAAGGATCTAGACACTAGTGTCAACCCTGGTGCCCTTTTATGGTTGGTAGTGTCCAAAAGGCTAGAAAATAGGTACGGATCTATAAGTGATAGTGAAATATAAATATCAAGTTTTGAACTTTTTATAGTGTACCGGCTATATGGGTTATTAGAATAATAGGGGTTGAACTATAAGATAAGCATTTAGGTACAATGAAATGGTGAATGTGAATCTTTCAGTAGAGAAAAGATACAAAACTGAAGGGTGTTGCCCTGATAGGTATTTGTCAAATGTACAAGACTGAGATGTTTTAAATATTTAATTTTAGTATCTAAATTTTCCCTCCCATCTAAACATTGGCATCAACCCTAGTGGCCCTCTATGCTCAGTAGTGTCAACAAGGCTAGAAAATAAATATGGATCTCTAAGTGACAACGAATGATAAATATCAAGTTTTGAGCTTTCTATAGTGTACAGATTGTCTGGTTCATCAGAATAATATGAGCCAGACTATAAGATAAGTATTTAGCCACAATGAAATGGTGAATTCAAGTTTTTCAACAATAACGAGGTCAAAAACTGAAAGGTAGAGCCTTGATTGGTATTTGTCAAATGTACAAGACTAAGATGATATAAATATTCACTTTTATTATCTACATTTCTCCTCCAACCCATCCCCCTCCCTTTAATCTAGTAATGCATAAAGATGAAATTGTTAGGTTTAAAGGAAATAAATGTGCACCTAAGTGTGTACAACATACATTTACTTGAACCCACTTTGAGTGTTTGTTTTGGATATGACGTAACCAATAGCATGTTATAATATAAATTAGTGCATATAACCTAAAATTTAAGATAATTGAAATACTTTATAAGAAAGAGAGCAAAGAATAAGTACACCTGTGTGTTGACATAACCATGTTTCCCCTTAAAAATTTGCTTTGGTAAATATGCTTCATTATGAAGCATTAGAATTGAGAGAGATTCAAAATTGAACCTTGGAGATTTGAACAAGGAGATTGAAAGTTATTATGCTCCCAATCTCGTATAAGGGTGAGTTGTGACATGGCCATTGAGATCACTAAATTTCAATCACACAACTTGTGTGAATATATAATCTGGTGAATGTAAGTGATTTAATCAACTCATCCTATAAGTATGGTGATATTGAATGATTTAATCACTTCAACCTATAAATATAACCAACTACTACAGACAGAAAATGTTTGATAACAATACTTCCTAGTGTTAAATGGTGCTTCCTAATGATAGTAATCTATATATATAATTGGTAAATTTTGCAATTTTCGATGCAATAACATGACATGTGTACCTCTAATATATCTCAAACTAAGGTATATGTGTCACAATATAAAAAAAACTCTATTTCAAATCTTGTGAAAAATTGATGCAATGTATAGTATTATGACCCAAATGTATATCTAAATCATGTAATTATACTGGAGATTGTGCAAGTGTGGAGGCCATGCCTTTGTGGGGGTTAAAATCTAGATATACTAAGAACTGAGTAAGTATGGATGTCGTGTCTTTATAACATGCCCCCACTAAAATCCAAAAACTGTGTAAATATGAAAGTCGTGTCTTTTATGACATGCCCCCACTGATATGGCTCCTTTTGAGGTGAAGGAAATAAAATTGAGTAGGTGCCTTAAGTCAAAAGGATAAATTAACTATATAATCTCTATATGAATTATGTAGCATATATAAATAACATGTCTAAGTAGATATATCCATGAAGCTCACAATATGTGATCACACCAAGCTCTAAGATACATGATATAGATCATGAAAATATCTAGAAAGTAATAGTAAAAACTCAATAAGAAATCAAGCACACACACACAAAAGCACTCAATGTAACACCAAATAATGGTCCAAGGAGCCCTCATATAAGAGGCATGTTCAAATGTCACAAAATCGAAAGAAAATGACATATTCAAATGTTTAATCAACATAGAGTGACGTGTTTAAAATGTCCACACAATATACAATGACACAAGGGCTAACAAGCAAAGAACATATTCAAATGTTCCACAAACAAGACAATAGAAACAAATGAAATACACTCAACGAAGTGACAATGTGAATAAATGAAGTATAAGTAACCAGCATAAGCATATCATACTAGTCCTTGTGTGTGTGTGTGTTAGCAAAAAATGTCGTGTGATATAGCATATCAAGTACGTTATGAAATATATGAGAATGGATATAGACATGTGTAAGTATTAGTATATAAACTCAAACATGATAATGTATAAATAATCATACATATGTAACATGTATCAATCATGGTCAATGAAGCAGATGCTCCTAGTGTACTATAAAACGCAGAAAGAGGAGAGGTCCAACATTTGTATGTGCATATATCATGTGTCAGTGGTATGTCTGTATCACACTCATAGATGCATGACATGCATTTGTAAATAAATTAAATGATATGTTATTTACTAACATGAATTAAACAAGACAAGTGCCAAAGAGCTGGTAAACATGGGAATGTTGAATATTTTATATTTTCTATGTTATTTGAATGTTTTTATATTTTATTAAATATATGATTTATTCATTTTTTGAATTTTTATAAATGGCTAACTGATTATTCCATCTAAGAGATGCTCATAAGGTTTTTTATACTCAGATTATGGTGAATCATACTAGTGATATTGCCAAGGAACATGTATATGTCATATCTGGATTTGTAGAGCCGGCAATACTCTATGTATACTTCATAGGAATATGAGTTCGTGGATCAGTAATAGCAAAAGTAATGGTTCGTGGAACCCATTATTGAGTGCTCTTTGGTTTCTTTGGAGTAGTAGTAATTGGAACATGTTTAGTTACTCTTATGCAATTGGGTATGGTGTGTAGGAGTAGATAAGGATTATGAGGAATGCATTATATATCTCTAATGCAAAGGTCTCCCAAGTATAGGTCACATAAAAAAAGGGGATTATTAATTGCTTACCCTTTCATGGATGATTAACCTTAGTAGGTTTGATAAGTAGTTGTCTAAAAATAAACTTCTTCATCAAGTGGATGTTCATATAGAATGTTAGAAATTGTGATGACCCTATTGGTATAAATGTATTTAATACACTCATGCATTGTAGAAGGTATCGCATAGATTTTATATTTCCAAGGTCATCCCAATAACATGTCAAATACTCACATGTATGGTATAACTAAAACTGTAGTCCCTACATGTATTAGACCAATCTGTAAAGGTATGTAAATCTCACCAATAACATGTGATGTCCCATCAAATGCTCTAACCATTTTTGTTTAAAGGTATAAATCACCATGTGTATATCTCAAATGTTTAAATAACATCATGGTACATATGTTCTCACTAGCACCGTTATCAATCATAATGTTATGTATAGGCTAATGATCAAGGTGTGCTCGAATAAATAATGAATTAAGATCTAAGACATCATCCACAATTTCACTACCATCAAAATAAATAGAAATCTTTTGAACCATATGAGGTGTTGGGCATGTATAAATGCTAATAACCTTATTTAATGGGTGCCCATATTGTGGTAGAGGAGAATGTGCATTATATGCCATTTCCACTTCTAGATCTTTCTTAGAATGATCTTGCAATGAATTTTTAAATATATTATGGGTTTGATGGTCACTAGGTTATGAACCTGAATCCTTTGGAGGATCATCAAAGGTAATCTCTTGGTTATCAGCAAGGTCTTGGATCTTGCATTTTAATATATAACATTTGTTTGCAAAATTCCTAGGGCCTTGGTGATAATCACAATATGCATTAGAATCATATATTTTTAGTATAGATTGACTCATATCAACTTTTATAGGAGGGAGAGATATGAGATGACACTCCATAAGTTTATTAATTAACAAAGTTTGAGACTCAGGTAATTGCGTAAATTGTCTCTTAGGTGCATTAGATAAGATGAGTTGATTAAGTTATTGTAACACTCCAATTACCATTGTGGTTGTTTCATTTTTTATGTTTTATAGGTTTTAACTTGTTTCTTGGTTTGATATGAAACTTGGTAGAAGATGTAGTTAGTGTGCTTGTTACATACTTGAGCTTGTTCAATAAAATAAGTTTTATTTCTCGACCTCAAATGATATGGCATAAGTCATCAAAAAATTTGAACTTCTTGAAAACAATAGACTTATATAATGGGGCAAACAAAATTTACTTAAAAATGTCTTGAACCTCTTTATCTACCATTGAATTTGTCATTTTAACTAACATTGTTTTATACCTCAAGACATATTCATTAATATGTTCATTGGTTCCTTATTTGATCTTTGCAATTTATGCATATGACATATTTTCAATGATGTTGATGGAGAAATGTGTTAAAAACTAATTTACAAGGGGTTTGAATGCTTTCATTTATTAAAACATGATCCTTTACACTCTTTTAAAATAATTTGGTCAAATTTTATCATTTGAACCATAATCAAGCCATTCTGCATAGGAAGATTGGATATGTTGTTCAGAGTCACCCTTGCCATCATAACAATGTGAACTCGGGTGCAACAAAACCAGTAGAAAAATAGTGTAAAAATATCTCAAGCGATAGAGGATTATGTAATACATCTTGTAAATCAATAGCATGAGTTATTTCAAAGCATTTTGTTTAACGTTGGTAACTTTAGCTTCCAAAGTTTTTATAACTTAGAGAAGAGTTTGCACTATAGACCCATTGGGATTAAGATTTGAGAAGCCATCAAAGGGGATGAAAACACTATTTGTGTTGATGTAGGCATTGAAACTAGTAATTGAGATGAAATATTAATTGTTCTTTGGAGGATGTAACAACAGTTGGTCCATCTAAGGGTTCATCATTATTAGATGTGGATGCCTAGCGTTCACATGGTTAGTCATCTCTTTTTAGGTACAATGTAAGAAAACATTAATCAATTATGTATTTGTATTCCAATGGTTGAATAAGGCTTCTTTATCTTCCATTTCAAAACAATCTTTGTTAACATTTCCCATATTTGATAAATGCAAATACAATTGTCAAAGGAAATTAAAACACTCATCTTCAGATTACTGAAATCAGAAACCCTAAAAAACTAAAATCTTAGAGCAAGCTAGGAGATGTAAGAAAAGACACATTGATCAAGTTCACCAAATGTTTAAGCCTTTTTGAAAATAATATGGTGTTAAGGGTTCATGGAGTAGAATAACCTATACACAAAGATGAATAAAATTATTCTAAAGCAAGATGATTGAATACAAACTCAAATAAATGATATTTCATAAAATATTGAGATGCATTAAATATAGAAAGTACCAAATTTGAAAGATGTTATATTAATTGCAATGCCAAGGAGAAATGATACTTAGCTAGACATGTAATGTGCTAACAAATATGACTTATGCACAAGCAAAAGTGTGCAGAATCATGGTTATGAGATAGTTGTCATATTCTATAAATGATGTTTCCAGAGCTGCAGACATTATTGCTGACCTTGGGACACTACCGTTGATGTTAATATTCATTCTTTGAAACTATTGTCTAGATGCATTGGATTGTGATGTGACCAACTTCGTTGTTTTGGGTTTTTTGTTACCTTTCTATTGATGTATTCACATCTGACACATAGACTATATATATATGAATCAAACTCTAGCTCTTCACCCATATTTACCCTTGGAATATGTTTGTCAAAAATAGGTTAGTGGGCTCACATTGTTGAGTTGATCTCAATGACCCCTCTATCAATAAGTGTTGCCTACATAGTCAATACTCCAATGAGGACCTCAAACTTATGTATTTATCCCATATGTGAGGGTGTGCGAAAATAGTGTAATATGTTATATGTAGATGCATGTAATGATCTATCTTGTAACTTCACAAATACCATTCATGGGCTGCTCTTTGGATACTTCAAACTTTTTGTATGATTGTTTTTATGGTTGATAAAGAAATAGAAAAAAATAATTTTGTTGTGTGATTGATTGAATGAGTCGTCATAGGTGATTTTTTGGTATTTTTTAGATGAATAATGAGAAGGCTTAGAATTGTATTTATACTACACCTTTTGAAAATATTTCATAGTAGAGTTCAATAAGACAAATATGCTAACCCATAGGTTTCAAATAATTTATAATTTGGATACTTTAGGTGACTAGACACTAGATAAAGATATGGACACTAGATAAAGATTTAGACACTAGTGTCAACTCTAGTGTCCCTCTAGGCCGACAGTGTCCAAATGGCTAAAAAATAGGTATGGATCTGTAACTAACAATGAAGGATATATATCAAGTTTTGAGCTTTTTGTAGTGTAAAGGTTGTCTAGGTCATCAGAATGGTATGGGTCAGACAATAAGATAATATTTTGAGCATAATGAGATGGCGAATGCGAGTCTTTCAACAACGAGAAGGTCTATAACGAAAGGGTAGACCTCTAATTGGTATTTTTAAAATGTACAAGATTAAGATGCTATAAATGTTCAATTTTATTATCTACATATGGGATTCTAAGAACCTCGTTGCCAACAATATGGGGATAAGTTTGCATGAAAATTGAAATAAGTCACAATGGAAGGTAGATTCATGAAGTTTTGCTCTTATCATTTTTCATTGCTCGATCACTTTATGCATAATAGGGTTATGAGCATTCCAATTTTCCTTTTCATGTCTCTAGAGAATTCTGTTTTGAAGTACCAAGAAGAAAAAAATACCATTCTTATTCATCAAGATCTCATTTACATCCTATTCCAATTGGGTCAACCCTCCATTGTTCCTAAATTTGTAAACAATGGTACCCTAGGTCTGAACCTCTGGGGAAAGGGAAGGGTTCCTTTAACGGTATTGTTGAGAGGCACTTGGGCCAGAAAGAGGGGGAGATTGATATTATGACACAAACTGCTATGAAATATAGGCAAAAAAGGGGTGTGGGCGTTGAACGATCCTAGAAACGTGTTTTGTCTTCAGGGGTGGGTCTTAACAATGAGTTTGGTATAAATAAAGGTAAGGTGGCTACCCCTAAACCTATTGTTGAGATGGAATTAGATAGGCATGATGGTGTTCAATTTCCTTTGGTCATTCTTGGTTCTACCCACTCCCCTTCTCCTCAAAGGATGGAAATGTTAGTCTCCAATGGTGATCTTCGTGGGAGGGTTGCTAAAATGGAGAAGGCCCTTACTATTCAATTGGGTATAATGAAAGGGTTCTTTAATGAAAATAAAATTTTGAATAAGGAAACGAAGGAACTGCAGCTCCAAATGGAAAAAGAGAGGTTGGAGAATGTGTAAGAATCTCAAGATCAATGGGCATTATTTCAAGGTACTTGTCAAATAAATGAGGAATAGGCTAATATGGGAAATAATTTGAATATAATGGAAGAACAACTCCAAATGGTTAGAGGAAAGTTCGAGGGTGCCAGTAAGATGCATAGAGAGAATGTCACAAGCAACAAAACATTAGACGAAGTTACAATAAAAAAGGACATAGACACTCAAGAGGGTCCTATTAGGAGGACAAGAAGCTAGAGGAAGAAGCAGGGAGATAAAGAACAAGAATAGAGGAGGAAACCCCAGAAAACAAAATCTACGCTTTACAAGATGATTGGGAGGCGGTTGAGTGCCTGAATGGTCTTGTTGCTCAATAGGATTGGGTTGTTTGTGTTTTGACTTTGTGTTGCTTGTTGGGGAGCATTTGGTTGTTGTATCGTTGATTATTTTTCTATTGTAGTGTGTCATGTTCTGTCAAGTCTGGGTCTTGTTAGTTTTATGTTCTGAGATTTTTTTTTAAATTTTAATGGCTTTGTAAAAGGTTGGGGAGGGGATTTTAAAACCCTTTTTTTTACCCTTATCAAAAAAAACATCTCATGTATTTTTCCAATTTCATATTTTCAATAAAAAACAGAAAATGAAAATGTTTAAATGTTTTTTTCTTTTGTGTTTTCATATCTCAAATGCATGCAAGGCTAAAAATGAAACTAGTTTAAATGCTTTGATATTTTATGTTTTTCAGATATATAGATGCATGTTGAAAATGATGAGCTGAAATTCAACTCTAAGCTAATTTATTTATTTATTTATTTTAAAAATAATCTGAGGCTAAAAATAAGGGAGAGGATTTTTTGTATTTTATGATTTCATATTTATGGTGTAGAATATAAAACAAAATAGATTTTTATGTAAATGGATAGAGAAGGAAAGCGGAGGAAGAATTTATCAAAAAAACAAGACAGAAATTGCCTAACAATGATTATTTATTCTAAGAGACTCGCAAGTGGAAGTAGGGAAGATCTATCAAGGAGATTTATTTTACAAAAGAAACTATCTCAAACAAAAATTATGGATAAACAAAAATTACAATAAATGAAAAGAATGTAGACATGAAATGAATTGATTATGCAAAACCTTTTATTTACTAACAAGCTTTTGATGAACATGGAGCTAATCTAAGAAAATTGCATGAAAACAACAGAACAAATAAAATTCCCCAACCTATCGAATTCAAATGACAAATTTGAAGTGTGTTTATTGAATTTGTATGTCTCCAAATCCTTGGGCTACTACCTACTTATATTTACTCAATATTGACCCAGGAATTTTCTCCAACAAGAGGGATGTGGGAGGATGAGTCTGAAATCAATTTATTGGAGGGAAAGTGCAGCAATGTTGTGGTTGGCTTTCACAAGAAAAAAATGCAAGTTGTTCTCTCATGAACTTTCCACTCCAAATCAGAGATGGTGAAAGGAAATTACAATTGGTCTATGGTTGGGATTCAAGAGAACAACAAAAGGTAGAATGTGGTTTCTTGATCTCTAATAAAATTTATTTCTCTAATGCAAGTTTTTCAATGTTGCAATACAATCTCAAAATTTCCAATCCTAATACACAAAGATGAGATGAAAATGAAACATGTATATGGTTGCTTTCGAAAATGGTTATATTGGTTGTTAATTCTTAAATATTTCCAATCTAAATTTCATCATACGTAAGCTTATTTGTAAAAATGGGGCGATTAGGATAATTGTTACTTCACTAGAACTAACTTGAAGTTCACTAGGAATGATTTGGAGTTCTTTAATATTGATTTGGATTCTAAGCAAGTTGATAGAGAGGTAATTGAGCGAAGAACACCCAAAAATCAAAAGGCAAATATGCAAAATGTTTCAAACCATGTGTTCTAAAATTTTATGAATAGTCTCAAAATTGATGACAAAATTGCCACTATAAGTAGGAGGTTGTTTCATCGTGCACCTCGTTACTTCTAGGTTTGGAAGGTATAAGTCTATTTTTTACAAGTTTGACACTTGGGGAAGGTTTGGAAAGCAAGAATGGTAAAGATGAGGAGGAGAATGGATCTGAGTATATTATTTTGATATGCAGATTCTCACATCAACATTAGATTTTTTTTTAAATATTGCACCATGCAAAATTTGATTGCATACATGGTCTTCATGTGCACAACTAATTTTATAGCTAAAATAAGCAAAAGTCGAGCATCAGGACATGTCTAAAAGTGCTAAGAGAGGATAGGAACATCCAATGTAGACCTTCTTAAGCAGAGATTCGTATTTGAAAATCCATACCAAAAGCAACCTATAACTAGAGCCATGGTTACCTCATCAACTCCATCTCCAAAAAATCAAAAGTTGCCAAAGTTCATCGATGACATATCAGAGGATCCCATATGACATTAGAGGATATTTTTTACATCTAGACTACCTATGGGCACATAGAGGAACGTCTTTGGTTTTTTTGCTTTCCACCCACCCTTCAAGGAGTGGTTATTGACTGGTACACTAATGCACTAAACACTGATAAAGTTAAATGGGAGAAATTGAGTAAAGTATTCGAGAATGAATTTAAGCTCCTCTCATATGGTAATGAGATTGTCATGGGAATATATAATACCTAGCAATGTAAACACGATAATGTTTTTGCTTATTACATAAAACTCAGAATAATTTGGAAAATTTTAAAAATAACCTACTAACTGTTTGAAGAAGCAATGGTTCATTGAAGGGTTGGTACCCTCATTATGGAGGATGATGAAGGTGGTCCCTGTTGAGAATGTGTTCTAAAGTATTCATGAAGTTGTCATTGATGTCATGAAAGTGTCATTGATGTCATTTTGTGTTGACATTGTTGTTCTTAAATTTGAGTTCATAAATCTTACTTGAGAGACCTAGTAAGAAGGCATAGGTCTAGTAACATGATGAGGTGAGGAGTATGAGACTTGGGAGTTGATGGATGGTAGTATGTAAGCATGGTATGAGTGCATATGACATGTGGATGAGGCTTTGAAAGTATTACAAGAGGTTTCAAGGTATGATCATGATCTAAGCATGACTGGCAATATAAGGCCTAGTGTACAAAGTGACCTATAGTGGCCTAATAAGGGGTCAAGATCATTTCTAAAGGTTTCGTAGCTATTGAAAGCATTGACAGAGGTATGAGAGGTTAAGTTAAGTGTGTTGACAAAGTTTGAGATCATTTCTTCAGGAAGAAAGCATGAAAAATGGTGATAAGGTCCTTTGTGTGCATAAAATAGGATGTTACAAACCCGAGAAGGGATTTCTTGTGCTCGTTGGCACGTGCAACCTTTGCATGAGATCCTGAGCATTTCATGGAAGTTGGGGAAGGTTCCTAGCATGATTTTTTTGGCATTAGTTTTGGAGTTGAGGGGCAATGCTTTATGAACGACTCCAAGAAGGGAAACCAGTCAAAATCCTCCTAAAACCCTCATAATGACCGAATAGGAAAGATCTTGTCGATTATGGCTCAAAATGGTTTTGTTGACCTAGTTTGATGTTTGGAACATGTAAAGGACTCTTCCAAGTTTCTCTAGGTGGTTTTGGTTTGTCTTGACAATGAGTAAAAGTTATAGGAAACCCATTGTTTCTAGAAATTTTGATGTAGCAAGCAAGGTTCACCAGGTCAAATCATGCAAATGGATGAAGGATGATGTGTAAGACTTATAGTTTATGCCCAAGAAGGCTTTTGAGCAAGTTGTAGACCTAAAATGTGTTAAATTGGTCATAGAAGATGACTTATCGCTAAATACGCCTAATAGGCAAGACAATGAAAAAACTAGGCAAGAATAGGAATGAGATTATGGATTGGTTGCAAAAGACTAGAGATGGATCTAAATGCATGGGGTCATTATTCAAGGCATATTCCTCATATCCCCTTGGTTTAGAAGTGTTGATGATGCTCATACACAAGCAAAAAGTTGTCATCAAAATGGTCTATCTAACACCGTGAAGTCTGTGTAGAGTGAAGTTGTAAGATTGGTCTGTAAGATCAATATTGATATATAACCATGCAATCTAACTTTTCAAAGATGATTTAATGATGTTGAAGGTTGATGTAAACCCATTGGAAGATCACAAAAGTGTTTACACAAGTGTTCTAAGGCTTAGTTTTCATGACTATGTTTTTGGTGCTACAGACAAGTTTTGTGTATGAGTGAAAATGATGTTACTGAGTCATTTTGCATTGAGTTGAAAGATCCAATGCCCATGAAAGTGTTCTACAGGTCTCATAGGTTCATTTGGACACATTTGTATGCATGATATACTCCTATGAAGGTATGAAAATTCAAAGGTTCTTAAGGCTTGTGTGCAATTCTAAGTAAGCTTATGAAGTTGATGAGTTTGGGGTCTTTTGCCCTATTTGATGAATTCTAATGAACATGATGTTAAGCATGAGGCCGTGGATATTATATCCATGTGTTTTTTTGGTTGATTTATGTGTCAAAGTTGGTTGTATGCATCAGATTTGCTAAACAGACTTTTTAGCAGTAAGAAGACCTATTTGCGAGTAGACCTAATTAAGTGGTTCAAGGAGTGAAAAGAGCCAAATGATATTGGAAACATAAGGTGAGCTTAGCAAGGGTATATTCAAGTGACATGTGACGTGTTTCATCCGTTTGTGGAGGCTCAAAGTGTTCCAAGGAGGTATAAGTGAAACGTGTGCTTAGATAAAGTCTAATAGCATTAGGTCTCTATTAGGCCTAAAGGTGGTTTTGGCCCTTAAGGGTAATGACCGACCTATGTAGTGATTGTTTCACTTATGAAAAGTGTGTATTGATTTATTTCAAGTATGATCAAGAGTAAGGTTCTTTGTCGACCAAGATGGGTATGATCAAGAGTCAAGTATAAAGACAAGGCCTAATAGGCATATTTTGACTAGTTAGAGAATTGATCAAGAAAGCGAAAGATATAGAGTTTTAAAGAACAGTTAAAGGGCTTGAAGATCATCATTGAGGTGTGTTGAATATACCATGAAGATCTAACTATGTGTCTATAGTTGTTGAGCAAGGTCATTTGACCTAATTTTGTCAAATAAAGGGCTAGTTGAGCGAAAAGGCCTAATAGACTGTTTGAGAAAGAAAGAAGTGTGAGAAGAACAAAAGTAGGTCATCTTCAGTGGAGTGAGCAACAAGTGTCCAAGGGTAATCAGAGATTCAAGGTAGTTGAGTTGGTGTTTGGTTATCTAGGGGTTTGGAGCCTCCTTGCAGGTTAGAGCTTGCTAAAGGACTAGTTGAGTTGGTGCTTGACTAGTGAAGGGTTGGTGCTCCTTATGGGGTTGGTGCATCACTATTAGTTTAATCCATTGCTTATAGGACAGTAGTCCAAGTGGTGTTTCAATGGGTTTTATTTCCCAAGAGGGTTTCCCACATAGATCTTGTGTTCATGTGTTGGTTTTTCACTTATTACTCATGAATAATTGCTTGTGCATTACTATATTTCTAGATCTGTTTGATTAATTAATGTATGATATATGGAATTGAAATAAGAGTTTTCACACTTATTCACACCCCCCCTCTCAGTGGTTATACCTTCAACAGTCCCATCGTCATCTTACAAAGATTCATACCACATATAAGTGCCCTTTTTATTTCAGTTAATTACATACGTAAAAACCCTTCTAAAAATAATCCACTACTAATTATAATTAACTAGATCAAACCCCTCTGAAATTACATAAATATCAATGATTACAAATAATAAAAACCACTTTTTGTCCTTATTTGCTACGCTAGAATGATTATGTTATAAAGTTGGCTTGCAAGTGTGATATATGACAATTATTCGAATGTAAACCCTCATGCTAAGTCTGTTAGTAAAATATTCCTCTAAAATTGATATTTTTTGAAACTGGTAGCACAGTTGTAATCACTGGATGGAATTACCAAATGAGCATTAAGGGTTTCATCCTCATCCCTATAAATCTGAGGGTTTTCGTCTTAGTATATAATTACAGAAAATGCAAACTTTTCATCTGTAAAAAAAGGTTTTGGTTTTGTTTAGGTGATTTCAATAATCTTTTCTTCATTGCCCCACTTGTCCTTTTATAAATTAATTTTCTATTCCAACCCTAACCCTAAAATAGTTATAATTACTTTTTAATTTAATATTCACATTTTTCCAATTAATAAATATTAATTACTTTTTTGGCATGTCTCCAAAATTATGTTTGACCCCATTCAATAATAATTAGTTGTATGTTTCCAAATTAATAACTTAAAGTACCTTTTTGGACAACTTAATAAATTATTAATAGATTATTCTCTTTTATTAATTTTCCCTTAGTCTATGAGAAATAAGAATAAGCTTTGGGTCCTCAATTTAATTAATTCAAAAAAAGGGAACATTATAGTCCGTCTTTTTCAAAATTGCTTACCCTTATGCAATTTTTGAACCGTTCTATTAATTACCAGGGTCCCATATCATTCTTTCTGATTCCCATCCAAATGTGCCCAAAGCTATATATACATCTACTTTTCCTGAAAACTTTTCTTCATAGAGAATGCCCTTTCCATTTTGTTTTTGTTGCACAACTCTGATTTGATCTTCATATAAATCATTGTTTGCATTAAGAGTTAATACTTTTGAAGCTTTGACTATTTCTTCAATTGCCTCTATGCATGTCATTTCAGCGTCATGACATTGGTTGATTGTGATCATATCCATGTGACCTGAATTTGTAGCATAAATATTAGTGAAGCCAAATTCCACCTCCACAATTTTATGTTCATCCACATTGTTGCCTTGTAGGTTAATTTTAACTTCTATTTGTATCCCAGATTCTTGCTGCTCTTTATTGATTTCTAAAATTTCTTGTGACTCTAGTTTTTCTTCTTTCACATGCTCCTTCCTCACAATTTCTTCCTCTTAAGGTTATGATGTATCTAACACTTCATCTGGTTTTATAGTCTTCTTTTCTGGGTCTTCTGAGTCTTTATCTGACAACACGTCCTCATAGTGCTTCTTGTCCACTTCTTGTCTTCATCAATTTCATAATGTTTGAAAAAAATATTTCTTTCTGAATCGTTGTTAAAAAAGCTCTATATTCAGCATAGCTGAGAATAGCATCCACCATAGTTCCCTCCAAAAATATTGTCATGATTCACAGGTTATGCATCAAATAATATTTGCAAAATATTAATTCTCCCCAACACACTGGCAAGATAAAAGCTCTTATACAACTGAAATAAACCTTTATAAATAAAGAAATCTGATTTTTTTAATAAAAAACGCTGAAGAATGCTCTAATTACAGTGAATTAATCCAAACCCTATTGAAAGTATTTTCTTTAAACGTTGATTACAATTAAATTAGGTCAAACACTGTCAAAAGAAAACCAAAAACAATTATTTTTAAAAATAAATACCGTTGATTGTACTTACTAACGGTGTTGGGAAAGGTACAATTGATCACTAGTCAAACTCTAACATGGAATCAGCGTGAAATGCCTAAAAATTCTTGAACCCTAGGTGAAACAATTCAACATAGTACGGTAATGTTGGATTAATTTGTATTGATCCATAGTTAGTAATAGTTAATACTTAGTATTTTACTTTGTTAAGTTTTGTTAATAAATTGTTGGTTCACAGAAAATTGTTAATAAATTGTTGGTTCACGGAAAAGTTGGTTTTAACTCGTAACCACTCGTGAAAATCCTATAAAGCTTTTCACGTGCATTATAAAGTAAAATTAATACAATACAATTATAGTTTTATCAAATAATTGCTTTTACAATGTAATTTTTTCAATATTTTCACTGTAACCTGGGCCATCAGTGGTATCAAAGCATGGCGTTTGAAGCATGGTGAAAAGCAAGCAATTGAAAGATGAATTCCAAAAATGGTATGCCAGTAATATAAATTTTGTTTGGTTAGTCTAAAGTTTAGATTTTGAAAAATTATTCAATATTTAATTTTTCAATAGTTTTATAGTAAATTTTGAAAAAATAAACCTGATACGGCCATATAATTGGACAAGTTTTTCAAGCTTCCCAGTATTGCTTCCAAACTCTTTTTTAAGCATTCCAGATCGAATTTGTAAGCTTTCAAATGTCCCCAAATTATTTTCAACACTCCAAAATCTGTCTAAAAGCCATTTGTATGGATTTTTTTGAGTCTGAAAATCTCTGTGGAATGAGAGAATTAGATCCAACCTTCATTCAATTCATTTGGTGAGTTTCTGATATGTATCTGAGCAATTGAAGATAACATTTCAATTCCAGGGATCTGAAATTTTTTTTCAAGTTGAAAAATTAAATTATACAATGCATATAGCCATTTGTACGACTTTTTCAACCTGAGAAACCCTCTGTGAGTATGTAAAATGGTTTCAAATTCCATTCAATCAATTTGTTTTGTTTCTAGTCTATTTCAAAGTTTTCAAAGACCATTTTTCAGTCCATATTACCTCTGGGAGGTTATTCAAGATCAGATTTGTAGTTGTACACCCTAAATTTGTAGAAGTACAGCCTCCATAACGTCTGGTTTATCAAAAATTAAATTTTCTTTATCAAACTTTTCTCTGATCCATAAATGCATTTGTATGGCCCTGTCAGATCTTGTACGCCCTAGTGGAGTTGCTAAAAAGTTCCAGTTATTTACAGATCAACGATGACGTTGAAAAACTTCAAAGTGATGTTGGAATATTGAGAAAAATAAAAGATTTCATTTTTATAAAAAATTTAATATAGTTTGATAAAAACTAGGTTTTGGTGGGTCCTACAAAGCCTTAGAAAGATTTAGGTTTTATTTAAAAAATTACTTTCACAAGAAAAATAATTTTTTTTTTTTTAAGTTATTTGAATTAATTCTTAAAACCAGGAAAATTTTTACATGATGTGACCGTCTCTACCATATCTTGAGCACACTATCATATTATTTTATAAAAGTTACTTTTTGGAAACTAGACTCAAATAGCTTTCCAACGAGTATAAGCAAAGACGGGTCTATCATGTCTTGCTATGAAATTTTAATCCCCATAAATTAGTAAAATTTTCTGAATTAGCATTAAAGGGGGGTATGGGGTCTGTCTAACCTAACAAAGGAGCAAAATTTGAAACAGTCATATCTTCTGCATACATTGACCAAAATCTTCATATGACCACTCATTTTTCATGGAAATGAATTTTTAAGAGCATCAGTGCAAGCAATTTTTTATTATGATATGCATATATATAATTTTTACATATTTTGTATAATTTATGCATTGTAATGAAATCGGGTGCATTTTCGATGGAATCTGACACCCCAAGTTTTTCTCAAACAGTAAAAATGTGTTGTATACATCAAACAAAGATTGTAATGATGTGTCCCACTACTTGTGTTGTCGACGATGATGGTCTTACATTTCAACATTTATAGGGCCCAGAAGATTTAACAGGGTAAACAGAGCAAACTGGAGGTTGGAGGATATTTTCCCTTCTCCAGTTCGCTATTCGCTTGGAGTATGGGTTCACTACTGGGATAGCAATTTTTGGCTTGTGTACTTTGCTTTCATAGATATAGTGATGTTATGATCTTTAATGTGAAGCATTTCAGTGATTTGTACTTGGTTTATTTGTTGCACGGCTTCTCACCTTTCACCTAATAGGGGGAGAAGATATTGCATATTGGTTTTTCGATCAGTCATCGGTGATGTGCAATACGAGTCAACATTGTGTTGCTAGCATTGTTAGTGTTGAGCAAAGAACTGTGGGAGATTTTGGTGATTGTTAGGCTTCAATTTGAGATGTGTCATACACAGTACAGAGGGCAGTCACTTGTTGGACGAATTCTATGTGAGGATCGATGTAGGACAATGCATAATCATGTTCTACTGTAGTGCGGGGATGATCACGGTGTGATTAGTCCAAAATGCACAGTGTACCAGTTGTAGTTGCAACAAAGTCTACTTGAATAATTCACAGTGCATTGCTCCAGTCTTTCTATACCCCTTTGGATCAAAGGGGAGTTTGTTGGATTAATTTGTATTGATCCAAAGTTATAAATAGTTAATACTTAGTATTTTATTTTGTTAAGTTTTGTTAATAAATTGTTGGTTCACGGAAAATTGTTAATAAATTGTTGGTTCACGGGAAAGTTGCACTTCTCACCTCTCCCCTGATAGGGAAAGAAGATATTGCATAATGGTTATTCAATCAGTCATCAGTGATGTGCGGTATGAGTCAGCATTGTGTTGCTAGCATTGTTAATGCTGAGCAAAGGCCTGCGAGAGATGTTGGCGATTGTTGGGCATCAGTTTGAGATGTGTCATACACAGTACAGAGGGAAGTCACTTGTTGGACAGATTATGTGTGAGGATTGATGTAGTTGGACAGTGCATGATTATGTTCTACTGCAGTGCGGGGACAATCACGATGTGATCAGTATAGAGTGCACAGTGTACTAGTTGTAGTTGCGACATAGTCTACTTGGATGACTCACAATTCATTGCTCCAGTCTTGGTTCCAAAAGAGAAATTTGTTAGATTAATTTGTATTGATCCAAAGTTAGTAATAGTTAATACTTAGTATTTTACTTTGTTTTGTTAATAAATTGTTGATTCATGGGAAATTGTTAATAAATTGTTCGTTTACGGGAAAGTTGGTTTTAACCCATAACCACCCATGAAAAGCCTATAAAATTTTTCACGTGTTTTGTAAACAAAAATTAATACAATACAATTATAGTTTTGTCAAATAATTGCTTTTACAATGTAATTTCGTCATTATTTTCACCGTACGCTGAGCTATCAGGGAACTCTAAACTGCTTCAATGCTGCCCAGCTTGACTGAAAATGATCGTCGTGCAAAGGTCGTATGGATTTGTACCTTTTTTTCTGTCTCCTAAAATGTAATGCCCTAACTAAATGGACCTCTAAAACTGATATTTCATGAATCCGATAGCACCATTGTAATCCCTGAATGGAATTACCAAATAGGTATGAAAAGTTTCATCATCGTACTTGTAACTTTGAGGGTTTTTATCATCTGTAAAAAAGTATGATAGCTTCAAATTCTCCAATAGGTTTTGAAAGTTTAATGATAATAATAAATGTCATTTTCTTCTTTTTCACCTTTCTTATAATTACTTTTATATCCAAAACCCTAAAAGCAATTTAAAATTATTTTTTATTTAAATTTTCTCTTTGCTCCATAAAGTAATTAATAATTATTTTTAATTCCAATTTTCCACTTGGATTTATAATTAATACTTTTTTGGTCCACTTTAATTAATAATACCCCTTTAGATTCCCCCCTTTAAGTTATGACTTAAAAGTACCCTTGGAAAACTTATACTAATTTGTTTCACTTGAATTTGTCCCTCTTTAAGTCTACAAGAAATTAAATAGACTTAGGGGTTCCCTGTTTAGCTTTAGTTCAAAAAGGGGAACATTACATTTGGTTCACGAACTCATCTTTAGGGGATTATACGGTGAGATTAGAATATAGACCAAATTTCACCAATGTGGTTATTGGATTGGGAATTTAGTAGTGGCAGAGATTGTGGGAGATTAAAGCCCTATTAATTAAAAGAATATTTATTTGGTTGGAAATAAGAAACAAAGTTCTCACCTAGGAGGTATTTCAAAAAAGTTTGCATGGACCGAGTCATTGTAATTTGTGCTTTCAGGATCCAAAGACAATGAACCATCTTCTCATCGTGTCTTTATCAGTACGGTGTAATTGCGAAAGAATGCTTTAAGGGGTGGTATGAGAGGCCATAGCTAAAATTGTACAAGGCATTACCTCTGGTTGTGTCATAGGGTATTTGGATTGCTAAGAATGCTAACATCTTCTAAGGTAAAAATATCCCTACTTTCCAATGCATTTCCCAAACAGAATGATTTATGGGCATTTCAAATGTATCCCTAAGATAAAAAGGCTACGACTGATGTTACATCCTCCCATTGACCATTATGGAGCGTGGGGTTATTTTGAAAGTGATTATCAAGCCATTATTGTTGCATGTGACACTTGTGGAATTCTCTTTATAAATTCCAATTACTACATTTGTTTCAAGGCCGGTCTGGGAAGGGGTATAAATAATTTTGCAAAGCTTATGGCTTTGAAGCTACTTCTCATTTTGGCAATGGACAAAAGGGTGAAAAAAATGGAGTGCTTCAAGGACTCTAAGATTGTCATCAACTGGATAAAGGGGTTATATAAAATGGAAAATTTGGGCCTTGGATCACTTTTCATCCAAATAAGTAAAATGTTGCGCTATTTCACCAACATATCTTACATGTTTGTTTATAAGGATTTAAATACATTGATAGATTTACTCTCCAAGGAGGGGTTGCCCTTGGCAGTGGACCTATGGGTCATAAATGAATACAAAGAAGGGGAATGTGTAAATGAAACAAAACTTGATGTGATGAGGGATTAATGTGGCCCTGATTATTGGGAATTTTTGGGGTGGTTGTTTACAAATCACTAAGTCCTTGAGGAATTGAATATTTTTTCCTATGCACTATATTAGTGGATTGTTAGCATTGTAATGAATCTAGCCATGAGGAAACTTGGGCAGCTTTTCAAGTATTGATACTTGTAGACACAATGAATGTGATGATGGTAGTTTGTTTGCGATTTTTCGACACTTGGGTGATATTTCTACTTACGATAGCATGGATAGCATGGGATTTGTGTCCCTTTGTTTTATGGAGGTTACAAACAGTATAGTTTTCTCTTCGGTATGCAGAGTAGGAAGTTGTTTTTGCTTGGTCTTTGGTTCTTGTGACTTCTAATTTTTTTCATTTATGTTATTGTATATTTGATGCTAGTTTTTCCTTTAGAATGGTCTTGTTAGCATCTGCGAAATGTAGTGCTTATTTTCAGTAATTTGAAGTTACAAATTTTTAGTGGAGCGAAAAAATACATAGTTTTTTGTCACTTTACTAATTTGCATTGTTGATTCAAGATGAATCAACAATGCAGAAAAAACTTTATAGTGGCAAGATTTGGTCAGTTGGAGATGCTTTGCCATTCATTGATTTTGCCACCTTGAACTTCAATAGGTAGTGCAGATGAATTTGCCTTTATGCTTTGCTATTATATGAAGTGGTGCTCGTCGATAACCTTAACAAAAGTTTATTGTCTTTATTTAAGTCGATAATGCTATGATGGATAGAGCTTTTAATTTGCATAGCACGAACAAAGCTAGATCAATGACAATGGTGATATTTGGGTTGGCAAATTGTTAGTCATCAAGTTCTACGATTGGTCCATCTGTCCAACTCAACTCTTGGTCAGCAATGCAAGACAACCACCTTTGTCAATCGTTGATTCATCCATTGGGCTTCTTCCAACGATTAGATCATTCGACATTGAAACCAATGGCAAACACCACAAAAACATTTACATTGAAATATATACGAGGCTTTGGCTTTTTAAAAATCGGCTCATAAGCATGATTAACTACATAAGGTATTACCTTATAGATATTACAATGATAACGCTAGTTTTATCGCAAGGGAGTGTCTATGGACACAACAATAAATAACCCCATCCATAAACTACGCAAAAATTTTGAAAAAATACAAATCTATGATATGGCAAGGAATTAATTAACCACTTCCTTGGTAACACCTAGAAACTCATACTAGACCAACATGGATTTAGTCAACCATGACATGAATGAAGACATCAATCAAAATACAAGTCACACAAACTATTGTAGGAAATCATGTCTAGCATTAGGATAATAAAAACAATCACAAAAAATGTTTCTAGCAGGTTGAGTTTCACCATGCCATTTGAGGACTCTCGTTATTATCCCACATGCAATACCACAGACTGTAATGCAATAGTTGATTTTGTGACAAACCTAGATGTGAATGAGAAGGATAAAACTGATTGGGGTGGGCATGGGAATATTGGAGAAGTCTAAACAATGAAAGCAAAGGAAAAGATTATTTTTGTATTAATTTATAGAATGTTGGTGCCATACTCGTGTTGGCATCACACACCCTAGGTTGTACTCCTAGACCTCCTACCTAAACAATAGATGTATTGGCATGATTAACAATCACTTAAGACCTTATCTAAACCTTAATATACTAATATCAATCAACTCTAAGACATAAGCTTGATTTTGATTCGCCATGCACACAAAGGCAATTAAATTTTCAGGTGTGCTTTATAAGAATGGATGGTCACTAAGAGTGTGGATGAACATGAGATAGTTGAGTTAGAGGAAAGGGAAATATGAATTTTTTGGTCTTCATGAATTTTTTAATCTTTCTTTCCAAAATGTTTGATTCACGAGGTTGGAAAACATCTTGAAAGCAAGCTAAGTCTAGTTTTAGTTAGAACAAAAAGAGAAATAAAGCATGTACGATATATATTTAATCGCCCCATATTGCACACATAGTCAAGGACTTTGTATGGAAGGTGATGTTTATGAAAGAAGAAGGTTTAGATCTTTCAATGTGAAGGGAAGGTGAAAGATGAGTGAAAAAAGAAGGCAACTTGTCTTTCCTAATGTTTTTCTTTTCTCTAGTTCAATGAAAAACACAAAATTTTCAATGAAATAGAAATGAGTGACTTGTTGTGAGAAGAGTGCAGACGATTGAGTATTGTAGCTTTTTTACTTTTGAAAGAGATTTTGAGTGCTTATATGTACAATTCCTCATGGTCTCAAGGTTGTCACTTTGTTTTTGTTGCTTGAAGCAAGAGACTATTGAAACAAAAAGTGTGAGCATTGACACACTAGCATCTCTAGTAGGTTACCATGGAGTAAAATTTTCACAAGTAGGCATGGAGCTTATAACATGCATGATTGTTCTATGAATTGACCTTCACACATTCACTTCCTATTTAGTTCATAGTCGCAAGACAAACTCAACAAAAAATTTAGCAGACTGATTTTTTTGTCAAACCCGAATTTGATGGAAAAACGGAGTTAAACTTGACAACTTCAAAAATCATTAAAAATAATGAAATTAATGGAGAAAAAATATTTATATGCATTATGTATCAAACCAACTTCAAACACACTCAAGACTAATCAATTACATCTGCCACTCCTATACACCAAAAAGTGAATAATGTGTATAAAACCCTTGCACAAAAACAATAGGCTAAATGAAAATAAGGGTGAAAAGGTGAAATGGGCAAGTCAAATGGGTGTGTTAAGACCTAAGTGTTGTTTTTATGTTTATCTTTTCCTTTTCTTTTTTTTTATTTTTTTACTTTGAGACCTTTTTTTTAACAGAATGTTATGTTTGCAAGATGTAATGGCATTTGACACTTTAAAAAACTACTCACCCTTTGCCATATAAATTTTGTTTGTGTTTTATTTGTACTCAGCGTTGCAATTTTAAGTCTGACATATTTGTATCATAAAAACATTCATGGAGTGTGATCTTTAGTGGATATACGTAGTCAAGAGGTGGGAGATAAAGGTTATGTAAATTCCCAAACAATTATACGCCTTTCAAAGGCTACATTTAAAGAATGTACTAAAATTATTTGACAAAAAAATACAAATGAGGTGGGATCTAATGGAATACAATGGGCATCAATTTTGCAATGTTGACAAGGAGATTTGGTGGTTGGAGTTGTGAATGGCTCAACACTATAGAATGTCATCTATTTCCTATATCAATCTTAAAGCACCCGATAGAGAGGGTGAATTGAAGAAGGCAAAAGCTGCAATATATATCCTACTTGTTACACACAACCCTTGTGTAACTATCCTACATGTATTTTAGTACTGCAAACCTACATTGAAAAATAAATTATATTTCAAAAAAAAAAGAACATATTCGAAGAGTCTGCCCTCAAGACTTGCGACTCTAATCCATCTGACAAGACTCCCAACTCTAATTTGTCTAACAAGACTCACGACTCTAATCTGTCTGACAAGACTCACAAGTTTAATTAGCATGCCCAAACTCACATGTCTCAAGGTGATGCGGTCATGGTTAAGGGTCCAATGAAGGGATGCCCTAGACCACACAATCGAGTGAATCACTCACCTCGCACTCTCGACACACAACTAAAACAAAAGTTCAAGATTGTATTAATAAGAAAACAAGATTACATAAATATTCTCCAGGGCATAAGCTACAAGGCATGCTTGGTTCAAGTTGCAACATGCAAGCTTCGAAATACAACGATGGAGTCTCCCAGACCTCTTTACAACACTCCAAGGCTACAAGGCTTGCTTCTCTCTTTCCCTTGACTCTACAATCCAACAAAGCTTCCCCTAAGAGCTTTCTAACCTTCTTGTTTCTTTAACCTATCAACCCTCCTTTTATAGTTGTCGAGCTCCTATGAATTTTCCTTCTAAACCCCTCATGCATAGTTGACATTCCAATATAAGAATGTGCAACATATTTATGTCAGAATTGCACCAAATCTTGCAAGATTTCTAGTATAGCCCCATGAAGATTATGTCGTTGAAACTCGTCTTGTCAAGGCATAATATCAAAAGTGACTTTCTCCAACTACCCTCTGGTGCACTTGTTTATTCCCCATGTTGTTGGTCTAGAGTCTACAACAACTACGTATAGGCTTACATGGCTCTATGTTGACGCAAGACACTTCATTATTCATTATGCACCAAAGCCTTGAGCCATCCTTTCCTCGTGCACGATAATTATTCCCGCAACCAAACCATGTGATACTGTGTTTTGTGCCCATGTCACACCTTTGCACTTGTGTCAATTGCTTGCCTATGCTATGTTCTAAGTGTGCATTTGCATTGATAGGTAGTGTGCAACTATGCACCGTGCAAACCTTTGCACAGAAACTCCAAAACTTGTGCAATCAAGAGTCTAATTGCACAACAAGGCTTGGCCTTCACCTCTACATGTTGATCCTAAGACCCAATAGTTTGTGCGCTTGCGCATTGCACTCCAAAGTTGAACTGCGCATGGCTTTGCAAAAATTGGACTTAGTCATCCTTAGCGATGTAAGATTGCTTGGCGCTTGGGATGTTCTTGCATCACGAGGGAAAAAACCCTAAATCTTTTTTTTTTCAACTAAAAATGTTTTTTCAAAGCAAGTATGCAATTGTAAAATATATGTAGGATGGTTACGGAAGGGTTATGTGGCCACAAACCTAGTTTTCAACATCGCCAAGGATGATTCGGACTCAAATTGGCAAATCCTCTACTAGACTCAATGAGACTCACTACTGTGGTTTAAATTCATCACCAGTTCAATGGCTCACCAACATTCAACTTGCTTTAAGTTGATTAGAATTTTGTATTTAGGGAAGAGTCAATGAGTACAATTTTATTGTCCCGAAACAAAAAAGTTTAATCCAAAACATGCTCCCTTAAAAAGTGGAGTTGCATTTACGATAAGAGGCATGCTCCTAAATAAGCTAAGTCTATTTATGCCAAGAGATCAGATCCTCACACCATCATCCTTGCAAAATTGGCACAATACCACTCATTTCTTCAGTGATATTTCACGGTGACAATGATCCAGAGACTCGAACAATTGGGTAACTCCCAAAGTGGTCCGCCTTAGGTATCAATACCTTGTTTTCATATCATCTCTGGAGAAGGCAAACTGCATGGTCGATTCATGTGGTACACAAGAGCCTCCTCGTTGCTTTGCCTCATTGAACTTGATATTTACAAGGAACCCCCGCAAAGCTTCCTCATGGATGCCCCTTATCTCTCCAAACGAGAGATAAAGGGTTTGTACTAAGATTCACAAACCCGGCCTCCAATCCACATGGTCGAAAGCCTGAGAGCAGCTCTACCCAAAACTTCAACGCTAATTTGATTATCTTCACTTCGAATATGAGTTCATCCATCCCCCGAGGAAACCCAAACTCGAGTTACCTTGCTCCCTAGGGGTTCTCCTTGCTTGACTTTGAGTTTGCTCCCATCAATTTCGCATAGAAACAAACCACCATATCCCTCGAGAGCACTATATTTGTCAAATTTTCTCTTTGGAGTTTGCGTCTAACGACTTGTTTTTAGTTGCTCTCCTTATTACAAGATAAGAGGTTGATTCTTTCACCTCTTCAAAGATTCACTTAGTTCTCTTCAAATGCTTGTGGCTTATAAACTCCAAAGACACTTAGCCTTCTTCTTCCATTCCACCTTCACCATGACTTTCCAAAAACAAGTCCCCTAGAGGGGCATTGCAACAAGGCATTGCATCTTACTTCCACTCATCTCACACCATCACTAGGAAGAGACCCTCTAGCCAATGCCCAAGCGTATATGGTAAACCCACAAGACGACATAGACAATTATTCACATGGCCTCATATCCACCACAGACTTCTTTACCACTTTGAGCATTATAAGTGTTTATCTAGAACACGTTTCATCTCCTTACATGGTATCCTCCTCTTTTTTATCTTCATGGTGTACTTCATGATATTGGCCTGGTGCTTTCTAAATACTCTGTTTTAGAATTAGTTCTCTTTTTTACTCCTTGGGATGTGCCATTGCACTCCCCCTATCTTCTAGACATTGCACCTTTTGTAGACCCATGGACCAATCTTAGTCTTTGGTTGACATAAATATAAAAATTAATTATTCCAAAAAACATAACGTCATATTCCCTAAGAAGTAGAGTTAGTCTTTTCCTAACCACCTTTTCATCCTAGTTATGATTTCACATCCAAGTCAATTTATTAAACGTATAAAGAAGTCAATAATTGATAGACATAATTCATCTCTAATGCCATAGACAAGCACTTATAAGTTCAATAGATCATTTTACACAAGTTGGAAGCGATGGATGAAAAGAAATGGTGGTGAATGGCTAATGAACAACGAGTTGACCAGTAAGGGCTAGTAACAATTTATAGAGTTCTATTCTTAAATGGCTACAAGAGACCACTTAATCGGAGATGTCTATAGACTTTAAATAGAATCACTCCATAAATTTTCAAGGAGATCTGATGAGTTTTGATTTCCCAATAGTGAACAATTGAACCATCATCAACCCATAAAAAGGCAGTTTTATTGCATGACTTAAATTTTGCATACTAACATCGTGATCTAAAACTTGGTGTGCATAAGTACTCACCCCTCGAGGTTCTTGTCCAGTTTCATGCAAAAATTAGACTGTTTGATGGGTCAAATAGTGTTTGCACAACTACTACCAGGTGCAGTCCAGTTTTTCAAAAAACACTTGAATATAATACATTCGGCACATGTCAAACCTGTCTCTGTCACCAAACATGTCCAGTGAGTGTCAAACTTATCCAGAAGAGGAATGGCAAGGGTTCAAATCTAGAAGAGTCAGCAGTACATGTTTGGAACATGCCAAACCTATCCAGAGGCAATCCCAGAAAGTGTCAAAACCAGACTGATGGTAATAGCAACGGGATAAGGCATAAGTTGTAGAGACTAAAGATTATATTTAGGATGCTAAGTTGTAGAATTGAAAAAAAAAAGTGATGACAAAATAAGAAATAGCAAAATAATTGAGAAAGAGAGGATAAGAAGAACCAGATACTAAGTGTTTGTCAACTCAGAAGAAGTCTCTCTAGGCAGCAATCCTTCTCTAAAACACGGCATTTGCCTCAAGCCTCCAAAAGAAAAAAAAAATCATTGCTTAGACGCTTGATATAGATGGCACAGATGAAAGTAACGACCGAAACCATAACTATATGCAATAACATAATATCATAATCATGTGTAATCTCAAAGTTTGTTTCTCTCCATGAAAAGTGGCATTAAAAATATGCTATGTCATTCCCCTCAAGCATCTCCTTCTTAAGTCTTTGCTTTCTACACAAGTTCGTTCTACCATGAGCTAATTAGATGCCATATTGGCTGAAGTCAACCAATTTCCAATGTAGCCCTTGACTGAAGAAAGCTCAACCTCTTGGATACAATTGAAATTCAAGAATACTAATGTCAGTCACGTCATATATGAGTAAGGCTTCCTAATTGCTGGTACCAGTATAAATAAGGTCCTTTCCAAGACACAAGAACCAAAAACTGCACAACATAATTTATTCAGGGACAATTAAAAATGTCAAGAAGTTCTGTATCAGAAATCCTGAGAGTTCTTTGTTGATCTTTTATCCTAGAAATGACTCATGATCATTCAAGCGAATATCAGCTTTTCATTCTGTTAGAAATTTTGATACTCTCATGGAACTTCACGATATAAAGGGAGTCCCAGGATTGGAGCATACAGGGCTAAAGACATAATATGTAAAGAGTAAACTAACAACTTAAAGCAGAGACAGACATATTCTCCCCTATAACACCAGTGTGAATGAGAACCTTACTTCAAAGAAAACAAGATCATAAGGCGTTCATTGTTTATGCAGCAGTAACATGTTTATTCCAACTATGATTTAAAGATTAGCTGAAGGTGACACCCGAAACAATGTTCAATATGGGCAGGTATAACTTTATGATACACCACTGATTCTCATTATATTACGTTTAGAAGATCCCATCTTTGGAAATCTTTTTACAAATATAGATATAGTGAGAATCGGGATCTTCCAATACAAAGTTTAGTGGAAGCATACCGTCCTCTGTGAGAGGAACAGGTTCCATATGGGACTTTGAAGAACTTCCCTCTGGTATTTCAAATCCTGGTCTAGCTGCAGCAACAAAAATTAGTTTAGAGATAGAAAATAGTTTCTCATAATGATTTAATATTCTCTTATCCAAATAAAATCCAATTCGTACATCTACAATATGTGAGTATGAGACATGCACGTAATGTCTACACAACATTCACTCAACCTAGATTAGTAAAGAAGACGAAATAAATTTAGATTGTTTCATCACAATATGGAGATTGAGAACTGGCCCCATCGACTCTTATGGTCCAAATACTCGTTGCCAAAGGCCTCAGCTTTCATTCAGCTTGCTGCCTAAAACAGGATTCTCACTTAGAACAGGATCAGAAAGATGGCAATCATGGAGCCGTCTATATGCATGCTATGCAAGAATCAGGAAGGAGACCTAGACCATTTAAATCTACATTGTCTTTTCACTTCAGAGGTTTGGGGATGGGTGATGGGAAAGCTGGGTGGATCTTGGGCTTACCGCTCTACTATCAGAGCACTGCTGATATACTGGCTCTGCCCAAGTAAGCAACTGGATCCCCTTTGGAAAGCACTCCCTTCAATTGTCATGTGGACCATCTGGATTGAAAGAAATAGAAGGATTTTTCAGCATGAAATAGGGCCTAGAAAAAGATGCATCTATAAAATTGAGAATAGTCTAAGAAAGGTTGTTTCAAGACACCTCAAAAGGGACTGTGCCAAATTTAATATTTTTGAGCAGTCAGTCTTTAAAAAAATGGCCCTTCTTAATTGAATGAGAGATTAAAGAGCATTAAGAATATTGGCTACGTGCTCTGGCCCCCCTCCAGAGATGGTCAAATTAAATTTTGACAGAGCTTCTAAGTGCAACCTGGGTGTTACAGGTGCCGGTATAATAACATTACACTTACACGGCCAACTGAAAGTGTAAATGGAATTCAATTATATGGGTTTAAAAAGGGAAAACACAGAAAAAAACTGCAAGAGTTATTTCATGCCAAATAGGCTGCGTAGAAAGAGAAACAAAGGCCAAACTTCAATTATAAGGCATAAATAAAGATTCAATGTTGCTAATTACTCTCAAGTTCTCATTGAGTATCAATTTTTCAGTCTTAAGAGTACATATTGTCATAGACTCAGTCCTCATAGTCATATACAAAACAAAATTAGAAATTACAAAATTCAAATGGCCTCAAAGGCAGCCATAACTAGATATTGAGAACTGGAGTGCAATATGCCCATGCAAAATCTCTCTCGTGGCATGATGAATTATGGGCTGAAATCAAAAACAAATTCATACCCATTGCTATTAGGGTTCATAAAAAATAATAACAATAAACACAGCAGAAGGCTGAAACCTTTTGGTTTACGGTTTACCCAAAATATAATAAATTACTTAACCATAGCAGCCTCTAATAGAATTTTTTTTTTTTTTTTTTTAAACTAACCCTACATCTAGTGAAATGTAAAAAACAAAAAACACTAACCCTAACCCTACATCTAAGGAGCAAAATGTCGAATGCATGCCACCGTGCCTAGTTTGATTATCACAAAATGTCTGGTTCAATTTTTGCAATCACCCAGAAAAACCTGAAAATTTGTTTACCTACTACCTGAAAGTGAAAAAGTGACAAAAAATATCAATTTTGAGGGGTTTATAGGCAAAAACTCACAACCAGTTTGAAAAAGCTGCCAGTTTTTTCAATTACACGCATTTTACATACAGTTTTTTCACAAATATTCAGTTTTTTTGCCGGTTTGACCCGGTTTTGACCAGGTTTGACCAGTTTATCGAAAAACCAAGTAACCTGGGTCAGAACAGCATGGCACAAGGGGCAGGTACATTTTAAACGTGGGCACCCCCATGTAATTCCCGTTTTCTGTTGCTAAGGGTGTCGGATGGTTAATCCATAACCAGAATGGTTTGGCTGAGGGGCTAAAGCTGGCTTTGTCAAATGGAATTTTGAATCTTTGCGTAGTAGGATGCTCCCAGCTAATTATTAATGCAATGATGAAGGGCACAAAACCAAACTGGAAGCTGGAAAGTATTTTAAAGTAAGTGCGGTAGCTGAGATGGAATTTGAATCTATCTCCTTCTGCCCTTGCTACAGGGGGCATCAATGCTCCTGCATTCCTTCTGGGAAACTAGGTAGTCATCCAGGATCCTATTAGCTCGGTAAAAAGCCTTGTCATGAAGGAGCGGGAAGGACTGCAATGCTGCATGCCCTTCTCATCAAGTATCTTTGAAACTGCTAATTATTAAACTCCCTAATGGGGTTACTTGGAAACTATAGACATTCTGACTAAAGTTTTTGACAGCCCTTGGTGCAATCAAGGATTTAGCCACTGTATGAGCTAGTTGGAGGTGGCGCTTGAGTGGCAGAACAGCCACTTGTGTGAGGAGCGGTGCTTCAATATCACACCCCTCTCTCATTTTCTTTTCTGCCATGTCTAATTTCATCCCTAAATATACCGCCATTCCTTGCCTGGGTTGGTTTTTCTGTGTGGCCTGTTCATGCATTTTCAGTGCTGGTCGATAAAGAGCACAATAACAGCAATGGGGAAGCTTTTTGGTGCCGTATGTAGGCCATCTTCAACATAACTGATGTTGTCTATCTAAGCATGATGAGACCAATGCTTGAGGAAGTTGGGGATGGGCATACAGGGATTGATAAGTCACGGGCCTCCATTAGTTATAGATTCAGAACAATTTTACTGGATTTTGATGGTGGTCACTATTGACGCATTGATTGTGCACCCGCTGATGAATAAGTTAATCCACTACAACAATGGGAACATCCCCAAGGTGTGGGACCTTGGCTCCTTGGGATGAACCTCTGGAGAAGGCCAGCTTCTTCCTAAACTAGTAAGATCAGTCCGCGGGCCTAACTCTATTTGCTAACACCTACATCAGACTATGACTAAGCTTTTTGACAGGAAAAGAGTTAGGAAAACTGAAAAACAAAATGGTATGGTGATGCACCAGACGTTTAGTGAGCACTTCTGCTTGCTCCTACTAGCACAAAAAACTTGAAAAGACTAATTTTCAACTACACAACTCTTACAATAGGGCTGCAACAGAGGTAAGGTGATGAATAATAGCTTGTAGAAGGGCTGTAACGTCTGCAATCTCTTCAAGATAAGCCAAAAGGAACTGGATTTCATCCACAATTGACCTTAAATGTATTGGAAGAGACTAAAATCCACAAATACAACTCAACTCAAAAAATACACAGTGATAGCAGCGAGGTGCAAGAAGGTATAATCAATCTTTATTCATGTTTTAAAGCTAGAAGCCTGCATACATAAACCAAAAAGCAGAATTCTGTAGTACAACAGCAGAAGGTCCTTTTTTTCAGTATTAACTTCATATATATATCAAAAAATACATCCCTTTGAGAGTAAGTCTCAATTTTCCATGTGCGCGTAATACAAGAAACAAGGGTATTCATTGCATCCTTAGACATTGTCATCTCCACTCCAGCTTGATCATGGGCGTGGCTTGCATCTAGGGGCTAGATTTTCTCCTTGACTACCTTTGACCAGCTCTGCAAAGTGGGAGCAGCTGTAGCAAAAAACGGTATCCTATTCTCACTCCAATTGGTCCCCTTGACATCTTTCACCTGAAAACAGGCTGCATGTAAAATCAGGTACTATATCCTTGGGCTGATTTGGTCACCATGTCTCATGCCCTCCTTAAGGGGTTTGAAAAGTCTTCAGTCTTAATATTAGGGAAGTTACATGTGTTATGGCTGACCAAGGTAATGCCTTAACTATCCTCCAACCACCATGCATGCATATCATTATTTGCTACACCCCAAGACCTGGTCAAAAATGACATCTTTCACCTGAAAACAGGCTGCATGTAAAATCAGGTGCTATATCCTTGGGCTGATTTGGTCACCATGTCTCATGCCCTCCTTAAGGGAATTGAAACGTCTTCAGTCTTAATAGTAGGGAAGTTACATGTGTTATGGATGACCAAGGTAATGCCTTAAGGAAATTAAGGAGAGTCTTCATGCATCTACTACCGCCAAACACATCTTCAACACATGAGCATCAGTCATATATGAAGGTGATCTTTTAAACCAGCATGAAAACTAAACTTCCAGCCATTGGAAACTGCATACGCAGTCCATATTTTGAAGGTTTCGATGCATTTCTTGATGCAGGGCATGTTTCTTCCATTAAGACGAGCAATATTATCAAGGTGACTATTGAAAACCCTGGATCTCATGCTTTCGACCTTGTAAACCTGCTTCAAAACCTGTTAAGACAGGTTCATATGTCTTCATGAACGAATCATGACAACTAAGACCTAAGCACATGCTGACAATTTTGAAAAACACCTAGATCATGACAGGGCAGAACCAAGAGGCATGAAATGCCAACAGTTACTTGGGCAGAGGAGTCCCCTGATTAGGATGATTCTTTAAAATGAGATGGAAGAGGATGCTGTAAGCTCACCCAAATTTGAAGACTGAAGCTGCTGCATTGTTGCTTGTTGTTTGGATGCATTGACACTAGCATATAGTTAGTTAATACAGTTGGCAAGCTTTGGGCTTTGTTGAAAAACCCACCTTTTGCACAAATTCCTATATACTTTATTTATTATTTTAGTGGTGGTGCTGTTTTGGCTGATTTTGTGCCAATTTTTTCTTCTTATTTTTTGTGGGAAGAGCCTTAAAATCCTTTGCTTTATGAATAAAAAACAATATTCTGTATTTCACACTTTTAATTACTATGTACATCATCAATGAACTAAGTCTTAATGTCGTGTTGATCCATATCATCAGATGGTATCAATGTATTGAACTATGCAATGAATTTATGAAAATTAAAAACTTTATCCAACGTTATAAACATGTCATCAATACAGTCAAGTCTCAACATCATCTTCAATTCAATATCATTAATATAATGTGCAATTCATTATCCTGAGCATTGAAGTCATGAATAATCAAGTTAAGTTCAATAATACACGCATGTCATCTTTAGCAGCACAATCATGGAGAAGGGAGAATAATGTTGTGGTGAAAATGGAATTAGAAAACATGTATCAAGAGTTGAAGTTGTTAAGTTTTAAACAAGAAATTTTGATGAAAGGACAAGTAGGACATTCTACATCACCGCAGATCTCTGCAAGCCCAAAAAAATGGTGTGGTATGCGGCGGTGAGGGACACATGGAAACAGAGTGCCCTTATGATGAGACACCAATGTCATGTATGACTCTATAGCAATTTGCCTGCTCAAAATTTTAGCTATAAATAGCATTGTGATTGTCATAAAAAAGTCATAACAGTATGGATAGAAAACCACACTTTGCTAATTAGGATCATAATAGAAATGCCATAACAGTGCGTGCACGTTACCTGGGGACATCACCAAGCCAGCTCTTTTCAAGGAGATGACTTGGTGACATGCCCCCTTCCATTCCCCACAGGGACTCCTTTTCCCCTCAGGGACCCACTCAGAGCTGGAAAATAAAATAAAAAAGAACAGCTCAAAAATAAAATTAAAATAAATAAAACTGGCTGTTATCTTAGTACTAAAAACTGGATCTAGGCGGTACACAAATTTTGATTGTGGAATATTATATTTTCGTTTCATACCCATGAAAGCAGATTTTACGATGGCAACAAACCATTTTCCTTTTCATTCAGTTCTTCTTAACCCATTTTTCTATCGTCTCAGGAGAATGTAAGGAAATTAATCATAAGATTGATGAAAATGGTAACGACTAGCAGTATAAAGTTCATGGTACAAGCCAGTATCTAAATGGAAGGACAACCATAGATCCAACAATATAATATTTCATATCCACTTACACAAATAAGTGTTATACCAGTTGAGGATATTGATTCAATTCTGATGAATCTCTTAGCAAGTTACTTCATCTAGGAGTAGACTCTTAACGTCCAAGCAATACTGACAACGTTCCAATTTCCTATTCAAATTTTGCAAAAATGATTTTAAGGATGGTTTCAGTGCTCTGTCTAATTTGGAGAGACTTGAGTGATAACAAAATCAACTGCATCCTGTATGGATCAATAACTTCAATATCAGGTAAAATATGCAGGCGACTGGAGTTGATAGAAATTGCTAATGAGAATTCCTTTTAAAGATAGACACGATGAGGGTGTCCTGGATCCTCATTTACAAGTGTGTTTTTCTTTTAGTTTATATTGGCATATATTTAATCAGCTTTAACTTTTTGGTATCGCAGTGTTATGTATTAGTAACTATTGTGATGTTGTTTATAGGCTTTTGTGTAATGAAGTGTCTTTTTATTTTCATTTTTCCAATTTAGCTGCTACTAGTAATGATAAAATCAATGAATACTTCAAATTTGTCTACTGTTATTGATTTGCAGGTCTTTTAGTTTTTTGTGTTTGTTCTGCTCGATTCTAGAATAATATGATCTATGTTCTACCAAGGGTGAGGGCCCCTACCCCTATATGATCCCCTTGTTTTACCTATCAAAAAAACATAAAAATAAAAAGAAGGTTAAAAAATACGCTAATTGAAAGATAAAAGTAATTTTAAAATAGAGGTAAGAGAAAAATTAAAAAAGGAAAAAAGGTGATAAAAAAAGTAATTACTATTATAAAAATAAAAAAATAGTGCCCATGAGATGTGTGAGTTGGTAAAGTGGCTTGGTTGTTTTCAACCACACCCACGTTCAAATCTCGCTGGGCATGGGAGGCCAGTTGTGGCCGTCAGTGGTATATTTGAAGCCTGTTGGCTGCAATTCTGGTATTTGTGGGGGTGGTTAATCACTTGGGGATTTGGGCCCCCGTTGTGTCCCAAAGCAGTTTGTAGTTCCAGTCAAAAGCGATTACCTAACCAAAAAAATGGTAAAATAAAATGGAAAAAAATAATATTTTGGAAAGGAAAATTAGCAAGATATGTAGGCTTACCAACAACTTGACAGTTTCTATAACAAGTTTAGAGTATATAAAGATCATATGCCTGATGCAGTTGTCCACGTCAAGGAGCCCTACACTAAGTTTGAGGCCACGATCAACAATCAAATCAACAACGTAATGAACACTTCATAAAGAAGACTAGAAGACAATATTAATACCAAGTTGAATTGAGTTTTTCGGGCTTTAACCAACTAAAATCACAGGAACTCCCCATTTGCTGCCTCGAGGTAGAAACACGGAACACAAAGCAGCATAAAAATTCAGTTCCTCAATTAAACTCGAAATATGCGTACCAATCAAGATGATGGTCAGTTAGTTTGAAATACACGAACAAAAACAAAGTCAAACTAGTATTGCAGTCCCTATGCTCACAAAACAAATGTTAAGATCAACATCCCTAAGTATAATGGAGAAGACCCTTATGAAGCTATCAACTAGTCTAACAAGAAAAAAGATCATTTCTATCTGAACTCTACCACATCAGATGAATAAAAAATTATTATTTGCCAAGACCTTGAAGCTGCTGCATTTAAATGGCACAATTGGTAGCAACGCAAAAAGGAAGGATTCACAATCACCTGGAACGGTTTATTGATGATTTTTTGCGCCTCGGGAGACTTATCATTTCAGTTGACTGGTATGACTCGACCAGACTAAGTCAACTGGTGAGTATTCCTTAGGTTGGGAGACCTTAACTTTTGTAATGAATGTCCCCAAATATCTAATATTAGAAACCTATATAGGAGGCCTTCGATCTGATGTCAGAGACGAACTACGCATACATGAGACAAAAAAACAGTACAAGATGCAATGCACAAGGCTCATATTGTTGAACAGCAAACATCATACTAGTAAAAGAACCTACTTTACCAGGTACTGCCCAAAATCTCCCCAAACACATACCAATATAAGTCCGATACTGATACTGGTACTGGTCTGGGTATGTTTTTATTGTGGATCCCACCTAGGTTTGTCCCAGATACTACTTGTGTAGGATCCAGAGTACCTAGGCCATACCCTGAGCATTTCTAGCAGCTACCTCATTTCACTTGAAAAACAAAAATAAAATGTGCAAAAAATGATTAAATTTTTTTTATTCTTATCCGAATTGGATCCCAGAAATCATCATAATTCAGTTGAACGACATAATCAGCGTTACTATTAAATTCATGTGACTAATGAAGAGCTTTAAGATATGCATTCACTAACTCCAAGAAAAAGAACTGGACAAACAGAATGCACAATCAGAACAAAGGCAAATGGAAAGGTGTCAGAAGGCTCAAGAATGATTCAGGCATCCTATGGCCCACACCGTTTGAAGAAACAATCACAGGGTAAGTGTTTGACTTTAAGATGAACCTGCATGACAGGTTCAGCTTAAGACAAACCAGCATGACAGATTTGACTTGGTATGAACCCGTACAACATCGAGCAGGGTTACCCAGACAGGTTTGCCTGTAGCCGAATTCACTCCAAATGGGGCAAAAAGACAGAAAAAAGCATTCTAAAGGAAGGCTAGTTGAATTCTCCTGTCTCTTCGTGTGAGAGACATTTATAATCTTCTGTACGACTCAGTTGCACATATGCAAACATATATATACCCTTTGAGGGTCATGTAAGGGCATTGAGAAAGTTCTTGGGTAGAAGATGGCTTTACAGCTGAGTAAAGCCAACCAACTAACAAACCAAACAGTCAATAATTTTTAGAGAATCGAGAAATTTTGTTACATTACAGGGTTCGTGACTGATATTCACTAATAAGTAATGCAATGCCTAGCCATAGTCCTCTTTGGTAATATCACTTGGCCAAACTTCCAACTTATACGACAATATCACTGCTAAGAGAAACTTACGTATAATGTATAAAGTAATAGTCCAATTGTAGCATGGCAGGTTCAAGTGAGGCATTCTGACACGAGGATCACCATACGTAATCTGTAGCAAATTGAACAAAACTTGAGCAAATCTCATAGAAAAAAATTGATGTTGAAAAGTGGCAGAAAATTCTTCACAAAACTGTCCATACCAGCATATAAACCCCTCCAGGCTTGAGTACCCTGCCAAAGAGAAACATAGACACTCGGCATAGTTAGTAATTCAGTCATGTTTCTGCGAGTAGATGTTGACTGGATTTACAGCTTAACACAAAAGCAATACTGCAAGCCACAGAAATTCAGGTTTGTTCCCCAAAAACCCATGTATACACATCATAAACCTGCTCACTTCCTCCAGCATCCTAGCAGCACTGATTGGTGCACTGGCTCCACACTGTGACAAGGAACCCACGAGTGCACTTAGAGTAACCAGCAGAAATTATAATGAATGGCCAAATACACTCAAATTTTGCAATCGAGATGCTGCAACTTTGACTCACCATAAGAGAATCCAGGGTGCCTATAAAAGCGCCAAACCACCCAAAATATTGGACAAAGGATGGGGAAGACCCATACATGTCAGTTGAGTTTAACTCATTAAACAAATTCTTAATTAAACTTTCTATCATTTTTTGAAAACATATAGAGAGAAACTGCCCAAAAACTGGAAATCCTCATTTTCCTCTGTCAAACACCAGATTGAATGTCCTAAATAACCTTTTATCTGAAAACATATAAGGGAAATGTCTTACACCAAGCACAATTATTACCTTTGTCTATTACAGAATCGAAGTATTCATTAGAAAAGTAGCTCATATCACGGACATCCATTTGAGCATCTAAGATGATGTGAGGGAAATTTCACACCGTAATCATTTCTTTATTTGAATGAAATCAAATAATAATTTTCTCAAGATAAAAAATTAGTCATGATGAGCTTAAACATAACACAACATGACTGAATTTATAACAGTAGGATACATTTTAGTTGATGAACTTTCTCGTATTTCTTTTGCATCATGCGTATAGCAACTGCTGAGATATCAATGTTGATAATTTCCTCATATCCGTCTCTCACCATGTCTTCTGACATAACTGTACAAACAGAGATTTGATTCGAACAGAAAAATCAGATAGTATTGACCGGTGACCACCTAATGCAGAACTGCTTGAAAACACCATACATAAACTATCGGTCCTTTCTTCTGGAACAAACATAGAAACTGTCAAAGCCATACATATCAGTATAACCCAATTAAAAATGGGATTTGACATGCATTCTTGGTTGCTACATTTACTTAACACCCTATCTACTTTCCATTGGTCATAGTGAGACACCAAAAAAAATGGAATTCCAGACCACAAGAGTTGACTGCATAGCAAGTAAATAACCAATCTATGGCTACATCTTTAACTGTTACACAATGCCAGCATGTACCATAGGCACTGGAATTTTCTGAGATGCATCAACGTTATACGATACTTATAACTCTATTTAATGTAAGCGCTACTAATACCCATGAATGTGATATCACAATATTAAATTAGGGAGAAGAATCCCTTGGGTATGCTCAAACTGCATCCCTCAAATTAAACAATCATTTCTTGACACACAGTGGAGGAACCAACTGTTGTTTGCTACTGCTTATAAAGACTTTAACTTAAGGAAAAGCTCAAGTAGAACATGTTAAAACTCCTTGTGTCATTGTACCTTGTGGATGCCTTCAGTTGGAATATCAGACACAGGATTTTTCTATGTGAACATCAATGGCATTTGTTTATGACACATCTTGGAAAAGGCTCTACAGAGTGGACAAATATCTTAACCTTGTGGGAGTCATTTAAAGAGAAACACATCAAGACAAGGGTAACATACGAACAACTTGTGTCTCATAGTAATAAGCAGGATTTCTAGTCCAATTGTAGTGAGCAATCTTTAGGTCTTCCAGCATCAGATGGATGAAACCTCAAGCAACTCCTCAATGTATGTCGATGGGTTCTGTAAATTATAGGTAAAAGCAATACTGAGAAAGGAGACAACAAGCTTTCAAGCAACTCCAAAAATATGACTCAGGTGACCTTAGAAAGGTTTTGGGGCGATGCGATAGTAATTTTGAACAATTTGGCAAAGAACAAGAAAGGAGCTTTCAACCAATCCGGCAATTTAACGTTAGGCAGTTCAAATATTCGAGGACCTTAGACGACTTTGCCATTAATAAACAACTTGCTTAGAAAGATAATTATTAGTACGTGCTGATTGTGGATGAGAAAACGAGCTCTGCTAGTGCTTCCTGAGAAAAATATTGTTCTTCTGTATCATCCTTGGTAGGCCTCCGCACTTGGGAAGGAAGGCAGATTTGACAGCTTCCCAGATGTTTACTGGGGGGAAGGAGAGGAGGGTGGGCAAGGGGGCGCTTACTCCCCCCCACAGGTTTTCTTATGGACAGAATGTTATTGCCTCTAAATACCCAGCCTCAAATAAGGAGGTGGAAGCAACAAGAAAGAGGAAAGAAGGGCAGCAAAACGGATCTAAAACCTCGTGCCTTCTTGGGAAGAGCGAATATGTGGGATGTCAAACCCAAAAGGGTTGGTTCACCTGGAACAATAGGAAGAAAGGTAAGGAATTTATTATGGAAAGACTTGATCGATACCTCACCTCTACTAATTGGTGGGATCAGAATAGAGTTCTAGAAACTGAAGGGCTCGTGGAAAGCAATCCAGATCACTAGCCTATTGCCCTCGGGATGAAGGAGAGCCCAAAACCCATAAAAAGCTATTTCAAGTTTAAAAAGATGTGGTTGGAACACCCAAAGTTTTAAGACATGATAAAAGAAGAATGGGAAAAGCCAAGCAATAGGCATGTGACCAAGATGTTTCTTAGCAGAGGTCCCTTATACAACAAAACATGCTAAGGACGAGGATAGCTAGGTTTTATTATACTGCACAAGATAGTGCAAAGAATTCATATTTAACAGAAACATGTTAGAGAGGAATTATCGTGCGATAGATAAGAATTTAAGATTAACCAGTGTTTTCTTAGGGGTTGCAGAGCATTCGGATTACTTTAAAATTTTAAATAGGATTAAACCAAACATTAAACATATTAACGCATACAAGGAATAACATAAGAAATACAAGTAACCATAACCAAAAAGTCTATATTCATCTCAACAAAGGTTCATCATCTTCTTCATACAAACATATTTATAGTCGTTTGCAGTTCCTGACTATTCACATTTTTCTCGTACATTGGCACCAAAAAGAGGGGACTATTCATCTTCTATCCTTTTACAAGTCGTGGAGGATAGGACAAAATACATATAGCTGACAATTTCATACATAACACACGAATATCTTGCATAACTTTACTTATCCATTTTCTTCTCCCAACACTTTCCCAAACTTAAAATGTTGTCTCGTCCCGAGACGTCGCAAGTTCATCCGACTATGCACTTAGGGCAAAATCTAAAAAATTGGGTAGACTAATAAGAGTCGCAGTAATTGCTCAAGACGTTGTTTCCGGTTTTCACCTCTTGTGCACTACTTAGCTGCCCTTTCGGGTTTTAAACTAAGTAACGTACCAACCTACCGCCCTTTCGGGTTTTCAACTAAGTAGCGTACCAACCTACCGCCCTTTCGGGTTTTCAATAGGCTGATGTAACCAAGTGGCCACCCTTTACGAGTTTTCAACCCACCTGGCCCCGCTTGTCTTACTAATCAGCCAATACAAAAAAAATGTATTCAAAATTTTGCGCATTGCGTAGTACTCAACTGGAAGGGGGTGGCATTGCTGAGGAAGAAGAGTGGCCAACAAGATCTTTGGCCCCAAACTGAGCAGCTGTGTGTTGTGTGATTTCTTGTTGGAGCTCAGATGGTGACTTGTAAACAGGGACGTTGAGGATCGGGGCTACCTTGCTACAGAACGGAGCCAGGTCAGTTTTGAATGTATGTTAGTCGAGCATCACTTCCTAGACCATGCGAATCAGGATGCGGATTGGTGTGTAACATCAAACGAGCTCCTTCAGGGCCGAGTCCTCAGTGGTACTCATGTCTGCCTTTGCATTACTGACCTTTATCTGGATTTCAGCACTCAACTGACTTTTTTGCATGGCGTTCTGTCTGGAGACCTGCAAATGCATTGCATCGTAGTTCATGCTACCAACTAATGAGTCAATCACGTACGTTGTCCCTGGCATTGAACGATTGCTAGAGCAAGGTCAGTTTCATCTGTCGATGCAGTCTCACTGTGCATGGTTGTCTCAGCGATTGCAACTACGGTGAACTCTGCACTGGAGCTGGCAAGAGAATTGTCAAGTTGTTGCTTCCAATCCAGCAGACTGCATGCAACCTGATGAACTTGGAGGGATGCAATGTCAATCATGCTTTGATACTCCAACAAAATAATCGAAACAACGACCTCAACCTTGATACCTTGGCCCAATGTGTCGACTGCGCAAAGTTGTGTTGCACACCATTCCTTTGTGAGCTCTGAGACCAAGGTCTTGAGCCCATTGTAGTCAGACATCATTTGGTCCCCAATTACTCTTGAGGCCAAGTCTGGGCAAGTGTCTTCAATTATCTTCGTTGCTTCCTGAAGGCGAGCCCTAAGCTCGATGTTCTCTGCATTCGACTGATCCCGTTCTTGGTCCAGGGAGGTGGCCTTTTGTGCGATGGGCTCCAAAAAAGCTGAGACACCCTCCAATTGTTTCTTCAAAAGCAACGGAAGACATCAAGTGAAGCCTTTGGCTTGATTAATAGTGCGGCCAATGTGCTTGTTGATGCTGCAGGGTCAAGGCGTGGCATGGTGGCTAGTGAGAGGGAGAAGGTAGTGCATCGAGCAGTGACTGAGGGGACATCCCAAAGCCAAACACCTCCTAGTGGAAGTTGTGGCAACTAAGAACCTGACTGCGTTGTGGGTGGTGCTTGTTGCGCTATGGCCTCTACTACCAACTTACTTTGTTGCACAGCGTCTTCAACGATCTTTCGTTTGGCCTCCTCGTCTTGTTTCTTTTTCTTGTCCTCTTCCTCCCTCTTCTTTTTCTCTTCCTCTTCCTCTTGCTTCCTTTTCTCTTCCTTTGGTCGCTTCTCTTCTGCTTCCTTTTTCTATTTCTTCCTTCTCTCGTCTTCTTCCTCTTTCTTCTTTTTCTCTTGTTCTTCCTTCTTCCTCTGCTCTTTTTCTCCTTTTTTTGTTTTGCTGCCAAAGCCGTAACCTTGGCTTGTTCTTACGCAGCTTGGGCCTATACCTGTGCTTGTACCTGCACTTGTTGTCGCAGGGCTTCATCATCCTCTTCCTTCTTCCTAGTAGCTTCTGCTCCCTGCTGCTATGCCTAGGTTGTTGCATCTCGTTTCCTCTTTTCTTCTTCCTTTTCCTTCTCTCTCACATGCACTTGTTTTGTTGCGTCAGTTGCTTCTTGACCCTATTGGCCTTCTTTGTGGCCTTTTGTATGTCCGCCTCTACATCCTTGACCTGTTGTGGCCTCAACTGCTTGGGCTTGTTGTGTTGCATGCAGTTATTGTGCTTCTTTCTTTCTCTTCTTTCTCTTCTTTTCTTCCTTCCTCAACTGACATTCGGCTATGCGAGCAACTTCTTCCCTAACGCCCTATTGCTCCTCTATTGTTGGCTGCTCTAGTGCAAGCTCCTCAACCTCTTGAACCTGTGGCGATGGTGGTGAGTCAATGGATCGCACCTCCGAACTTGGACCCTGTGATTTCCTCCCAATCGTGACCAATTTGTGTTTGGGTGGTGGTGCAGAAGTTTCAAGAGCAGGGTGTGCTTCCTATGCAGCAACTGGTCGACCAAACGTGCGCTCTTCCAAGGTAGGTGAGACCCTTGCCTCCCACCATGTTCGGGACCTGCGCATAAGTTGTTCTGGTGGACTCTCCGATAGGGGTGCAAAGATGACATCAAGTGTGAATGTTGGCGCAGTTGAAGGCTAGAAGAAGTCCATTTTGCGCTAGAGTTGCTCCACTTCTTCGTGGACTGTGTCGACAATAATGGAAGGTGGGCAAGATGGAAGGTCCACCTAGAGCTCTAAGGGAACCTGTTTGCGGACTTGCACTGTGCACACCTCCTTCCAAAAGAAGAATTCATTTTCTTCTTCCTTCACATACTAGTCTCCAACTATGTCTGCTACCATGACCTAGTAGGCATCCTGCTCATTTGTACCCATCTGGATGAGATCGCAGGAACTAGCTATCTGCGGTACCTTTGGATATCCTTCCATGTCGTAGTGTTGCGTGTTGTTCGCTTTGAGGGAGGGGACACCGAATGAGGATCTGGTTTGCGTTTTCCCTTCTGTTGTTGCACGCTGGGTGTTGTTTATGGTTGTTGAGCGGTAGGGATATCTGCACCAAGTGGTATAGATGACAAGGGGATTGCACGCCTAGCTGCGAACTCTTTTTGTTGGGCCACTTCGGCCTACGCCATATCACTTGTGACGAAGGGGAGCGCTTTGAACGGTGAGCGTGACAGCTCATGAATTGTGATAAAGACACCCTTCGGCAGTAAAGTGATGGTTGCATGCTGACCAAGGTTCTGCATGACATCAGGTGGCACTCGGGGATGTGTGACGATGAGGTCCAAGCACTCCTCCCACCAAGCTTTGAACTTGCCCTCATGTGCGAGAGCTCCACGGTCCTGCGTCCAGACAAGATTGCGGAATTATTGCCCCTGTCAGTAGTTTGTATCTGGGTGCACTTGGCCCTCTAGTGACTTCCACTGTGTGAAACAAAGGAGGAAGATCAAGAACTGATACTGGAATGTTTGCTTAGGGGAAGTGCAGCATTTCTCAATATTTGTGAGCAACCCCTGGACGAAGTACTCCGGCCAGTTGAACTGTTCATTCCGGTGGATCATCCTGTGAGCGATGTCCACGACACCCTTCAAAATTTGCTTGGCAAACTTAGTCGTCTGCCAAAATCATCTGGTTATGCAATCCACAAGTATGTGCACTGGCTCATCCGAGATTTCATCGATGGGAATCCCTCTGTTGCTCCGTACATACAGATCCCGCACTTCTTGCAAAATGGGAGGCATTTTCATCTTATAGGGCAACAAAGAGTCTCCTCGTGCAGGCATGCCCAAAGCTTGGGTCATGGCTTGTGTGTTGATTACCACAGTCTCGTCCAGACCCAATTACATTGCGCCCTCATAGTATCACCCAAGCAATACTTGAACAATTTCTCCCAAGTCGCCAAATGTGGGCAATCTCAATAGGCACTCAACGTCTGTGTTCTGGAAATGGTGAGGAGCCACAAGGGCGAGTGGTTGCATAGCCTCAACTGGATGCGGAATAACTTCTGCTCAACTTGACGAAGATAGTCGAATGGCTCTTGATCACTGTACTTTGTTTGTCGGAGTGCCATGTCAACACCCATAGCTTCTTTTTGTGCATCTGTGAGAGCCTTGATTAGTTGTGAAGTATCCATAACTGCGTGAAATTAGGCAATTAGAATGCTCTCTGCAAAGAAAATAGCTCGGCTCTTGATAGGTGCAGCGTATGAAAAATATGCTCAAGGTTGAAATGTCGACTTGGTATTCGAACTTAGCTTTTATAGAATTCGTGCCTTTGGGGTTCGCGTCAAAATTGCGCTCAACTATCCATTCGTCTTGAATGCCATGGTGGATGTGGCAAATCGATATCCGATCTAGACATTAAAGCAATTAGTCGTTGGCATATGTGTGGAGTTACATCGTTATGCTCTTTGGTGTTTGTAAAGGTGTACGAGCAGGTGATGTTGACAAGCCATCGATTTGTTGAAGATCACGTCCATCGACCCTTGGATCTGAGATTTACTTCTGGTGGACAGTCGGTATCCGATGGATATCTTGTTGATGGGATGTTTCCGTGTCTTTTTCGGACTTAATATTTTTCAATTGCTCCTCTTTGACTTTTTCGACAATACACATGGATCCTCCTACACACGTTTGGCACACGTAATGCTTGGTCCTTGTACTTCACAAATGGTGTTGCTGAGATCATCTACAAACAAATAGAAAAGAAACACACACACAAAGCATGCAAAACAAGGAAATCCTAGGCTACATGGTGCTACTCAGCACCCACTCAAATTGCAGAATGAGATCAATCGACTATTGGCGGTAGGGCTTAAGCCTGCAGCGATTTACCCACCTTGGTAACACAGTTCCCTAAATATCTCTTAAAACCACGGCTCCTTGCTGCGTTAGGTCATGTATAATGTAGGGCCCTTTCCATCATATATGTAGCTTGCCCGAGAATGCTCTGAATCGACTATCATACAATAAAACTGGTTGATCCTTATGAAATTCTTTTTGGCACAAGTTCCAATCATGCCATGCTTTCTAACTTTGTTTGTGCACTTCCTGCATCCACACTGCTCTGCGTCTAAACTCATCCATCCGATTTAGTTCTAGAAGTCGATTAGTAAGAGACTCACAATCTCTAAGTCGCATGACCATGGCAATGCGCAGGCTGGATACTAAGTATTCCATTGGCATGACTGCTTCCAGACCAAACACTAACTAGAATGGCGCAAATCTTGTAGCCCTTTTGTAATGTGTGTGATATGCCCACAAAATCGCACGAATGCGATCTTCCCAGTCATCCCACTTGACATCGCAGATCGCTTAGCCATTGGGCTGCAAATGATACGCAGTACTTTTGTGATGAGAGATCATAAATTCTTCAGTCTATTGGGTGAATATTTTGTCGATCAGCTAACTGATGAGCAAAATAGGTCTCTTCAACCACAGCATAGGGAAATTGGTCGGCCAAATGTGCAGGTTTACTACATCAAAAGGGGACAAATCTCTCCTCTCATCAAGGAGAGGTTCCTTGTAGATATGTAGGAGCTATATACTATATATATAAACAAAAAATAACACTCAAGGGTAGGATAAACCATCCATCTCTCTTTTTTCAGAGATGATGTTCACAAATCAAAGGAGAAATCCTGATGAAATGACAGAAGACACTCCTCTTCTTTCAGAAATGTTGTTCAGCAAACAAAAGGAATCTTTCGGGTGATGGTAAGTAACTGTAACAGGGGGCAATAACACAGCAGGATGAAATGAGGCACAAAGTCTCCACCTCAACTGCCAAAGAGTGAAATACGAAAGACAATGAGGGCACAAAGTCGTCCCAAAGTCTTTTACACAGAAACAGAATACGAAGGATAATGAGGGCACAAAGTCGTCCCAAGATCCTTTACACAGGAATAGAAAAACAGACAAACTAAAGACAATTGTGGCAGCACAAAGTCTCTCCACAATCGGCTTCAGGACACCTTCCTAATCACTTTCACTAATTCTGCTTATTTAATCATATGGACAAAAAACGTATCAAGGAAACAGACATAAGAACAATTTCCCCAACAACCAAGCTATTCCAGCACAAAGTTTAAAAAGTCACTTGTTTTCTTATTCAAATAACGAAATATGAACAACAATCTGAGCTCAAAGTCTTAGTAATGCCTTTCAATTTGGGCAGATTTTCATTTCTAATTACAGACCGAGATCTCTAAAACAATAAGAAAGAGTCCAATATATAGTGGTCCAAGAAAGACTTGGGCGCTTTGTTTCACAAAAATGTGTTAGGATGCATTCAATGCCTTTAATGCATTTTAAATTTTGTCCATGGGCTATGCTGGAATCGAGCGTCAGTCTTTCATATGGGCCGCCTGATGTGTTTCCTGATGTGCACGCAACTGTTTGCTTTACTCGATGCAGAAAAACGGGCCACGCCATTGAAAGTTCGTGCTCTTCCAATGTCCACCTGGTGGGCTGCTTTACCTTCTAAAAACATATCTTATGCACGGATATTTCTGATCTTTCTCCATTGTTCCCCCTTTCCTTGCTGTATTTCGTCCTTATCTGTGCGTTTTGAGCTCTCGGGCTATCTCTTTCGGTCTTGCTGGCTCCTTACACTTCCATCAGCAATTTTTCCCTTTGGCGTTTTGGTCTTTTGCATTCGAGTCTGCGTTCCAGCTTTCAAAGATCAACGACTATTTCATTTCCGTGAATTTGATGTCTTCGGGCCCGTCATCATTAGGAAACCAACGACTAGTTTGTTGCCCTGAATTTGACGGCTGCGGGGATGTCACCGGACGTCTGGATCCCAACGGCTAGTTCATGGTGTTTAACTTTGACGTCTGCGGGCCCGTCATATTCCTTGGCAATTCCTTCGGCTTTCTTGTTTGATCCTTCCCGAAGGGGACCTGCCCTTCGGGGTCTTGAGAAAGGTCCCTTTTTCTCGGCGAGAGCCCCCCGCAAGGGCACATACCCTTCGGGTGGTCTTCGGATGGCCTTCGGGCTTCTTTCTCCTCGACGGGTTTTGTCTTTGTCGTCGGACTTTCGCTTCGGGCTTTTCCCTCGGACAAAAGTCCAAAGGAATTGTTCCTTTCCTTCATTCTTTCTTTCGGCGGGCTTTTGTCTTTGCTTCGAGCTTATTTCTTCAGACAAAAGTCCGAAAGAACTACTTCGAACATTTTGTCTGAAGGAAATCTTTCCTTCGCTTTGTCTTTTTCCGTCAGGCGTCGGACCTTTGTCTTTTTAGTCGGGCTTATTCCTTCAGACAAAAGTCCGAAGGAATTGCCTTAGCGTTTTCACCGTGGGATTTCCTTCCGAAGGAATTCCTTTGCTCACTCGGCCTTTGAAACGGTTCACCTACTCCCCGCCTGCCCTCTGCAAGGGCTGTTTGACCTCCAAGGTTGCCTTTCGAAAAAGTTGCAAGGGTCCATTTTGGCTCCAAAGTGCCCTCCGCAAGGGCACTTGTCCTTTGGGCTCTTGGAAGACCCCTTTGAACTTCCCGATTGAAAAAATGGCTAAGTGTTGAAACTGTTTCTTTCCTGCAGAGTCTGTAGAAACCAACCTACAGAGTCCGTAGAAACGAGTCCGTAGAAATCTTATGTGAAGTCCGTAGATTCAAGCCTGCAGAGTCCGTAGATTTCAGCCTACAGAGTCAGTAGATTCAAGTTCGTAGAACTGGGGGAGTCCGTAGAAATGAATCCATAGATTTCTTCCTATGAAGTCCGTAGAAATGAGTCCATAGATTCCTTCTTGCGAAGTCCGTAGAAATGAGTCCGTAGATTCCTTCCTGCGAAGTCCGTAGAAATGAGTCCTTAGAACTTAGCCTGCAGAGTCCGTAGATTCAAGCCTGCGAGTCCATAGATTCAAGCCTGCGGAGTCCGTAGATCTTGAAAAAGCTTGAAAAATGGAGAATTTGAATGCCTAGAACAATTTTTGAGAAGGGGAGAGGATTTTGGTCTGTTGGACCAAAATAGTTCAAATGTTGTCTCAAAAATGACTGATATTTTTGGGGGACAACACAGTCAAAGCCTTGATGGTATTGTTTAGAAAGTGCGTTCCTTTGTCACTGACTAACTTTATAGGGCATCAGAACCTTGTAATGATATGTTCATATAGAAACTTTATTGCATCCTTCGCACTGCAGCTAGGTGTTGCAGCGACTTCAACCCACTTAGTAAAATAGTCTATCGCAATAATGATGTACCTGGCTTTGTTGTGTTTGCTCAGTGGGTTAATAGGTCCAACAAAGTCAATGCCCCATTGTTCGAAAGGTTGCTCAACTAACAGAGGCTTTAAAGGCATCTCATCTTTTTGTAGCAATTTACCCATGCGTTGGCAAACATCACAGTGTTGTGCAACTCTATGTGCATCCTGGAATAGATTTGGCCACCATAATCTGCTCTGTAAAATCTTTCTAGCCATACCCTCTCCTACGAAATGTCCTGCAACTCCTTGGTGTGCTTCCTACAGTGTTGAGGTCGTTTGTATTCCAGAACAATCCTACGCAAGACTTCGTCCTTCCCTAAGTGATACAAAAGCCCATTAATGATGGTATATGGCAAGGCTCTAGTAACAAATTGCTTCTTATCACACTCTTGATAGTGCGCAGGGAAGACCCCTTCCTCGAGGAAGTTAGCAATGGCTTCAAAATTTTCAGGAATCGCATAGACACGAAAAAGGTGAGCATCAGGGGAGTCTTCTTGTAATTCTTCTGGCTCTTCACCATTAGGAATGTGGTTGAGATGGTCCAGTCCCACGTTCTCTCTTCTTGGTTTGACATTTATGCAGAATTGAAATTCTTGAAACAACATTAACCATCGAGACATGCGTCCTCCTAGCATTGGTTTGTTGACCAGATATCACAGGGCTTGATGATCAGTGAAGACTTTGAACGGTGTCGCCAGTAAATAGTACCAAAATTTTTGAAGTGCAAACACAATGGCTAATGCTTATCGTTCCGTGGTTGTATAGTTTTTCTCTGCGTCACACAGTTTCCAGCTAGCAAAATGAATAGGATTGTCCAACGCACCATCTCCAAGCTGCGCAAGCACAACACCGATTGCGATTCTCGAAACATCCACATGTACGTGAAAGGGCTTGCTCTAGTCTAGAAAAACAAGTATAAGCATAGTAACTAATCTCTACTTCAGCTTGATGAAAGTTGTTTGGCATTCTGAAGTCTAGACAAACTTTGCATTCTTGCACAGTAAAGATTCTAGCAGAGATGAAATGACTGTGTAACTTTGATGAACTTATGATAGTACCCTGTATACCCCTAAAAAGAGCGAACTTCAGTGGAACTAACAGGGGGAGGCAAACTCAATATCACTGCAATTTTAGCTTGATGTACCAGAATACCTTTGTTGCATACCTGTCCAAGCAAAACACCAAAAGGTGTAAAAAATAAACATTTCTTCAAATTCAAAGCGATGTGCAGAGCTCGACATCGTTCCAACATTAGACGCAACTTAGACAAGTGTTCTTTGAATAAGGAAAAGACTACCCAATCATCCAAATAAACTTCCAGGAAGCCATGCATAAAATCCTTGAATGCTATAACCGTTGCGCGAGAGAACACTGCAAGGGTGATCTTAAGGCCAAAAGCCATGACCTTATACGCCAAAGAACCCCATTCTATTGCAAAAGTCGTTTTGGCTCAATCTTCTTCTGCGATCAAGCTCTGATGATATCCACTAAAACCATCTGTGAAGGAATATACTTCATGTCCTGCGACATACTAAAAAAATTCTTCTATAAATGGTATTAGAAATGGATCATTTACACAGGGATCGTTCAAAATGCGATAGTCCCCACAAACGCGAATTTCTCATGTTTTCTTGGGCTAAACTACCATGGGGCTTACTCAATCTGCTCTTTCCACCGGATAGATTATTCTTGCATCCTGCATTCTATCCAATTCAGTCTTTACTTTCAGCTTCATATTCGAATTGAGCTTATATGGCCGCTTCTTGATCGATCATGCACACTCCTTCAATTCAGTGTGCTTCTTGCCCAAAGATGGGTCAGCTCCTCGAACCTCTTTGAATTTAGTGGGAAAGACATCTTGGTAATCCCTTAGAAATTGTAGATCTTCTGAAATTTCAATTTTTGTCCAATAGTCACCTATGCTTGTCAGTTTTGGAACCTCCTCTGTTCCAATGTTAGCGACATGCTTCTTGATACGTTGTTGATAAATATTACGTTTTTCTTCATTGACATATTCATGTATCCTCCTTTGCCCTTCTTGTTCAGGAATTCGGATGCTGCGCAGCTTGTCTTTTTCAATTAGTGTTGCGTCGGTGTCCTTGAGTGGTTCAACAGGGTGCTCCGGCTTGAATAAATCATTCAAATCTAAATCACCATCAGAATCAAAATCCTCAATGTCTTCTATCTCATCTTGGATCCAATGACATGGCTGCGATAGAGATTGTTCTTCATTCTTAGCAGCCTTGTACCTTTGTAGTGCCAAGTTAAGATTAGAGGCTGCATTTTTTTGCATAGTGGATTATGTTGTGGTGCTCAAGTCTTCTATGCACCCATGGCATAAAAAGTACTTGAGTTTCTGCAGTGCATTGTGGACCAGAGGATTTTCATCTTCAAACACAGGTCCGTATAAAATCACTCTACACTTGAGCCCAATGTTTGGTCTCCCTTCTACGTTCCTAGTGCATGTACCATGCAACTGGTAGTGGAGCGACAGTATAGTGGAAAATGTGAACCCAGTATTTTGGTGCGACGCATTCCTCATTCCAAATGTCAACACATTTATGTATATGAATTTCAGGCCACTCACCTTCTTGAAAGACTAGCCAACTAGTGTGGATAAACTATGGCAGCTAGAATCTGTTGATCATGAGCTCGCAAGTATCATCCCATTCCAGCTGGTTGTCCCAATGAGTTGCCCACCATGTCACAGCAACTCCCTTTAGAGCATATTTTAAAGCGTTTACCCGTTGACTGATAGTTGGAATACAGACTTGCAAGCGCAGAATGAAATCATTGATGTCCTCAATTGCATAATACACAGATAATTGTCGCTTGTGCGCAAAGACAATTCGCATCGATCAGATTTTGTGATCCCCTCAGGGCTAGTTGAGGAGGTGGGCATCTGAGTCACCACTAATAGATGAAGTTGTTTTCCATGGTAAAGTGCCTTCCCTTGTTTGCTCTATGTAGTCCTGCATGTGATCATCAGCTTGATACAAAAAATCAACTTCGAACTGAGTATGAGATTTTGCAAACATAGAGGCACATTCTTCGATAACAAACTAATTTACCACCAACTACGTAGCTATTGGTTTGGGCCTCCATTGTTCCAATGTCTTGAATTGTTGAGTGAGTAGTGATTGTACCTGAGGTTTGGTATGCTAGTACAAGATGTTGCATTCAGCTGTGCGTAGAGCTTTTGGATTTTCCTCAGAATTCACCTTCATCTAACCAATTTCTTGTGGAACATATGGAGAGTCTAGTTCAGCGGGAATTATGTAAGGCTTGCGAGTTTTTCTAAGAGGAACGACAACAACTTTATCACCTTGATGTGCCTCAAGCTGATTGTGCATTGTATTGATAGTCATTTGACCATCTTTACCTATCAGTGCAGGGTAGTGTGTTGTTGCGGTCTTCATGTCGATGACTTCAAAGTCACCTTGCAGAGATAAGTCTGCGACTTTGATCTCGACATCTTCTAGTCTGCCAATGGGCTCAACTTTTTCATAATTAGCTAGGCTTAAGGTTACTAGGTTGTAGCTTAGAACTGGTCATCCAATACCTTCCCATGTAGATCGAGGAATCATATTAACTATGCTGCTGAAATCAAAGACCGCATTTGGGATCTCATAACCAACAACCTCAATATCAATCATGCGTCAATATCCCAAGGCTTCTTTGTCTTGACATACCAAACCAGTTTTTTCTACTTTTTGTTGGCAATGTTGCACACATTCTAGAAGATTATGCAGCAAATTCATGATGTTCTGCAATATATCTTCGTTGCGTAGAGTACTCAAAAGTTTCAAGAGATTTGTAAGCGCAGTGACAACTCCGTCTTAGCGCATAATGCGCACAATCTAACCGTACATTTGCGCGTCTATTGTTGTAGCATCGCCATCAGTAGTATCCTAATGTTGAATGTTTTTCAACATTTGCACAGTTCCGTACATGAGACTCTTCTCTGTGGTCGAGTCTGGATATTTATCCTGTTTAACTTTTCTGATGCCCTGATCCTGAGGCATCTCAAGTGAAGGCAACCCTTGTTCCGTGTGTTTTTGTCGCGTAACATTCAAAAAAGCATTTTCTTTAGGCTCCGCACTTACCATATTCACATTTCGAACGACTTTGTCCTTTCTCGGCTTCTTTAGAACAAGGCAATCCTCTGTGTCATGTTGGTCAGAGATTCTACAGTGTGTAATACGACTGTCTTTGCAAGTTCATCGGGCAATTTCGTTGGACATGATTGTATTCTCCACATAGGTAGCATTGCAGGGGAGGCCGCTGGTAGTTATTTCCTCTACCGTATTGGTATCCTCCTCTATAACCGCCATGACCTCCTCTGTTAGATTGATATCCACCTCGATATCCTCGTTGTTGCGCAGTGTTCCACTGTTGGTGCTACTGATTGTTGTCTCCAATTCCAAATTGTTGTTGCGCAGTTGGTGTGGTCCAACTCGTTTGTTGCTGTTGCATTATAGGTGATCTCCAGGGTGTTGCATACTGGTATTGAGGAGACGGAGGTGTCCAACTTGGTGAAGGAGGGGTCCATCCAACCAGACCGTGAGGCTAATACTGTGGTGAACTCGGAATCCATTGTGGACTTGTTTGGGTCGCACAACCTTTGTCGACCTCCGGGCCTGGGATTGTTTACTTCACCAAGGAGATTTGTTGCGCTGCGACGGCGAATACATTTTTGGAGATGCCCTCTTTAAGCCCCTGTAAAGCCCTACAATTCTCCTCATGGTTAGGTGACTTGCAGAAATTGCAATACAAATTTTGTGGATTCTTGATATATTATTGTAGAAGGTGGCATTGTGTTGTGGCATGCCCTACTACTCGACAGAGTTCGCAGAATTCTGTCTTGACTTCTGAACAATCATTTCGATGGTGTCCTTTTCCGCATTCTATACACAATAAATTCAATTTATGCTTATCTGCCTCATAGTATTGCTCCATTCTTTTCATGAAAAACTGTAGTGTGTTTTCAAGTTTGGAATTAACAAGAGCTTCTCCATAATCTTCACTTTGTTCTACGTGCAGTGCAGCAACTCTGGCATCTGCTTTTGTATCATATTGAGTTTGCAAAATGGCAAACCGAATCCTAGATCGTAATCCTTCAACGAACCATGTTGCTTTGTCTTTATCTGTTAAGGCAAATTTTACCTTATTCATCACATCAAAGAATCTTTGATCATAGTCGCAGACCGATTCTCCAAATTTTTGCCTTATCTCCTTTAGGTCTTGTATAGTTTGACTGGTGCATTTCTTAATCTTGAATTCTGCGACGAGCCAATCCTAAACGTCTTTTAGACTTCCCTGCTAAAAGTCTCTTTTGTATATGAACTCCAGTGCTCTCCCAGCTAGGGCCACTACTAATTCGCACTTTTGAAAGTTTCATCAATGACGCCCTTAGCTTGCCATTTCATTTTGCAAGTTAGTAGGTACTGTTCAAAACTCATGGACCCATCATAGATGGCTAAGTTTAGGAATCCTCCTAGATGAGTCATCATATTGACTGGTGTGGATGGAGTCTTCTGCTTAGCGATTATCGGAGGCATCTGCGTTCTGAGGGATCCTGCTTGCATACTACTCTGCGCACCAAAAGAATTGTCATGCGCACTTTGCTTGTTTGCGCTTCCTTCAAGTTGTTCAGTTCCAACTAATCCTATGGCCTTCAAAGCCTCTTCCTAATTGATCTTGTATGAATTTCCATACCCCAAAGATTCACATGCTCTGAATATGGTCTTTCTCAACTATTATCCTCCTACTCGCCTGGCTGAAAACTTCTACTAGAATATAAAAGATTGGGCTGCAAGGACGCGTACACTTCCGGTGAACAGTTCTTTCCAGTAACTTCTTCTGCTACACTTGAACTTGTGATTAACCTGTGACTTTGCTCTATTTCTTTGAGTAATTATTCCTCTGATAATACCCTTTGTTGTCGCTGTGCACTACTTCTATCTTCTATCTGTTCGACTCCTAACCGACTCTCATCTTCCTCTCCGCACATCTCATTCTTATCTCGTCCTCCACCACTTTGCTCTATCTGTCGGCATTCATCATCCTCTATCTTCGTCCTTCGTTCATCATCTCACTCTTCTCGTCCTCTCGCTCATTCAACATTTATTCTACTACTACTTTTACCTCTATTCGCAAGCTACTTGGGTATCCTTCTGCCTATTCCATCTGTTCTATTGTCGCAGTTCCTGTTCTGAATCCAGCTTTCTTTATGACTCTTCTTCCCTCACATTTCCATTATGGACTCAAGTTAACGCTGCACTTACTCATCTACCCATCATTCACTATCATGTGCATACATCCCCATATGCCCGAAAAGACTACTTCATATTGGCTAGAGTAAGCACCATGGCCTTATCCACAACCAACATCTTTAACAAGAGGGGTAGTCGTAAAAATTTCCCTCTGATTCTTCGAACAAAACAGTCCTGTGCAGCTTCAAATGCTATATATCCTTGTACTGTGAACTCGGTGATGTATCTGTCTAGGTGGTAGCGACCCAATAGTCAATCGCTCTCGTCCAATCAATTTTCAGTTCCAACAACTGGTCTATTTTCTCTTCGTTCCAAGTGATTATTTCTTTCGTTCAAGGATTGAAGTAATAGAATTCCAGTCTTGTCAACCAGTTGGTCAGCAATTCAGGTAGTTCGCACCAAAAAATTTCATATATCTCTTCATAGATATGCTCCTGAATAATTTCACTCGTGGTAAACCCAATCCTTTTAGATTCTTCTTCTGTGAAGTTCCGTACTTTTTGGTCTAACCATGTTTCAATGTCTCGCTGCCCCGGTAACCATCTTAGCTTGGTTTCCTCCAGAAGGAGTGTTTCCACGCTCACCGCACCATTATTAGCAGAGGTTCCTGATACAACAGAGCATGCTAAGGACAAGGATGGGTAAGTTTTATTATATTGTGCAAGATAGTGTAGAGAATTCGTATTTAACAAAAACATGTCAGAGAGGAATTATCATGCGATAGATAAGAATTTAAGATTAACCAGTGTTTTCTTAGGGGTTGTAGAGCATTCAAATTACTTTAAATAGGATTAAACGAAACATTAAACATATTAACGCATACAAAGAATAACATAAGAAATACAACATGTAACCATAACCAGAAAGTCTATATTGATCTCAACAAAGGTTCATCATCTTCTTCATACAAGCATACATATTTATAGTTGTTTGCAATTCCTAACTATTCACAATCTTCTCATACATTGGCGCCAAAAAGAGGGGACTGTTCATCTTCTATCCTTTTACAAGTCGTGGAGGATAGGACAAAATACATATAGCCAACAATTTCATACACAACGTACAAATATCCAAAGAATACCTGCGTACCTTTATCCATTTTCTTCTCCCAACAATATTATTATTTTTCCATAAGCTAAAAAATCTAAAAGGAAAACTTAAAGTTTCCAATAAAGAAGTCTTCCAAAATATTTTTAAGCAAAAGGACAACTTAGGCTCGGCAATTGACCAGAATCAAGGGATGATAGCAAAGGAAGGTATCTCAAACTCTAGGAAAAGAAGAATAGGGGCTAGTAAACTAGCTTGATGACATATACAAGAAAGAAGAGATCTTCTGGAGACAAATTGAGAACCAAATGGATTAAGTAGGGCAACAAAAATTATACATTTTTCCATGTGGTCAACAAGATCATAAGAAAAGCTAACTTCGCAGGGAAATTGGGTAACCAAAATGGAGAACCAATGTGCAATCCCCATGACATCACAAACACCCTAACTAGGCACTTTGAACTCTCACTCGATGAAAAACAGATTGACAAAAGGGAGGCCCAAAATGTTTTTCTTAGTACCATTCCCAAGATCATCTCAGACACTCATGACAACAATCTATAGAAGGCTATTTCTTTGGAGGAAGTTAAAGCTGCCTTTTTTGACAAGGTAGGAGATCAAGATCCCAGTTCTGATTGTTTCCCGACTCTTTTCTGTCAACATTTTTGGGAGCTTATGGGCAATGAGTTCATAAAAGTGGTGGAGGAATCCAAGGTTTCTCATTCAATCCTTGAAAGTAAGAATACAACTTCTTTGCCCTCGTTCCTCAAAAGAAGGAGGCCAAAAAGCCAAAGGATTTCAAACCTATATCTTTTTGCAATACCATCTATAAAGTACTTTCAAAAGTCATTGCTAATAGGTTTCAATAAGATCCACCCCTTTACCATCTCAAAAAAACATGAAGCTTTTTTGGAAGCAAACAAATCTTCGATGGGATTTCAGTCCATGAACATCAGTAAGAGGAAGGGGCTCTTGATAACGTTGGATATAGCAAAAGCCTATGAAAAAGTCAATTGGGACTTCATGCACCAAATCATAGAGAGACTAGGGTTTGGAGACATCTAGAAAAATTGGGTGAAACGTATTATGTGTCACCTGAATTTTCGATTCTCATCAATGGTGCCCCATATGGACTCTTTGGTAGCCCCAGAGAGCTTAGGCATGGGGATCCACTATCCCCTTAACTTTTTATTATTGTGCAATGACCACAAACATCAGCATAGGATTAAGGAGCTTCAAGTATCTACATATGGGGAACACCATACTCACCAACAATTCGAGAATGATACCATGTTCTTTGCAACCCCTCATCTTCAAGAGGTTAGGAAAATTAGAGATGGCCTAGACATCTACAAAAAGGCATCAGATCAAAAGGTGAACAAGGGGAAGTCTAAAATATTTTTTCTCAATTGTAATCAGCAAGAACATAATTTCTTGAGTAGACAACTTGGCATAGCTAAAGCGGAGCTTCCAAAATATTACATGGGTATTCCTATGTTTAAAGGGAAACCTAAAGCTCAAATGTGGAACATCTTAGTGAATAAAATCAGAGCGAAGTTACCAATGTGGAAAGGCAAGTGGCTCTCTTGGCTGGTAGAACAACTATGATCAAAACAATTCTTCAAGTTGTCCCTACATATTAGATGTCCATTCTATAGGCACCTATAGGTGTTATCAAGCAGAACAACTACATCCTAAGAAACTTCTTTTGGCAAGGTTCCTTGGCTAAAAATAAATTCTCCTTTGCGGCTTGGGACAAGGTGTCTACCCCAAGGGAAGTAGGAGGGGTCGATAGTCACAGTTTAGAGTTAGCTAAAAAAGCTCTCCTAGCTAAACTTGTGTGGAGAGTCTATAAAGAACATGATAAAGGGAGGAGTAAAGTCTTGTAGAGAATGTACCTTAGTTGACAATGATCCACAAAGCATTTTTAACAAAGACAACTGCCCCAACGGTTCTACAATATGGAACAGTATGCTTGGAGTGAAGGACCTCATCACAAAGAAAATCTTATGGAAGCTCAAAACAAGGACCAAAGTAGACTTTTGGAATGAGGCTAGGATTCAACACACGGTGTTATGTCAAGAACCAGACTTGAAAAGTATCAAAGACCAAGCAACACAAAAATGGGGGAAAAGGTTAAGGTCTACTAGGTTGAAGAACTTCATAAAAGAACCATCACGAGAAAATGGAGAGACTTTAGAAATCTCCACAAGTTCGTGCTTAAGATAAATGAACTCCTGACCAGTTTCAGAATTCCTATAACATAGGAGGAAGACTCTATGGGGTGGAATCAAAAGGGTTCGGGAAATTATATTGTTGCCAAGGGATATGCTTATCTAACCCATGAGCAGCAAAAACCTAGACCTAAAATGGACTGGAAGATCTGGAACTCGTGAGCATTTCCCAAGGTGAAGATGTTCCTTTTGTCAGCTATGCATGAGAAAATTATCACAAGGGAACATCTCGAAAACAAACGTTTTAAGTAAGCACACCATACACAGTAAACAAATAGAGCAAGTAAAACATGACACACATAGATTAATCAAGGAAAACATCATATCAAAAACATATATGTATACACTTAATTTTTTTATAAACCATGTATTCACAATTATTTATTTGCATGTTATACATTTGCATCTTATTGGTGCACTTTCTCTTCACATTGGACCCTTTATATTCAAGCCTTCCAAATTTTCTCTTGAAAACCTTTAAATTTGACATTCATCTACCTTGAGATGCACCCAAATAATCCATAATTTGTTTTTATCTCTATTTTAGAGATTTATTATACCTTTACCATTTTTATCACTTTTGAAAGTGATTTGACTACTTTTGACCTTGTCAAAAGTGGTCAAGTTGTTATTAGGATAGTTTTTCAATTTACTTTCCTCATTTATTAATTTTGAAAGCAAATAAAAGAAAGCAAGTGATAGGATGTGTAAGAAAATACTTGGGAGAATGTGCATGTGAATCTAGATGAATGTGAGAACTACTCTTTGGCTAGGAAGGAATAACCTAAAAATCATAATAGACACTTAAAATGGGGTTGTTATATGGTTGGTTGAGTGGATTTCCTAGTTTGAGCTAGATCTAATACGTGTAATGCTTTCTAGGACGCTGTCAATTGACTTTATATGACAATTAAGTTTGAAAGGATAAAAATAAATGAAACTTGCATTCAATGATATAAATATAATTATATGCAAGAAAGAAAATATAAATTAATTAATAAAAGAAAATGATTAAATGTTATGTTTATTTGGTTATGGTATGGTCCAAAAAATTTGGGAAGGTTATATGATTAGAGGGAAACACAAAAACTGGGGTCTTATCTAATGCAAAGGGATAAAAATAGCCTGCTATAAAATTATGCCACAATGAATCGTCGGTGGTTAAGAAAACTATTGATGGTTAGGGAAAACCATCAATAGTTTGGAAACTATCGTTGGTTGAGGAAAACCATCAATAGTTGGGAAACTATCGATGGTTGAGGAAAACCATTAATAGTTGAGAAACCATCGATGGTTACCTTGTAATTTTGAAAATTGGTAGAACAAAAAGTATAGACTAGGTTCTCAAGCTAGTAGAGGTTTGGTTATGAGATAGGGAGGTAGAAATAGGATATTGATAACTCAACTAAACTCAAGTCAAGCTTCAACTAACCATACAAGCCAAAACTCAACTAAACTCAAGTCTAAAACTTTATATAGTCAAACTTGATGCTATTCAAATCTCCATTTCTTAGTTATAGTCATATTAAATTTAGCATAATGTCAAATAATGAGATCCATTAAATAATTCTATGTTATCCCTAGTTGGATTCCTTTCCTAGAGCTTATTCATACCTCTCCTAAATATCAAAATTATTTAATGCAATCTATTTTTCTATGAAAATTCTTTAACCAACTTCAATGGGGTAAAAACCCATTTTTTAGGTTCTGAGGAAAGTATCATGTATAAATTTGAATAAATGTCTATCCAAATTGATAAGACAATAGACCAAGCCTTATTTTTGAATTTCCTATCCAAGTGATAATTCCTAATAAAAACCTTCTTCATGCAGATAAATCTCCTCTCTTTGTTAGCATTTAAATTAGTCATGTCTGAGTCAAAAATAACTCATTAGTGAGGGTTTACATCATAGATTTAAATCATAGTTTCACACCTCAATTAATGTTTTTTAATTTGTAATTTCATGGGATATTGGCCAAGTATGAGAGATCTTCAAAAAAGGTTGGCAAAAAATAAGGAATCAAGACTATGATCTAAGTAAATTGACTTCCTCAAGTTTTTTTCAAGTCATTTTTTAATGTTCAAAGGGCTGATGTGCTCTTAATTGTCTCATTATTTTTAGTTGAGATGAATTATAAATTATACAATTGGAAGAAGTTTTATATCATCACATATGGGACCTAACCCTTGTTATAGTCTATACATGAATTCATGGGCTACCAACAAAGTTTTGGATAAAATAAAATTCATAGACAAGTAGGAAATCAATTAGGAGAATAAATTTTGATGGCCAAATCTAAAAATTTATGTCTTTTGATAGTATACGCAAGGCTTAGTATACGCAAGGCTTTGATAGTATTACTTGAGAGATAGTGGTATCAGAGCTACGATTTGCAGGGAGCAGGTTATTGTTTTTGATTACAAGCCATTCACAGGGTTTTCTGATTGAGTGGGAGTTCAGCAATGGCAGAAGAAAGTAAGCTACGAATAGAAAAGTTTAACGGCAAGAATTATCAACACTGGAGGATGCAGATTGAGGATTATCTGTATCAGAAGGATCTATACTTACCGTTGGGTGGGGTTGCATGCAAGCCCACAGATATAAAGGATGAAGAATGGAGTGTTCTTGATCAGAAGGCTCTCGGTTCCATAAGGTTGAGCCTTGCATCCTCTGTGATTTCCAGCTTATCACAGTGTAAGACAACGAAAGAATTGATAAAGTCCTTGGCGAATTTATACGAAAAGCCCTCGGCTTCTAATAAGGTATATCTTATGAAGCAGCTATTTACTTTGCAAATGCAGGAAGGTGGATCGGTACATACTCATCTCAGTGATTTCCATGGTTTGGTAAACCAGTTAGCTTCAGTCAATATTGTTTTTGACGATGAGGTAAAGGCTCTCTTGATTTTATGTTCTTTGCCTGAAAGTTGGGACGGTATGGTTATGGCAGTAAGTAATTCTGCATCTGCTTCTAAAATCTTCAAAGTTGATGATGTTGTGAGTGTGATCTTAAATGAAGAAATACGCAGGAGAAGCACAGGTGAATCATCATGGAATGCTCTAAGTGCAGAAAGCAAGAGAAGGCAAAGAGAGAAGGTTGAGCAAGAGAAATCAAGGTCGGGAAGGAGATCCGAGTCCAAAAGTATTACCTGCTGGTTTTGTGGAAAGAAAGGACATACAAAGAAGGAGTGTTGGTTGAGAGATAAAGAGAACCAACATGCAGGTATGGAAGAAGCAAAGGATGCAAATATTGTGATGCAGGACGCTCTCATACTTTCTTCGAATAGTCAGGTAGGATCATGGATTTTAGATTCTGGTTCATCTTTTCATGCATCCCCAAACAGAGATTTGTTCTATGAGTATGCACAGGGAGACTTTGGAGTGCTCTATTTAGGGGATGGTACGCCTTGTCAGATAGTTGGCAAAGGGAAAGTGCAACTGAGATTGCAGATTGACAACACATGGATGTTGAAGGAGGTCATGCATGTTCCAATTCTGAAGCAGAGTCTGATTTTTGTAGGAAGGTTGGGAGATGGGGGATGCACAATAACCCTCACAACGGATTCTTGGAAGGTTACCAAGGGAGCACTTGTTCTAGCAAGAAGTAAGAAAGTAGGTACTCTTTATCTATCTACTTGTATTACTGATTCTACTTCTGGTGTAGATTCGAAGATGTAGTCTAATAGGCTTGGTCACATGAATAAGAAGGAAATGGACGTTCTTGATTCAAAAGGTATGTGTTCAAATTCGGAAAGCACAAATAGAGTTCATTGCAGGAAAAGGAAATTTGATGCTTTTGACAGGAACAAAGAAGCCTTGGTGTTTATGGAAGAGATGAAGGATAGAGATCAGTCACAGGAGCTGAATAAATCTGCGCAGGGCAGCATGGACAGAGGTTTGATCCAAGATGAGCTCGCGAATGAAAATTTCATCACTTACAGGAACACACAGACACCGATGTCGGTCACATGGGACCGACGTCGGTCAGCCAGATACCGACATCGGTCATGTGCAGACCAGCAGGGTCGGTAGGTCGGGCAGGAGAAGTCCGACGTTGGTCATAAGGACCGACGTCGACAAGGGTGACACTGGCGTCGGCCAGGAAAACGACGTCGGCAATCAGATCAGTGCAGGGAACCGACATCGGTCGGGAGCAGACTGGGAGATGGCCGAGATCGGTCACTAGAACGGATGTTGGGTGAATCAATAAGTCTCAAACACCCATGTGGAGGTCAAGAAATGGTAAGTGAACCTCATATTCGTTGTTCACCTTCTTTATATTGCTTACTGATAGTCAAGAACTAAGAAGATGGAAGAAGCAATGCAGGTAGAATCTAAAAACAGTGAGAGCTTGGCATGAATGAGGAGTGTGAGTCCTTGGAGTAGAGCCAAACAGGTATTTGTTGGTAGAGTTGTCAGCTGGAAGAAAGCACTGGATAGAGGGATGGATTCCCGTTTTAGAGAAGAGAGTGGATGGACACATGAGACAGAAGGCTATGGTATATGGTCTTGATTAGGCTGCAGAGCAATGGAGGTTTGACCATTGTATTTTATCTTTACCAGGTTGGATAATATTAGCTACATTATCCTGTTACTGTATTGTGTTACTTGTTGCAGGGTTTCATATACAAGGAGTTTTTTGAGCTAAAGGTAGAGTTGGTTCAGAAGTATGTCATGAAGAATTTGGGAACAGCAAAATTTTTTTGGCATAAGATACAGGTATTGCATTACAGGTTTGCGTGGTGGTTGGTCTTCAAGAGTGACTTTGAAGAGGGATACAGAGCCTAAAGAACAAAATAGATGGTGTACAGGTATAGGTACAAGTTGCAGTTGTTTATCTCCAAGTGGGAGATTGTTAGGGTGTGGAGCTAAAAGCTTCAACTGTTTCAAGACACAAGAAGAGGATGTTGAAGAACCAGAGGAACCGACGTCGGCAGTACAACTGACGTCGGTCACAGACAGTGGAAAAGGAAACCGGCGACGGCAAGAGATCGGCCGACGTCGGCAGCACCAGGCAAGCAGGGACCGACGTCGATCCCCTGTGTATTTCCAGAACTGCTATTGACGAACAGTCAGTTAAGTGAAGCGAGTGTTTGCATGTCAAATGACTAATTATAGTCACGAGCTGCGTGTCTAATTATCGTAGTTAGATTTCTATTTTTGTAAGCATGGGATTCTATTTAAAGACCCATAAGGCATGTATTGTAATTATCAAGAAGGCAAGGAAAAGCATTGAAGCAAGCAAGGTCAAGGAGATCTACAGGTGTAAGGTCAAGGAGATCAGCGGAAGCATTCAAGGAGGGATAGCAACTCAGGTTGTAGAGTTGGTTTTGTGTTGAGCAAGAGAGAGGGAAGAAGGTCTTGAGGTGTGGCAAGCCTTTGAGGTGGAGGAAGAAGTGGCATCTTCCTTATTGTATTTTCTTCTAGTAATATTTAATACAAGAGTGTGTATTGTCTCTCAAATTCTTTGTTGTCTCAAGTTTCTAGTTACTTTATCATTCGGGTATAATTTCGTGTTTAATTGCTTATAAGAAAGTAATCAATTGTGCTTCCGTTGGATAAGGGGTCACCTAACAGTTGGTATCAGAGCATATTGATTGTTGTAGGTATTCTACCTGACATCGGTGTACAAATACAGGTACAGGTACAGGTGCAGCTATTTATCTCCAAATGGGAGATTGTTAGGTTGTGGAACTAAAAGCTTCACCAGGATGCAAACAGGAGAAGTTACAGAGGATGCAGAGTTGCAGAGAGTTGCTGAATGCGTTGCAGGAAACCGACGTCGGTCTGATCAACCGACGTCGGTCAGATGGCAGTGAGGAAGAAACCAGCGTCGGTCACCAGTCGGCCGACCTAATAGCATATTTTATTGATGTAGAGATATAAGTGTATTTTTGGGAGGAGAGAGGGTGAGACTAAGCTCATCCTTATTGATAAAGTTTGTAGGTAGTTTAGCCTGGTATAGGGGATTTCAAGTCCATTCTTGAGGTATAGGTAGGAGGATTCTAAGTTTTTATTTCAGTGTCATAGCTAGTGAAGATGATCTTTGGCCATGAGGAGTTACTTGCTAGAGCAGAGATTGATGAAGTAGGTTTTATTGATGGCTATATGACATAATATTAGACCCTCTATGTAGATATATATTTTGGGTGGGATGATGGAGGCAGGTAAGCTGTAGATGTGGACGTAGTTGGTGGGGGTCCATATGTACAAGTATAAGGAGGTGGCCTTGATAGATATGTAGGAGTGGTATTAACCACTATGCAGGCATAGATCATAGCTTTACAAGGGTACATCACCACATTATAAGGCCAAGTTGTTATGTTATAGGGTCTAGTTGCCACAATGATGGGTGAAAGGGATTACCCAACCAAAAGCTCTGATACCACTTGTTGGTATCAGCTCTTGAACCTACAACCTGGCTCTGATACCACTTGTCAGGATCTTGCTCTACCAATTAGAGCACATATGATTACTTCTTGTATTAGCAACTAAACGCGAAATTTAACCAGAATCAATAAGTAACTAGAAATATGAAACAACACAGGAATTGAGAGACAATACACAATTGTATTAATAATCACTCAGAAGAATATACAATAAAGAAGATGCCACTTCTTCTTCCACCTCAAAGGCTCGCCACACCTCAAGACCTTCTTCTCTCTCTCTCTTGGTCACAACAATCAACTCCAATACAGAATTGATGTTCACCTCTCCAACTGGTCAGTAAAACGCTGCCAGTTCACCAAGTACACAACCGTACTCCAAGTAGATCCCCTGCTCTCTGCTGCTACCTGCAAATCACTAGACCTTACTCACCATTGTAGATCTCCTATAGAAAGTCATGCCCACATGCTGACCAAGATCATACACACACGAAGAACCCTGTTGATTCTCCAAACCAGTACCCACCTTGATACTGTGGCACTAGGAGGAACGCACCATTGCTCTCTTCTCTCTGAAGGAGCTTATTGCTCTCTTACTAGCTACAAATTTACAATACAGCCCATGAGTCCATATATAGATCTCATGCTTACAATAATTAGACTAACCTAATTACAATAATTAGACACGCAACTCAAGACTAAGACTAGCCTTCAACATGCAAACTAACAATCTCAAAATAGACTCTCCGGACTCAACATGCAAACTGCCTGTTCTCGCACAGGCTGCCGACGTCGGCTCCTCCATGACCGATGTCGGCCGACTGGTGACCGACGCCGGTTTCTTCCTCACTGCCATCTGACCGACGTCGGTTGATCAGACCGACGTCGGTTTCCCTGCAACGCATTCAGCAACTCTCTGCAACTTTGCATCCTCTGTAACTTCTCCTGTTTGCATCCTGGTGAAGCTTTTAGCTCCACAACCTAACAATTAGGCCAAGTCATTGTCCTCTTTGTGAAAATGAGGAAGAGGGGTATAACTGCTGCCTCCTTAATTGTTTCTTTTCCATAATTCTTTTGGGATCTCCTTATCAAGAATTTTAATTTTAAGTGGGTGTGAGGTAAAGACCTTGAGATGCAAATGACACATCAGGAGACTCTGGTTGTTCTAAATATCCTTAGAGACATATGGTATATGGCCCCAACTATGATCTGTTGGAGATTATGGCTCAATAGGAATTCACAAATTTTCAGCAACATGAAAAGAAAGGCTCCCACCATTTGGGAGAAGGTCAAAAGAAACATAACTAAAATTATGTCCAATAGTGCGAATGGTTAGAATAAGTAATGCAACCGAGGAAAGATTAGCATTCTCAAGATTTGGCAAGAAATTAGAGTTGTCTTTGACAAGATGGTGCGTAAAAAAAGAAAAAGAGGGCAAAGAAAACCATGGGAAAGGCCCCCAACAAGATGGAGCAAACTAAACTTTGACGGGGCTTCAAAACAAAAATTAGGTGAATCTAGAGTAGGATGTGTTATCAGAAATCATAATGGTAAAGTTATGGTTTTTGGAGCCTTGTACACTTGGAAGAAGTCTAACAACATAGCAAAAGGTGTTGGCCTACTCATGGAGTTGGGGTTAACCTTGGCCTCACAATATAGAATTAAGAACCTCATTATTGAAATGAGGATCCCAGATCATCATCACTGGAGCCCTCACCATAGAAATGAATAACTAGAGAATCCGAAGCATTATTGAAGCGGTTAAGATTGTCAAAGAGAACTTCATTCACAAGTATTGGGTTTCAACATGGTTACAAAAGTAAAAATAAAGATGCCAATTGACTAGCTAATTGCAGTGGAGGATGCAAATAAAATGTGATAGCAGGTAGTGAAAAGGAGCTGGAGAATAATCCCCAATATAAGATTTTGAATAATATTGTCCATATGGATAACAATAAGAATGAAAAGGTGGATGGCCACTATGCTATTGTTTGCTAATGGACAAGCTTATGTGTGTTTTCTCTCTAAAGTCTCTGCATGCTCAAGATGGTGGAGAAGGTTAATTTCCATTCAAATTTTCATTTTGTAACAAGGATTCTAAAGACATGAGAAGGACTATTTGGGTTAACACCAGTCATAAGTGGAGAAATTTGATCTCTTACTCTAATAATAAGGTTCAAATCTAGGGTAACAGAATGTGTGTGGTAGCCCATTGTTCTAGGAGAGGAGGTTCTAGTCTCATTAATCACGATAAGTTTGAGGAAAGTAGAAAGGCAATGCCTTTTCTTTTCCCGTCAAAATGCAAGTCTAAATACATCGACAATGGTGTTCAAAGCAATTTCGAAAATGCTACTCGCCCTATTTTTGAGGCAGCCAAGGCATTCTAGGATATGCATGTCATTATTATTATTTAAGATGTTTCTAAATGTGGCTTTGGAGATTTCTAAATGTGGCTTTAGAGATATTATCAAACGTGGCTTTAGAGATATTTATAAATGTTTTTGGGCAGTTGCTAATTATTACATAAGTTCTACATGTTGCTTTTGTGAGAAAGACAATTGAGACAACGAATATTCCCTGAGAAAGTTGCTAGATCACTTCAAACCTAATATAAGCAACTTGCTAAACCCGAATAATAGTGGAACTAGACTGGATTTGTTCACGCCCATGTTAGAAGGAGATGTTGTTGCTTTTGAATGTGGGGACGGCAATCATAAAGTGAAGATATCAAATAAGTAAGATCAAACCTTGCTTGTTTGTATGGTGCTACTTGTTCCAAGCATAGTAGCAAAAATCGTTTGGAAAAAAAAAATGTTTTTTCAAAAGTGTAAGTGTTTTTCAAAAAATCGTGATTAACCGGAAAAAAGTCGAAAAAACATAAAACCATCGAAAAAATGTGAAAAAGGGGAAAAACTATATTTTTTTAAATTTGAAGGCATAGAGATGCATATTAAGCATTTCAATTGCATAAAGAATAAATACAGATTATGAGATGAAGTTAAATGAGATTGCACGCCATCAAAATCAGCGAACTGTTTTCTTTCATTAATTTCTAGACTATTTAATTTGCATTACATTTGTATTTCAAAATACATACTATTGTCGTTTACAAAGGAACAAAAAATGGGAGGGCGCCAATGGCAACGAGGTAGGCTAGGGATTTACAGGGGTAGATGTTGAAGCTCTATGGTTAGAGCCTCTCCTAATTTGAGAGACAACATCAATATTGTACCCAACCTTCTCCAACAAGTCAAATTCAGCTTCATCATAAATAGGGTCATCATTATTTTTCGGCCATTCGGATTTTGGATTAATTTTGTCAAGTTAAATCGGTTGATCTTCCTTGACGGTACCTAACATTATCAAATAGAATGCATATGTTAGTAATTTGGAGAATAATACTTTAGAAGAATATAAATCAGTTTTCCGTAAAAATTAAGAATTAGAAATACAACATTTTTTGACTTTGAGTTTGTTTTATCTTGAAGTAAAGATTGTGGTGGACAAGCACCAATTCATCCGTTCTTGAATGTGTCGATTGTGTTTTTTGGAATACATCTACTCGAACACACTCCAACTACACTCGCAAGCAAGTGAACAACATGACTAACTCAAAATGTGCATTGCCATTCATCAAAGGTGTTTGATTTTTTTGCCAAAGGAATCTCACCATTGTGTTACAAAAATAGATTTTGTCAACATCATAACATGCACAATTCAGTCAAAATTTAACATTTTCACGATACAAATGTAGAAAAATTGTCTACCTAGTTGGAAGGTCTTCCTCCTTGTGATGGCTACCTTACTAGAGAATAAACCCCTTCCCTGCTTGTACATCGAAAACTCTCCCATAGTTGTCTCAAAAAATCCCTAGGAAACAATAGCTGTCTCAAAAAATCCCTAGGAAACAATCTCTCCATGCACTTAAATAGGCCCCTTGTGACCTCTGCATCATCTCAAAATTAGTTGCTAAAAAAACGTTGGATTCAAGAAATACCCAGCGGCATGGAGGGGAGAATGCATCCATTGATCCCATCTTTTATCAATTGTCTCCCATAAAGGCATGTACTTGGCCCTGTTATTCTCTAATCTACTCCTAATTGTAGCACCATATTCACTTGCAAGTAATTGTCCAATCTTACTACAAGTTACTTAATGTTTTGTTGAAATTATTAATTTTTTTAGGAATGTTCGACAATGTACCCAGTTGCATCACTTATCACAAAAGAGTTTATCGACCTTGACTAAGTCCCTATCATCAAACAATATAATCTCAATATAAATTATATTAAACTATAACTATATTATTAAGTTGAGACTCACGCTTAATAGTGGATAATAATATTGTATTAAAGATAGGTTCACTTGATATATTTTTAGGTATATATTATGAATAATGTAATACCTAGTAATGTGGTGTAAATGTCTTACTAAGTGAAAGTGAAGGCTTCCATGAGTAATTTAATTAAATTATTTGAGGAAATAATTTTGTTTTACATGTTCCTATCCATATTCCCAGCAAACACCTTATTTATGGGAAGAAATATTTTGTTGAGGGAGGACTTATTACTCCATACTTTCCACCAAAGGACAGACCACCAAGTGCACTTCAACTAGTAGAATTCATAGCGTAACAACGAAGGTGCGTGGATTGAATGTGGGAGGTATTAAATAGGATGCACATGGGCTTAGCAAGGCGCCCATGCCCTGCTGTCAGTGCATTCAATGAGAGAGATCTGATTTTAATCTCGAGCGTCACAACCGCAAGGTGGCATCCTTTAGCAAGTTTCCTTAGAGTCTGTGATGGGGGGAGATGGAAACGGATTTTGGGGGGGGATCTGATACATATCCACTTTCAATTATTGTTAGACGGTTGTTCATACCCCTGTGGAAAAGCTTTAATGTTGGAACAGGCTGGGAACGAAGGGTATGAGAGGATGCATTTGAGGAGGAGAAAAGAAAAGAGCAGAGCGCACACTCAACCAGGCATCCTACTTTTGGTGCATCTCTTTTCGTGCATATCAACTGCCGATTCTTTTGACAATCCTCAGAGGTCTTGTATTTGTCTACTATTGTTGTTTGCTCATTTTCTTTAGAAGCATGAATGTTTGGCAGTCTTTGACCTCTCTATTATTGGAAATTAGTTGTTATTAACAGGCTTTATAACCTGTCAAACTACAATTTAAATCCTCAAACTGCGTTGAAGTGGTGAACCTTCAGTTTATATTTTTCCTTATGCTTATTTGATGCATAGAGCATAGTCGTTGACTTATTTTCTGATTCAACCTGGGTGAAAGGATTTAAATTTATGATATAGCCATCTGGCTATTTGAATAGGATAGAATGGTAAATATATATTTTTCTAGCTATGAAGGGCATTCTAGCTGCTCTAAACCCCTGATTAAACCCGATTTTGTATTTGACTACAAAATCTAAGCAACTCAAACCCATTTATGTTAATAATAAGGCGAAGGCCTGTTATTTCTCATTTTCCTAGCAAGCAAAATGAACAGCACAAGTGGTGTCCTTGCTAAGGCGCATTAAGAGAGAACGAAAGAAGAATGTCTCACAACTGAAGCACATCATATATGTTATTAAATTGGACAGCATGTTCTAAGGCATATTTTGTGAAGGGCGAGATGCCTGAGAGGTTCAAACCTAGATAAGAATAGGTTAAAATGAGTTTTATTCTACCTTATATAATCATTGCTTTAGTCAAACCAATTAGTTACAGCTCTAACCTTTGTTTGCAGTATTAAGCGTCAACAGGATTTTTCTCTCTTTTTGATGACTAACAAGAAACAAATGCTTCGAAGAACTTAAATTTGTCTTTGTTTTCTGGAAACATCGTAAGCTTATATTCATTTCTAGTGTGAATCTTGAAAAGCTACCACTAAATTGTAAGCCTGAGGGAAGCTTCATTCCACTTGTAGTGGCATGTTCCTTGCGTAGTGTTCTCTTAGAAACATGTGGTTGTATTATCTATTGATTTATTATTTCATTATTAATTGTTCGAATGGAGTTATGAAGATGTAGGAATCATATGTGAAGTAGTATGGTCTAGTTTTACTCCTATTAATAGGAAGTAAACGGATTTGTATCTCTTCCATTGAATTATTCAATAGATAAGAATGGCGTTTAATTGGTTTGCATCACTACAATGGATGAATGAAAGATTTTAATGACATCCATGAGATTAAGCAGTCTATGGATCAAGGGCTGCAAAAATGTTGTTACATGTTAATATAACCTCTTGGTCTAGATTCTACCCTGTTAATCTCACAAAATTCCTAATTTTTTCTTGATAATTTAAATTGTTAACATTGAGGATACAAAACCAATAAATATAATATCTTATCTTGCTCAGAACAAGCATATTAAAACTACAACACTGATTTAAGATTTGACAAGGAATGAATAGTAAACTTATTCATTAACAGATGAAATCCATGGACATAAAGGATGGATTATCATTGATATTTCTAGATTAATATAGGTAAAAAGATGACTTTAGTTAACCCCGAGGTGTGAATATAAACAAGGGAAAAGTATTTATAAGTGTGAATATATAAAGGAAGATAGTTGTTATCACATAGCATGAATATATTGAATATTGGTAAAATTTGTAGATCATACATAAGTGATTACAAAGATTGTGGAGTATATTTATGTTTATGATATAAATTTAGGAAACATATTGTCATTATATCTCTGACACACAATGCAACATAGAATGCTTATAGGAACTGTTGCATATGTTATATTTGATTGATTGTTTAAATGGAAATAATATTTTATTTTAAAAGAGATTTACAAAAGTGGAAGGGCTAGTCTCAAGGGTACGAACTCTTCGCATATGCTTGGAAATAATGAATTGATTAGAGGATAGATGCCTTCATATAAATAAATAAATATTGATACTAATACAAATAAATATCTATACGAATATGTCAACTTTGATAGAGTTGGTAGATTGAAGTGGTGTTGAGAGCAAACTCTTTTCGCTAGTGATTTTATAACCATTACACTAGACTAAGGACTTTAAAGACATTTCGGCTCATCTCATCTCTTCCATGTTTGGAAGTTATTTAATTGCTTACAAGGGCCTTTGTATAATAAGGGATAGTGTAATTTATGTGTTCGAGTGTATGGAATCTCAATGATGTGTTGAATTGAAATAACATGCTTTGAGATGTTTCCATTGCTTAACAATGCTCTTAAATGCTCAAGGTTGACTGGGATTTGACGCATATATAAAATCGGAAACCGTGGTAAAGCCATATTGGGGTAAAGATAAGATGTTATAGCTTAAGAACTCATCAAGTGATTTGTGGTAAGAGCAAAACCACATTTTATCCATGATTAGATAAACCCATTTGTATGTAGTTATAGTCAATCAAGCTTAGCATACTAACCCTTAGAACACCCCTTCATGTGGGTGTTATCAACTAGCTTGAGAATGTTCTTGGAGAACATGCTTAGGAAACTAACCCTTAGAATGCCCTCCTAGTGTGGGCAATTGACAACTAGCTTTAGTGTGTTATTAGAAAATGTGCTTAAGTATCTATTTCTTAGTATGCTTACTTAATCATGAATGGTATGGTATCCTTCCTTGCGCATGTATGTATCATCAGTTTTAACAGCATGTTTTTCTTAGTTGATCATCTATTGCGGATAGCGACCCTGCTGATTATTGAGACTTGAGCTTGTTCTATCCCGTATTAACCATGGACACCTTTTGAGATTTGTTTAGGAGACAGAGTTTCTCTAAACAGCGTAATTCAGAGCTTGTAGAGTTATTGACCGCATTGGAATAAGAGAATATAAGTTCCTAGTCACATCTATTCTTGTTGTGATGTTGTGTGAAAGTGCTTGGGTAAGCACTTGCACTTTGTGATGTCATGGATAGTGATTGATGACCTTAAGTTGTGTCGTTCATTAGAATAGATGACTAGAGCTTTAGAAGCTTGCCTGAGTGATGTACTAGTTCCCTTGTTGGCTTAGATTGCTAACTCTTGTTCGGTGAAGATGTCTCATGGAGGAGGCCATCACAAGTGTGAGGAGAACTACATCGGACTCTAATTCCATGGAGTGTATAAGTACGCTGCCCAAGTTGTGGTGGGGGTATTGGGTCTAGGTTCTTAGGCTAGGTTAAGGGTGTTTGTCATTTTCCTTCGTGTTGGGCTCGTACGTCTTTGGATAAATATATATGTTTAATATTAATTTAAGCTTGAATTTGATCATCGTGAGGTTGTTCCCAACCATTTCACTTTAAATTTCATGGTTTCCTTGTCTTGAGTGCCTTAAGAGTAGAGATGTTTAGACATAGATAACTCTCCATTGGTGAGCCTTAAAGTGGTAACCCTGTGTTAATTGATTGTTGTTCAAACTCATTTCATTCCCCCTAGGTATGTTGATCGGGTTATGTGTGAATAAAATTGTAATCCTTTAAATCAAGAAATTATAATTCAATACTTTTTAATAATGTGACCTGTCTCACTTCATTAATCAGGATATCACATTGATTCCTAGAATTGCAACGATATTAACATCTTACGTTTATATCCTAATCTTAGAGAGGCCTCGTAGTGTCAATCAAATGTTTTAAATAAATCTTGTAATAATTATATGCATGTCACACTCTAATTGTGCATCGACCGAATCACAATAGCTAAACATTAAGCAACCATAGTGAATAAAACAAACATCACTGAAGTAAGATAACCCAAAAAAAAATTGCATGGGTATTGGGACAAAAAATTTGGACATGACACTAATAGCGCCTTTGACCCTATCAATTGTCTAATATAAATAACCCATAGGGGTTTATCCCTATCAATGAGTCTCAAAATTTGAACTAGAGGCTTAGAGAATAACATAATTTTATCTATCTCTTCCTAAAAAGATTGTGATAAAACATAGTCAGCCACCATTTTGCCCTCCAAATGTTTCACAAAAGAAGATTTCATCCACTCAATTGAAATGAACATTCATATTAAATTCATTTGTTGTTGAAAAAAAATTTGCAACATAAAGAAGTGGGTTGTAACCCTTGTCACCCCTCGCTAAAAAAGTTTCTTGCCATCTATAAATGTGTGCATTATATTAAGCACTCATATGTGGGCTTTTTTGCAAAACCTCTTTCACCCATGGAATTTTACTTATGTCATCCAAGGTCAAATTAAAAAAATGTCACATATGGAGTCCAAAACATAGTTCCATATTTGTCCATAAGAAGCCTCCCAACAACCACACAAACAACATTATTTGAAAATAAATTGAACCACATTTTGTGGCCCCACCTATATTGTCCCCAAATTGGTTCAAATCAACTACCAACCAAATTGTCAACCTTCTCAAGTAGTTTGCTGCCCTAGGAGAGAACTTTCCATTGAAAATTTGAATGTTTAAGCACAAATACAGCCCTTGGATAGAGCTGTCCTATGAAGAAAGTTGGAGGTTTTCGTCCCCAACTCCTTTGTGCACTTGAAGGGTTTTGTCTTCAAGTCACGAATTCAAGCTTGACATACTTGAGCATAAATTTCCATATCAAAATTAGCATCCCGTCAATTGATCCTTCACTTTCTTTTTATACACCTCCCCCAAGGGTAGCGCCCAAATTGGAGGGAAGGATCTAACTCAAAACTTAAAAAGAGTAACTCTTATAATTTCCACTTAAGTCCTTGGGCTCCCATGACCCTCAAAAGAACACAACTTAAGTGAAAATTAGAATAATAAAGTGTTTTTTACAATTACTCTTAAAAACCAAAGTGTTTCTCTTTCTTTTTCTCTTTTTCCTTAGCCCTTGAGAAACAAGTGAGGCTAAGGGTCTTCAATCGTTTCATGTCCAAAAAGGAGACATGACACCACCTCAATCACAACCTCATCAAATAGATGAAAGAGTGTCTTGCCCGATTTTATCATTTCAAATTCATCAACACTCTTAATAAAAATTGTGCCAATGTCACATGACACAAGGAAGTTGATAAGTGTGCAGCGTTGTCTGTCCATCCATCTGACATTATAATGCATCTTGATTTTTTCCATTCCTTATGATGTTTTGCAAGAACATCGTTCACATCTTGTACAACATCCTTCAACAAATCAATATGCAAAGCCTCGTATGATGGGGCAATGAATCCAAAACGTGCAACTGCAATTGGATCCGCCATATGCTAGAGTTGTACCAAAATTTGGAGATTGCCTTCTTTGCCTACTCGTGAACAATTTTTTTTGCAACCTATACTCTCTAGCATGGTTTGCACTCCATGTGTAGTGCAAGAGAGAAAGAAGGCAGGAATGTTTCCCTTACCTACATCTAGCCCGCAAGGTACTAATCCAAGGGTAGATTATTAAAGAGTTATAATGAGAAATATTTCCACCATATTTCATAGCTAAAAATATTAAATGTGTTCAAATGAATGTCAAATATAACATCTACCACAGAGGAGGGTTAAGTTTACTAGTTAGGGTTAGGTTTAATTTTTTTTAAATTTTGGGTGTATTTAAGTATTTTTTAATTGTAAACATTTCAAATTGCCCTATCATACGCGGCTTTGTAGATTGATTTGCTGGAAAAAAAAGCCAAAAAAAGGGGTTGAAAAAATTGTTTTGGGCCAAGTATAGGAATTAATCGCAATTAGTCATGTTTAAACCGCACATTTTGCTACTATGGTTCCAAATGTCTGGGTAAGACTTCTAGACTTCGCAAAGGGCGTATAATTAATGGAAGTAAAGCTAAACGTTGGGCAATAAGGCGTAGCCGAAAGAAGAGTGATGCTAGTAGCTCAGGGGTGGATGACAATGAAGAGGAGGTGGAGGAACTCCTACATCCGATCAAGCCGATCTCCATCCGAGTTGTCATGCTAAGAAAGCATCTTCATACTCAATAGAACGCTATCTATGATGAGGATCATGGGAAGCTTATATCAACTAAGGGCATTAAGAATAAGTTCAATGGACAAAGAACAATCTCTGGCAAACATGGGGGTAGGGACAATACAAGGAAAGGTATTGAGACTTTCCACAATAACACAGACAAGGAAGAGGACAGTAGGAGGCATCAAAACCTTGCCTCGAGCAGAAAATTTTCTCCAAGAGAAACAATGTTCATGAATATGAGCTCGGTAACTCTCCAAGATGTAGTATTGACATCACCGGTGCGATAATGGAAAATGAGGAGGCCTCTAGGACAACTTATGGCCGAGAGACAAGATTTGTCCAACGGCATGAGAATAGCCACTCAAAATAAGAGGGAAAAATCTATTCTTCAAGAAGAGAAGCTGACCAATAGTAACATTCGTATGACTTTGATTGAAGTTCAAGAAGCTCTGCATCAAATTACCAAGGAACTTAAAGAAGGGAAAATTGTGTTTCAAGTACGAAGTAGCATCATGCACAAAATCATGGAGAGTTTGGACTCTTCAAAATAGAGCAACTCTGTTGGAGTAATAATGACAAGAATACCTCTAAAGCTCTTAAGCCTCACTTGAAACCATGGTCGATATGTTAATCCAAAATGAAAAAAGAGGCGAAGAAGCTCAATGGGGAAATCTAAATCCATACAAACAATGTGGAAGTGGTGCACATATAAGTTGTAAAAATCTTAGGTCTGAAGATGTCCCTCTTTAACCTTGGTATGGATATGAATTGCATTTGCAATCGTTTTCATCACTGGGCATGTCACATTAAAGAGAATAAGATGGCTACTCAAGGTAAAAAGAATAATATGGACTTCCCTTTGAAGAAAAAGCTTAAATTTATTGGCCTTTTCTTGAAAATATCCCTCTATGGAATTGCATAGTTCTTGTCTAGCTAATTAGGGTTGTTGTCTCGGCTTGCTTGTAATGTTTTTGTGTTTATGCCCTTGATATCTTTCTCAAAGTTGCTATCTGTCTAATCAGGTTTCACATCACTTGAGGTATTGTAACTTGTTTTGAATTAATATAATTTTTACCTCTAGCAAAAAAACATATAAATAGTAAGTGTTAAGCAATAGTAATAAAATTTTGGGTCTAAAAGCGCAAATGCAACCCTGGTGGTTAGATTGGGAAGTAAAATACATCATTTTCCCCTAATCCCAATGTGAGAGGTCCATATAAGGAGTGGCAAGTGCCTAATAGTGAAAGAATTGTGTATTTACCATTCAGCTCAATAAATGAGAGTTTTCTCAATGTGTATCAACTTGCATAATTTCTTATACAACCCAAGGGTTTGTGTGTATAATGATAACCAATGACAAAAAGGGGCCACATATAAGAAATACTTGGCAAATTAACACAATGAGGCACAAAAAATACATCAAATATGCAAACCTTGTCAATGTAATGATTACTTCTACTTGTGTAGGTCAATGTGCCACATCGACCAACAATTTGTCAGTTTCAAGAGCTACAAATATGCCTTATGAGGCAATCATATAAGTAAATTTGTACCCAAACACGCCTCATACATATTTGTAATTAGACATTATAGTTTTTCGGCAATAAAACAAATACTTGTAATAGATATGTTTGTGGTTACCTTTCACCGTGATTTAGTTAGATGATTCCCAAAGATTAGTCAAAATCTCAAAGGTCCCTTGAAGGTTCCCCAAGCTTTCCAAAGGACTCCCTGAAGGTTTCCTAGCAAGCACCTTCCTTATGATACTAAATAAATATTTCTACAAAAAAATAGAATAGACATTAGTACCATTTTGGACAAGTTTATTTTTATATTAAGTGCATTTGATGCACTCAAAATGTTGTATCTATAGAAAATTTTAATTTAATGACCAAGTACAGCCGCTTCAATAAATTTCCTGTGTTAAAATTTGAGAATGCGGAGCAAAAAGGGAAAGGCAAACTGAGATTAAGTAAAAGATAAAGGAGAAAAAGTAACTTTAGATTATTTACATTATATGTAAAATGGAAAAGGGGAATGAATGAATATTGTCAATAGCATCCATGAATCCAAAAGGTTGATGCGACCATTGTGCAGAAACCAAAAGGAAGCCAACCAAACACTATATGGTCATTGCCATTTGTCTACAATGACCAACTACCGTATTGACCTCTTACTGTTGATTTTGGTGAAAAACTCTTATCTTTGTTAGTCTAGCCTCCTCAAAGAGGGTAGCCAATGAATCAACTGCCATCATATCCATATAATTGATTATAATATCTTCATAGGCCAATAATTCTATAATGTAGTGTCAATCTGCCTCCACTATCATTGAGGTACAAAATGTGCATATTCTCCCTTCCCACTCTTCATTTGGCATTGCATCCTTGCACCTAAGCTTATGAAAGTTAGTTCTCAACTGAGCTATCAACATTTTTGTTTTCCACTTGATTTCTAGCCCTATGCAGCTTTGTTGATAGTGCTCCTATGTAGGGTTGAATGTATTGATGTAGTATTCTCTCCTTCTTAGCTTCTTTACCCACATGCTTAATCTGATTTTTTCTCACATATCTTGGATATTCATAATGACTAATGCCCCACTTGCTCATCCAATTGGTGTTTTGTTTCCATCCAAGTATACTTCCTCCTGCTTAACACTTCTCCAACCACCATCTTGGGCCACCTATTCGTTCCTTCTGATTTCTTTACATTGCTTAGGAGTCATATCATATTCATTGCACCCAGAGGAAATGTGCCTATCTCAGCTAATAGTTTCTGTGTTTTTATTTTGAGGTTACTCATGATTATGTGCTTCTGAATTCTCTCTAGTTGTCTCTATCTTGGGTCAAAGACTCAAATGTATTGCTACCACAAACCTCATATCCATAAAGTGCCACTAACAAGACAAGTAACCTGAACAAGGTTCTTATGGTTTCCCAATCCCACAGATCAGCATTTCTGCACCTGCTATGCAACGCATATAGCACTTTCCAACCCCCTTGAATTATATCGACCTGCATGATTTCTAACTACGCATGTTGTGGAAGTTAAGGCAAAAATACTTGTATTCTGCTAAGAGGTACACAACAGATTCCGCTCAAAGAAGAAGTTTATCTGTTTTTTCATGCTTTGAAGAAAGAAGAAAATTCCTCTTTGACTTCAAGGGAGAAAAGTAACTTTAAGCTATTTACCTCACAAAAGGAGTACAAGTTGGAGGTGAAAACCTAGTAGGAAAATGAGAAGATGCCAGTTGCAGCAGTTCCAAATGACAAATCCATATAAAACGTACCTGCGTTCCCGCAGCCAACCATAAGAAGGCGGGAGGTGAAAGGAATGTGGGAATGAACAAAGGGTCTGAGATGGGCGTAGCGCTGGTACCAATCGAAGGAGCCTCCTCCTTCTTCCAGGTATCGATTATCCCAATAAGCAGCATCTCCATAGTTGAGCGTATTGCACAGGCATGCATCTCGCATACCGATAACAAACCTGCTCTTTCCACTCATTTTCTTTGCTCCACCCACTGCTACTCAGCAACCAACAACAAACCCTTCTCTTTATAAAAGAGTTCCCCGGAGGTTGCGCATGAAATGAAATGAGTTTTAATAACGTCCACGAGACCAAATAGTCTATGAGTTTTAAGCAGTCCGGTAAGGTAGATTAATGTCCCGTTTAAACGAAGAACAAGCCATCTGAGAGATGACACGTGTTGCTTTGAAATAGGGCCTTCTGAAGTGGGGTTTTGACGTTGACATTATTTAATCTTTGGTCCAAGGGTGAAAAATATGTGTTTTTTTAAAGACATGTCATAGATTCAAATTTTACAAAAATTAAGGTACGTTTTAATTTTTTAATTTAAAAAAAAAAAAAAATATATATATATCATTATAATTATTTGAATTAAAGATTATTTTTAAGTATATATATATATATATATCAATATATGGAATCAAAAGTATTTGTAAGAATATATGTGTAATTATAGTTTTTTTAAAATAAGGATTATAAAATTTTATTTTTTTTTTAATTGGATTTTTTATTTTAAATTTTGATCCAAAAAATTGTGAAAAGAAATGTATTTATTTTATTATTTAAATTAGCTTTGAGTAATGGAGACTAAACCCTTACTACACCGTTATTTAGCTTTAAAGACTTAAGTGCTCACCTAAAGTGCAACAAGAAACACCGATACTTTTAATTTTTTTTTTTTTTTTTAATTAACTAAATTGGGTTCTTTCAATAAAAAAGATGTGCTTATTTTACTACCTAAATTAGCCCTGAGTGGTAGAGACTCAACTCTTACCACGCTGACATATCACTCATGTCTAAAGACCCAAATGCTCACTCTAAAGACCTAAGCGCTCACCCAGGGTGCAATAAGAAACACTAAGACCTTGATTACAAGAACAAAGACAGAGCTACTTACACATAACCCACAAGACTATAGAGCAACAATAACACACATCACAAAGAACAATATAATAATGAACAGATACACAAAATCCATTTCTTTACTCATATATTTAGATTATCATACACACAATACAAAGCATCCATTCCCAAATTACAATGATCTTTTGATAGTTATCTTACAACTAAACCTTAAAGGTTTTGCACTCACACCCTAGCTTAAAGAAATTATGACTCTTCTTAGAAGACATCCAACCTGCCATATCTTAGATATTCAAATGAGAGGCCAAGGTCCTTAGTTATAAGTGTCCTTGGACCCCTTGCCACCTCATCCTTTTGCCAATAGTCTATGCATCTAGGAATATTTCATCCTCGATCCTGTCCACTTGTTCACACAACGACATATTCCTTTTGCCTCTTTAGTGTATTCCTTTCCCATCATGGATCTTTACTTCGTTCACTTTACCTCCTCCTTTCTTTGATACATGCCATGTTGCAACATTTCCTCTATTTATTCCTTCTTTCCATGCAACTTTTATATAATTTGTCTTCATTATGCATCTGTGTCACACATCATGTCTCATGCGCAACCCTTCTCTTTGTGCATGCATGGCCTTGGAATATTATACTCATACAAATATCCAAGCCTTTAACATGTTTGACTCATACATCAAACCTTTGATGACTTTGTGAAGTGCCTTGAGTACAATTATAGGGTCAACATTCCCTCGCACTACATTTCTTGTCTATCATGAAATGAGCTATTATTAGATTTTGGTGATTTTGGCTCAGTTTCTCGTGCAACCAACATTTCACGTAATTTTTCTTTTAATTCCTTTTCAATTTGATCCTAATGATCTAATGTTGATTTTATTTCTAACACAAATTCTTGTGCTCTTCTTTCAAACCATTCAATACTTCTTCATTTTCCTTATTGCTCTTATAGGTTAATAGTATGGTTCTCATTGAACTTATTTATTTTTGACAACTTGAACATACAATAACTTCTTCCTATTACACTTTATTCTACAACTGTGTGAACAATACGTCAAATTCCTTGTTCTTCTTTCCTATCTCCATATTTAAAAATTGCACTTCTTTGAACTTGGCAATCCCTTATGTTTGATCTCCCACCTCTTGCATGAGCTTCATCAAATTGGCTTGTGTCTTACCTCCTTCTTTCAACTTTGCCTTTATATGTTCGTCATCGTGCATAAATATATCAAAAAATATGGGGAATTGTTTTACTTTTAAATAAAATTCATTAATCTTCATCGTTGTTGCCTTCATAAGATCCTTGACCTCTAATTTCAACTCTACAATTCTATTTGCTTGAATTTCTCCACCCCCTATGACTTGTGTTGGTGTTGGTGTGGTGTGCAATAATTATTCCACAACCACATTTAGTTTTTTTAAGAGTTTTTTTCCAAAACACATCCTCGTCCCCAAATATTTTTAAATGCTTTGGTTCAACCAACATTACCAACACGTAAACTTCATCTTCATGTTTTGTAGAGACTCTCGATCTTTCTTTATTTTCTCTTGCAAGTCTTCTAAATTATAATCTCCTATCAAATCCCTCTTGATTATTTATAGGGATAGCTTCGTTGAAGCTAATCCAGAAACCTTAGTCAATATATTCCTAGGATCAACCACCTTGATTTCCCATTTCTCAAAATCATCAAGTTCCTTTTGTCATTCATTGGCTTTCACGAATGTGTCCATGGGAATCTCAAACCCTAGCTATTGCATATTGTTATCAAACATAGCCTCTATCTTCTTCAATCTCTCTATGTTGTATTCTCACATTGAAGCATATCCATTGATGCTTATAATGATTTGATTTATAATGCAAGGCTCCTTTCCCTCATGAATTGCACACCTTATACCTCTATCACATTATATAACCATTGCTAATTCTCATGAAAAAATATCATCAACATTATGTGTCCCATCAAGGGATCCTCTCCTCTATCAGATCTATTTTTTGCCCTTGATTAATTTTTTTGAGCCTATTGCCTTATCTCAATGCTCTCTGCCTCTTATGTTTATTGGGCACCCACATCCCCACACGATGTCTCCTCCATGTTAACTTATTTAGGCATGTTTGTTGTTGCAATTTCCCTTTGTACAGGTACTTTTTTAGTTTCTTTTGGCACTTTTATCGCTCTAGTCTATTGCATTGTCTATATTGTTCCTAATGGACCATGAGTTTTTTTTAGTAAGCTTGCATGCATAAGGCCTTGGTTAGCAAGAATAGTTGCATTAGGAACATGAGTACTTACATTAGTTACAACTAATTGTGACTAACCAAGTCCCCATGCACTTCCTTATGTAGCTTTCACTTCAACTTTGATTGCCCCTAAAGGTGTTTGACTTGGGATTTCCATTCATGTTTCCCTACGAACCAGAATCCTTCCCATATCTTGCCTTCAAACTGGATGTGGAGTAACATTTGGTCATTCACTTGTAAGTAGTGGCTTTTGTGTATAGAAGTTTGACTTTTTCATAATATCCAACACCTTCTCTTTCCTTTTTCCTAATGTATCTTGATCTTTTTATTGTTTTTGTCTTTTTTATTCTCTCTTTTGCACAACACCTTCATAAATTATCACTAGTCTTTCCATTGGTTTAGTTTGTGCCATATTTTTTGTGTTTTACTCCTCCTTTCAAAAATAATATTCCCATATTTTCAAAAATAATGGTGGATTGATCTATAAATTTTCACCATCTAATTCCTCATCATCGAATGAATTTGTTCCCCCTAACATTTTATACTTCATTCTCATCGTGTGCCTCTGTGTATAAATCACCACAGTTGTGTTCAGATCAATTGGTGGTCTTAACGTGTCACTTATTTTGATTAGCACACACTATAAATACTCCACACTTACAATATATGGGAGTTTGGCCCTAATTGACCAATCCTTCCTTGTTTTGAATACAACCAATGTATAGTGTGTCATTATACAAAATTTAATAAAACCCTTATAGTGAAACAACATCTTCAATGGTACTTTACACTCCTTAAATGCTTCATGCATGTGCTCATACCACACTTACAATCTATTCATATATTGATCATTCATCTGAGGCTTACAAATGTACTCCACATACTTATCTACATGTGAACCATCTCCAACCATTGGTAACCTTCCTTCAAGAATTCTAATTTCCTCAATCAACATCAAAATCAAAAACTTCCCCACTAGAATTCCTCTCCTCCCATGTGTGCATCCTCACATGCCATCACCACTTCTTCTAAAATGTACTTGGCATAATTGAATTTTACCCCAAACTTCACCACTTAATATGCCAAGAAAATGACTTCCTTTATTATAAGTAACCATTGCCCAGGGGTGATCTATATATACTAAAACTAAATATTATAACATCTTGACCGTGTACATTTGACAAATATTAATCAAGAATCTATCATTTAGTTCTAGACCTCCCTGTTATCGAAAGGCTCACATTTTCCATCTCACTATGCCTAAATGTTTATCTCTTAGCCTGATCCATACTATTATGATGACCTAAGTTCCCTACACTGCACAAAAAGCTAAAAACATGATAAACTACCAATTCTAGATCCATACTTATTTTTTAGCCTTCTAAACACTATCGACCATAGAGAGACGCTACCATTAATGGTAGTGTCTAGATCCTTATCTAGTGTCCAATATCCAAAAGTCATATAAATTAAAAAATGATCAAAACCCATAGGTCGACCTACTTGTCTTATTGAACCCTACTATGATATATTTTCAAAAGTTGTGATATAAATACAAGTCTAAGCCTTCTCATTCCTCATTGACCAAATACTAAGCAAATACCTACAAAAGTTACTGTTGACGCAATGGATTGCACTAGGGGGGTAGGACGCCTAGCTCCCGCCCTTCCACACGCAACAATGGAAACTCCCCTCTCGCCTGTGGGACCGGCGAAGCTGGAGGGGAGAGTCTCTAGATAAGGGCTAGCTCCCTCTGATGTATCATTTAGGCCCTAGTTTCTCCTACTGCTAACAAAAAATGTATGCTGAAAACAAAACCTAAGCCTACGAAAAGAAAAGGTGATACACCAAAAAAGGTTGATCTACTCCGCCCAAACATATACTTTCCACCAAGAACAAGCTCCCATACACTTCATCTGACATGAGAAAACCTTCTGCATCAGTGGGTCAGGGGTCCGTGGAGATACAAGGAGGAAATAACTACTAGAGGTGTTCTGAGACACACTGCAGCAGCCTATCCACTTCACCTATACTCCTCTAGGGACACTTCTGACAGACCTGTAAAAGGAAACTCAAAAAATGCACCAGACATGTTGAAATCATCTTGTGAAAGCATTATGAAAATGACTTAACACAAACTCAAGGCATAAACACATACTAAAGATGCAAAACTCATAATGGAGGTAAAAATGCTATGTTTTGATTCAAGGTAAAATTTCGACAGAGCTCTGCCTTACAAGCCCGAGAGATTTTGGGCAGAGTTTTGCCTTACGGGCTAAGAGAGTGGATCCTTCTCAAATGAGAATTTTTACAATGTATAGAAAGAGGAATAAAACTTGGCGCCTCTTGGGAAAGATTTTGGCACCCTTTTCTATAAGTGACCCATGTGCATTCTGAACCTTGGGAAGAGGAAAATCACTGCTACTGATGTCATTCCTCATAAAAGGCCTACTGGAACCATGTGGTACAATCACCAAAATTGACTTTGGCATTCAAGTATTAATGTAAGAACATGGCCGCACCTCTTTTCTACAAACAGACTACAGTTTGTCCCCTCATCAATGCCAACTGGAGAAAATAGGTTGCGCCGCTCACCTAGCAATGACTCACCTTCCCTTCACTACTTAGACGCTTTTTCTTTTTTGCTCCTTGTCTTATTCTTCTCTTTCAGCCCTCAGCGGCGATCTTCTGGCTGGTCGTTGCGTTCCTCAAGCTATTTCCATGATTTGGCGCTCAGATAGTTCAAAACAAATAGCTACTTCATTGTGTTAAAATTGACGTTCACGCGACCGTCACCCAATGGCTAGTTCATCTGTTTAAATTTGACAGCTTTCAAGACGTCATCGTCCTCGGCAAAAGTTTGTCGGGTCCTTTCTGCGGCTTTTCTTTGTTTCAGACTTTTCTCGTGGATAAAAAGTCTATGAGAATTAGTGCTTTGGCTTTACCCAAGTTTTTTGCTTCTAACCCTTTCCCACAGACAAAAAGTATACGAGAATTGGCCGCTTTGGCTTCCCCAAATTCCTCTGGACAAAAAGTCTAAAGAAGTCTTGAGTGTTCCACATGCTTTAAAACCTTTGGCTGCCTTTTAAAAGCTCTTTGCCCTCTGCAAGGGCTTTTGGACTTAGGAACTGCCCTCTGCAAGGGCTTTTGGACTTAGGAACTGCCCTCTGCAAGGGCTTATAAACCCAACATTGCCCTTCGACCTTGGGACACACCCTTGAACCAAGCCATTGAACCAAAATTGGTTCAACGGTTCAATTGGTTCAAGACTGCGCACTAAGCCTGTTGAACCAACTCGTTGAACTAGTTCAACGGTTCAATCGCTGAGCACCGATGCCAAGTGAACCAAGCCTTTAAACTTGCCGATGAACCAAGCGATTGAACTAATTCATTAAACCGATTCAATAGTTTAATGATGTGCACCGAGCTCGTTGAACTAAGCTAACGAACTTGTCGATGAACTTAAACGTTGAACCAAGGCATTGAACCAATGTGTTGAACCAAGCCGATTGAACCTGCCAAAGTGTTGAACTTAGTGGTTGAACCAATCTGAAGCATTGAACCAGTTCATGAACCAAGGTCAATGAACTTATGCAACCTAAAAATGACTGGCTTCAAATAACAAGGGAAGAAGGGGACCAATTTTGGCCTGTTGGGCAAAAATGGTCAACAAATTGGTGACTCCCAAGGGAAGCATGCCTACTATGCTTAAAGACCAGTTGCCTTGTAGTCTAGTCCATTAGGCACGGAGTCAGATGCAGCTTGAACAAAGATCAACAACAGCCCCAAAAGATCTAAGAATCAAACATGAAGCTTTTACCCCACACATAAAGGAAAATACACACAAGGCTAAAAACACTACCTGTGTAATTGCACTTAGGGAAAGTAGGAAAGAAATTGAAAACAAACTACTATATACAGCTAACCAAGAATGTTCACCTCCCTCCTGGATCAAAGAGAAAATTTCTTAAGTCCCCTTCTTGGCAAGAAGACTTATGGTGCCAGGCAAGTAGCTGAATGAAAAAAAGAGTTGGTGACTTGATCCTCTTGCCTGTCACCTAGATTGGCTTGCATTCGAGTGGACCAGATTCAAACATGCTCCCAACATATGTGTATGTTGTTTATTCCTGAGAGCTTGTTGAATGCTGGTCCTTCATGCTGGTGCTCTTCACCAAGAAATCAGTGGCTACTGGCTTATCATCATTAGCCCTTTGATGTGCATAATCCCCTTACAGCGCATCATGGTCTGACCTGTTTCCTTCTGCTTCATTGCAAACTCTGTCAGACTCATCCTCTGCTTCCTTTTGGCCTTCTTAAAGAAGGGTGACTATTGTGATGTCTGAAATGGACTCACAAAATGATTGCTCATCCCATAGAGCATCACCTCTTTGTTCAAAACTTTCTTCTTCAAGGCATTCCTCCAGGAAGACAGACCTCTCCTTTTCCTCCTCAAAGATCAGGATCTCTAGATGTTCAAAGGTATCCTCCTGATCTTCCTCCAACTAAGGCTCCTCGGCATAGTTGTCCTCCTCATCGAAGCAACAAGGAAATTCATCAAACAAAGGGGGAGAGAGCTCACCATGCTTATGTTCCTCCTCGTATTGCTGGAACATCTGCATATATGCATGCCCTGTGTCTTCTCCATTGCTGATGAGGTCTTCACAAGGAGCCTCCATGATGATTTTGCCTTTGTTGTTGCTCATGATAACCCCTTGGGAAACTGCAACTTGGATCTTTTGCTCCTCACTCGCCTCCTGTAGAACAGGTTCCTCATTGAGAAGGGGTGAAGTGGGAAAACCATGTGGAAGAGAAGGCAGTCCTTGAGCTAAAATCAAATGATTCTCCTCCTTCCACTTGGCCAGCACTTCATCAATACCAGGTGCGGCCTGATATCTCTCTTGGAAATGTGTAGGTGGGGTGTGTTCAGACATGAAATGTGCCATTGGGTTTGAAATGTCCATCACACACTAGCTGAGGAATCTCTCTTTGGATTCCAACTCTGCAATTCTCCTAGCTAGATCCTCTTGGAAGATCCTTTCCTGGAAGTCACCATCATCATCATGAGCAGGGGCAGCCTCATCTTCTTCAAGGTTTTGAGAAAAACCTTGCTTCTCCTCCTTCCTGCCCCATGATTCTACTATTTTCCCCCAGTTTAGGACCTCAAAATTGGAATTTTGCTCTTATGAACAGGCAGCAACTTTGTTTTCTCCAAGGTCCTAGAGCTCCTCCACAAGATCTGGAAGTTCTATCTCTCTTTCACGAAGCAGCCTCATCCTAGCCTCTAATTCTTCAATTTGTTTGGCTAGATTAACTTGAAAGAGTCTTTCTTAGAGGTCACCAGCATCATCATCTTCAAGGCTCTAGGCTGGTTCCTGGCATTCCTTCCTCCAACTCAGAATCTGCACATCATGTTGAAGGACTTGGGGAGGTTGAGGGATGCTAAGAAGAGACTGTTGATGCACCAGAAGAGTCTCTAGAAGAGGGACATGCTAGCTCACGGTATTTTCCCCAATGGAAGATTCACAATATAAGGAATTATGAAGATTGACATCTAGGGGGGGTTGCTCTGATGCCCTTTGATGTTGGAAAGCCAGGTGCACGGGATTGAGAGCAGATGCATCAAATGAGCTAGAGTGGGTGAGTGATTTCTGATAGAAAGGATTTGGTGCACAAAATGGGGCTTTCTTCAGAATAAGAGGGGGCACACCAGGCTAACTGCCTTGAATAAATGGATTCCTCCATTTTGCTACCTCATCCTCTATGGATTGTAAGGCTTGAGCTTACCTGAACCAACACTCCTCTTTATACATCAGCTCTTGCTGATATCCATACCGCTCCTCTAGTTTGTTAATCTCCATCATCTGCTTCTCAAATTCTAGGGCCATTTCCCTTATCGTTGCAGGGCAACTAGGAGAGCTACTTGAGGTGATTCTCTAAAAATCTTGAGCTTGATCGAAGTCATATGAAGGAATACAAGGCCCATGATTTAGTGTAAAGGAATTATACATACAAAAATAAGATTTTTGATGGCACCAGGCTACTTTACCAACAGATTCAACTCAGAGTCACCATTGGTGTTGATGCAAAAGCCTCTAAAGGCTAGTTGGTTGAAGAACACACCAAAAAATTCTTCAACTCTGTGGACACAACTTGTCCTAGTTGGTCCCACCGGGCGTGCCAAATACTATTGACGCAGTGGATTGCACCTGGGGGCAGGATGCCTAGCTCTCGCCCTTCCACATGCAACAATGGAAACTCCCCTCTCTCCTGTGGGACTGGTGAAGCTGGAGGGGAGAGTCTCTAAATAAGGGCTAGCTCCCTCTGATGTATCATTTATGCCTTGGTTTCTCCTACTGCTAACAAAAAATGTAAAAAGGGGGGGATGAAAAGACATAAAGAGATGCTGAAAATAGAACCTAAGCCTACGAAAAGAAAAGGTGATACACCACAAAAAGTTGATCTACTCCACCTGAACATACACTTTCCACTGAGAACAAGCTCCCATACACTTCATCTGACACGAGAAAACCTTCTGCATCAGTGGGTCAGGGGTCCATGGAGATACAGGGAGGAAATAACTACCAGAGGCATTCTAAGACACACTGTAGCAGCCTATCCACTTCACCTATACTCCTTTAGGGACACTTCTGACAGACCTATAAAAGGAAACTCAAAAAATGCACTAGACATGCTGAAATCATCCTGCAAAAGCATTATGAAAATGACTTAACACAGAATCAAGGCATAGACACATACTAAAGATGCAAAACTCAGAATGGAGGTAAAAATGCTATGTTTTGATTCAAGGTAAAATTCTGGCAGAGCTTTGCCTTACAAGCCCAAGAGATTTTGGGCAAAGTTTTGCCTTATGGGCTAAGAGAGTGGATCCTTCTCAAATGAGAATTTTTACAATATATAAAAAGAGGAAGAAAACTTGGCGCCTCCTGGGAAAGATTTTGGTGCCCTTTTTTGCAAGTGGCCCATGTGCGTTCTGAACCTTGGGAAGAGGAAAATCACTGCTACTGATGTCATTCCTCAAAAATGGCCTGCTAGAACCATGCAGTACAATCACCGAAATTGACTTTGGCATTCAAGCATTAATGTAAGAACATGGCCACGCCTCTTTTTTGCAAATAGACTGTAGTTTGTCCCCTCATCAATGCCAACTAGAGAAAACAGGCTATGTTGCTCGCCTGGCAATGACTCACCTTCCCTTCACCACTTAAACACTTTGTCTTTTCTGCTCCTTGTCATATTCTACTCTTTCAGCCCTCAGGGGCGATCTTCTGGCGGGTCATTGCATTTCTCAGGCTATTTCCATGATTTGGCACTCAGATAGTTCAAAACAAACAACTACTTCACTGTGTTAAAATTGTCGTTCACGTGATCGTCACCCAACAGCTAGTTCATCTACTTAAATTTGATGGCTTTCAAGACGTCACCGTCCTCGACAAAAGTTCGTCGAGTCCTTTTTGCGGCTTTTCTTTGTTTCAAACTTTTCCTGCGAACAAAAAGTCTGTGGAAATTGGCACTTTGGCTTTACCTGGGTTTTTTGCTTTGGGCCCTTTCCCACAGACAAAAAGTCTGCCAGAATTGGCCGCTTTGGCTTCCTCAAATTCCTTTAGACTTTTGTCCAAAGGAATTTCTTCGAACAAAAAGTCTGAAGAAATCTTGAGTGTTCTGCGTGCTTTAAAACCTTTGGCTGCCTTTTGAAAGCTCTTTGCCCTCTGCAAGGGCTTCTAGACTTAGGAACTGCCCTCCACAAGGGCTTTTGAACCCAACATTTCCCTTCAGTCTTGGGACACACCCTTGAACCAAGCCATTGAACCAAAATTGGTTTAACAGTTCAATTGGTTTAACACTGTGCGTCGAACCCGTTGAACCAACTCGTTGAACCAATTCAACGGTTTAATTGCTGGGCACTGATGCCAAGTGAACCAAGCCTTTGAACTTGTTGATGAACCAAGCGATTGAACTAATTCATTGAACTGGTTCAACGGTTCAATGCTATGCACCGAGCTCGTTGAACTAAGTTGACGAACTTGCCGATGAACTTAAACGTTGAACCAAGGCATTGAACCAACACGTTGAACCAATGCATTAAACTAAGCTAATTGAACCCACTGAAGCGTTGAACTTAGTGGTTGAACCAATCCAAAGCATTGAACCAGTTCATGAACCAAGGCTGATGAACTTATGCAACCTGAAAATGACTGGCTTCGAATAACAAGGGAAGAAGGGGATCAATTTTGGCCTGTTGGGCAAAAATGGTCAATAATCCCAGCACAACACCATCTCTTTGAGCAATCAATAAACTAGACATTGATTCCCTTTTGGATGCACCTCAGCAAATTCTGGATGAGCCCATTTGGGAAATCACCATGCTCGAGTAGGCCCCTAATGAGTCTAAGTTGATAATCATAGAGCCTAAACAGGGAATCGAGTCTTCAAATCCCTTAGATAAAAATGCTAAGGGGGATGACATGTATCCTCAATTCCTTCATCAAGATGACTATTTTGAGCACCCTTGCTCTTGCTTTGAGGATATTATCATCATGGGTCAAATTGCACTTCAACCTTTGGTTATAGTGTGCATGTTCACCCTATTGATGTATATGCTCATATCCGAGCAGAGGTGAAAGAAATGGAAGTAGAAAAGGACACATGGACGTGCCTCTATCTGGTCTTCAACCTATTTTTTGGTATGGTCTTCATTTGGTCCTCATCTTATTTCTTATCATGTTTCAAGGGTGAAACATATTTAAGGGGATGGAATGTAATGTACCTAGAGAGGGGTATAATAATAGAATAGTAAACAATGGTTTAGTACCACATGCATGAGAATAAAGAGTTATAGCAATGAAAATTAATATAAATAAAGGGGTATAGGTTAGTGTTAGGCATCTGATAAGTCATTTATAATTAAAACTTACCCCCTCGAAGAGTCCCGCATTACAAAATTATTCCTTTCTAGGTTCCTATCAGATTGAAATATTAACATGCATATTACTCAATTGGTTGATAAGGTCATCTCATTTTTTTTTATTATTGTTTTAGGCTTAGGAGGAGCCTATTGTATATTAAAAAGTGGTGGGATAGGTTGGGCACCCTTATCTCTTTGTATACTAACAACATGGACCACATAATCTAATAAAAGTTATGGGTGAATGATGGGAATAAGATGGTAGCTATCACTAGAATAGGCTCTAAGAGGAACAAAGGGTTGGGAGCAAGCATGTTGGCATTTAGAAACTAGTTCTATATTATTACAACAAGAGTTGTAAAGAGAGATTGACGTTTGATCTTGTTTTAACACACTCTCTTTATATTGATGGATTTACTTATTCTGTTGGATTATATATTTAACTGCTTTAACATAATAAACAATGACTATCATTATGTACTTCATAACAAAATATCTAATATATGTATCTATATTAAACATGTTTTACGAAAATAAAAATCTTGATTTTTAAATTTTAAATATTTTTAAATCAAAAATCAAAATTCAAGAAACCCTGGTTGGTCAATTTCACCAAATATTTAACCCTAAATTTAAAATAGTGGGGAATAGGGTCAAGAAATATATAAATAGTACTTACAAAAGGATTATAAACTAATTTATAATATGTCAATAATAGAAAACTTAGATAAATAATATTCTAAATTTATACAAATGAGATTTTTAAAAATAATAAAGTATAACCAGTGAAAGATATTAAAATAAATAAGAAATAATATTACTTAGTTGGTTTATGATGCGTAATAAGATATAGATCAAAAACATGTATACAATATACAAGATCAATATTTTAGTTCAGTCGTTAGATTATAGAAATTATGTGGCCATGAACACTACCATCAAATCTAGACATTATCATCGACGCTAGTGATTGACTTTGACATAAGTGTCTAATGTAGAATAATGTCTAGATCTAGATGTGACCAACTTTACTATTCTAAGTTTTATCATCTTTTTATTGGTACATTTTAATTTGGGGTACAGGGTGTCGCTCTTCTCTAATTGATCAAAACCCTAGCTCTTCACCCTTATTTACCCTTGGAATGAGTTTGATGAAAAATGGGTTAGTGGGCTCACGGTGTCCAGATGCCTCAAAAACCCTTTTATCAATGGGCATTGTCTACATAGCTAATACTCCAAAGAGGGCCTCAAACTTATGTAGTTATCCCTTATTTATGGTAAAGTGTGTGCACAAGGGTGCAATATACTATATGAAGATGCTTCTAGTGATCTAGCTTGTAATTTGACAAATACTGCTCATGGGCTACTCTTAAATGTTTCAGACCTATAATATGATTGCTTCTATGTTTGATATGAAAGTAGATACGAATTTGGTAGAATAAAGTTCTTGTGCAATTGATTGATGTAACTGTTGACCATTTTTGCCCAACAGGCCAAAATCGGTCCCCTTCTTTCCTTGCTATTCGAAGTCGATCATTTTTAGGTTGAATAAGTTCATCGGCCTTGGTTCATGAACTAGTTCAATGCTTCAGATTGGTTCAACCACTAAGTTTAATGCTTTGACAGGTTCAACCGGCTTGGTTCAATGCCTTGGTTCAACATTTAAGTTCATCAACAAGTTCGTCGGCTTAGTTCAACGGGCTCGACGCGCAGCGTTGAACTGGTTCAATGCATTAGTTCAATCACTTGGTTCATCAGCAAGTTCAAAGGCTTGGTTCACTTGGCATTGACGCTCAATAATTGAACCATTGAACTGGTTCAACGAGTTGGTTCAATGGGTTGGTTCAACGGGCTCGGTGCATAGTCTTGAACCAATTGAACTGTTGAACCAATTTTGGTTCAACAACTTAGTTCAAAGGTGTGTCCCAAGGCTGAAGGGCAATGCTAGGTTTAGAATCCCTTGCGGAGGGCGGTTCCTAAGTCCAGAAGCCCTTGCAGAGGGCAAAGAGCTTTCAAAAGGTAGCTAAAGGTTTTAAAGCACGCAGAACACTCAAGACTTCTTCGAACTTTTTGTCTGAAGGAATTCCTTCAGACAAAAGTTTGAAGTAATTTGAGGAACCCAAAGTGACCAATTCCCACAAACTTTTTGTCTATGGGATAGGACCCGAAGCAAAAAACCTGGGTAAAGCCAAAGCGCCAATTCTCGCAGACTTTTTATCCATGGGAAAAGTCTGAAATAAAGAAAAGTTGTAGAAAGGACCCGATGGACTTTTGTCGAGGACGGTGACATCTTGAAAGCCGTCAAATTTAAGCAGACAAACTAGCCATTGGGTGACGACCGTGTGAACATCAATTTTAACATAGTGAAGTAGCTATTTGTTTTGAACTGTCTGAGCGCCAAATCATGGAAATAGCTCGAGGCACGTAGTGACCTACCAGAAGATCGCCCTTGAGGGTTGAAAGAGCAGAATAAGACAAGGAGCAGAAAAGACAAAGCGTCTAAGTGGCGAAGGGAAGGTGAGTCATTGCCAGGTGAGTGGTACAGCTTGTTTTCTCCAGTTGGCATTGATGAGGGGACAAACTACAGTCTATTTGCAGAAAAGAGGTGCGGCCATGTTCTTACATTAATGCTTAAATGCCAAAGTCAATTTTAGTGATTGTACCACATGGTTCCAGCAGGCCTTTTCTGAGGAATGACATTAGTAGTAGTGATTTTCCTCTTCCCAAGGTTTAGAATGCACATGGGCCACTTGCAAAAAAGGGCACCAAAATCTTTCCCAGGAGGCACCAAGTTTTCTTCCTCTTTCTATATATTGTAAAAATTCTCATTTGAGAAGGATCCACTCTCTTAGCCCATAAGGCAAAACTCTACCCAAAATCTCTCAGGCTTGTAAGGCAGAGCTCTGCTAGAATTTTACCTTGAATCGAAACATAGCATTTTTACCTCCATTATGAGTTTTGCATCTTTAGTATGTGTCTATGCCTTGATTCTGTGTTAAGTCATTTTCATAATGCTTTCGCAGGATGATTTCAGCATGTCTAGTGCATTTTTTAAGTTTCTTTTTATAGGTCTGTCAGAAGTGTCCCTAGAGGAGTATAGGTGAAGTGGATAGGCTACTGTAGTGTGTCTCAGAACGCCTCTGGTAGTTATTTCATCCCTGTATCTCCACAGATCCCTGATCCACTGATGCAGAAGGTTTTCTCGTGTCAGATGAAGTGTATGGGAGCTTGTTCTTGGTGGAAAGTGTATGCTGAGGCGTAGTAGATCAATCTTTTTTGGTGTATCACCTTTTATTTTTATAGACTTAGGTTTTGTTTTTAGCATCTCTTTCTCTCTTTTCATCCCCCCCTTTTTTACATTTTTTGTTAGCAATAGGAGAAACCAGGGCCTAAATGATACATCAGAGGGAGCTAACCCTTATCTAGAGACTCTCCCCTCCAGCTTCACCAATCCCATAGGCGAGAGGGGAGTTTCCATTGTTGCATGTGGAAGGGTAGGAGCTAGGCGTCCTGCCCTTGGGTGCAATCCATTGCGTCAATAGGGATGTTAAAAGGAAGATGTTTTAGAGAGTGCCTAGTTAATACAGTCTTCAATGACCTTGGTTAACCCTTGTGCTTCCATTATAGATTGAGGTTACCACATTTAAACCTTCACTCGAATATCATCTTGAAGTCCATTAATGAAGCAACAAATGAAGAATGTTGTAGAGATGTCGTTTGTTAATGTTTCAAACTCATTCTGATATTCTCTAACAGTTCTAATTTGTTGAAGTTGAGTTAATACACCAGTAAGATTATTGTTATAAAAAATAAAAAGCTCCATGAGAACCATAGAAGTGGACGTCAATTTTAACCGAAAATGCATTCTTTATTATGACCAAATTTTTAATTTTTTTAACACAATATAGGCAATCACTAAAACTATTATAACTTCTTTAATACTTAAATGAAATTTAAAACTTGAAAATGTTATGAAAATTTGAGATAGAAGTGCACAAAACCCAAAAACATTTTGGTGCAATTCATTACTATGTGAGAATAGTATGCAGAAGAACAATCAGGTTGTTTTGGGAAAAAAATGGAAATCTGCACTTTGAATTGGTAGATTTTGACTATATATATCCAATTAGCTCTTCAAAACCTACATTTTGACAAATATAATTGCCCAATATATCCATAAAAATACCTCTCTCAACTCTAAAAAATAATACCACTCAAAAATCTCTCTTTAAAATCGCTTGCCACTTTGAGGAGGCTACCTCTTTAAGAGCAATACTCAATTACAATTAACTTGTTAGATGATTTACAATATCCTATACCCCTTTATTTATACTAGTTCTCATCTACACAAATCCTTAATCTTATGCATATGGTACTAAACCACTATTCACTATTTTATTAATTATTCTACTATTATACCCCTCTTTACATACATTACATTCTACCCCACTTAAATATGTTTCACCCTCAAAATATGATAAGAAATATGAGGAGGATCAAATGAAGGCCAATCCATACATATGAAAAATAGGTTATAGATTTTGTTTCAGCTTCCACTTCTTATGCCGATGTTGGGATATGAGCATGGACATGAATAATGTGAATGCAAGCAATATATCATGAGATGGAAGTACATGGAGAACTCTATATGAAAGAACCTCAATGGAAGACATGTCAACTAGGAGATTATAGTTTAGCACTAAGATTTGAAACATGACAATCATATGCTCAAATATAGAATAAGAGAATACAAAATAGGCTATCAGGTGAGCCAATTGAAGATATATGTCATCCCCCTTAACATTATTTCTTGAGGGAGGTGAAGCCTTGGTTCCCTACTTAGGCTATGCAATTACTGACTTAGGATCATCTGGGGTATGCTCGAGCATGGTGGTGGGCTGAATAGGCTCATTGGACTATTGCTCGAACACTTCCAGTGCTTGCTCAAGTTGGGCAAGTGCCTTCTTGGGCTCCTTTGTTGCTTGCACAAGTTTTGTAGGTGTATGTTGGGTTGCAGCCAATTGGGATTGGTGATGAGTCCAAGTGATGTGATCTTTTATAAGTTTGGATAAGCCCCATACTTCCATTATGGATTGAGTTTGCCATATTTGAACCTCTACTTGAATCTCATGTTGATGTCTATTGATGAAACAATGTTGGAAGAAATCATCAGATAGTCCTACCATCTGATTGGCTAGGTGTTTGAATGATGTTTAATATTCTCGTACCATTCTAATTTGATGAAGTTGAGTCAAAATTTCAATAATATTACCTCAATATAAAATATGAATCCCCATGATTACAATAAATTAGATGTCGGATTCAACCAAAAATGCATCCTACACTCATATTTCCATAAAACACCATTTTTTATTTTTTATTTTTGTTTTTTTACAATAGTATTAGTTACTAAAACTATGATAACATTCACAATACTAAACAAAATATAAAAATTCAAACTATTCTTAAAACCAGAGACAAAGGTGCACAAATCCCAAAAAAAATTGGTGTGATTTATTACTATTTGAGAGTAGTATGTAGAAGAATATTTGGATTATTTTGAGAAAAAATCAAAATTTGCACTTCAAATTGGTAGATTTCAGCTTCATATATCCAAATAGATTTTCAAAACCTATATTTTAATAAATATAATTGCCCAATATATCCAAAAAAACACCTCTCTCATCTCTACAAAAGAATACCACTCAAAAATCTCACTCTAAAATAGAAAAAATACACAAAAAATGGCCTTAGAAAGAGCTCTAATACCAGATGATAGGAACCTAGAAAGGAAGAACTCTGTATAATGGGCCTCTTCGAGGGGGCAACCTCCTACTAGAGTAAGCTCTAATTATAAATGACTTCTTGGATGCCTAACACTAACCTATACCTTTTTATTTATACTAATTCTCATTTATACAACTCCTTATTCTTATGCATGTGGTACTGAACCATTATTCACTATTTTATTAGCTAATTCTATTATTATACCCCTCTCTAGGTACATTACACAATCCTCGAGCTTATAAAATAGTCTACTATCTATACAAATTTATTATATGAAGCATTGCATGCAACACAAGTGCCAAGCGATATAGAACCCACGTACTTCACATATATTATGCAATATCTCAAAAATCATGCAAATCTCATTACCTGTGATACAAAAGATTTACCATCAAAATATATTATTAACCAATATTTGATTTTATTCATATAAGTGAGTATGCATAACAAGAGAATCAAAAGGGTGCTAGTTGATAATGGATTTGGTCTAATTGTTTGCAACATAAAATTCTTAACTGCTATGGTATTAACACTAGTCCTCTTTAAAAACTAGACATGCATATAAAAGGACTTGATAATTCATGTAGCCCTTTAATTGGCCAAATCACATTAGATGTGACATTATTACAAAACATGGTTCTAACTACATTTTAAGTAATGTCTAAATCATTGCATTATAACTTAATCTTGGATAGACCTTGGATACACACAATGGAGATCCTCTTATCTACATTACATTGATGTGTCAAATTCATACATGGGACCTTGTTAACAATGTCGGCCAATGATGAACCTTTCAAGTTTTATTAAATGTTATATTCCAACATGGAAAGGGTTCCTAAACTCATATTACCAAAGCAATACATTCCAATTGAAAGCATATCAACTTATGAGATGGGAGAATAAATCAAAATAACTCATTTACCTCAAGATGCTTATTAGGTATTAACTATTGAGGTTCACATGGATACACAATTAGAACAAGAACCATTACCAAAGGAGCCAATGCTACCAAAATAATAAAAAAATCCAACATTTGAGCTTCCATTATTAATTAATATTGAGCAACAAGATTGCAAAGTTTCAGATTACTATGATAGTGATGATGAACTTCCTCCTACTATGACAGATGAATAATTACAAAAACTAAACTTTGATCCACTTGAGCATCTTTTGCATAACCTATTCACACCTACAAGTCCTAGTACATACAAGGTAAATTCATCACTAAAGGATACAAAAACACATTCAAATAAGGGCAAGATAAAATTAGCAAATGAACATGTAAATGGTTGTTATTCAATCCATCCCTCTTGGCTGCACACATTAAGTCAACCCTACAAGGGACACAAGTTGATATATCATGTTAATAATGTGGAAACTTCATATAAGTCTCCATAATAGATTTTACAAGTTACAACATAATAAATTGCTCTGCATACAGTACTTTCTATGTTATTTGATCATAAGATGATCTCTTTACCTCCTAACAAATATAGATCAAGCAATGGACTTATTCGTACATAAGGATCACCATTTGTAACTATCATTGGATCACTAGCCATAATATGGATCAATGTGAGACATTGCAAAACCACATTCAAAAATACAAAAATGAAAGTTGTATATAGATTATGCAGGAACAATGACAAATATCTATGATCTCAAACAATTCAAACATATAAAGCACAAAGGGGCATACTCAAAAACACTCATGACAAGAAGATAAAACTATTATTACAAATATCAATGGGAACTATTATGAAAATCTCAAGTTTGATATTCATAATTGGAACATAATTTGTAATGTTGCATGTTTACGACAATTAGGATATACTACATAGGTGTTAACATGTTGTCCACTCTTTCCAAAATCACTTGGATACATTATGTTACCCATCACATATGGACTACATATGGCCCCCACATTCATATGGACAATGGATCAAGAGCTAAATTTGACTTTAAATTTTGATAACACTGGTTGGCTGACTTGAATGCAATAGTGGATACTATATAAATATGTATATCACCTTTCCCTTTGAACATAAGGAAGTTTGTGTACAACATAATGGATGTGGTGGTAAAAAAAATACCAATGGTTTTCGATAACTAACTATAAGAAAACATCAAGGAGGTGGAAATACATTGCTATAAACACATATTGCTAAATTTATCAGGTGGTCCTACACCTTTTGATGATGAGGACTTCTTGGATTAGTCATTTCAAAATTTAAAACATATAAAAAGATCAAATAATTAAAAAATACAATAATATTGAACATTCTCATATTTTATTAGCTCCTTGACATATATGTTGTTTAATTTAAGTTAGTAGATTGCATTTTGTTTCATTTCTATATACACATATGTTTCACTCATCTTCGAGTTTGATATAGGCATACCCAGACACATGATCTATGCACTTCTAGATGTTGGACCTTTCTTCTACTCACATCATATAGTACATTGGGGCCATTTGCTTCTTTGATAAAAATTGATGCAGGTTACATATCCTTTATGATCATTTACACATTGTCATGTTTGAAATTATATTCTAACACTTACACATGTCTATATCCATGCTCATATATTTCACAAGTGTACTTGATATACTATATTACATAACATTTTCATTAACATGTATATACAGGGACTAGTGTAATATACTTCTACTAGTTTCTCATACATTATATATTTTTCACTTCATCAAGTATATTACATTGATTGTTATTGCCTTACTTGTGAAACATTTGAATATGTTCCTTGCATGTTGGCTCGTGTGCCATTATATGTTGTTTAGACATTTGAATATGTCATTCCATATTGATTGGACATTTAAATATGTCATCCATTTAGATTTTATAGTAATTGAACATGCCCCATGTATGAGGTCTCCTTAGACCATTCTTTTGCATTACATTGAGTGCTCTTGTGTGTGTGTTTGATTGCTTGTTGAGCTTGTATTGTTACTATTTAGACATTGCCATGATCTATATCATGCATTTCAAGATGTGTATAATCACATTCTACGAGCTGAAGTTATATATCTAATTCAACATGTTATCCCTATATGATACATGATTCTTACACATATTATATAACCACCTTATCCGTTTAAGGTAAGGTGACTACTAGATTCTATTTCCTTACCTCAAAAGAGGGGGGGAGTATATTAGTAGGGGCATGTCATAGAATTATGACCACCACATTTTTTCATAATTTCTAGATTTTAGTGGGGTTATGTTATAAAAACATGACCTCCACACTTATACACTTACTCAATATCTTTAAACTTCAGCAGGGCATGTCATAAAGACATGATCTCCACACTTGCATGGTGATTTAAATATACACTTGGGTCAAAATTCTACACATTACACCAATTTTGTATATCTCATATTTATGATAGATATACTCCAATTCAAACATATCACAGGTGCATATGATATGATATTGCACCAAAATTTTCAAAACCTGCCAATTATACTACTCACCAAGATGCACCGATTACACCAAGATGTACTATTATCAAGCCTTTTTTGTTGTAGCAATTAGTTCATTTTATAAGTTAAAGTGATTAAATCATTTGACCTCACTATATTTATACTTTGGAGTGATTAAATCATCTAATCTCACCAAATTTATAAGATGAGTTAATTAAATCACTCACCCTCACCAAAATATAAATATTCACACTTGAGTTGTGTGATTGAGATATAATGATCTCAATCGTTGTGTCACAACTCATCCTAACACTTTTTTTAGGGGCATAATACTTTCCAATCTCCCTCTTTAAAATCTCTAAGGTTCAAGTTTGAACCTCTTCCATCTCCAATGCTTCATAAAAAATCATAATTACAAAGTCAAAGAATCAAGAGGCAACATGGTTGCATCAACACACAAGTGTACTCCTTCCTTCTCTCTTTCCTTTCAAGCATTTCAATTATTTTAAATTTTAGATTATATGCACTAATTCATATTGTAACATGCTCTTGGTTATAGGTCATACACCAACAAATCACTCAAAATGGGCTTAAGCAAAGGCAAGGTGTATTATACAAACCCGTGTCCACATTTTTTTCCTTTAAACTAGTAATTTCATCCTTATGCATTACTAGATTAAAAGGGGGTAAATGTAGATACTAAAACTAAATATTTATATAATATCAAGCTTATACATTTGACAAATATCAATCAGGGCTCTACCTTTTAGTTCTATAACTCCCTATTGTTAAAAGGTTTGCATTCACCATCTCACTGTGCCTAAATGCTTATCTCTTATTCTTACCCATATCATTTTGATGACCCAAGTTTCCTACACTACATCTGATAAACATCATTCATGGTTAGTTTCAAATACATACTTATTTTATAGCATCTGACACTATCGAACACAAAGGGACACTACCATCGATGGTAGTGTCTAGATTCTTATCTAGTGTCCAGTAGCAAAAATTCATCCAAATTACAAAAATGACTAAAACCCAAGGGTCAGCCAAATTTTCTAATTGAACCCTATCATGAGATATTTTCAAGTGGTGTGGTATAAATACAAGTTTAATCCTTCTCATTCCTCATCGAGTAAATACCAAGTAAACACCTACAAAGCTAAATCAATGAGTTACACAAGCACTTTATTCTACCTTGTTCATCCCTATTTTCATATCAAGCATAAGAGCAATTATATTATAGGTATGATACATTCAAATAACACCCCATGAGCTATATTTGTAAAATTACAAGCTATATCGTTGCATGCATATTCATGTAGTAAATTGCACCCTTATGCACACACTTTCCCCCCATAGGGGAAAAATACATAAGTCTGAGGCCTTCCTTGGAGTATTGTTTATTTAAGTAGTGCCCATTGACACGATGGTTTTTGGGACAACTCGACACTACAATCCCACTAACCCATTTTTTAGCAAACTCATTCCAAGGGTGAAGAGCTAGGTTTTGATCAATCAATGAAGAATAACAACCTGTATCCTAGATCTAAATATACTAGCATAAAGGTGACAAAAAACCCATAACAATGAAATTGGTTGCATTTAGATCCAGTCATTATTTTGTATTGGACACACATGTCACATTTAGACACTAGCATCAATGGTCATGTCCAAATCTGATGGTAGTGTCCACAACCATAAAAATGTGATTTCTAGAATATGACAACTAATCTAGAATATTGATCATGTGTATTTTACATGTGTCTAGTCTATATCTGACGTCACACAATAAACTAGCTAAGTACTATTGTTTCGTATTTATTGCAACATCTTACAATAGTTGTACTTTACTATTTTTAGCAATCTCAGTTGTATAAATTTAAAATATTATTTATTTGGGTTTTATATTAATTGGCTTGCTAAAGATTACTTCATCATTCTTGTTTTAGAATTACATCTATATTTATAACCATATTCCCCACTATTATAAATTTAGGGTAAAATATGATCATCTTCAAGTTAATTTGTGCATCAATCCTCGTGGTTGCCATAGGTAACTTATCTACCTTAATGGCAGTACATGTTGCTAATATTTTCATAGCACTTGATACTTTGTTGATCTCAATTACTTTCTTCAACCCTTCCACACACCTACTCTTATGTTTTGGATACAACTTATTATACTCATCCACATGATTGAAATCCTTGTTCTATGTCCAATGATGTTCAACCTATATTCATGGGTGTATGTCATCAAGTATTCTCCCTAGTTATTTGATTTTTTAAAGTATGTTAGTTCATACAACTCCACCACCCATGTGGATATCAAAAAGTCCTTCACCTTTTCTTTCCCATACTTTCTTTCTAATTAACCTTCTATCAAAAAATGATAGTCTTTCTTTTATTGGTTAACGTATTTAATGATGCAAGATCCATAATAAGTTGTAAAGGTTTCATATTCCATCATTTCTTTTGTATATGCCATAGATGGAGGTGGTTTATTCTTCATTTTTTTTTAAATTTTTTTTTGGTGTTTGTCTCTCTGGTCACTACACTCTCCTTATTTTTTGGATTATCCTCCTTGGATTCATGCTCTATAATTGGATCTCCATCCTTTGCATCCAACACTCATGGTTTTCTCTTCCCTGGCATTATAGGTCCTTTCACTTTCTTCCTTGATTCCCTACAAAATTCCATACAGTCGCATATAAAAACTCAATTGAAAAATTGCTCTTTTAACATGAATTCACTAGTCTAACCTAATTTCCCATGACTCTCCTTGGCTATGTAACCTACATCCATTATATCTCCCTTTATATTATTATGCACCTACTCTTCAACTTGTCTATATATTTTGATGCCCTTCCATAATTACATTATAAGTTTCTTCACCCTTATATCCTCTTCTCTCTTCTCTATCTCTTCAATATTTTAGTCTACAAATGACCATTTCAAATTCACCATTGGCCCTTTATACACCTGCATGTATTTATTACATCACATAACCATTCATTTTCTTGAGTGTGTTCTCACTCCTTTATGTGGATCATCCATTCTCTTATTTCCTTCTTTAGGCATTCTTAGGTTATGGACCTCATCTCTCCTTACATGAAATACCATGGACACTACTCTTTATGGTCTTAACATCTTCCTGCATATCATCCATTGTGTTCTTGCTCCTCATGAGATGAAAAAATGTCATCAATGACAACTAATTATTCACACCGCTTTTTGCACTCTCTTCACCCTTATGAGCCTTTTAGAGCCATTCCATTGCACAATTTACTGCTATTTAATGCCAAACTAATCCATTTTTATTTTTTTTATCAAATTACTCTTGCACATGTTCCTTATCACATGGAAACCTACCATACCATACCTTTGTAATTATGTTGATTCATTGGATAATGTTCTTTATCTCTATTACATTTACATTGTATATGATTTGTACACCAACATATACATAATGGGATTTTATTTCCCTTATTACACCTTTGGAAAACTAACCCCTCCTAAAGATACTTACACATATAACATATAATTGCAAGAGATTCTTTTTTTGACTTTCCTAGATGGATTTAGAGGATTGCATGCTCTTATTACCATAAAGTAAAGAAAATGTTAAACAAAAATAAACTATAAACTTTAAAATCATTTTATATAAAATTTTTCTCTTCGCATTAGAGTTATCTTATTTATGGTTTCCTCGTGCATTGTTTGAGAAACAATTGGAGCCTATTATTTGTTAAGGTGTGGAGCCTAAAAGCTTCACATATGAGCGCATTACCAAAGTTGCAGGTTTACACAGTCACCGATGTCGATCAGGAGCAACCGACGTCAGTCAGGTGCAGTTGAAGAGATGCCGACGTCGGCAGGGGATCGATCGACGTCAATCATAGGTAAGCAGGCAGGAACCGCTGTTGGTTACCTGTGCGATCAGAATGCTATTTCTGTGGATAGAACCGAGTGTTTGCATGATGAGTTTAAGTCTTAGTCTTAAGTTCGCGTCTCTATTATTAGTAAGGCTATTTTTAGAGCCCTTATTCAAGAGGCTTAACTGTTGGTTGTAAGTGCATGCTCAAGTCTCCTAATTCTATATGTAGAATTAGATCTTCTTAGCTTATTGTAGTTGGTAGTAGTTCATTGTATGTGAATGTTGAAAGAACAGTACATAATTGTATAGGTGAATCAATCCAGGTTGTTGGAGTTGACTGTACTTGAGAGAGAGAGCTCTTGAGGGATAGAGATCTAGAGAGAGATCTTGTACATCTGAGAGAGGTGTGGAAGAAAGAAGTTTCTTGAATTGTATTCCTTCTGTAAAGAGTTTAATACAAGTTTTCAGGGTGGTTTCTTGTATCTCTTGTTCTTGCTATTTATCATTCTAGTTACTTATCTATCTGATTTAATTCCGTGGTTTATTGCTTTCATAAGTGTAATCATATTGTTGATTGATCCCCAACATTATTAACAATGTTTTGGTAGAATAATTCTCTAAGGTGCCATGTCTTATCAATCTACTCTTGTGTATTGATAGGTTGATTTGATTGGGTAATATATTGTTAACTTAGATCATCTCATTGCCCCTTTTTGCAAACTTTAGCTTCCCAAGTTAATTTTCTTCTTTGATTTCCCTCTTGGACCATATGTTCTTAGTTTGCATTCTTATTTTTGTATTCTAATTCACTTGTACCTTTTGTCTACATGTCACCCTATGTGTATATATTCTCCTTTGGTTTGTACTCTACTTTCATGGGTGACTTAAAATCTAGATTATGTGCACTTGGAGTCATTCTTGGTTTATACACATCGTGCTTTACATCTATTTTATGTGCAACAACCTTGACCTCAATAACCTTTGGAACTTGTGGTTATTTTACATCCTCATTTTTTTCACAAAACTCTTCCACTAGTTATTTTTATATGTATGGGACCCATCATTACACAATCTTTGGCCCCTTATCTTCTAATTCCCATCTTAAAACTTCTAATTAACTTATTTTTCACTTATGATGAACTAACCCCATTCACCTTTATGTATTTTTAGTGTTCACCAAATGGGCACATGCTCAATTGGAAGTATTTGATACTTATTCTTTACTCATTCTACTCAAGGGTTTCTTCTTTATCAGACTCATATGCTTTCTTTATGTAACAACATTGAAGATATTTCTCTCTCCTTCATATGAGTCGACCTCCTCCATGTATGCTACCCCATGTTCATTATCAAAGGGAATGACAACCCTTTTCTCCCCATTCTCAAAGATTGTATAATGTTGTTTGAAACATGTATTAGCTTGATTATTATAAGTCCATGGTATTCCAAACAATGCAAGATAATTATCCTTTTTAACCATCTTTATTACTTCAAAATATACTGATAAGGATACTTATGTTATCTCCAAGTTGGTGTTACATAAGACTCCATCAAGTCTTGACTTGGTTTTGTTCACCATAAATAATTATTACTCAAAAGGTTCAACACTAACTACCTTTTGCATTTCCAAGCTTCCTTTATAAATATGTTTATCTCTAACCCCACATCAATGAGTATGTTATTCATTTCCCAATCATTGATTTTGGCATCAATAATTAACTCTTGATCATATGATGTATTCATTATCATGCACATTCCTCATGGTCTTTCTCGGGCTGATTCTTTGTCTTCCCCGACAATTTTTTGAAGTCATGATTTATACAAAGGCATTAACTATTTTGTCTTTAACAAAAAAAGGAGCATATTTATCCCTTTAATGCAATACTGATGAGGAATCCTTCTCATACTTTTCCTAGATTTTTCTATCATCTCATGCACAATATTCACTTTAATTTGCAAAGTTATAATCATTTCTTTTGCTTCTTACAAGTTATTTATTTGTACACGTGCATTAGAGTACACATTTTTTCCAATGTCGTGATTATGTTGTAAATTGTCCTCTAAATATAGTGGGTTAGCCATTCATGTACCTCATGTCTCAAGGCCACTCCTAGTTGTTATATTTACTTTGGGACATCTAATATACCTCTCAACTACTCACCATTTCATCAAAGTTTTTATAGATAAATGTAGGTTATACTCACAACCTTCTACCTTATTCCTTTTGGAGGATTTTTAATTATAAATCTACATAATCATTAGTCTTGTGGTCCTTCTTACAATGCCCACAAGTAGGATAGTTAGTATAATTTTTATAGTGATGGCCTTCTCCACATTTGTAATAAGTAATGGGACCACCTCCCCTACCTCTATCTCCCATTTATCAACACCTCAAGGTTTCTTCACCTTGATTTAATTCACTACCTCGGCTATAATTTTCCTTTTGGTTCTAGTTATTCTCACCAATATCTTTTACCCTATTTTTGGTAAAAACAAGTAATTTTTTTTGATCTAATAGATGTAAAATTTGATAGATAGCAGAATATTAAAAATATACAATAAGTAGCAATTCTGATTTTAGAAATTGACAAATATGAAAAAAAAACTATTGTTATAAAACACTATGAATAAATATACTTAAATTAGAATTTTTATTGGCTATTTTAGATGTCTGAAAGTGGAAATTAGCAAAAGACGTGACTATGCATGATCCTAATCAAGAACAAAATCTTAAATTATTCCTTGATAGGTTTACCCTAGTAGGACTGTAGCACAAACTACTTGAGTTTATTAACATTGACTTTTCCTAATTGACTATGACTAGTGGATAATAGAGAAAGACAAAGAAACTAATATTTTGATAGTAAAAGATCAAAAGTAGGATCAAATTATTTCTAGATAAAACCACTCTATATGGAAAAAATGCACTCTGTTTATGTCCATTGACTACAAATCTATCCCAGTTGACTATGATAAAAATCTAATTGTTGTGCCTCTTACAATTTTGTAATTGAAACCCTAAGGGCACTTTGAAAGATTGAAAACTTATAAAAAAGAGGGGAGTACAATGGGTTGATATGACATCAATCAAAACCTTGATGATTGATTATTGCTTATGTATCCAATACTCCAAAGATGTAAATCAAACCCACCTAGTTCTCCCACCTAAAGTTATTGTGCAAGTATGCTCCTTGACTATTTATATGTAATTATAAAAATTGATTTGATACTTGAACATGATAGCTATTGTCTTGATTTTTTGGTACTTTAGACTTGAATCATGGTTTCTTCTTGTGAAGGATCTTGAATTTGGGAAGAATAGGGAATATTTGGTCAATGTGCAATAATGTGTAAGCTAAGACCCAAGTGATATGTGGGAAGACACAAAAATTGATTTAAATTTTGGGAAGTAGTCATTATTTGGTGTAGGACACAACCACCCTAGGTGCACAAAAGGACATATTCATGATATTTGGAATATGCATATTTTCAACTCATGGGCTTGATTAGTTGTTCAAAATTGAGACTTGATCACTCTCAATTCAATAATGGTTCAATATAAATAGTTATTCTCTCCAAGTGATTTTTCAAGGTGGCTTATTTTCTCTAGACCTGTTATCTCAGGGATAAAAGATTAAAGATAGATTAATTACTCATGTTAATAGGTTATGGTTTTTTATCGACACCCAATGACATGTTACATTCCTAATACCACTTTAGGGATTATTCATTTCCCTAACCAGGAAATGAGCAAGATTAAATGCATCCTTTCTCCACTTTACACAACACACACATTCTCTGTAGGCAACATAATATAACATGTGTATAGGTGTGCTCTTTCCTCTCTCTTCACCCTTGAAATCTTGAAGTTTTGACTATAAAATTTCACATATGGACATTGACTACTATGTGTGTTATTGTAGGTTCTTCCATAACTAATATGCATGATAAATTTTTTGAGTCAAGAAGATAAAGTGTGTCATACACACTCAAGTTCATTTATTTTCTTTGCTCTAGAAATTTCATCACCAAAATGAGGGGGATGTAGACACCCAAATTTGGTACAAAACGATCGTTGATGTCTTTTTATTATAATGTACATATAGACTATCAACATATAAATTTAGATAAAGAGGGGATTGGGGGGTTAGCCAATCGACCCTTTTGATAAGGGAGGGTGAGGGAAGAGCCAACAGTTCTAAACAACTCCCACTAGAGGGGATGTTATTCTCCTCCCACTGCTTGGGATCTTACAATTTCATATTCTATTTAAATCCCTATTATGGGTTCTTTTCACCTTTCCCTCATGGTACTACTTTGTTATCGATCACCCATAATTATTAGCCTTGAGAGGTGGTCCTTGCTGATCCATAAGGGATTGTACATGCCCCATGCTACTCATCAAATAAGGTATCTATTATCATATTTTTCTTTGGTTTTCTTTATTTTGGCTCTATTTTATCATATTTTTACAAACTAGGGAATTAGTTACCAAAATGTGACAAACTGTTGTGTAAAATTAAACTGTTACAGATATATAATAAATGACAAACTAATTTGGAACTTACTAAATATGGAATTATACTAAATATGAAAATCATAAAAGGGAAACACAAAATTAGCTATAAAAATAAGATGCAAACTATTTTTGGATTTAAATTTAATAGGGTGGTTGTGTTAACCGAATACGGACCAAAAACAAGAGTAGGTAGGGATTTTGGATAGAAGCGTTATAATTGGATGATAGAGTAGTATTTTATTATCCTAATAGAGTGTTGATGTCTGATAGATAATAGAAACCTGAGATTTATTGGTTAGCTTTGCCTTTGCCTCTTCACACTATGGATTATGTGGGGGCTTTTGATCTGATCTAGGGACCACTATATAGCTCTTTCTTCACTTGAAATCCTAGCTCGATAACACAAGAAGATGAATGAAATAACAAAATAATAATGGGTTAATGTTTTAAATTGTGTTTGACCTCAACACGCCCCATGTTGAATGTTTCCTACATACCAATACTTTTAAGGGGGATTAAACTTTGTGTAGTTCTCCCATACTACAGTGGTATGTGTGAAAGACTAGTTCAAAATGTTGAATGTGGATGTAATCCTAGTGTGATTAAGTGCTTGAACCATGACTTGAAAAATTAAAAGTGTATTTAGATTTTAACCTAGGGCTATTAGGGTTGTGTGTAATCAAAATTGGGATAAATGGGGAATTATCTCTTAATGTGGAATTAAAATTATGGTAATTTTTAGTGTGGCAGCCTCTTATAAACAAAATGGTTTCAAATGTCAATTTATAGTGGTATTTTTTTAATTCATCCAAATGGGGCTTACTAAACTTGTGGGTAGGCCCTTCCATAACTTTAAGTTTTGAAAATTAGTTTTTATTTGGTGGGAAGATAACAATGGTGGATTCAAATAAGAGTGTGGTGCACTATTGCCCAATTAGGGTGCTATTATCTGAAAGGCACAAACAATTGCTTAGGGAACCAATGATAGTCTGAGTGTGATATTGTACTGATTTTCATGAAAGATAGGGACATTTTGGAGTCATTTGGATTGCTTAGAAGGACATGTCACCATTTAAAAAGTGAATGAAATTAGTCAAAAGGCCCTAGGATAAGGCATGAGCTAAGTGTATCAAAAGGGTGGCCACAAGTGCATTGTTTTAGATTAAATGTTAACTTATGTGTCTACATTTCCCCTTTTTTATTATAGTAATTCTAAAAGTAAAAAATACTAGAGTAAAAGAAAAAGTATGTACCTAAACTTATAGAGAAGTGTAATCTTGAATGCAGGCCACAATGTTAAACTATGCTTCACATGAACTTGTAATGAAACATGTATAAAATTAGTCCTTAAGATGAGAATTGATAAGACAAGAAACTTATAGAACTAATAAAAAATAATGAATACACATTATTCGGTACATGAACCATTGTGTTTCTAGTGCAAAATTGGGTGATTGTAGAGGGTTAGAACCTTGAAGATTTCATTTGCATTGAAAAGCTTATATTGGACTGTGCATGCCCCAATCCTCATTGATTAAGATATTGTGCTAAATAATCTCAATGTGTGATTGAATCCATTATTGCATACCTATATTGGCCATGTATGGATTCTAATAGATTGTTTTGATGGAAAATTGGTGCAAAAAAGTGAATCAACTATTGTAAATGGAATAAGGTTAATTTTTGCTTCAAAATAAGTGTAAAATTGGTGCAAAAAGTTAGTATAATTTGGGTCTGGTGTATACAATGTAGAGAATTATAAGTATTGCATTCCATCTATGAAACTAGTGCAAAAATGAGTAAGGATGAAGCCATGTGCCATGCATATGCCCCTAATTTGATATCTAGATGTATATGTATTTTGAGATTGAATAATAAAAACTGAGATTCTAATCGAAATTGGTGTGAAAACTAGAACACATGTCGCACATGATTCCCCCCAACTGATTAAATCTGAGAAAAACTTGAGTGTTTTCTAGAAACTAAGACTAAAAAACCTATTACAAACTGATATATACTACCTAAGGCTCTAAAAAATTCTAAGAATTATTATTTTTTGGGTATTAAGACATCAACACCATGTTTGGACAAAAACAAGGTGTGTTCCTATCCAAATGGATTACTCTTGTTTAATTTATCTTTGACTGATATTTAAATGTGCTCTATGATCCATTATTTGAGGTCTACAATTTTTTTCCTGTGTAATGTATTATAAGGGATTAGTCTCTAAGATAAGACATTGTGTATGCCTCCTCTTTTGAGGATGAGTTATTGAGCCTGCACATTAACTTAAATCAAAAGAAAATTTTATGCAAAAATGTTATGTAAAATATGTAAATATGAGTAATAGTGACAAAATTTAGGAGCATTTGATCACCATATGTATAAATTGAGTAAATTAGCAATGTAATGTGTATGTAGGAGCAAAAATATATAACAAAAATGTCAATATAGAAGCTAACAATTAGGCACACAAATAAGTGATTAAAACCAAATACGAAATTCTGAATAAAACTACTTGGGGAGAGATGCACGAGATCCATCACTACATTGTAAACTGGGAGGATGCATGATATCCATCATAGAATGGAAGATTGAGAAAATAAAAAAATAAATGTCATAGCCATGATGTATACAAACAAATAGTACATACAAAGCACATAAAACATGTAATAGAAGGCTAAAGGGCCACAAACAAGGGACATGTTCAAATATCACTTACACATAAAGAAACATACAATTAAGTCTTAGAGCCACACATAAGGACATGTTCAAATATCCACAAACCAAATAGAGAATGCACACAAGGAATGAAGTAGGAAAGCGAACATGAAGAACATGCATGGATACATATAGTAGATCAACATAAACAATTGGTAACACTAGTGTAAACACTTCATTTTCATCACTTCCATGTCAAAATGATAATCATAATCAGTTTCTTGCACCAACATGTGAATTAGACCTAAATATTATGATAACCTAAAATCTCCAATATAAAGGTCATTCTTATCCTGAATCATGTTAAGTTATCCTTAATCACAGTCTAACACCGTATCTAATCAACAACTTCATCTAATTTATCTTGAGTCAAATTGCCACTTTACAAGTTTTGGACCAATTAGGTTGAACAATTATTCAACATTCTTAAAATCATATTACTTCTCATTGATTAATTAACCTTTGTTAATTAACCTAATATTCATCTAATGGAAAATTTCATAGCTTTTTAGAATTTCTTATTTTTTAAATTTGTTATATCCAATTTATCCTCATCCTCATGACATCATGTGGAAAGTGGTTGATTCAAATTGAGCCAAAGGTTAAAGTTTGTAAAATATTAGCATAAATTCAACCCATGCTCCATCAATGAAAACTCAAAACCCTAAATATTAATGGTACAAGCCCTCTAAAATTGATTTATCCTCAACCACATATCTTGATCATCATCTGATGGTCGAAGGAAATTTGGAAAATCTATAAATAGAGGGGTCATTTTCCATTACAAACATGACCAAACTAGTGCAATGAAGCCATACCAAATCCTAAAGGTCATCGTTCAAAAATGTTTTTTGTGCAAACTCATTTTGCCAAAACTTTGACAAAAGCTTCACCCATTCCTTCATTGCTCAATAAAAACACACATATCACAAGGGGAGATGCCACATGAATGATATTGAGACGTTGATGAAGAATCCAAGGTCTATCTTTGGGCCAATCAAACTTGTATATCGGCAAGATAGAGAGATCCAAAGAGAAGGTAAAAAAAATTGTATTGTTTGTCTTCTTTATGTTTGTTTACCTCTTTCTTTTCCTTGCCCAATCTAAGGAAATTCACTTGGGTTTTAGGTTTTTATGTATTTTAACTTCATACTAATGACAAACTAACTCTCTCATACTCATGTGTTTACATATGGCATGCCCGATGGGATCAACAGACCTCAAAATCCTCTTTAGAACATTATATTAACCACATATCTTGACTGATCCTCAATCACATATCTTGATCATCATCTGACAGTCCAAGATAATTTGGAAAATCTATAAATATAGGGATCATTTACCATTATAAGCATGACTAGCTAGTGCAGTGAAGCTCTGTCAAATCTTAAAGGTCATCATTTAAAACAAATTTTGTACAAACTTACTCTGCCAAAACTCTAACAAAAGCTTCACCCATTCCTTCATTGCTCAATTAATACATGAATAACATAAGGGAAGATGTCATTGGAATGACACCATGACATTGATGAATACTCCATGATCTATATTTGAGCTAATAAAACTGATATGCAGTCAAGATAAATAAATCCAAAGAGAAGGTAAAATTGTATTGTATTTATCTTCTTTGTGATTATTTATCTCTTCTTTGTCCTTGCCTAATCCAAAGACATGCACTTGGGTTTTAGGTTTTTATGCATTTAATTTTTATTTCTTACTAATGACATACTAATTCCATCATACTTGTGTGTTTACATATGGCACAGCTAGTGGGACCAATGCACCCCACAATCCTCTCTAGAACATTATATCATCCTATAAATTATAAGTTAGATTATTTTTGAACTTGATTTCTTCTAAATTTTCTATTTTTATTTCCCTATATATTGATAGGAACTCACTGCATATTGGTGGATTCACTTCTCATAATTGATGGTATCGACCTGTGTAACATTGATATCACTTCTCCCATCTTTCTGTCTCTTTGTGTTTTTCAATAAAATTTAGAATTGACCTACGTATCAGTGGGAATGTACCAAACATCAATGAAAACACTATAAGCCCCATACAAATTATAAACAATGAGATCGAAAACCCTAAAAATAGATTTGACTTGGAAGATGATGGACTCAACCTATGCATTAGTGAGATTGAGTTATGAAACAATAAAATTAAGAAAGTAGCAGTTTGTGTTTTCTTTTGTTTGTAATTTTTGGAAAATGGTAGAATTGTCATGTTAAATGATGATATTTCCATGTTAATCAGTGATATCACCCTACTTACTAGTGGAATTGCTAGTCTTTATTTCTATTGTCTATTGAATAATGGGAACACACTGCTAAATAGTGGGATCGCTTTGTGTATTTTTTCTCGAAACTTAAAATTTTCAATTTTTAACCTCCGCTTGCCAAATACCATAATTGAAAACCTTAAATTTTATATTGTAGGTTTTTCTCGACAAATTTATGGTTTCTAATTGATCAAATACCTTTTTAACAATTTTTTTGGTACAATTAAAAAAATACAACATTTATAATTGGTGTTCTAAAACTTTTTTGTATTTTCATTGCTTTTGTGTTTTGCATTGCTTGTTTATTTATAATCTATCATGTGTATTCTCTACCCTTACCCCCTTGAGGGAGCTTGGGTGACAAAAAAAGACATAGGTTATTATTTTCCCTTGTTATTTTTTGATTGAATGGGGTGGATTTAATCACCTTATTGTGAGTTTGTAGGGCACAATAACTAGAATTTCATCACCAAACGTATGTACCAAACCTGTACATATGATAGGGGTATAAATTAAGGGAAATTATCATTAAGAGCATTCTAAAATTTCCCATAAAGGGTTTTGTGACAACAAGGGTTTATCCCTAACACTATGCTATCAAACATCACTCTCAGAGTCTAAATTTCTAGTATCACTTCATCGAGACCTTTATGGTTGAAGTGGTCATAGAGAGACTAGAACCTCTTGTGAATTATCTATTATTTTTCCTTATTCAATGGTTTTTGGTGTCACATATTGCAAGGTATATTAGGGACCATTTGGAAAATCCTTTCCAAAATTTTAGATTAAGATCTTAGGTTGTAAATGTTTTGTAGTGCAAGGGAAACCAACCTCCCCTAAGATCTCACGACATACCGTTTGAAGTGAGGGTTAAGATATTAATGTGTTCCCACTTCTTGTGAGATAGATAGATGGGATATAATAACATTACACACCTATTTTGATACTAAAAATAGGGCTTATCTTGTATGTGTATTATTGATTGATTATTGTTTCATACCTTGTGTTATGTGTTACATCCTACACATCAAATAAATTAAAATTATACTAAGTCCAAAAACTTTGTCATTACACATTTACATAATGAAGAGTTACTCTATCCTATTTTTAAAGTCATTTTATCTTGTCTTAGCATTATATTTCTTGATTGAAAACAATTCACATTAGGTCCATTTGGACCCAAATCTAATTTGAAACCAATTGTCCATATTAGGTCTATATTGACCCTATTCCTATATCGAGTCAACCATTACAAATCATGTCAACTTTGACCAAGTCAAATAAAATCAACATTCTAAGTAAAACTTTTTCAAATTCAACTAATCGAATTCAAACATCTAATCAACTTTGACCAAGTCAAATCAATAATCAAGTCAAATTATGTTCTATTTTGAGCAAGTAAAAGCATTTAAGTTAAAACATTGTTAATTTTGATTAAGTCCAATTAATTCTAAATAAATTAAACATCCAAATTCAACATAATATTCTTGTCTTTCCATTCAATCTCCCATAGTAGTTAGTTGGGAATGATGAAGTCACATCATCCATTCTTTCTCCCATTTGAATCAAGTCTAACAATCAACATCTAATCACCACTAATCTTGACAAATATATCTACCCTATTTGGGTCTAATTGCATCAAACCAATTTGGCCTCTTTGTGGCCAAGCTCATCAAATCAATTTGCCCTCTTTGGGGCAAAACCCATTAAACCAATCCACCCTCTTTGGGGCTAATTACATCAAACCAATCCACCCACTTTGGAGCCAATCATATTAGACTAATCCACCCTCTTTGGGGCCAAACTAATCTACACTCTTTTGGACCAAGTCAATCAAATCAACCATTATACATTAAACCTTATTTAGACCCATGGCATCCCATAATCCTAGTTTTATTTTAGCACTATGATTCATTAGTCAAGAGGTGATGGACCAACTCTCCCAACTTAGCTAACAATTATCTAAATTTGCATCTACTTTTGATGAAGGAACCATTTTTGATGAGCCCAAATTTTATGAACCTATCATTGACCAACAATCTCTATTTCATCCATTATAAAACATCCCCCATTTTAGAAAAACCTTTCATCTCAAAGACATTATTTCTATGTGAAGAGTGAAAAGGGTAATTGGGGACAACGTATTCCCATAAGCCAACTTTGTGGCACCATATACATTAGAATTAGGTTCCATTTTAAAAAACATCATAATTAGGTTCCACTTTAGAACAACACCAGACTTAACATCAAAATTAGAATCAAAATCAATGTCAGCATCTGAATCATATTTAGTAGCAACATTAACATCCTCATCAACATCAACATTGCTATCAGAATTAGTCCAATTAACATTAGATTTACCATAAAAATCAACATATTTATTAGCATTAGTCCAATCCAGATTATATTTAGTATCAACATCTAAATTAGCATCATGATCTCACGACATTGGTTACACACTTCTTATAGAACAGATTGAATACATCGTCGATCCTTCTGTTATTTTTGAGGAAGTTTCCTTTGACATTAAAGAAGGTTCTCCTAGTAGTCTCTACAAGGATTGGGTTACATTTTATCATTCAAGCCATCCTATCCATTACCTTGACTCGTCGATTGGGCACAACATAACCACACATTATTGGACTTCTTGCATTATGACATATTATTTTAACATTTATGGGGATCCAAGACAACATTTAGTTAGAAGAATAATTCCCTTATGAAACCTTGTTTGAGGTACTAGGGGATGATCAAAATCAAAAGTTAACATCCCTTAGTGAAACCTTGTTTGAGGTGCTACGAGACAATCAATATCAAAATTAGAACAATCAAGAAGACTCTATTGATGAAAACCTCTTTGAGGCATGGATATATGAATAAATTAGTTTTTCATTGCTTTATGAAGATGTCATTGAATAAAATTTTAGAATATTTAATAATCTAAAGATCATCCATATTACAACAACTCTTAGGCTTAAGGAGTGGAAAAATATGGTGGTCTTACTGAGAGAATTTTCAGAGGTCTTTAACCCCATAACATTCAAAAGCATGTCATAATTGGAAAATCTAGAATCAACAATGACGTGTGTGATTGTTAATCCCAATTTCCATTGGTCCTTCAACAAGTATACATCCTTTTATGAACATATCCTTCATCCAAACCTTATATCATACTATCACGTTAAATCTTTCATCTAATGCCTGTCCCACTTTACCCTTCCTAGAAGTAGTGTCTTTCATAGAGGTTGCGAAGACACCTTGTTTAGAAGTCCAGAAGAAGTAGAATCAATAACTAACAAAGATCACAATAACATTGGTGTAGTCCACATCAAAAACAAGATCTTAGTAGAGAAACTATTTAGAGTGGGTATGGGATAAAAGATCAAAGGGTTAACATTGTGCATCTCGTAATCCTCCATTAAGTTGAGATGCTAAAAAAAATTAAACATCAAATTAAAAGAAAAAGAGAAATAATTCATCCATCAATGAAAACCACATTTATGGTGCCTTGGGCAGGTACCATGATGAAAAGCAAGTTTCTGGCCTCATGCATACAAAATTCATTGCCTTCAAGTACCTTGACACTTGGGGTAGCCCCATTCAAGGATGAGCCCAAAAAATGGCCCATTATATAGAGCACATGGTATTGTTCCTCCTTGCATAATAAGTGGATCTAATTGTAATTTATAAACTTATGGTTTTTTTAGAATAAAATAGAAAGCATTTATCGTGTTTATTTCTCTATAATTCATTGTTATTTCTTTGCTAGCTATTTATAATGATTATTAAGAAAAAGATGTCAATATGTGCATATGCAGTCCATACTAAACTAGAAAAGATTCTGAGTATAAAGAGTAACCATTCAAAAATAATGTTGGAGTAGTTTTAGAATCTTCTATAGTAGCTTCTAAATAAGATCTAGCATTTTGGCCAAGCTATGGACTTCCACATACAACTAAAAACTTCCATAGGTGAGCTATGAACTTCCACAGGTGAGCTACAAACTTCCATAGGTGAGATACAAACTTCCACAAATGAGCTACAAACTTCCACAAGTGAGCTACAAACCTTGACAAGCTTGCTACAGACTTTGACATGCTTATTACGGATTTTGATAGGCCTGCTATAGACTTTGACAAGCTTACTACAAAATTTGATAAAACCACTATAGACTTATTTGGAAAGCATTTCTAAGGCATTATAATGATTGATTGGTCCATTCTATGATAACCAAGATCATTTCCAACTATCACACAAATGCTTTCTATTTATAGTCTTTATATATATAGATTTTTGTATATAGACTTTCCATTTATATATTGTATCTAAATGTAGATTTAATAATTTCATCCCAATAAAATAGCTCTCATATTTTATGGCGATTGAGGCTATGTTTTAATAGATTAGATTCTTATAATATTTCTCTCTCCATAATTTGTGGATATTGAGACATGGTAGAGAATTAAGGTTGTTACTCTTGAATAAGGTGTTGGTTGGAATCATAAGATTATAAATTCAACCTCTCACACCCGAATGTAATTAATATAGTTTCACTCTCCATTATTCTAAATAATCTATTATGAAGTTTGTGATAGAAATGTTTGTGTTCTGAATAAAATCTTCTTTCGAGGAATGAGATGGCCACTCATTATAAGGAAGATGGATCAATGTGTTTTTGTTTATTTATTTTTTCTATAATTATCATTTTATTTATTTGTATTTGTAACCATTATTTTTTACAGTTTGTCATGAACTTGTAAGGGTTTTAATTGTTTATTATTTCCTTTCAATTCAACAATTCACTTTTTGTAAGTGTGATTTAATTACACATATATGTGATTTAATTTATGCAAGAGTGATTTTCAATTTATAAAAGTGTGGAGTGTGGTAGAAGGGACCATATGCCAGATATCTCTTTATCCTTTACATATTGCCTTCAGACACCAACCCTGGATTGACATTATTAAATGAATGAGATTGACCCTAATCATTTTTGGTACCATTGTCATGGAACATGGTGTTATTAGAAGATTCATAATTTGTTAAGAGAAATCCTAGTGAGAGGGAATGTCTCTTTAAAATTTTTGTGACATGAGATACTTAGTTGACAATTTCTCTAGAATTTATTTTCCTGCAACATAAATTAAAATTTATTTTCCTGAAACATAGATTAAAATTAATTTTTTTGCAAAGTAAATTAGATTTTATTTTTCAACAATAAGAAATTTAGTTTAAAATTCTAAAAAAAAAACCCTCATAAACCCTAACATTGTTGTGTAGGAATTAATAGTTGCTAACATCATGAAGAAGGATTTAGATGTTAATGCAAGTTAAAAATAAAAATAATTCAAAAATGGATAAAAATGCCTAGTTGCATGAGTTTATGTAGCTGTTGTTCACAAAAAAAAATCTACAATAGATGCTCTTATATCTATTGTGCCTATTTGATGGACAATCTGCCTTTGAAGATTAGTTGGGATCGAGTATATGAGGTTATGAAACCTAGAAACATATAACTGGGCCTATCCAAGAAATGCCTTTGAAGATTAGTTGGGATCGACTATATGAGGTGATGAAACCTATAAAGACATAACTGGGCCTGTCCAGGAACTCCCTATAATGAATCATGTATATTTTTAGATGGGTTAATTATACAATAATTTTTTTATTGAGAAATAGGTAAAAATCTCTACTAAATTGGTCTCTATCTATTTTAAGAAGGATCCTCATAGATCACATCTTATACCTACATGCATGCAACAAATATGGTGGATTTAAGATTTTGCATAATTTGAAAATGCATTCTATTTTTTTGTTATTCAATGCTATATATTTACTATATGTTGCATTTATTTTGATATTTTTTGGTTGGTTTGAACTAAAAAATAATGATGATAGATTCTTGCAAGATAAGATTGCACAATTTAGTTGTTAATAAGCATGTGAAATTTCAAATTATGTTGAATGCACTATTTTAACCATATAATGAATCCCTTATTTTGAGTATGATGATAGGCAAAATTAATCATTTCTAGGAGTTCTAAAATGACAAAAAAATTCATCTTTTTCTTCTACATTAGCATATTTTCTGAATAGAAAAAGGGTAATTTAGTCATGGCTTTGAGGGGTGTTACTGCTCGACCTCACCCTATATCACTATAAGGAGTACACAAGGGGCACTGCCCCTTGACCCTATTGGGGGATATCACCCCCAAACCCCCATTTCTTTCTTTTTCAATAACATAAGAAAATGTTGAAGATTTCCTGTTGTTGATTTCTTAATTTTACATGCTAATAGAAGATTATGTATTAGTAATTATTTATTTTGGGTACGCTAAGTTCTTTAAGACAAATGCAGAGAGTTTATGGTTGTACGGTGCAATTTGAAGCCTAGGAAGATAATGGCCACTTCATATTTTAGGTATGTTTTCCTATTTTAATTTTATATCTAGCATTTCCCCACTAATGACCATGCATTACCATCTAAGGTCTGTTAGATTTTTATAATGTTTTTCATTATTATTAGTTAAGAATGTTTTTAGATCTAGCATTTAATCCTTTATATACCATAATTAGTGCTTCCTACTCAACATTTAAATAAAAAGAATTGATGACATTTCATTTCATCATTTTCAATCCATATTCAAGAATTAATTGAAACCATATCGACTTTCCTAATAAGAGAATTTATATGAGGTAGTTCTTATTTTCTGCAATAAAATTCCATTATAAATAATGTTAATTCTTAAACCATCATTCATTCCTAAGTAGGCTAAAATAAAGTCCTCTGTATATATTTAAATGTTCCTCTTAATATTCCTATTGTTGCTATTTATAATTCTTCGATATTGCTGATATCATACTTATATGGAAAAGTTTTGTTTATTGTGGGTTTTTATAGGATAATCTTATAACAGGGAGTCATTCTTGAAATTGTAATGGATAAATTTATATCCATGGCTTCATCAAGTAGTTGTCACCTTATGTTGAGTCACCTTTGATAGAATAAAGTACAAAATTAACAAGAATCTATAAATAGTTATTGGTCATCACTACAAAGACCAATGATAAAAAAAATGTCAAACAATTTCACTCCACATAAAAGAAATTCCATGATAAATTTGAAAGAAACATGAGGATGTATATATTTCATGGCTAACATTTTCCATGTCATTAGTTTTTAAGAAAAAAAATGAAAACCCTTGGACGTTATTGGTGGTTTTAGTTTGAAAACTAGCTTGTTGGCAAACTAAGTGCTGGAATAAGAGCCTTGATTATAAAACCAATTTACTAGCTAGCCAAGGGAAAAAATAAAATAAAAATACAATATGTAAAATGGAATAGTTGATGTGGTTTTTCCAATCTAGATATAAAGTACATGAATGATTACTTTTGTGCGCTTGTTTCTCACCACAACAAGATCATAATTTTATCAACACTTTTTCCAACATTTTTCACTTTGACTACCATGGAAGGGGCAAAAAATACTGAAGTTATGCCAAGGCATCTTACTTTACTATTTTACATTTAAATTTACTTGTAAGTTTTTTTATTACATGAAGATCCACTTTTCATATCATGCCTCAGATTGGAGATTTGGGGATGATAATGAAACAAGTATTTCTAGACTATCTTGAAAGCAAACATCTTTTGGTCTATGATGATTAAAAGTTTTCATCTTGAAGTTTAATATTATGAAAAATCAAAGAAACATAAGTTGTTTAAAGTATCATTTTTACTATATTTACTCCATGTTTTAATTTCTCAATGGAAAAGTACAAGTAATTCTTATGTTGCCTTTATATACCAAAAGTCACACCAGGAGATTCTCCACACAAGAACCTACTCCTACATTAAAAAAGAAATAATAGAGATGGAACAAATGGAAAAATATATATCTATTGAGTAGTAGGAGAATCTCTACACAATAACCTATGCACAAAAACTTACGAGAGAGTTTCCAATACAAGAATCTATTTTTGAAAGTTTGGCATGTAGAAATGGACATACTAAAGATAAATTTATTTGTGATACTATGCCAATAAATTCAAAATATCTTTCCTATACTAAAAAATATCAAACTCTTCTTTGCTTCTTCAAAGCAATATTTGAAGGTTGGAATCATCCATAAAAAATATCCAACTCATGCATATATGAAATTGACAAAGGACATGAATAGTGGGATGCACGAGGACATGCTTCAGCTTAGGCATGGGGGAAATGATGAGCCCAAAAATGGCCCTTCATATATAGCATATGGTATTCTTCCTCCTTGCATAATAAATGGATCTAAGTGTAATTTCTAAATTTATGGTTTATTTAAAATAAAATAGAAAGTATATATCATGGTTATTTATTTAGAATTCATTGTTAACTCTTTGCTAGTTATTTCTAATGGTTATTGAGAAAAAGATGTCAATATGTGCACATGCAGTCCAAACTAACTATAAAAAGATTTCAAGTATGAAGAGTAACCATTCAATAACAATGTTGGTGTAGTTTTGTCATCTTGTACAATAGATCCTAAAGAAGATATAGTGTTTTATCCAAGCTAAATACTTCCACAGGTGAGCTACAAACTTCCACAACTGAGCTACAAACTTCCACAAGATACAAACTTCCACATATGAGTTATGGACCTTGACAAACTTGTTATGGACTTTGACCAGCTTGTTACAGACTTTGATATGCTTTCTATGAACTTTGATAGAACCACTATAGACTTGTTTGCAAAGCATTTCTCAGGCATTCTAATGATTGCTTGGTCCATTTTAAGATAACCAAGATCATTTCCAACTATTACATGAATGCTTTCTATTTATAGTATTTCTATATGTAAATTTCTGTATATAGACTTTCCATTTATATATTGTATCTAAATATATATTTGAAAATTTCATCCTAATAAAATATATCTCTCCATATTTTATGGAAATTGAGGATATGTTGTAATAGATTATATTCCTATAATAATTCTCTCCATATTTTGCGGAGATTGAGACAAGCTAAATAATTTAGGTTGTTACTCCTGAATAAGGCATTGGATGGAAACATAAGATTATAAATGTAACCTCCCACACCTAAATATAATAAATATAATTTCTCTCTCCATTATTCTAAATAATCTACTCTAAATTTTGTGATAAAAAAACTTGTGTTCTGAATAAAATTCTCTTTTGAGGAATGAGTTGGCCACTCATTCCAAGGAAGATGGATCAATGTGTTTTTGTTTATTTTTTTATTTTGTAATTATCATTTTGTTATAAATTGTTATTTTATTTCTTTGTGTTTGTAACCATTCCTTTTTATAGTTTATTGTGAACCTACAGGGGTTTTACTTGTTTATTATTTCCTTTCAATTCAATAATTTAATTTCTGCAAGTGTGATTTAATTTCATGCATGTGTGATTTAATTCTTGCAAGAGTCTTTTTCAATTTTTACAAGTGTGGAGTGTGGTGGAAGGGACCATTTGCTAGAGATATATTTATCCTATTACATATTTCCTTCAGACAACAACCTTGGATTGATATTATTAAATGAAGGGGATTGATGACCTTCATCATTCACATTGACATCCAATCCATTCGAGCCATCTTAGCTATTCGTGGTCTATTCAAATTGAAAGATCATCTTTGTCCATCCTCTCCTGCTCGTCAATATTATTATTTTGACCTTGTTAATGAAGAGGAAGAAATATTGAGACCCGTTTAGGAAAACATCTTGGTTTATCCCCAACATAGTGATTTGATGACTTGACACTTGGTTCTCACATGACATAGTCCTTGGAGATCCCTAATTCCATCTTGACTTTATCCTTCATCTGTAATCAATTTTCACATCCCCAGTGTTAGAATATGTTTTCCCTTTGCTAGTGACCCCGTTTATATACTTATTCTAAACTTTCTAAACATTTAGATAATAAAAAATCCTAAAAACTAGAAAAGGTCAAAAATATGTAAAAGAGATATAAATCCATAAAATATTAAAACATTTGGCTTGTCTTAAATCCAATAAAAAATCCTCAATCAATCTTTGATCCAATCATTTTAGAAACCATTAGGGTGTGTCCTTTCCAAATTCATCATATTTGGGGAAAATTCATAAGTCCAAGCTTGTAACTTTCACCTTCTTTAGGGAAAATCAAAGCATGCATCTTATTTCAGGATATTTTCCCGACCCATCCCTGTGCATGAGTCCTTGCTTGAGGGAACCATTGAACTATAATTATCATCATACCTTCACACATGGATTTTGACTTGATTAATGGCAATATTATTTATGGTGCTTTTGTTTTAAGTTTTGTGTGTGTATGTGTGTTTTCTTGTTTGCTTGTTTGCTTTTCCTATTGTACATTAACTCAATTCATTTGCATTGATGGGGTCATCATGGTTTTTACATATCATGGTGATTTCTTACGCTTGTACTTGAGTCCATCTATCTACATATGACAATAATGTCATCTTGAATTTTCTATATCATGGTGCGATTATGTCATTTATCTCTTTGAGCAGGGGTAGATCCTTATGCACATTGCTTCCATATCATCATGGTGTTTTATATCATGTTTTTGATAAGTTAAGGTGGCAAACCAGCGGCTAAACCCTTCATAGAGTAAAAAAGACAAGAAGGTAATCAAACAAAATATGCCTTCAGAGAAACGACGACACTAGCTGAGAAACAACAAACACAAAAACAAAACACAAGAAACAAAAAGACCAGAGTTACAGAGGACTCTCCTTACATAACCATTGATTCGAGAAGATCATTAAGTTTCTCAATATTCTCCATGTTGTCAGCATGCCCAGTATTACCCACCTCTTTCAGCATAGACATGTTTAGGAGAATTGTATTTCGGAGTCCCTTGGTGAAATTCGACTCCAGCCTCTGAATACGATCCTTCAGGGCCCCAATTTTAGATTTCCAATCAGTCTCATTCTCTATTTCCTTGGAAGCTTCCTCAACATACATTTTCCCCTTATTGTCAATAGTTTTCATAGTGTCAGCACCATGCTCCTTAATAACCTCAAAATCCCTAGTCTCCTACTTCCTTCCAATGTCCTCAAAAATTTCTTGGATTTCTAGCTCCTTAGACTCTTCCTCCTGGGTTGCTTCCTCTGAAGCATTTTTTGAGTAATCAATCAGTCTGGCCTTTGAGGTGGGTTTACTAGTAATCCATGCTAACCTTCGAACTCTAGAGGAGAAGCCTTCCTTATTAATTTTGGAAGACTTATAAGATTTACCACCTTGGCCCCTCGTGGCCCTACTCGGATTTTTGTGGGTCCCCTCAGTGGTCTCTCTAATATTATCTTCCTCCTCATCAACCTTTCTCTTCTTACCCTTCTTGCTCGCAAAGGAGCTAGGGGTGTCAATAGGGGTCTCTTCTGGGGTGGAAAAAGAAACATCTTTTGTTTTGGTAGGAGTAGGGGAAAAATAGGACTCATCAATAGCATCGCCAGACCCCAGATTGGAAGGAATGTCTCCACTATCAATTCTGATAGTCTTGGATGGCTCAAGGGCTCGATGAAAGTTGTATAAGCAAAAAATTAGGCCCTAGTGTAGGGGAATAGGGTTCATATCTGGCTTCTTAGCCATTTTAGCTTTCACCCTAAGGATAGAGTGTTCTAAAGAGGAGAGCAGGTAAAAAGAGAAACTAATAATAACATTGCGCCTAAAGTGATTTAACAAAGGGAGGTGGTAATTGTAGAACCTGGTAAATCAACCTTCGAGCATGAAGTACTTCATGAGAATGAGGCACACTCTTTCCCATGGCTCTGGAAGTTTAGTGAGCTCAAATCCTCCTTGATATGGGATGAGTTCTTCTCCCTCTCCCAGAAATAGTTTGTGGCTTGCAAGATCCATAATTTTTGTTTTCCTTTGAAATTTTATTCCCTTCATGGCCATTCTTGTGGCCATAGCAATCACCTTTTTAGAGATTTAAAAATTTATTTTGCCCACCGTGACCCACCTATTTAACCAAGATCTCACAAATTACTCAAACAAGTTTTCATCGAACCCATTAAGCCTTTCCAGATATGGGTTGATTCCCCCTTCTTTACAATAATGCCAAACCAGTGGATTATCTTTGAATTTACAGCAGGAGACTGGTTCTATTCGAATACGGTCTCCTCCCATTTTGTATTTGTAGATTGAAACTGTGGAGTTCCTAAATTCAACGTTCAGCTTTGAAATGGTTGCTAACCCTTGTTTTCATTTATGCATAATGAAGATGTGATGGCTCATTATTTGAAATAACCTGCAGAGATGACGTTATCTACTCCCATGCTTGGAAATTATTCCCCATTGATTTTCATAATGAGACCCACGCACCTCAAGCTCATGATATAATGAATCATGAATGATTGTCAAATAAATACCAAAGTTATCAAGTTCTAAAATCCATGATGGCCCTCTCCAAATGGACCACCTCCGAGAGCTATCCTTGTCATAAATGCACCTCATCCTTAACAAGTCATCTCATTTTGAATAATATCCCTAATGTTTAAGGGAATATGAACACCTTGTCACCACACCCTCCAACCTAAAAATTGCTGACCAAGATTGGCACAAGCATTAATAACCCTGTTTCTCTCTCTGTAAATATGGGAAATCTCTACTTCTGAGAACTTCTGCAAAAGAAATTGAATATCTATAATGATGTCTTTTAGCTTAATTCCCACATTTAATGCTTTATTAACTACATCTATGACCATTTTAGAGTCTCCTTGTATACTCAAGTTCCTTATTCCTAGGGATATAACCAACTTTAACCCCCATAGTAGAGCCATTGCTTCAGCATAGTTGGTGCTCTGGAATCCTATTCCACCAGCATAGACAACAGTCATCCATCATTTATCATTCCTTATAATTCCTCCTCTACTAGCTTTACCATCCAACTTGGATGCCCCATCAAAGTTGAGTTTCATCTAGTTAGGCTTTGGGGGGATCCATTTAGTATTTAGTCTCTGTAGAATTTTGGAGTTATTATACCCAGGGATCTAGTTTAAAACCTTCCATTTAGCTAAAATTTGGTTTTCAATTTGAGATAGGGGTTTCTCCATAGCATGAATATGAGCTGTTGTGACACTTTCCATAATGGTCTTAACAAAGGAGTGAAACACTTGAGATGCATTTCTAGCAGTGTCCTTGAAAATTTTGTGGTTGTGCTCTTTCCATAAAATCCAGCTCAAACATGGTAGAGTTTGATTCCATAATTCCATAAGCCAAGGATGTATGAAGGTTGGATTCCAGTTGAGGATTACTTCTTTAAGGTCAGAATTATAAACCCATTCAATACCAAAGTTATTAAGTATTGTGCCCCATAATTCCTAGGCAAAATCACATTGGATGAAGAGGTGCGAAATTGATTCCTCTTTTGAACCACACAAAAAACATCTGTTAACTAGGGTAAACCCTCTCTTTTGAAGGTTATCCTGTGTTAGGATTTTGTTATGAGTAGCAGCCCACTAGAACATGTTAATTTTTGGAATAAGTTTATAATTCCAAACATTTTTCCTTACATCTTTATTCTGAGCTTCAGGAATGAGCAGATGGTAAGTAGATTTGACAGAGAACGATCCATTCTTATCTAGCCACCAATACTATTCATCTTCATAGGGGAAGAGAGGGATTCTAATCTCTTGAATGCACTGCTAGATCTCCCACACTCTAGGGAAAAGCTTAGGCCGGTGATCACAACAATCTAATAGATTTCTCCAACTCTGCATCCCATTATTATTTTCCATATAATCACTGAATCTATCTCCAAAAAATTGAGTAGCCAAGTCAGAAATCTCTCCATAGTTTCCTTGTGTGATGAGATCCTTGTCCTTTAACCAGATATCATCCTAGAATTTAATATGCCAACCATTTCGAAGTTTCCATCTAATTCCCTATTTAAGAAGGCTTATGATTTTTAGCATTTTATTGCATATCATAGATCCCTAGGGTAATCCCATCTATTGAAGAAAGTTGGAATCATCAATGCTATGCATGTATTTGGCATACATTATTTCCCCCCACTAATTATTTTTATGGATCAGGTTCCAACTAATTTTTGAGAGAAGGGCTTTGTTCATATTCCTGATAGACCTAATATTGAGTCCACCATGAGATTTTGGAAGACACACTTTTTCCCATCTGACTAAAGACATTCTCTATTTATCTTCCACCCTCGTCCATTAAAAATTTTCTTTGGATTTGTTCCAATTTATCAACAAAATATGCATGAATTTTAAAAAGAGACATGAAGTATGTAGGAATACCTTGCAACGAGGCCTGAAGAAGTTGTAGTTTACCAACACTACTGAGGAGTTTCCCTTTCCAACCAAGAAGTTTCCTCTGCATTCTTTCCACAATTCAATTCCAAAAACTAGGAGATACCTCTTTGACTATGAGTGGGAGACCTAGGTAGGTAGCTGGTAGAGCAACTTCAACACATTCTAATATATCAATGATTATATGTCTAAGGTCATTAGGAGTGTTGAAGAAATACACATTGCTTTTTTAGAAATTTATTTTTTGTCTAGACTCTATGGCATAATTATTTAAGATATTCTTCCATTGTCTAGCTTCAATCATCGATGAGATGCCAAAAAAGATGGTATCATCCAAAAACTACTGCACCACCATAGGATGAAGGGAGGAGGTAGGTTTGATGCCCACTAGCTTTTTTGAGGCTATATCTACTTGTATGTATCTTCCCAATGCCTCTACCATAGTGATGAATAAGTACGGGGAGAGAGGGTCTCCCTGTTGAATTACTCTCGAAGATGAGAAAAATCCTCTAGGTACACCATTTACCAACACTGAGAATTTTGCAGAAGAGACAATGTTCCATATCAAGTGAGACATTTTATCATTAAAGCCAAATTTTTTGATCACTTGGAACAGAAAAGTCCATGAGACTCTATCATATGCTTTAGAAATATCTAGCTTGAGAGGCATACCAGGGATTTTGCTCTTATCCATGGAGTGAGTAGTCTCATGTGTGGTGATCACAGCATCAAGAATCTGCCTGCTCGGGATGAAACCTTTTTGTGTAGGAGAAATAATTTTGTCTAGTAAAGGTTGAATCCTCATAACCAACACTTTAGTACATAACTTATAAATAGTGTTGCATAGACTAATGGGCCTGGAATCAGTAAGGTGTGTAGGTTGTGATTTTTTAGGAACAAGTACTATGAAGGTATTATTAGCTTGTTTCAAAAGTTTACCTGATCTGAAAAAATCATGAACAGCCGTAAGATCCGTTCCTACTATCTCCCAATATTCCTGAAAGAATATAGAAGGAAAGCCATCAGGACCCGGGGCTTTGAATGCACCCATGGAGAATAAAATAACATGGACTTCTTCCTCGGGTATAGGCTTTAACATCTCCAAATTATCTTCTTTTGTTATCAAACAAGGGATTTTATCAATGAATTGGTTCATAGGTCTATCATTTCCATCATCATTATTTTCTTCAGTGAGCAGATTCTGAAAGAAAGCCCTAGCTTGTTCTCCTATCTCATTATCCTCGATTATAATGTCACCACTATCTAGAACTAGCTTAGTTATTGAGTTGGCCTTCCTATGTTTCATGGTTGAGAGATGAAAGAAGGCAGTGTTCCTATCACCCTCTTTAAGCCACTAAACACGAGATTTCTATTTCTAGAAAACCTTTTCTCTTTCCATAAGATTCTTCCATTCAAAAGACAGGACATTCTCTTCTTCAAAAGTGTCTTCAGAATCATCCCCTTGAGCCATCAGTTGCTGAATATCTTTGAGCTTTCCCACTATATTTTTCTTCTGTTGAAAGACCTGCCCAAAGCTGTATCTATTCCATCCATAAACTTCTTGTTTAATATGCTAAAGTTTTTTGACTATTCTAAACATAGAAGTGCCCTGAATAGGAATTTTCCACCATTGGGCCACCATTTATCTAAAGTCTTTGTGTTTGATCCACATAGCTTCAAAATGGAATGGGGAAGGTCTAGATTGTCCTTATTCTCTCCAACTGAGGAAGATCGGGCAATGGTTGGACATGGTTCTAGGAAAAGCCTGCACATGCATATTATGATAGTCATTCCAGTTACTTGAGATAAAAAATCTATCTAACTTAACTTGAATCATTTGATCTCCTCTTTTTCTATTGGACCAGGGAAAATTTTGGTTTTGTAGTTCTATATCCAATAATCCTCAATCATTGATAAATTCAACAAAGTCAAACATGTTGTCTGGGTAATCCATAATTCCACCCTATTTTTTAGAAGGGTATAAAGGAGTGTTAAAATCTCCAGCTAACATCCATCTAGTGTTCTAGGGATTATTCCTAAAACTGCTCAAGTCTATCCATAAATTTTGCATCAAAGCTTTGTTATTTGGTCCATAGACATTGATCAACGACCAGTTCAAAGATTTCAAAGAGAAATTGATAATCAATAAGTGCTTGTTATAAGACATAAGAGATCCCTAGATTTTATCACTATTCCACATAGTTACAATCCCCCCTGAAGCCCCTTCAACTGGACTAATGCAAAAAGCCGCCTTAGGCCATACGTAGTCAGCAATTTTCCTAAAACTCTCCTCATTCATATTGACTTCTTGGAGTAATAAAATATCTAATTTATTATCTAAAATGTAGTTTTTTAATCTCAAACTATTTTGAGGGACTCTTAAAGCCCCTCAGGTTCCAAGATAATATTTTCATTTAGAGGGTTTGAGGGGTTGGGTCTCCAGTGTTTTCTGTTTACCACTGGCAATCTCCCTAGCAATCTCTCTTTATCTTGTTTCTCTTAGGGTTGGTCTCTCTTATTTTGGATCAGTGCCAACATCTATAGATTTTTTACCTTTTTAGTTCTTTTTCTTTGGGGTAACCCGTTCCTCCTACTCATTATTGCCATTTTATCTTGTTTCACCTATTGCTGAATAATTTCCTGCTTGGTCTCTGACTTCCAGAGCATGGAAAATGTTTGTGTTTAACTGTAAGTCTACTTCTCCTTTAGTAGGATATATTTTTGGAATTACTTTTTCCTGTCCATCTCTTAAAACTTTGTCTTCTGCATTGTCTTCCTCTATCAGATGGGTACTTATTTCACCTTCCTCAAACATATTAGTCTATTTGTCTAGAGGGTTGGTTGTGTCTAATATAGCCTTCTGACTATCATTTGATACTATATTTTCCTTTAGGATATCTTTTTCACCACTACTAGTGATATCCTCCTTACCCGTCTCCTCCTCTACCTTTTCTGTATTGTCGAGGTTTTTTGCATTACTCCCTCTTCCCTGCTTGCTATTCTTTCTATGGTTGAGAGATTGATCCTCCCCTTCAACTTGGGAATCATCTTTCCTTCCCATTTGATTCACTTTGCATTGTGTCATTAAATGTCCCTTTCTCTTACATATTTGACAAAAAGTGGTAGCATTTTCATATGTGATCGGCTGAGTCCAAGTCCCATATTTAGAGTTTAGCTCTATGGACGTAGGGAGAGTCCTATTAATTTTAACATTGACACATAATATAGCATACACACATCTGGACTTTGTTTTGGTTGTGTGATCTACAGTGATATATTAGCAAATAGAATTTCCAATAGTTGTGAAGATTTTTTCATCCCAGAATTCTAGTGGGAACCCTGAGAGTCTTACCCAAGCAGGAGCAAACTTATTAAGGTCTGAGTTAGGATCAAATATTGGTTTCCATGAGCATAAGGCAAGAGAATGTGGGACATACAGCCATGGTCATCCATCAAGAGTAGCTATCATGTCCTCCCTATTCGTAAATCTAAAAAGGAATAGGCCTCTTGCCATGGCAGTGATTGATGCACTACCCTTAACTTTTCACCTAGACAAAACCCATTTCTTAACCATTTCAATATTAGGATAGAATGATAAAAACTTACCTACCAACACAAGGTCCATGGATGCCATGATTTCCTCCACTAGATCATCTAAGATATTCAGGGCCATGCCCTCAGAGGTAACAGGGAGGCTCGACATGCTTTTTGAGGGACACGTCTTTTCACATGTTAGTGCTTTCTTCCATCTATTGGATAGAATATCCTCTATCAAATTTTTGATCAGGTCCCCAGAGGCACTGCCACTAGCAGTAGCCTTGGATCATTGGATCCATGATCACTCTGGTCACACTCAGGGGGCCCTACTAGGCGGGAAAAAACCAGTTTCAAATTTTTTCACACAAAAGGCTTCAGACATCTATAATACAATTTTATTCATGTTTTATATCATGTTGCATACCATTGTGTGTTACATTAAAATTCAATTTATTGAGGCTTATATACAATTTCATGCTATAATGGTAGTTTATCCCCTTGTAAAATTATCCATCAATAAATCAAATCATTTCAGTTATCTTTGACCACATTACATGATATCCTCCATCTTTGATGTTTGTCAACATCAACACATCATTTATCTTCATCATTTCTCATCACATTTCTCCCATTTCTAGGGGGACTACAATGACCTAAGGTCCATTTGTATTTTTTAGGCAAGACTTAGTCACACAAATCTTTTGAGGTTAGCTCAACCACCCTTATTCTCATTCTTATTCATCTCTTCATATGTACCATTTCGCCTACTATTTTCATCAATATGCCACACTTGTCGTTTAGAATTAAAAAATCATTACAATTCATATTTTATTCATCAAAATCAATCATTTTTACTTCAATATTTATGCCTCCTCACGTGCTTAGTTTTTTTTATCTTCTTTATTCATTGAAAAGTTATTACACCATCACACATATGTTTGCATCATTCATGCCATCATTAATCTATGCAATAGGTTAAATCATTAACCTATGATTGCTAATTAATCAATCACATTAATTAATATCATTAATGATCAAATCTACCCTATAGGGGAAAATCAATTTATCACCATCAATCAAATCCATCCTACTAGGGTAACTTAATCTTTCAATTTTCCCTCTTTGGAGAAAATTATCCAATCTTAGCTTGCCACTTTTTTTGGGATGTCCCCTTCCAAAATTCCTCCTCTTTGGGGTAAATCATAATGTTCAGCTCATTATCTTGGGATTCATCCTACCCAAGTCCACCCTACTTAGGGAAAATCATTCTCTCCTTATTGTAAATCAACATGTGTAAGCATTACCTTAAGTGGCTTTAATTTTACCCATGGGTTAATCATCATTATTCTTATCGAGAGGCATGTTTATGGTCCCTTTGTCACATTTATTCCTTTTGAAGGTCCATTCATCAAGTTTATTTTTTGGCCACTCCATTAAGGGGGCTTCTTAGGCCTCCTAAATGTTATTTGGGGCATCATCATGAACTCATTTTAGTAAATTAAACAAGAATAAAAAAAATGCAAACACATCATTCTTCAATCATCATCAAATGATTTTAATGAATTTTTTATTCTTTGAAAAGTTGTTAATTCATCTGTGTGCAAAATTTAGAGACTTCATTTTCATCACTTCCATGTCAAAATGATAATTAGAATCTATTTCTCACGCCAATGTGTGAATTAGACCTAAATATTACTATCATCCAAAATCACCTATTTAAAGGTCATTCTTATCTTGAATCATGATGACTCATCCTTAATCATGGTATTACAACATATCCAATCAATATATTAATCTAATTTATCTTGAGTCAAAATGTTTCTTTACAAGTGATGTTCTAGACCAACTAGGTTGAATAGTTATACAACTTTTAACATTCCTAAAATCATATCACTTCTCATTGATTAATTAACCTAATATTCCTCTAATGGGAAATTCCATAGCTTTTTGTAATTTCCTATTTTATAATTTCATTAAATCTAATTTATCTTTATCCTCATGACATCATATGGCAAGTGGTTAATTCAAATTGAACCAAAGGTCAAACTTTGCAAAATATCAACATAAAATCAAAATATCAACATAAATGCAACCCATGGTCAATCAAAATAAACTCAACCCCCAAATATTAATGTCATAATCCCTCTAAATTTGACTAATCCTCATCGACATATCTTGATTATCATCCAACTATCAAAGAAAATTTGGAAAATGTATAAATAGAGGAGTCATTTGCCATTATAGACATGACCAACTAGTGCAACGAAGCTCTACCAAATCCTAAAGGTCATCATTCAATTTTTTTGTGTGTAAAATTACTCTTCCAAAAGTTTGAGGAAAGCTTCACCCATTCCTTCATTTCTTAGTCAAAACAAGTATAGCTCAAGGGGAGATGTCGTAATAATGATGTCATGACATTGATAATGAATACAAGTCATATATTTGGGCCAATCAAACTTGTATGCTGATGAGATAGAGAGATCTAAAGAGAAGGTGAAAAATTATATTGCTTGTCTTATTTATGTTTGTTTACATCTTTCTTATCCTTTACCAATCTAAAAACATACACTTAGGTTTTAGTTTTTTATGTATTTTGACTTCATACTAATAACAAACTAACTCCTTCATACTCTTTTGTTTACATATGACATGCCTGGTGGGATCGATGCACCCCATAATCCTCTTTATAACATTATATCAACCACTTATATTGATTGATCCTCAACCACATATCTTGATCATCATCCGATGGTCAAAGATAGTTTTGAAAATCTATAAATAAATTGATCATTTGCCATAATAAACATGACCAACTAATGCAACAAAGTTCTACCAAATCCTAAAGGTCATCATTAAAAAAGTATTTTTATGCAAACTTACTCTACCAAAAATTTGAGAAAAACTTCACCCATTCCTTCATTGCTTATTTAAAACACAAATAGTGCAAGAGAAGATGTTTTTGGAATGACACCGTAATATTGATGAAGACTCTAAGATCTATATCCAAGCTAATCAAACTTGTATGCCTACAAGATAAAGAGATATAAAGAGAAGGTAAAAATATATTATTGTCCTCTTTGTGCTTGTTTGTGTCTTCCTTGTACTTTCCAAATATAAGGACATGTACTTAGGTTTTAGGTTTTTATGCATTCAATTTCAATTTCATACTTATGACAAACTAACTCCTTTGTACTCATGTGGTTACACATGACATGCCCAGTGGGACCAATGCATACCACAATCCTCTTTAGAACATTATATCATCCTCAAATTTCAAATTTAGATTGATTTTGAACCTAATTTTGCTTTTTTTATTACAAATTTTCTATTTTATGTTCCTTTCATATTGGCATAAATGCACCACATATCGGTAGATTCGCTTCCTGTAATTGGTGGTATCAACCTGTGTAATGACAATATCACTTTTCCCTTGTTTTTGTCTCTTTGTGTTTTTAGGAAAACATCAAATTTAAGCTATGTATTAGTGGAAATGTATTGCACATAAAAAAAACACTCTCAACCTTGTATAAACTACAAATGATGAGATCAAAAACCCTAATTATGGACTCGACTTGCATATCAATTAGAATCATGAAGGTAATAGTTTGTGTTTAAATTTGTTTATACTTTTAATAAAATGATATAATCACCTTGTTAAATAATTAGATCACCCTGTTAGTTGTAATATTTCTTGCTAATAAATAGAATCATCAGTCCCTATTTCTATTGTTTACAGAATAGTAGGACCGCCTTGCCAAATGATAATATCACTCTATGTAATTTTCCCCAAGACTTGAAACTTTTAGTTTTAAACCTATTTCACTTGAAAAAGAACACAATTGAAAACCTTAACTTGTTTATTATAGGTTTTTCTTGACAAAGACATGGTTTCTATTCAAACATACATTTTTTGAACACTTCTTTGGTGCAATTAAAAAGAACCAACATTTGAATGTGGTGTTCTATTTTTTTGTATCTTTATTATTTACATGTTTTATATTGTTAATTTGTTTATAATATATCATGTGTATGCTCTCCCCTTTCCCCATTTAGGGAGTTTGGGTGACCAAAAACACAGGTTATTGTTTTCCCTTTTTCATTTTTTGATCACATGGGGTGTATTTCATAACCTTGTTGTGAGTTCATAGGGCACGATGAATGGGATTTCATATCCTAGCATATTTTACAACCTAATAAATGTAATGGGGGATATAAATTGAGGGTAGTTGTTGCTAAGAGCATAGTGAAATTCCCCATAAAGAGTTTCATGATATTAAGGTGTTTATCCCTAATGTTACACTATCAAACATCACACTTAGAGTCCAAATTTCTAGTAAAAATTAACTGAGACCTTTATGTCTAAGGTGGTCATGGAGGGGCTAAACCCTCTTGTTAATTACTCATTATTTTTTCTTATTTGATAGATTTTAAGCCCTACATACTGAAAGGTATCAAGGACCAAGTAGAAATCCTTGTCAAAATTTTAGATTAAGACCTTGGGCCATAAACAATTTGTAGTATGAGGGAAACCAACCTCCTAAAATATCTCATGACATATTGCTTGAATTGAGGGTTTAGAGATTAACCTATTTCTTCTTCTTGTGAGGTAGATACATGAGTTGAAATCACATCACACACCCATTTTGCTACTAAAAATAGGGCTTGTCTTGTATGTGTATTATTGATTGACTATTATCTCATACCTCATGATACATATTATATCTTGGGCATAAAAAAAATGAAATTATACTAAGTCCATTTTTTTTGTCTCCACACATTTTCACAATGAGGCATTACTCTACCCAATTTTAGGTCATTTTATCTCATCTTAGCATTATACTACCTAATTGAAAATAATTTAAATTAGGTCCATTTGGATCCAAATCTAATTTGAAACCAATTGTCTACATTAGGTTTATTTTGACCCTATTCAAATTTCAATTCAAACATTCTAAATCATGTCATCTTTGACCAAGTCAACATTCTAAGTCAAACCTTTTCAAAGTCAATCAGTCAAATTCAAACATTTGGTCAACTTTGATCGAGTCAAATCAATAATCAATTCAAATCATGGTCTATTTTTTCCAAGTCAAAGCATTCAAGTCAAATCATGGTTTATTTTGACCAAGGCTAATTAATTTCAAATCAATTGAACTTCCAAATTCAACATTGCATTCTTGTCTTTCCATTCAATCTCCCACATTAGTCAGTTGGGAATGATGAAGTCACATCATCCATCATTTTTACCATTTGAATTGAGTTTAAAAATTGACATCCAATCACCACTAATCATGACAAATATATCCATCCTCTTTGGGACCAATCACATCAAATCAATCCACCCTCTTTGGGGCCAATCACATCAAACCAATCTATCCTCTTTGGGGCCAATCACATCAAACCAATCTATCCTCTTTGGGGCCAAGCTAATCAAATCAATCTACCCTATTTAAGGTTAATTACATCAAAATAATCCACCCTCTTTGGGGAAAATCACATAATACCAATTAGCCCTCTTTGGGTCCAATCACATCAAACCAATCCTCCCTCTTTGGGGCCAAGCCAATCACATAGAACCAATATATCCTATTTGGGACCAAGTCAATCAAATCAACAAATTATACATTAAATATTATTTAGACCCATGGCATCTCATAATCCTAGTCTTTTTCTATCATCACCATTCATTATTAAGATGTGATAGACCAACTCTTCCAAATTAGCTAATAATTATCTTAGTTTGCATCTACTTTTGACACTTCATTCATTAGTCCAAAATCCAATCCAACTCTAGTGTTATAACAAATCGAATAGTCCAGTCACATCATGTCATTACCCCTCCAAGGGCCATCATCTATAGAAGACTTAAGTGTGTCCAAGTTTAAGAATAAATTGATGGAGATATGCCATGATCCCCTTCCCAAGTATTATTAGATTCATCCACTTCCAAGTCAAGGTTAAGCTAGTCAACTCACATTCAACATTTTTGTTGAATCACCCATTTTTGACAAGTTAATTTTTTATGAGTTAGCCTTTGACCAAGGATCCCTTTTTGAGGAAGGACCCATATTTGATTATCCCATATTTGATGAACCTATTATTGACCATCAATCCATTTTTCATCCATTATGAAACATCCCCCATTTTAGAAAAACCTTTCATCCCAAAGCCTTTATTTCTAAGTGAAAAGGGTACTTGTGGATAACATAATATAATAAGTCATATTTGTGGCACCATAATATCAAGTTCCATTTTAGAATCAATATCAGAATCAGGTTCCTCTTTAGAACCTACACTAGATTTAGCATTAGAATGAAGATCAATGTCAAATCTGAATTAGATTTTGCAACAACATCAACATCCTTATCAACATCAACATTATTATTAACATTAGCCTAATTAACATCTGATATTCCATCAACACCAATGTCAAAATTAACATTAATTCAAATTGCATTAGATTTAATATCAACATCTAAATTAACATCATAATCTCCCAACATTACTTACACACTTCCTATACATTAGATTAAACACATTAGTGATCTTTTTACGATTTTTGAATAAGTTTTCTTTAACATAAAAGTAAGTTTTCCTATTAGTCTCTACAAATATTAGGCTACCTTTTGTCTTTCCATTGATATTACCTATCATTTTCACATTAGCCATCCTATCCATTACCTTGACATCTAGTTTCCCCCACTTGTTGATTAGGCACAACATAATCATACATTGTTGAACTTCTTCCATAGTGACATATCAATTAAAAAAATTATAAGAATCTAAGACATTATTTAGTTAGAAGAACAATCCCTTAGTGAAACCTTATTTGAGGTGCTATGGGAGGATCAAAATCAAAAGTCACCATGCCTTAGTAAAACCTTTTTTGAATCACTATGGGATAGTCAAAATCAAAACAATCAGGAAGCCTCTATGGGTGAAAACCTCTTTGAGGTACCAATAGATGAATAAATCAATTATTCATTTTTTGATGAAGATATCATTGAAGTCAATGTTAGATAACTAGTCATCCAAAGACCATCCAGATTACAGCTCTCAAGCCTAAGGAGTAGAAAAATATGGTGGTCTTAATGAGATAATTTTTAGAGGTCTTTAAGCCCCCAACATTTAAAATCATGCCACAATTGGAACATGCAAATTCATCAACAATGTGTGTGATTGTTAAGCTCAATTTCCATTAGTCCCCCAAGAAGTACACATCCTTTTATGAGCACATCCTTCATTCAAATATTATATCATACTATCACATAAAATCCTTTTTCTAATGCCTATCCCACTGTACCCTCCATAGAAGGACTCTCTTTCATAGAGGCTATGAAGACACCTTGTTTATAGGGTCAAAGGAAGCTAAATCCACAATTGACAAAGATCACAACATTAGTGTAGTCAGATTACTAATTCAATCAGTTGCTTCATCTAATTCATTCTGAGTCAAATTAATACTTTGCAAGTGATGTTATAGACCAATTAGGTTGAATAATTATTCAAATTTCAACATTCCTAAAATCATATCACTTTTCATTAATTAATTAACCTTTGTTAATTAACCTAATATTCCTCTAATTGAAAATTCCATAGCTTTTTATAATTTCCCATTTTCTAAATTCATTGAATCTAGTTTATCTTCATCCTCATGACATCATGTGGCAATTGGTTGATTCAAATTGAGTAAAAGGTTAGAATTTGAAAAATATCAACATAAATGCGACCCATCCTTAATCAATGTAAACTCAACCCTAAATATTAATCGCATAAGCCCTCTAAAACTGATTGGTCCTTAACCAGATATCTTGATCATCATCTAATGGTTAAAAAAAGTTTGTAAAATATATAAACAACAGGGTCATTTTCCATTATAAACATGACCAACTAGTGTAGCGAAGCTTTGCCAAATGCTAAAAGTCATCATTAAAAAGGTTTTTTTGTGTAAAATTATTCTACCAAAACTATGACAACAACTACACCCATTCTTTCGTTACTTAATTAAAAAATGATTAGCTCAAGGGGAGATGTCGATGGAATTATGTCATGACATTAATGAATACTCCAAGCTCTATATTCAAACCAATCAAACTTTTATGCTGACAAGATAGAGAGATGCAAAGAGAAGGTAAAATTATATTTTTGTTGTTCTTTATGCTTGTTTATCTCTTCCTGATCCTTTCCAAATCTAAGGACATGCATTTGGGCTTTAAGTTTTTATGCATTTGATTTCAATTTCATACTAACAATAAAACTAACTCATTCATACTCATGTGTTTACAACTAGTATATTTAGTAACTTAGATAACCAATAAAATATCAATGCACTAATAAGTGAGAGATATTAATAGATGTTATGTTATGCAAAGAATTAGGGTATGAACAAAAATAGATAACTAAAGAAGAATAAGACTTATGAATAAGATACCCTTGATGAACTTACTAATATATAAACAAGTTATAAGAGACATATGTTTTGTTTTAATCTAATAAATAACAACATGTGTTCATTTAGATAAGAGTGGGGGAATTGGACAATAATGTGATACACTTGTGTCTAAATAGGATCTAATTTGAATACAATTATGGAGTTTGAGACATTTAAATAACCTATAATTAGGTTGATGAGTCTTGAATGAAACTCACAATGCATATTTCTTGTGTTAAAGTTAGGAATGGTGACCTTTCATGAATAGAAAGTGTCGTATTGTTGTGGTTGAACTAAGATGAATTCTAAATTTGAAGTAATTTCCCCCTATACTATAAGTGTCATTATCATGATGATGTCCTATAACATACCATGTATTTGGTTGAGCATGATGGACTCTAGGGATTTTGGGAAGTTATCATGGAGTGGATGAACTCTACATTGGTGCTTTATGTGAAACACCCCTAATGCCTTGTAATAATAATCTGGGATGTGTAGGATTAGGGAGAGGCTCTCTATAATCTGTGATGAATCTCTATAAAAGTGACATTTCAAGGATAGGTCTTCTTGGAAAGGTAGATATTTACTTTTGAATTATCTAAGTAGATTGCACCTTTTTGGGTGCTTCAACTAAAATTTATTATGGTGGAACCATATTAAACTATTACTACCTCATTATCATAGATATACTTTAAACACTTGTGAAATGTAGAGGGAAATTCACCAATAGATTGAATCTAATAATGTCCTAATAACATATTGAAGACCCTTGCACTGGGTACTACTATGAATCTAGTGGCCACATGTGATGGATAACCTATAGTGGTAGTGTAATCTCACTGATGGAACTCTGAATGTGCCCATTGATTCCTTTTAATTCCATGGTGTTTAGATCATGAATAGTGGAAGAAATGATATCAAATAAATTTATTTAATGTAAAACTCATATTTATTTTTATACACAATGTAATCTTTTAAGAGATTACATGAGTTGGTTATAGTAAACCAACTATCATGTTAACTAACCCAAATAAACAAAATGAAAGTAATCTAATAAACAATGTAAATAAACAAATAGACAAACTAAAACTTTGGATCATAAATGACCCAACAAACTCCCCCTTGATCCAAAAGGGTATGGAAGATGAAAGAACTAGAGCAATTAATTTGAAGTCATCAAATAAACTTTGATATAAATGCAATTGGTGCATTATACCTCTTATCACTGTTCAAAATTGATTCCACTCCATAATGAAACCTACCTGATGAGATATGGCATAAAATGTTGATAAACATGATCAAGGCTTACTCATCTCCTATGATCATCATACCATGCTATGGTAGAACATGATTAAGCCCTGTTTAAACACATCAATCCACATAAGTCTCCACACAATAGCCCATCCAAATGACCAAATTTTATTATGTATGGTACATCTCCCTGATGTCCAATAAGTGCTGATGATCTTTGCTCAACATTGTTGGTGCTAACAATCGCTATAAACTTATACGGTCATTAGCGATTGATCAAAGACCAGCCAATGTTATATCTTATCCCCTATTAGGTGAGAGGTGAGAAGCTATGAAATAAGAAAAACAAAATCAAACAATCTTATATGTTATATGTCATGAATATCAAGGATAAAAATCCAAAACTAGAAACAAGCAAGAACACAAGCTAAAAATTGCTACTACAACAGATTTTGGTCTTAAGCCTAATAACTCCCACAAGATGGGTGAATCACTAATCCCTAAAAATAAGTTTTTGGGTCTATTGATACCATATACTTCAACCATATAGGATGCCTCTTTATCAAAATAAGTATTAGAGTAACTTGAATAGCTAGATTAACCATAAGATCTACCACTAGAATGACCCACATAATTTGATTCAATTTTATTTTTGTGTGGAGAGTGGGGTCATCAAGAAGGACATACATCTACAAGATGTCCAATACCACCACATTTGAAACATCTATGATATTTAATGTGTAGGAGAGATTTAGAAGAACCTAAATCATGGAAAGAGCCACTGGAGTGAGAAGATTGCCTATGGTGATCTCTACATTTTGAAGATCCTAGAGAGTGTCGATGAGAATGCTATGAAGTTTATCTAAAATGTTGTTGGGATTGTATAGAATGATGTGGAGAGTGTCTCAGAAAGTGCTTATGAAACCACCTCTGTACATGGTGATGATCTCTGTGATGTGACCTAGAATTTGTATGGTGAGTTTCTTCTGTAGGCATATTCTTTTTCTTTGCAAACTGTCACTCACGATGAGTCAAAAAATCATAAATAGAATTAAACATTGTGTCATTGAGCTTATCACTAAGGGAAATTTTTTAAAAAATTTGGTATATGCAAAAATGAGACCATCAAAGTTATATATATGAACATATCATCATCGATCTTACTACCTATAGTAAAACATTCTTGTTTCATAGTTTTCATGTGAGAGAGATATTTATATACATCTTCTTCAGTGCTAAGCTTATTATTTAGCAACTACATTAAGAGATCAATATTTTTATAGGAAAGTTATTTGTCATACATATATTTTAATGTTTTTTATGCTTTCCATATACTAAATTTAATGTATTTTATAGAAAGAATCACTTGTGTAGTGTAGGATGATTTTAGTAGTACGAGTATGCATTTATCACATTTTTTGTATTCAACTAATTTAGCCATTTTAGTGGGTGGTGTGGTTTATTTTTCTTTTATTTCCCATAAATAATTAAAAATGAGCATGATTTCCATGTTTAATCTCTATTCCTTATAGTTTTTAGGTGTTAATCTATTATTTTTATATATTAGACTCACAATTTTAGCCATGGTGCTAAAAAAAGAATAAACAAGTCAAGAAAGGGGATGTTATTAGGGTTTGGCCTTTACCAACCAATAATTTTTTATTACAAATAGTTTGGGACTTTTCAAAAAATAATGCAACACCTTATATTGACTTTTACACCTATATATCGCTATTATTACCAAAAAAAGGATTAAAATACTAAATTTGATCAAAATACTAAGTTTGACCAAAATTAATAATTTAGAAGGGTTTTTACCCTGAGACTTATTTGTTTTCAAGTAACTTAATTTTTTAAAAAATAATTGGCCTCTAATTAATTTGAATGTAGAAAGGTAAGAAACACTACTTATCCTTTGTTTTTCAACTATGAAGAATAATACAAAATTACTTATATTAGAAAACTTTACCGAATGTTTATTGTTCCTTTTATTTGCCCATGGTAAAAAAATTTGCTTTAATTTTAGGTTTTGAAAGACTTAGAATATTCACATTATATTAAGTCCTCTTAAGTAAGGTAATGTGGCCATATTACTAGGTCTATAATGTGTCCATTCGACATGGACATCAACAAAAAATACTTTAATAAATAAAATGAATGATTTTATTTTCTGTGTTGCATTTCATTGGATTTTATTGTACCCTGGTATTCTTATTCCCATGGCCAACCCACAATTCCCAACCACACATATTGATGGTGTGATAATGGGATTATAAGGTGGTATTCATGTAGGGAACAAGTATTGCATTTGACTCTTTAGACCATTCCCATTTGATCTCTGCTTCTTATGGCTATTATATCATTTTTTGTCAAGTGATATTTTCTCTTCACAATGTTGTTGCTTTTGAAAAACTCATTTGGACTATGTAAAAAAAAAATCTAGTTAGTGCTCCCCTTTTTCTTTAATGACATCCTCATATTGGGGTCTATAATTGGCAGGTTGAAAGTCTAGTATCTAGACTTATCCGATTGAAAAAACCTTATAGATCACCAACAAGCACCATTCCATATGTTGTGCCATGTAAAGATAGCATATAGGCTAGGTTGAATGCTTGAACAATAAAATAAGTCAATGTTGAATCTTCCACTTGAATTACCAACATCTGATACAATTGTTAATATCGTGAGCAATGGAGGAAATGATATCACAGAAATTTATTCAATGTAAAAAACATATTTATTTTTGTACATAATGTATGATTTAAAGACCTTACAGAAGTTGGTTATAGAAAATGAACTAATAATTTAAAAAACCCAAATAAACAAAAGGAAACTAACCTATTAAATAACCTAAATAAATAAATAGACAAACTACAACTTTGGATCATAAATGACCCAACACTTGGTGGTGAGAAGTAAATCCTGATATGTGTATCCAAGATGATAAAGAAGTGTGTTTGTACACATATTCACGCTCAAACCATTATCAACCTTGACACTCTGAATAGGCTGGTGATCAATGTGAGATCGAATGAACAAAGACTATAAATCCAAGTCATCATCTAATATCTTATGCTCTAAAAATGTGATGAGTAGCCTAGATAACACTAAAATATTGTAGGTACCAATGATGCCATTCAAAGGATGTTGTACCTCTATATGAGAATGATAAAAAATTGGAGGGTGTGCATTGTATACATAATATACTCCTGATGTAGCTGATGTCTCATTAGTTGTATGCTTAAGAAAAGGATCACTGGAGATTTTCATTTCTTTACTTTCACATGGTTGTGAGTTTGAAATATCCATTAGTGTGCCCACATCAATGATGTTTGCATTTATCAAATCTTGAATATAATGCCACAAAAAAATACATCTGTTAGTAGTATGGTAGGTGCCCTATAATAATCACAAAAAACATTATAATCAAAACCTTTTGGAAGAGGCCTATTCACATCAACCTCTTTAATGGGAGGGAGGGACATGACATTCAATTTCAATAGTGTTTTTAGGACCTTATATAAAGTTTCTGGTATATTGGTAAATTGTCTCCTTGGAGTAGCTGATAATACAATGATGAATATGGTTCATAAATTGCATGTACTACTATATTTTGATCATCCTTATTATCAGTTAGCCTTACCTTATATGGTGGTTATTTTTAATATTTTTGTTATAATCTATGTTGATTGCATAATTGAGGTTATTCATTGCCAATAATTTTATTTCTCTTTCCTTTACTATATGGCATAAATTGGTGAACAAGGGGAACTTCTTAAACATGTTTGATTCATAGAGGGTTGAAATTTAACTTTGATTTAATATATCTTGGAGTTCTTTATCTTCCATAGGACTAGTCATCTTAGATAACATTGTCTTATACCTTAAGAAATATTTTGTGATAGGATCATTAGAATTTTGTTTGAATAAAGAAATATGAGCACACGAGATATTCTCACTAATGTTGATTGAAAAGTGTGATAGAAACACATTGACCAAAGGATTGAACACATGTACCGATTGGTGAGGTAAATTGTAAAACTATTGTAATCCATATTCTTTTAGACTTATAAAAAATAACTTAGTCAATAACCTATAATTGGAAACATAGTCCAAATATATTACATGGAATGCTTTGAGGTGTTGTTTGGGGTCACCCTTTCTATCACATAGTGTAAGCTTGGTTGCATAAAAATATGTAGGTAAAGGATGAAATTCTATGTGTTATACCATTGAAGTATGAAATAGAGTTTGAGTATAAAAACCCTGATTTAGTTTCAAGCCACCTTGCTCTAAATATAACACCTTAGATAGAAACATATGAAGCTCATGCATAATGGATTCCCAATGACTAAATATGAATTAGCATAATAATATATTGAAACCCTTGGTTTGCCCCCACAATAAATGTTGGTACAAAATTTGTATCCATGGGGGTCATAAGAATAAAAGTATTAGAAAATTGACGCTCAACGACTTCTTTTATTTCCTCTATAATAATTTGTATGAATTCATCTTGCATATCTATATTCTTTGAGAGAATTCCTTGTAATTGTCTTTTATCTGTGTCATCAAATCTATCAATCGATTCTACCATTATGATGTTATTAACCCTAGGACATAAATAGGAAATCGTAAGAGGAAGGATAAAAACCCTAGTGAAATCTATAGTTAAATTTTAGTATTATTCAATCAATAGATGAGTTCATCAATATGATTTATCATTTTTTTGCAAACTAGGGAATTAGTTACCTAAAAGTGATAAGTTATTGTGTAAAATTACACTTCTATAGATATACAATGAATGAAATGAATTGAATTGGAACTTACTAAATATAGAGAATATAAAGGAGAAACATAAACTTAGTTGGAAAATTAAGAAACAAAGTATATCTAGATATGAAACTGACAAGATGACTTTGTTGACTAAATACAAATTAGGAAAAAGAGTTGGTAGGGCTTCTAGATAAGAGTGTTATAATTAGATAATAGAGTTGTGCGTTGTTATCTTGATAGAGGGTTAGTGTTTGGTAGATAACAAAGACCTGAGATTTTTGGGTTAGTTTTAGCTTTGCCTATTTACCATGTGGATTGTGTAGGAACTTCTAATATGATATGGGGACCACTATGTAACTCTTTCTTCACTCAAAACTCTAGCTCAATGGCATAGGAAGATGAATTCAATCATAGAATAAAAAGGGTCTAGAGATTGAAGTTGTGCTTGAACTCAACACCCCTTATGTTGAGTATTGCGTAGATACTAATACTCTAAAGATGGATCAAACCCATGTAGTTCTTATAACATCCCCATTGGGATATACCCATAAATATATGATTTTTTAAAAAAATAATGTATTCTAAGTATGAGAAAATACTCTAAGTATGATAACTATAAAATAAACATTTGACATTATCCATCACTGATCACTATTATCATATGAAACACAACATAGCTGAATGTAAAAAGTAACTACAGACTTCTAGCCATGGCTGATACAAATATTTAGCCACTAATATCATGTTATAATAGGTACTTCATTACATCTCATCATGTATAATGTTTCAATAATAATAATTACAATACAATGTACAAGATACAAGGATCCACGAAGCAAGGGTTTCCCTAACTCTAGTATATATAGCAATATCAAGTGTCATCTCCAAATAAGTATTATTTTGGGGAGGAAGAGCATCATTCAAGTACCTTTTTCACACCAAAAATGAACCATTTATTCCCCACACAATCCACCATTAGGGAATGGTCCTCCCTTCAAGGATGAGTAAATAATGCCAGTGTGGGAATCTAGAGAGACAAGCTAGTACCCATGTGATGTATGATTTTAAAAACATGAAGTGTACCATATAGAAATACATTATAACATGATATCACAAAAACATGTAAATCATACATATAAAATGACAATGTCTAACTAACATTACTTTAGCCAAAGTTTTCAATAGTTATTGATCTCTAAGATCAGTCAATTTCATACACACCACTTGATTGGATTACCTTCATCTGGCATGTGATGCTAGTAAGTTATTAAAGTCCATCTCACACTTAATCAATTCCAAAAATGTGATATTTGGTTAATATAAATATAACCAATATATTTATACAAATTACTTCCTATTAGCTAACATAAAACATGCTAAACATAGGAATAATCAGAATACATACATTCAGTCCATCAAATGCATGAATGAATCATCACTATATTATTTACCACATAAATAATAATAATCATAACAAGAACAAGTGATACCAACTAGGCATAATTTATATTTATACTGCATACTTCTAATTTTCATAAATAAATACAACTGTAGTAAATTCCATGACAATTACTAATATCACAGTTCACCATTCTATGTTCACACTACCTAATTTAAAACAACCAACCATAATCATTTTAAAAGATCAAATAACTCATAAACCAAGTTATACTTCACATGAACATAATTCAAACAACTCATTATAATTATAAGAGGTTTTTATTCATATAGTTAGAGTTCCCTATCCCTCAGAATCCTTATGATTTATTTTAATCATTCATTTAGCTATAGGTATAGGCTTATGACCCAATACACCTATATATGTTATATTTTCACATGGATACTAAAGTCTATATATATATGCTTCCCATATATGAGTACTTGTACAACATAATATGTACCGTATATAAGCACACAAATGATATATAAATATTATATCAATGGTAATTTATATCTTAATCAAGCACTCCATATGATTTATACAATCATTATAACTTTCCTATTCACAAAATATATTGATGATTTTTATAAGATAAGGGATTCAACAATGTTATACTCCATATTTTCTATCCCTAACTAAATATATTTTCATCTTGATATTTCAACGTGAATATAACACCGTACATAAGTTCTCAAGACAACAGTTTTTCATATTATGGTTCACATATTAGAATTCGACAATACACAAATTGTTTTTATATGAGACATAAAAAATTCATCAAATATACAAATATATAAATCAATAAATCCATGAAAATATACTATTAAGAATCTATGCTTATAGGCATGTATCCCAATATATATATCTATATATATATATATATATATATGTTTATATATATATATAAATAAATAAATAAATAAATATATATATATATATATAAATAAATAAATAAATATATATATATATATATACATATAAACATATATATATGTATATATAAACATATATATATATATATATATATATATATATATTGTTGGCACCTAAATTTTGACCAAGTATTTGTTCCAATTTTGGTATGCAGTGTGTAGGGACCATTGTCCATTTTTATACAAGTACCGACATAGCATGGGAGAAATATGGTGCAGAAGGACAATGGCGTGGAAGACCCAACATGAGAGGACCTAGTCAAGAGAAAATGTGGCATAAGGAACCCAAGAACAAAGGACTCAGAACAAGAAGTGAAAGACTAAGAAAGTATGGGGAAGGTGGAGTGTGAAGAATGTAGGAGTAGTAAGAAAGAATAAATCAAGTTGGACACCTTGACCCCACTGATCAGGGGCCTTATACTAGCCCGCAAGGAGTGGGACAATTGGATATGAATACAGTACATAGAGCAACCATGTAGGGGTGTAGAGGCCCAATTCTTCAAAAACAAATTGTTTTAAGAGCCACGACTCAGTCTGTTAGGAGTCTGTGTGCCATTTGTCTTGTAGTTAGGAACTTGACACTTGGATAGGGTAAAACAAGTATAAAAACCCTTGTTGTAAGCATTAGAGGGGGGAAAATGAAAGGATGAACCTTTGAAGAGATAAGAAGTATTGTCTTGTAATAAAAAAAGTACTTAATGAGAATTTAATGTTGATCATACAATACTTTAAGAAATGGATTGTGAACTATGTTGAATATTGAAATGTGTTAAGTAATTACAAATCATGAGTTCTTTCTTTTATAATTAGCCAGTGATGGTAGCATAAAATGCTAAGAAATAATAATAGGATATTTATTTAACAAGAAATGAGTAAAAACACATGTTTCAAAGTCTTTAGGAACTAGTCTTTCACTACACACTTTGGATGAGCACATGTAACTCATCCCTCACATGATAAGGCTAGCATACTATCCTATTGGGAAGAGGCTTCAATGCCAATGTAAAGAGAGAACTCCCAACATTTTACTCGAAGTAGTTGGAGCACAAGCATGGGAAATGTTTGAGTGCATTACATTAGAGAACATTACAGAATGGATTACCAATGTTGAATATAATTTTATAGTTCCATATCTTGAGCCTGGAGTCTCTATATGATAGTGGGTAGAACAAAACATCTACAACTCATTATATGAGACTTTCTTTTCTGAGGTCCCTATTCTTTTACATTCTTAGATCTTAGCATATGCTCAAGGATGATCTTGAAACTTGGATGAAGATAGTTGTGGACACTAGAATGACAAAAGAGTTTAGCACAATTGAAAGTTTCCTTAGATGTGAGTGGTCAATTACTAGTGGAAGGGTGTTTCAAAATAGTTATATCTTTGAATATGCCATGATCACATATGCATGTCCTAAAGAAGCAAAGTTAAATTTTCTACGAGAACCAAGGGGATGATATATTTTGCTATTTCCTTTCGAGATTAAAAAGCTAATTATTGATCTTTTGTTGAAAACAACTACCCATGGAAGGCTAAAATCTCATGTGCATGAGCCACACATTTAGAGGGGAGACTATTGGTTGGTTCAAGATTGTGGGTTCAATCTGGTAGCAAGCCAATGATTTCTATGAAAATAGAAGTATGATGAAGCCCAATAGAGGATCATGGGATTTAGTGGCATGAAAAGAGATTAGGAGCACTCAAGTAGTGCTGTGAAGATCCAGAAAGAGCCAGATGTGCATAGAGAATCTATCACTTATAGGCCATAGCATTTGCCACTATTATCTTGTAGAGAAATAGGTTGGATCACCGAAGATGAACCCAGTACGAGTCAACTAGGATCTCCCACCATAGTGTGTGCTCATGCCTTCAAGTCAGATAGGTACATATAAGGAATTAGATTATAGATAGTACATATTTAGAAGCTAAACAAATAAGGAAAATTGAGATTAGTCCATTAGGAAATAACTTAGAATCTACATCTTTTTATTTTCAAGAGAAGTCCATAACACAACTTGGAATGCCTAGAGGATCTGACCAAGGCCAGAATATAGGCCCCAATCTAGGAAATCAACCCTCCACCATGCCTTTCCCCATGGGTACAACAATTAGAGGCACTGGAAGGGGATTAGGAGGAGTTAATGGAGGAAGTAGACCCCCTCCAAGAATAGGAGCTAGATCTTATCAAAAATCATTTATTAAACCACCTATGGTTTATTATGAAATGACATTGCACCTACCTGAGTATCGAGGGGTGGAAAATGTAACTGAGCATGTTCATAAGTGTGAACTGATTTGGAGGGCACATTGTATCATGTACTCTGAGTGAAAGGCAACATAGTTTTAAACTACCCTCTTAGAATATGCACATAAATGGTATCACAAATTTGACCCTCAACAAGCAGTGGTGCAAAAAGTAATGTTTTTATAAGAATTTGATATTCTTGAGTTTGAGCAGCAGAGTATAGCGGCACTGAAAGACATTAAATAGGGAATTACAAAGAGAATATGGGAATATGATGGTTGATTCAAGACCTTGTTTTCTCAACTATCCTTTGAAATCAATCCTACTCAACATGCACAATGGTTCATAGGAGGATTTTATTACCTTTTTGATGGACCTTATCTTAGAGAACTTTTACCAATGTGTGTGAGGCTCTAAACGCTATCCTACATGCTGAAGTAGTTGGAAGTATGGATACTGGGATTAGTCAATTTATGGAGGAAAAAATAGTGTCTATGGTTTCTTAGCTTGAAAAATTAATCACAAATAATTCACATGAGACACATAGTGGTGTTTGGTGTATCGATTGTGAAATTGAAAGATACATAAGAAACAACTACCCACATAAGAACATCTGCATATTCCTAAACAAACTTGTGAGATTTGTCATGATGACCATGGTGTTCATTTCTATCCACTTTTGCAATGGGCCATGAGTACAAAAAGTATCTATGTATTGTAAAATTTATGACGCTTATTTTAGACTCCATAATTACATCACACACGTGCATAACTCCCTGTGTCAAAACCCCCATTGAGCCCCTTTTCAATAATAATAATTAGCCTTCCTAACCCATGATTTTACCCCTCACACATTTAGTTAATTTAATATATTTAATTAAGTTAATTAAAAATCACTTATGTCTCCTTACCTAACCACCTCATCCTAAGACTAAATCATACCCTCTGAGTCACCTCAAGACTTAGTCCCCTATACTAACTACCCATGACTTGTTCTTATCACAAAATTAAATTCCTAACCAACTACATCTTTCTTAAACCTCCCATTCTACTATTTCTTAACAGATACCACACTTGACATAAGAAAGAACAAAAAAAAGTCTAAAAATAGCCCTTTTACCTATTCTCATGCCACCGATGTTAGTCAACCCACGGTTGATGTTGGTGGGATCATCGATGTCAGTTTCTTAAGCCAAACTCTAAACTAATGTTCAAGTTAGCAGAAATCAAGAAACATCATTTTATTTGCATACAAGCTTTTGGCATCCAACTTTCCACATCTTGGCTTACTGTTACCTTGTAGAAGTCAATCCAGACAAGGAACCAAGCTCTTGAGAACCAACATTGCACGCTTGTTTTCTCTATTCAAGGCATTGGTTTGGAAAGCCTTATAAGAGCCATCCATTTGACACTTATCATTTAATTATCTCTTTAGCTAAGTACATCACTTATTTTGTAAGTGTTTAAGTAGTTACTTTTAATCACTTTATATCTACTGTTTATTATTTTATGCATTCTTGACTGAACCAGTATGGAGTTATAAAGCTTCCCCACTTATTTCTCCTTATTCCAACAAACCAAACCTCTAACTAGACCCATTCAAATACTACTCTCTCTCTCTCTCTCTCTTGCAACTCTCCCCAACCTTCCAGACCTGACCAAAACCATTTCCTAGACCCAGAAAAGCCTTTTGCAAGTTCTTAGGAAATTATTAACCCTATCGATGTCGATCACCCAACTGATATTAGTCACACTTTCTCACTAACCTCGGCATCCTAATTTATTTTGGTAACTATGGATTTTCAATTACCTTTCTAAAACCTACCCAGACTTCTAAAATACAAACTGAATATACCACCTGCACTCTGTTACTCTCTATTGTACTCAAGTTGTAAACAATGGTAACATATCTCTCTTTTACTCTCTCTTTAATATTTATTACTCTTTTGTTTCTCAAAAGTGGTCTCTAAGGAAGTTTGACACTTCTTGGAATAAACACGTAGCTTAGCAGACCACTCATATATCTACTAACATTTTTTTTTGTGGTAGCGCTTTCTTACCTATAGGTAGTCCTCCCCAGCCAAAGAGGAGTGCTCACAATGTCTAGATATGGCACACAAACTAATTTGGGTTAATTTTAATCACTTATCCCTATCCTTCTCTATTTTTCTTTAGACTTGAAATAGACACAATTTTAGCAAAACATTTCTGGCAAACCCGATGGGACCTTAGAGTTTTCCTTGGGTTCATTGCTTATTTTAAACATTTATATAGGTGCATTATAGTGAAAATTTCATTTCTTTCACTTTTTCCTTCTTTTATCCCTCAAAGCAAAATATTCAACATTTTATTTTTTTTAAGGGCAATAAACTAAAATTTCTTCTTCCTTGCCACTCTTCTTTTCTCTTTGCCTCTAAAAGCAATTTATCATTTTTGTTACAAGTTAAAAGAATACCTTCTTTATTTATTTATTGCATGCACATTAGGATAGTGAATTTCTTTCTCTACTCATATTTCATCATTATTTTCATTCAAATCTAAACATTTCAGATTTGGGTTTAAAATTTATTGCACTTCATTGTTTGCTTGCTACATATTAGCTCATCTAGTTAATTACAAGCATTATGAATGAATCGTAGTACACCTATGTTACACAACCAGATCACACTCATAAAAACAAACATCTAAAATCACCTAAGATAAGGCCCATTGAGATTTCATCACCTGGTGGATCTCCTTACCCTACCCAACTGTCATACTTAGATTTCACCACCAAGGGGAGAACCCACTCCGTTCTCTAGCAGAGTATAAACTCTAGGGAGAAGGTATATTTTGGCTAAGTGGCCTGGATTGGCTTCAAGTCCATGAAGTGTGGGGAGAAAACTCCTATAACAAGCCATGTACCTGGTCTAACATAGATTTCCTCTTTATCACTAAAACTAACCTAAAACTAGCTATAGATTGCTTTTTATTACCTTCATTAACCAAATTCTCTTCTCACTATCTGATTAAGGCATAAGCCAACACAAGACTAAAATTAATCTCTAGGAGTTAATAATTATTGGATGTATGTTCTTTTTTTACTTTTTCATTGCCTTCTATATTTTGGAATTAGTAAGGATGTTTTTCCATTGATTCACAAAATCAACACTATTTATAATACTCAAGTTGTATAACCTATTATATCAGGTTTTATGAGTGTTCTTTCTTATTACACAGACCTCTTGCATCTTCTATTTTACCTAGATTCTACATCTGGGTTTATAAAATATTAGATTTTCCATCTCCTAGGATCTCACAATGATCAACATTGGTTAATTTCACCGATGTCGGTAGACTTAATCCTATCGACAGTAGTTAATTCCACCGACATCGACAAACTTTGATTACCAACATCAGTCAAGTGCCTGATGTCGATGACTATGTAATTTTAGTTTGCTCAAAATAATAAGCTAAAATAACCTACTTACCTACACCTGAACTTGGTTTTTCCTTATTCTATCACTAATACAGAGTATTAAGACTATTTATACTTCTTGCATGGTATTGATGCGAGCCTAAGCCAAAATTCTTACCGATTATGCAAGTTGGTAACCACTTCCACCTTCCCCTTTTGTTGTTGATTATATCATAGAACATACTTTAGATACAAAGCATACTCCCAACCCCAACCAAATTCTCATTGTGCTTGAAGGAGATCAAGATTTTACTAAATTTATTGATCACAATGTGGTATTTCTTCAACATTACCTTGCCATGATCTGAACCTGTAATTCTTCAGGGGACCCACTATATGGCATGCCAACCTATCTAATGGAGACAACTTCAATTTTAGCTATCTCCACTATTTTCCCCATGGTTACTCAAACCACCGCTTTAACAAGTAACCCAACCATAAATAATGTCCAAAGTTTAGCATCACCAACTACCTAATCCCACCTAAACCCTATCATGACTTCCCTACTTTCACAACCATAAGCAATTTAGTCAAGTCTCACCCCATTTCAAAATTTAGTGGTACCTATTTTATTTACTCTCACACCTATAATTACCTGTGTTATGACTCGCCCTTCACCTAGTATAACCATGCCAATATACCAACCTATAATAAAAACATCCAACCAAACCATAGTCTCTAACCCAATGGGACAAGCCCCTTTTCTTTCCACCCCTAGCCTATGACTCATTATCCTTATGTTGCACCAACACAACCTTAACAAGCTATGTCATATGCTCCCTTTGCTTCCTATCAAGTTCCCTATAACTTAGGGGGTATCTCCCAAACCAATCCCCTTCCAAACCTTATTAAGCTACTGTTGGACAAGATGTTTAATCTAGAGACATCCATTTCGAGTTCTAAGAATGTGTTATCTTATGATCAGATATGCAATGAACCCATCCATCCTTCTATGTCTATTTTCCCTTATCCAAGCCAATGAGAACTCTCCAAATTTACTCATTTTCAGAATAAAAAGGACCCAGAATAGCATTTGTGAGTATTTAGACATGCTTGTTAATTAATAGTGCTTGATGATGCATTATTACTTAACACTTTTCCTATGTCTCTTTTGGGTGCTGCCTTGGATTGGTATAGCTCTATAACTCAGCACTCCCTTTTCTCATTTACCCAACTTACACAAATATTCCTAGACCATTTCTCTATTAACATTTCTAAATTTTTTTCTATTACAGACCTTTATTCTATTAGACAATTTGATGACGAGTCTATTGTAGATTTTATCGGTCGCTGGAGAGGCTTGATCAATCAACTCTCCTTCTCCTTACCCCAACTTGAGCTTATTGAGCTCTTCTTGAGGGAATGTGCTAAGCATATTTCATCCACATTCTGAGTACAAACTTTCTGCACATTTGATGAGGCCTTTACAATGGCATGAAAACTCAAGATTTGGGCTATAGACGAAGGTAGAGTCAAGTTGTGTAGTAAGAATGCTAATTACAAATCGAATGACTCCTCTTCTTCGAAAACTTCTCCTTCTAACCAAAAATCTAAAGGCTCCACCAATGTGGTGTTTGTTAAATTAGCTTCTTCTACAACCACAAACCAACCTAATTCCTTGACTTCCCAAAATTTGACCAAGCAATTCCAACAATGGTATGAACAAAGACAATACACTCCCATTGGGGAGTCATATACTTCCATTTTGGAAAAATGATTGCAATAAGGTGTCATAACCCTTGCTCAAATCAAACCTCCTATATAGTTGGACCCCTCATGTCCTATTCCAACTTGGTACAAGGAGGATGAGTTTTGTAGCTACCATCAAGTTAAAGGCAACAATTCTAATAACTATAAAACATTCAAGAACATTGTTCAAGACATGCTTGATAAGGGTGATCTCGTCTTGGATAATCCTAATGTGCCTGCTAAATAAAATATGAATGTGTGAAAATAGCATTTTCCTAACCATTCACCTAATCATAATATTGTTCAGACCATGACTAACTCATGTGGTTATAATATCCATATGGTTAATATGGTCTTTGCTTTACCTCTAGTTTAACCTCTCCCATAATAAGAGGCACCCATTTTATTGAGTCCTCCCCCATTATTAGTGGCATTTGTTTTTCCCATTCTTCCTATTCAAGTAGAAGAGCCTATTTCACCCATTATACTCCTACATGAGGAAGAGCCTCCTTTACCACTCTTTTTGCCATCAGAGGATCCTGTATTGCCAGTTCCTTTTACACCAATATTTCCTATCCTCTTACCTCTTGAAGACCACATCTTACCTATTTTGTAACCACATGTTGAGGGGAACATCATTCTTGTGTTATACCCTCTTAAGGAACCCTCTTTACCTACCTCTCCTCCACTGATAGAGAGTAATACCCCATCCACTCCACTTTTGCACCTAGAAGTGTCAGTGTTATCTACTCCTACATTAGATGAGAGACCTATTGTGCCTACTCCAATTCGACCACTTTTACCACTTCTTTTACCTATGGAGGATCATAATTTACTTATTCCTCACCCACATGTTGAGGGAGCATTTATACCTATGCCTTACCCCATCGAGGAACCCTCTTCACCTACCTCTCTTCTACCCATAAAAGATCATGCCTCTTCTCCTGTCTCTGTCGAAGAAGAACCTATTTTGGCTCTTTCTCATCTTTGGCTTGAGGTAGTAGAGACCAATAATTTCCCTCTTTCTCAATCACCTCAGCCTTCTAAAGAAACAACCATAAGGCCTACATCAACTTCATCTAAACCCTTCTCATTGTTGGTAAAAAGTCTAGAATTTCTTGACTCCACAAAGGTAGATCATGTGGCATTTTAAGACTGACTTAAAATTTATTATCCTACATAATGAGTGTCGACCTTTATCACCAACCCTCTCACTACCCTTTACCCCAAGGTCTTTGACAAAGCTAAAGCTTCTTCACCAAAATCACCAGAAGCCCATCCATCTATGCTAGAACCCTCACTCTCGTAGGTATCTACCACATTAAAGTAGATCAAGTCTTTAGGTGTATGTCCCATCTCTAATCTAATTCATCCATAGGTGAAATTATATCTAACTCTCCAACCATAAGTTAGAGTTTTGTGGCCTAAACTATAGAAAAATGTTAAGCTTTCTAGATCTCCCTGATCCTTCCCTCTTCAACCCTCAACTTTACCATTAATTTTGAGATCATACCCCTCTACTTAGAGTATCATTTATCCAAGTGAAAAAAAAGGCTAAGTTAACTCCACAACTACCTCTACCACCTAGTAGGCCTTTCACATCTGATTTTATGATACATAACACCAATAAAGTGTTAGCAAAACATGTAACTCCACCACCACCAAATAAGGCACCATGCAAAATCACCCCTATGACTCCTAACCAAAAGGTGTCCACTCTTATTACCATAACAAGTGACAACTCACTCATAGGCTCTTAGAGCTTTTTATTACATCAGCTGTTGCATTATTCTATAATAAATCTTCCTCGCACTAAGCCTTATAGCCCTCTTAGACTGAAGCCATCTTGGTTTAATGATACACAAGTGCATCTATATCATCATTCACCTAGACATGATACTAAGAGTTGTAAAACTCTCACAACAGTCATTCAACAACACTTTGATATCGACACTCTCTTTGTTGATACTCTTATTAACCTTCCTATTATTCCACCTCTGGCATCCATAATGCCTCATACTGTTCCACCTAAATTCAAACCCAAAGACGTTGTCATACCCCCTTTGTTACCTCTGTTACCTATGTTTCAGATCAACATAGTTAATGTGGCCACAAGATCATAAAATTAAATGATAAAGGTAAGGAAAAGGTCACTGCTTCGGGATCATCCCTTTTCCAAAGACACTCCTCTAAATCCTAAGATATCCATTTTGGGTGTCCCATAACCAACATCTTCAGATGTTATTCAAAGCTTGATGGTGAAACAACTTTACCAAACTCCTATGAAAATGTCCTTATATGAGTTAATCCAAAACTCACCCCAACACCGTCAAGCTTTGATTAGTGCCTTGCAAGTGGTTTAGTTATAACCTGATGATCCCCAACCTCTTACAGCTTTGGTCAGCTCTCTTAATTCCATCTCCCTAATTTCCTTTAGTAATTTATAAATTCCACTTCAACACCCTAAAGATCAGGATTCTACCCTTTTATTACCACATATATTGATCCAACTAATGTCAAAAGAGTCATGATTGATGGGGGAGCTAATATTAATATTATTTCCACCCATACCTACAAATAACTAGCTGTTCTCGATAATTACATGTCTCAAACCGATGTGATGGTCTGCTTCTTTAACAATATCATAGCTACTATGGTGGGCATTATTATCTTACATATCCATGTAGGTCCCCACATAATTCTTGAGCTCTTGTATATTTTAGAAGGAGAGTTCCAATATAACATACTACTTGGATGACCTTGGATATGTGCTTTGGCATGTGTACCCTTAACTTTGCATCACTGTGTCAAGTTTGAGCAAAATGGGTAAGTGCATGTTATACCCATCGACCCAACTCCATTTAAAACGTGCAACATGACTTATAGTCTCAATGATGTTCTCATTCCATTAAAGCCATCATCTTGTCCACATGATACTTCTGAAGCTTCCACAAGCTTCACTACCTTGATTACACAGGCACCAATAACATAAATTCCTGACAAAGATCCCATGGAGGATACTTTTTAATGTTTGTCACTTAGATAATATCATTTATTGATGCTCAACATGTTTTATACTCCACAAGAGTATATAAAGCTTCATATTTACCCAAATTATGATCCTCATATATGGATGGTCATCCCTTATGCCCCCCTTAACCTTCAAAATAATTTCACATATGGGGGAATTGATTAGGCTCTCACTGTCGGTAATCCATCCTCTTCACCACAACCATTTATCTGTGACTTTTATTTCCTAAACAAGCCTAGTTTTTCTCACACCTATCTTTATAGGTGTGCTAGAAAGGATTTGGTTTGGGTCGTTAAGATCAGGGTGTTCATACAACCATTGAATATCCCACTAGAAATACCATTTAAAATGACAAAAGAGGCATGGAGTGGGTTATGATGAACCAACTAAATTCACCAAAACATCCCATGTACCAATTATTGAAGAGCCAATCTCTCCTTCTCCACCTTCCTCTCTACCATCACCTACTGAATCAAAGGTATCTATACCTCTTATTTTTTTTTTCAATAAATGCCATCCATTTAGGGCCTCTCACCTATCAACAAGGTAAGGAAACAAGGTCCCTTCCTCTCATTCATCCTAAAATGATTGATGAAGACTCTCCCACTATTAACACTATCCAATGTCAAGATGATGATGTTATTATTCTCACATACATGGGTGTAGATGATTCCTATATCCAATGATCACTCCTATCTAAAACATAAGCTATGTTAAATGAATCAACCATTTACATCAATTTTCCCTCTCATGATAACCCTCACATCCTCAAGATTGGCATCTTTGGATTCCTCTAAGCAAGCTAATTATGCCACATTTCTTAATAACCATAACAAAGCCTTCACTTGGTCTTATAATGACATGCCTGGTACTGACCCCTCTATCATCACCCATAACATTGTCATCAATTGAGTTGCTAAACTTGTTAAGCAGAAGCTTCATAAAATGCATCCTCATATTGCTCTCCTTGTCAAAGAAGAGCTCTAGTGCTCCTTTATATTAACTTTATCCAACCCATCGACTACTCGTAATGGGTTTCTAATATTGTTCCTATCATAAAAGTGAGCAGAGAAATCCACATTTGCATCAATTATCATGACCTAAATGTTGCTTATCCAAAATATGACTTCCCATTACCAAGTATCGACCAACTTATTGATCTAACAGTTGGTCATGAGATGATATCTCTTATGGATGGGTTCTCAAGATATAATCAAATCTTGGTTGCTCCCAAAGATCAACAGAAGAAAAATTTCATTACCTTATGGGGGAATTTTTGTTATTGGGTCATACCTTTTGGTCTAAAGAACACTGGTGCCACCTACCAATGCGTTATGACTTACATCTTCCATGATCTCCTACACAAAATTATGAAAGATTATGTGGATGACTTACTCAAAAATTCTAAACTTCACCAAGATCACTTGATGATTCTCAAAATCATATTTATTCATTTCCTCTAATATAAAATTTGACTAAACCCAAATAAATGTATCTTTGGTGTCCTTTTTGGTAAGCTCTTAGGTTTTATCATTTCTCTCCATAGTATTGAAGTCAATCCTGCTAAGGTTCGAGAAATACTAGAGATGCCTTCACCTACTAATATCAAATAACTCTACAGGCTATAAGGCAAAGTTTAGTCAATCCACCACTTCATCTCCCAGTTGTCAGATTGTTAACAACCCATTCACCATCTCCTCAAAAAATATGTCTCCCTCCATTGGAATACAGATTGCCAGGAAGATTTTGATACACTCAAATAGTATCTCCTTTCCCCACTAGTTCTTATTCCACCTAAGTAAAATCAACCTTTCTACCTTTACATCTCTGCAACAGACCATTCTCTAGGTGCTATGATTGCACATCGAGATGATCACCATTGAGAATAGGTGATTTACTACATAAACCACACACTTATTGATTATGAGACTCAATATACCCATACCAAAAAGCTTTGCCTCACATTGGTTTTTTTAGCCTCCAAGCTCTGCCACTACCTCTTAAATCACAAAACCTACATGGTCACCCTTACTGATCCCTTTAAATACATGCATTCCAAGCCATATCACAACCAATATGTAGCTCAGTGGCTCATGCTCCTTTCTGAATTTGACTTAGAGTTTATTGAACAAAAGTTTTTCAAGGGACAAACGATCATGAACTAGTTAGCTATCACTCCTTTACCAAACAACCAACCTTCAAACCTCAAATTTCTTGATGAATCCATCATAATGCTTTCCACTAATGACATCTCCTATCAAATGATGATGTTATTTGATGGGTCTAAATGTCAATACGGTGGGGTGCGAGGGTCATTCTTATTCCTCTAGATGGTGAGCCTATGCCTTTGTCATTTAAACTAGATTTTAAATATACTAACAATATGGATGAATATGAGGCTTTGATCTTAGGGCTTCAAATGACTGTCTTCTTGGGTATCAAATCAATAATAATTTTTGGTGATTCTTAGCTAGTGGTTAATAAGGTTAATGGTTCCTACCTATGCAAAAATGAAATTATGCAACAGTATAAACATCATGTAGATGCACTATTGGGATCATTTGACTCCCATCTCTTACAAATTGTTCCTCACCCTCTTCTTTGAAAATTGTTGATGTAATGGATTCACTTGCTTTACACATACCCTCTTCACCCTCTTCTTTGAAAATCTATCACCGTGCATTACTTAACATTACCCTCCTATGTATCAACTAACATCCTTTTCATCATAAATGTAACATATAACCCACATAAATTATGGTACAAGCAACTCATAGATTATCTTTCCTTTTATATTACCCCTTTTTATCTCTCCAATAATGGGAGATGTGCCTTCATAAAATGCACTGCTCATTACTCTATGCTAGGCAGACTTCTCTATAAGCAATGTTTTGATGGTCTCTTCCTTAGATGCCTCACTAATACTGAGACTCCTTTTGCTATTAAGGAAGTCCATGGTCACATAGTTTCCAAGCATATCCTTTAACTCGGCTATTATTAGCTAACACTCCATCAAGACTATGGTGATTACGTTTAGCATTGCATCAAATGTCAATAACATGCTAACCTCTTTCATATTCCAAGTCATGTATTACAAGTTGGCAAAGACTTTTATCTCTTCTCCTAATGGGGATTGGATATAATTGGTGAGATTAACCCTCATTCATCCCTCCATCACCATTACTACCATTGAATACTTCACCAAGTGGGTCGAGGCCATTCCTCTCATCTCCATTAAGGCTGAAAAAATTATTGACTTTATCAATCATCACATCATCTGTCATTCTGGTGTCCCACACAAAATTATAATAGATAACAGTAAATCTTTCAAAAATAAGATTATCCAAAGTCACTATGATACCTTTGGAATCAAATTAAGCTTCTCATCACCATACTATCCATAAGTAAATGGATAGGAGGAAGCTTCTAAGAAAACATTAATGCAAATTCTCATGAAGGTAGTCAACGATACAGGTAAGGATTGGCACACACACATTCCCTTTGATTTATGGGCTTATCGCACTAGCATTTAAACCCCTATAGGTGATACACCTTTTTCCTTGGTCTATGAGATGGAGGCTATTTTACCACTTGAGGTTCAAATTCCTTCTCTTCACATTTCTCTAAAATACATACTTACTAATAATGGCTTTCACCAAGAACGTTTGGCTCAATTCGAGTTGCTTGATGAGTGTCATCTCATAGCCCTCAACAACCTCCAAATCTATCAAGAACATATCAAACATGCTTATAACAAAAACATTAAGGAGTGAGATTTCAATATTAGATATCTCATCTTAAGAGAAAATCAACATGTGATGAACATGGAGAAAATTAAATGAGGTAAGCTTTCTCCTATTTGGCTTGGAGCTTATATCATAACTCACAAGGATGGCTTAGGAACTTATTACTTGTCTTCTCTTAAAGGAAAGATAGAACCCAAGCCTTTAAATGCCTTACACCTACCACTATTCTTTTGTTAATCAAGTGAAACTTCACCTCATGTTTAACTTGAGCTCATCCCTTGAGTACTCGTATTACATTCATCTCCCTTCCTCTTAACCCTTACTCCTACACACTTAGATAACCTACGAAGTGCTATAGTTTTGCCCTCAAAGTGGAAAAACCATAAGCCTCTATAGTCTTGTTCATGACTAAAATTAAAAATAAATAAAAATAGGATATGTAGAAAAGTTATAATATATCATGTTATGATTCTCAACGTAGACTGGTCCCTTGAAGGACAACTGCATACTTTAGCTTTGATACTATCAATAGACTACTCCCTTGAAAGACAACTATTTAAACTCAAAAAACAAATGCTTATACCACTCCCTTGAAGGATGGCTATGCCAAGCTTTGTTATCAAGGGAAATTAAAAAAAAAACAAAAAGCTTCTCATATTGATCAGCTTCATACAACCTCAACACAAACAAAATCCCATTGTAGGATTCCCGCATTGATCAACTTACAAAAAAAAAAAAAATCTTTAAGTCATGGACTTGCCTATAATAGCTCTCGAGTCACCCACAGTAGGGGCATATCATCCCCACTTCAAAGGTTATGCTACCCAAACACTTTCACTCATTTTACTCTTTTCTCCTCATACTCTTTCAAGGGACTTTGAACTCACTTAACACAAGGTGAACATGATGCTTATATAATAAAGAAAATGGTCAAATGATGCAAAACATGAAAGAGGCTCATATTCCTGAGCCTATTTATGTTATGATTATGGTCTTTGCTAGTACATGAACATTCTACCTCTTTATTTCCCATCCCAATCACATGTCGATCTCTCTGCTGAGATGAAAACTTCATATAAATAATAACATAAACAACCTATCCCTTTTAAGCATACACCATCACAAATATGGAAAAATGCTAAGATGAAACTAACAAATCAACTATGCATATACCATCACACATATGAGAAATGCTAGTCTAACTCAACTAACATGCTCAACATTAACATAATATAACATAAACATCAACATCAACAAGAATAATGCAATGGTAAAGCACCCCAAACAGGGGAAAAACAAGGAGTTAGGGAACAGAAAGAGTGAAAGTGTAAACGGGCAAGGCAAAATCAAGCTCTCTAGTGCAAAAAAGCAGAATGTAGAAGAAGAAACGAAACGGGAGAGAATTGAAAAACCCAGGGAGGAAAACTCAGAGGAAGAAGAAGGAACTGAAAGCTGGGATACAAACTCTAATGAGGATGAAGAATGTCCTGAGAAGAATGAAAAAGATGATGTCAACACAGAGGAGGAGTCTGCAAATAGAACTGAAGATACGGAGGAAAATCAAAAAGTGTCGGAGGATGAATTTGTCCAGGATGGCCCTGTTGAGGACCCAGATTCAAAGAACGAAAAGGAAACTACAGGTCAGGATGATAATCAAGATATGGATATGGAAATTCAAACTGGAATTAAAGAGCGGGAATAAAAGGGTCGAGAGGATATTTTTGAAGAAGCCAGGAACAGTCCCAATAAAAATTCTGAGGAATGGAGAGGGAAAAAATAGAATGATGAAACACACACACCAATGAATTGGGTCAACTGCAAAGCAGAGGCATCTTCCCAATTTGATTCTTGGACGTGTAGGGAGATTATGGTATCAAAAGAAAAATGGAAACTATGGAAGATACCCTGAAAGCTGTTTGGAACAAAATTAACAATATGGAAAATCAGATAAGAGAGATCCCAGTCAAGCTCAAAGCCTATGAGAATAACCTCTGGGAACTTATTAAGGACAACAAAACAAAAATGGAGGAAGTTACGTCCAATATTTGTGCTGCTGCTGTCAATATTGGTAAAAGAGCCAATGAGGAGACCAAAGCCTTGGAGGGGCCTAGCAAAAGGACGAGACAAAGTTCAAGAAAGATGGTTACACAAAAAGGAGCCATGCTGGCAGCAACCACTACCTAGGATACTTTTATGAAAGGAAAAGAAACTATGAAAATGATATTGGAACTGGATGAATAATCTGGTTACTCTTGTTGGTTATGAAACTGGTCCTGTTCTTTATTTTCTTTTTGTAATCCTTTGCCTTTGGTGTAACCAGATCTCTGTTAAATCTGGGTTTTGACCGGTAGTCTTTCTGGTGGTTTCAGGTCCATTTAAAACCTATTTTTGCTACTTCCTTGTAGTTTTTAGGCTTTGCCTGTGGTTTTGGATGATCTTTCTTTCTTTCCTTGTACTAGGGTTTCGGGGCCCCTTCAAAACCTGCTTTTTCCATAATCTAAAACATCAACATCAACATCATCAACATCATCACCATCACAATAACACATCTCATATATATATATATACGCTCAACATTAATGTACATTAATGGATCATAATAATATCATCTCTCCCTCAAAATATACATCTCTCATCTTTGACTCACAAGTCGGTGTGTATACAACATATATAACAATAAAAAAATTTAGCAGTCAAAATCCTTGAGGCTATATATGTGGTCATGAAGAAGCAATGTTATCATCACTCTCCACCTATCTACGTCTACATGAGTGAGAAGCCATGGCATGTATCACTAATTTTTCCTACTCTGTAAACTCAAAATACCTCTAAATCTATGGGAACTCCCTGATGACCCTCTCATAATAATCAATCTCATCAAGGGTAGTGTTATACCTTGCTAGAGATATAGTTTTTGGTGGTTCCATTGCACCTAGTGAAGGCCCCTGTACTTGTCCTTATGGAGGAGGAGGAGTAGCCTGACCTACTACTCTCAAACTATCCCTCTTTATTGTCAATGTAGTAACTTGACCTTCTAATACCCCAACCTATCCCTGTAATGCCTCAACTTGGCCCTGTAATATCACCACTTATCCCTATAAAACTAATACTTGTGCCTGAGATACATCTCAGTCCTGCACTACCATATCTCAAGCCTATATTGCTACATGCTATGCCTATATCACTGAATCTTGGGCCTATATAGCTATATATTTCTCTCTCATCACTCCCTATAAATCTGGTGGTGGCCTCTTAACCTGAACCATGGGATGCAAACCTATCCACCACATAAGATACATCACTATGCATCCATGATCGACTACACCTGACCCTACTGGTAGCTCCTCAAAATCTTTCCCATCTGTCTCCTAGGGCAAGGGTAGGGGTGCCTCTATATCATCCCTCCTATATTGAGGGATGGTAGGAGGTACATCCTATAATAAGCCAAACTATCTTCTGACTCATGCCACTTGTATCATCTCTAGCTCACCAACTCATCTCCCTTTGACCCATAATGTACTCTATAAACCAACAAGCTCCTACCCATCCTCAAAATGTAGATTTTATCATATAGGGTCTCCACATAATATCTATAGGGATCAATCCCTCTATCATACACTTATAATGATTAATATCTCACACTATGTCATCTACTCGGGTCTGGACCATACCATCTCTCCACCATCTGAAACCAACCCTAAAATTGATTGGAATTGTGGTAGGTAACCCCAATGGTCATGTCACCATTATATGATCATATGTCTAATAATGGAGTAAATGCCTGACACATAAATTATATCATCATCATAGTCTCAACCCCCATAACTCTCTATATAATTATGTCAAAAAAACTGGTCCCCATATGAATACGATCCATTACTCAACCATTTATGTTAGAACACCTGTCAACACAATAAGAAATCTCTCACCATCTATGTTTGGTAGTGCATACACTATAATCCCTATCATCATCAAGATGCTCAACTAATGTTGGTCCTCATTAATAGTGTACAATGGCTCATAGGCAAAGCTCATTGAGTGATAGGTCACCTTTCTATCATGCTCTCCAAATAATGTCACCATGTGAATATCATGATCCTCTCTCAAACATGAGAAGAGATCCTCACCCTAGAGTAGCCACCATAAAATTTTATACATATCCTCCTATGTCACTGTCAACTCTCTGATCGGTAAATAGAAGGTGTTGGTGGTGTGATCCCACCTCTCAATAAACACTATCATAAAACTCACATTCTGTGAAACTATACAATATCATTGTACTCCCCCTAAAATTGTAGCTACCATGTACTCCCACTCATTTGGGGTGACATCCCTCCTCTTTCATGTCAACAACATAGGCAAGCGATCCCATAACATGAACTCTTACCTAGCCTGCATCCATACACACACACCTCAAGTCATGTAATTTTTAATATAACCTACCATCAGTCTTTTCCCTTCTCTCTAGGAGAACTACATTGGTCTAAGGCCCTCAATCAAGATATATAGGTAGCACTCAGTCGACATGGGGTCTTTTAAGGTTATCTCAGCCATATACCAACCTAACTATCTAACCTGCTCTCCCATCTCCACTCTAGACCTCACTACCTCTCGCTCCACCCTAGGCCCAACTGCCTAACATAACTTTAGGCCTCATGACTTATATCCCTAGCCTTTGACCCTATGACCTGTATTTTAAGCCTTAGGTCCCCTGACATATTTCAACTTATCATTTATTAATCATTTCCCTAACACACTTTTAACCATACCTTAGATTTTTTTCCCTATGCACTGGGAGAACTACATTGGCCTAAGGCCCTCAATCAGGCTATGTAGGTAGCACTAAGTTGACATGGGGTCTTCTACAGCTTTTAGGTCATTATGTTCATTGACTACTTCAATTAGGGATCCAAAATTAACCTTTTCTTCTATTTTGGGTTCTTCAAGGTTATCGATGTCAATTTTACATGCCAACATCAACACTTTTTATCGATCGATCTCGGTAGACCCCACAAACATCAGTACTATGTTAGCTAACGTCGATGGACCTCACTAACATCGATGATTTGTTCAGCCCTAGGGACAAATATCCCATCTCATAACTTTAAATTTTAACCTAAAAACTACCCTCAAACCCCTCCTAAATTCATCTAAACCTATCATCACCTCATTCCTACCCCTCTAGTAGCATTATTTCCCCCCAAAATTTAAATTTAGCCTAAAATAGTATTAACTAACTTAAATTGAAAATTAACTTGACGAGAATCTTACCTCATCTCTCCATCTCCTCCAAGCTAGAATAGCTGGCACTTGTGGTGGTGTGCCTCCAATTGGGTCCCCTCTTAGCTCTACCATCTCACCAACACTGAAAACTCTTTTTCTCTCCAATTAAATGTTGTAAATGTGTTTTGGTGGGCTACCAAACCCCTTTTTTTCAATTTTGGTTGCCCACCAACATCGACATCCTTGACCTAAGCCACTGACATTGGAACTATTTCCTACCGACATCGATGACATAACTAACATTGGCACCCTTGAATTAGAGTTTCCACCAATAACCACAACCCTTTAGACTCTACCCCTAATCTAGGGAAACTTTGAGATCACATATATCTCCCTAACCATGACAACTATCCTGGAGATCACATATATCTCCCCAACCACAACAACCACCCTTGAAAATCACTTAAATCTCCAACCATGATGACTTTGACTGGAGATCATGCATATCTCCTCTATCATTGACCATTTTAAACTAACCTTGCATTATTTGTCTTAACCGCTTATGCTATCCCACTGTAGTTGGCTATTAGACACACACATATTTATTAGATGTTTTAGATGGTGACCAAGCTAGTCTTGTCACCTACAACCTTTTATGTTTTCTAGGGGTACTTCCTACCTTGGATACCTAGTATACATGGACCATTAGATCTATAACTTTGATTGTTTAACCTTATCAGTTATCACTTACAAGATGTTTCTATTTGAGTCCTCCCCCACCTTACCAATTTTTAATTTTTTTGACTATAACTCATAGTAATATACACATAAGCAATGATACCACATTCTCATCCACTCACCCAATTCACTTCTTATCAAACTGGTACTTGATTCCAATTTTTCCTTCATCAATTCCCATTTTGAGGGGGGATAACTCATTTAATACTTGGAGCATCTAACTCTTGTTTTTGTCTTACAACTTGTCAATGCAAATTACAAGATAAAAGGGGTAAATTGAGACACCAAAATTACGTCACTCACGTGTGTAACTCCCTGTGTCAAAACCCCCATTGAGCCCTTTTTCAATAATAATAATTACCCTTCCTAACCTATGATTTTACCCCTCACACATTTAATTAATTTAAAATATTTAATTAAGTTAATTAAAAACCACTTATGCCACCTTACTTGACCACCTCATCTTAAGACTAATTCTTACCCTCTGAGTCACCTAAAGACTTATTCCCCTTATCCTAACTACCCATGACTTGTTATTACCCCAAAAATAAATTCTTAGCCAACTACATCCTTCTTAAACCTCCCATTTCTACCATTTCCTAATGGATACCACACTTGGCATGAGAAAGAATAGAAAATAGGCTAAAAATAACCCTTTTACCTATTCTCATAACATCGACATCGATCAACCCATAATCAACATCGGTGAGATCACTAACATCAGTTACTTAAGCCAAACTCTAAACTAATGTTCAGGTTAGCAAAAATCAAGAAAACTTATTTTATTTGTATATAGGCTTTTGGCATCTAATTTTTCACATCTTGGCTTACTGTTACCTTATAGAAGTCAATACAAACTAAGAGCTAAGCTCTTGAGAACCAACATCACATGCTTGTTTTCTCTATTCAAGGCATTAGTTTGACAAGCCTTATAGGAGCCATCCATTCAAAATTTATCATTCAATCATCTCTTCAATTCAGTACATCAGTTATTCTGTAAGTCTATAAGCATTTACTTTATAATCACTTTATATCTACTATTTATTGATTTAAACATTCCTGACCGAACCCCCATGAAGGAGTTATAAAACTTCCCCACTTATTTCCTCTTGTTTCAACACACCAAACCTCTGACCATACCCATCCAAATAATACTCTCTCTCTTAAAACTCTCCCCAACCTTCTAGACTTGACCAAAACCGTTTCCCAGACCTAGAAAAACCTTCTACAAGTTCTTAGGAAATTTTTACCCCTATCGATGTCGATCGCCCAACCAATATTGGTCACACTTTCTCACTGACCTCGACAACCTAACCAACATTGACAACATTAGATTTTTAATAACCTTTCTAAAACCTACCCAGACAACTTCCAAAATACAAATTGAATATACCACCTACACTCTATTGCACTTAGGTTCTAAAAAATGGTAACATATCTCTCTTTTCCTCTCTATTTGCTATTTATTACTCTTTTATTTCTCAAAAGTGGACTATCATCTCTAAGGAAGTTTAACACTTCCTAAAACAAGCACATAGCTTGGTAGCCCACTCATATATCTACTAACAAATATTTTTTTGGTAGTGCTTTCTTACCTACAGGTAGTCCTCTCCAACCAAAGAGGAGTGCTCACAATGTCTAGATATGATGCAAAAACTTATCTAGGTTAATTCTAATCACTTATCCCTATCTTTCTTCTCTATTTTTATTTAGACTTGAAACAAACACAATTATAGTGAAACACTTATACTCATGACACCAATGATTGCCATCTAATTACTGATATTCATGAGGCTCGAATGTGTGACATGTGTCAAGCCTCAGTCATTAGTTCCCAAGACAATGGTGGTTATCACGGACATGAAAGAGGATGAGGATGAGGTGGTAGGTTTCCACCAAAGACTTTTTATAAGTGTGGTTCTCTAGACCACTATCAAAAGGATTGCCCATAATACCCAACCTGTACTTACTACAAAAAAGACCACCAGCTAGAAGAGTGCCCAAATCTATATGTAGCCATTACAAAGGACCAAAATGAAAAAGGTGTAGGTATGATCTATATAGACAAACCATAATGATGTGCTTGACCAACCATCCCTATTGTACAAGTCAATATTACTACTTGTAGTGGGGGCTAGATGCAATCTACACCCAACCTGATTAAAAATGTACATCAAGAAGAACCACACACTATAAAATACCCTAATGAATTTCAACAAAAGCACATTATTCAGGATACAATGGCACTGTGCATGATATCTAAGGTGAAATTCAATACCTTAAGGATAAGGATGTCACACAGGGCACTGCAGAGTAAAGGGAAATTAAACCTCTAGTAATGCAAGATAGTTTCCAAGAACTATGTAAATGCATGCTTGATGAAGACATTATTCCCCAACTTAGCACCTAGTTTAAAGGTCAAGCTCACCTACCAAATGAAACATATAGTCAACTAAGTCGACAAAGTGAACATCAATATCTAAACCATGCTCGACATCAGGAAAGTCCTAGTTTTACTTCCTCAAAAGATAGAGAAATATTAGTTAACTGTTGATATCAATGGATGGGTAATCTAAGATATTCTAGTAGATATTGGCATTAAAGTAAATGTCTTCACTAAGGATGCTTGGCAAAAAATGTCTAGTCTAGCTTTGAAACCTTCACCTCATGCCTTATTTATGGCAAATAAGACTCATGCACACCTTATCAGAGTCCCTAAAAATTCCACTATTGAAATAATTGGGATTCCCTTCTAAGTATATTTTGAGGTTTTGGATTTGGTTGATCCAAGCAATATTTTAGGTGACAATTTAGGTGACGGTTCTACCCCAATTGGTGGCGAAACTTCTAGAAGCCATAACTTTTGCACCATAGCTCCATTTGACTCCTTGTTTGTACCGCTAGAAATCTAAGAATGAGGGGAACACTGTGAGATAGCATAAATCTCTAATTAGTGGATTTTGACCAATAAAAACCAAATGGGAGTGCCCCAAATTTCAATTTTAGTCATGCAGTATAAAAATAATAAGGTTTTAAAAATAGTAATTCCTCGAATTCTATATTATTTTAAATCATGGAAGTCAAACCACTTAATCTCCCTTGAGATTGGTGACCTTCCACATCCTCCTCTTACCTTCAAAATATGTATAAATGAAGATGTAACCTGAAATGGAAATAAGACATTCTATAACAGGGAGTCATTCTAGAAATTGTAATGGATAAATTTATATCTATGGCTTCATCAAGTAGTTGTCACCTTATCCTGAGTCACCTTTGATAGAAGAAAGTAGCATAATTAACAAGAATCTATAAATAGTTATTGGTCATCGCTACACTGACCAATGATAAAAAAAATGTCAAATAATTTCACTCCACATAAAAGAAAATCCATGATACATTTGAAAGCAGTATGAGGATGCATATATTCCATATCTAACATTTTCCATGTCATCAGTTTTTAAGGAAAAAAATGAAAAACTTAGGGTGTTATTGGTTGTTTTAGTTTGAAACCAGCTTGTTGGCAAACTAAGTACTAGAACAAGAGCCTTTATTATAAAACCAATTTACTAGCTAGTCAAGGGAAAAAATAAAATAAAAATACAATATGTAAAATGCAATAGTTGATGTGGTTTTTCCAATCTAGAGATAAAGTACATGATTGATTACTTTTGTGCTCTTGTTTCTCAACACAATAAGATCATGATTTTATCAACACTTTTTCCAACATTTTTCACTTTGGCTACCATGGATGTGGCAATAAAGACTGAAGTTATGCCAAGGTATTTTACTTTACCATTTTACATTTAAATTTACCTGTAGGTTTTGTTATTACATGAAGATCCACTTTTCATATCATGCCTAAGATTAGAGATTTGGGAATGATAATGAAACAAGTATTTCTAGTCTATTTTGAAAGTAAACATCTTTTGGCCTGTGATGATCAAAAGTTTTCATCTCAAAGTTTAATATTGTGCAAAATCAAAGAAACATAAGTTGTTTAAAGTATCATTTTTACTAGATTTACTCTATGTTTTAATTTCTCAATGGAAAAACACAAGTCATGCTTATGTTTCTTTGTATACCAAAAGTCACACCAGGAGGTTATCCACACAAGAACCTACTCCTACCTTAAAAAAAAAACAATAGAGATGAAACAAATAAAAAAAATATATCGCTTGAGTAGTAGGAGAATCTCTACACAATAACCTGTGCACAAAAACTTATGAGAGAGTTTACAACACAAGAATCTATCTTTGAATGTTTGGCATGTAGAAATGGACATACTAAAGATAAATCTATTTGTGATATTATGCCAATAAATTCAAGGTTTCTTTCCTATACTAAAAAATATCAAACTCTTCTTTGTTTCTTTAAAGAAATATTTGAGGTTGGAATCATCCATGAAAAATATCCAACTCATGTATATATCAAATTGAAAAAGGACATGAATATTGGGATGCATGAGGACATGCTTCAGCTTAGGCTTGGGGGAAATGATGAGCCCAAAAATGGCCCATCATATATAGCATATGGTATTCTTCCTCCTTGCATAATAAATGGATCTAAGTGTAATTTATAAACTTATGGTTTATTTAGAATAAAATAGAAAGTATATATCATGGTTATTTATTTAGAATTCATTGCTAACTCTTTGGTAGCTATTTCTAATGATTATTGAGAAAAATATATCAATATGTGCACATGCAGTCCAAACTATAAAAGATTTTAAGTATGAAGAGTAACCGTTCAAGAATAACGTTGGAGTGGTTTTGGCATATTCTACAGTAGATCCTAAAGAAGATATAGTGTTTTGGCCATGCTACAAACTTACACAGGTGAGCTACAAACTTCCACAAGTGAGCTACGAACTTCCACAAGTGAGATACAAACTTCCATAGGTGAGTTATGGACCTTGACAAGCTTGTTATGGAATTTGACACGCTTGCTACATACTTTGATATGCTTTCTATGAACTTTGACAAAACCACTATAGACTTGTTTGCAAAGCATTTATAAGGCATTCTAATGATTTCTTGGTCCATTTTAAGATAACCAAGATCATTTCCAACTATTACATGAATGATTTCTATTTATAGTCTTTCTATATGTAAATTTTTGTATATAGACTTTCCATTTATATATTGTATCTAAATGTAGATTTGAAAATTTCATCCTAATAAAATAGGTCTCTCCATGTTTTATGGCAATTGAGGATATGTTGTAATAGATTATATTCCTATAATAATTCTCTCCATATTTTGTGGAGATTGAGACAAGCTAAATAATTTAGGTTGTTACTCTTGAATAAGGCATTGGATGGAAGGATACGATTATAAATGTAACCTCCCACACATAAATGTAATAAATATAATTTCTCTCTCCATTATTCTAAATAATCTACTCTAAAGTTTGTGATAAAAAGCTTGTGTTTTGAATAAAATTCTCTTTTGAGGAATGAGCTAGCCACTCATTCCAAAGAACATGGATCAATGTGTTTTTGTTTATTTTTTTATTTTGTAATTATCATTTTGTTATAAATTGTTATGTTATTTCCTTATGTTTGTAACCATTCCTCTTAACAGTTTGTTATGAACCTATAGGTGTTTTACTTGTTTATTATTCATTTCAATTCAACAATTTAATTTTTGCAAGTGTGATTAAATTTTTCAAGAGTCTTTTTCAATTTTTACAACTGTGGACTGTGGTGGAAGGGACCATTTTCAAGAGATATCTTTATCCTATTGCATATTACCTTCAAACACCAACCTTGGATTAATATTATTAAATGAAGGGGACTGACGACCTTCATCATTCACATTGACATCCAATCCATTCGAGCCATCTTGGGTATTCATTGTCTATTCAAATCCAAACATCATCTTTATCCATCCTCTCCTACTCGTCATTATTCTTGTTCTGACCTTGTTAAGGAAGAGTCTGAAATATTGAGACCCATTTAGGAAAATGTCTTGGTATATCCCCAAGATAGTGATTCAATGACTGGACACTTGGTTCTCACATGTCATAGTCCTTGGAGATCCCTGATTCCATCTTGATTTTGTCCTTCATTTGTAATCACTTTCCACATCCCCAGTGTTAGAATATTTTTTCCCTTTGCTAGTGACCCATTGTATATACTTATTCTAAACTTTCTAAACATCCAGATAATAAAAAATCCTAAAAACTAGAAAAGGTCTAAAATCTCTAAAAGAGATATAAATCCATAAAATATTAAAACATTTGGCTTGTCTTAAATCCAATCAACAATACACAATCAATCTTTGATCCAATCATTTTAGTAACCATTAGGGTGTGTCCTTTCCAAATTCATCATCTTTGGGGAAAATTAATTAGTTCAAGCTTGTAACTTTCACCCTCTTTAGGGAAAATCAAAGCATGCATCTTATTTCACGATATTTTCCCAACCCATCCCCGTGCATGAGTCCTTGCTTGGGGATACCATTGAATTATCATTATCATCCTACCTTCACACATGGATTTTGACTTGATTAATGATAATATTATTTATGGTGATTTTATTTTAAGGTTTGTGTATGTATGTGTGTTTACTTGTTTGCTTGATTGTTTGCTTTTCCTATTGTGCCTTAACTCAATTTATTTACATCCATTGGGTCATTATGGTTTTTCCATTTCACGATGATTTCTTATGCTTGTACTTGAGTCCATATATCAACATATGACAATAATGTCATCTTGAATTTTCTATATCATGGTGTGATTATGTCATTTATCTCTTGGATCAGGGGTAGATCCTTATGCACATTGCTTCCAGCTCATCACAGTGTTTTATATCATGGTGAATACTATTGTGTGTCACATTAGAATTCAAGTTATTAAGGCTTATATACAACTTCATGCTATAGTAATACTTAATGATTATTGTCTTGTAATAAAAAAAGTACTTAATGAGAATTCAATGTTGATCATATGGTACTTTAAGTAATGGATTGTGAACTATGTTGAATATTGAAATGTGTTAAGTAATTACAAATCAAGAGTTATTTATTTTATAATTATCTAGTGATGGTAACACAATATGTTAAGAAACAATGGTGTGATATTTATTTGACAAGAAATGAGTAAACACACCACATGTTTTAAAGTCTCTGAGAATTGGTCTTTCACTGTGTGCTTTGGGTGAGCATGCGAGAATCATCCCTCGCGTGATAGGGCCAGCATGCTAGCCTATTGGGAAGAGGTTTTAGTGCTGACATAAAGAGAGAACTCCCAACATATATGTATACACCCTCATACATATTAGTACACTAATGGTATGTATCGTACACAAGTTTATAATGGAAAAATATACAATATACTAACAAATAATTCCCAATAAGTATTTGTGGTTTATGTTATGGTATACTAATCATTTACAGTACACATAATCCATAAATACACTAACCAATAATGGAATAATAATGGTGTTTACTATCCATTAACCACTAGATCAATATTTAGTATTACATTGAGTTACATTATCTAGTAATACAAGTATACTTATGAATGAAGAGTTTATATTCAACATATCAAGCTAAGAGTATATAGTCAATATATTATTTAATATATTCCTTGTTCAATGAACTCATACCTATATATAGTCAGTTTGGAGTATAATCACACCCAATATCTAAAATTCAATAAATAAATATACATATGGACTTGGCATGGTTTTCAATTTACTTCCTTAGTCATTACCTTGTTCACAATTCACTATATACATCACTTTATGATTCCATATATATAGGCAATTGATATATATATTATTGTGAAGCAAGAAATTATGTATCTCTTAAAGTAGATCTCTTAACACACCATTAATTAAATTTAGTCTAAATTTTATTTATATTATTTCATTATAAAAGCCATTATAATCAGAGCACTTCACATATATGTTCATAAGTTATTATAAAATGTTTATGTCAAAAGTCACTATATATATATATATTAATAACCAGATCACCTCATAATAATTTTGGGACTTTATTCAATCATAGATCCAACCATTCGCTATTCCCTGGCAAATACACTTATATTTGTATTCTCAAAACAAAATTGTTTTTACCATTATATTTAGTTTTTCAAACAGTTTGTACACATAGCTATGTATATGCAATTATTATACACTACCCTTTGTTACATACAACTGTAGGTATATGATATTATACCAGATATGTATGTATATTCTATATCAAAACTGTGTATACCTATAATTATTTATGTATACACATAACTATGGCTATATATATATCCATATATCTATAATTTATATGTGCAAAATCACTGACTAAAACTCAAAAATACAAATTGATACACATACCTATGCCCCTGCTATATGTAATTACTATATAAATCAGAATATATCACATACCTATACAACCACATAAACACATATCAAATTATTGTTTAGATATTTATTTGATATATCAAGGTTATATCAAGGTTCTATATTCAAACACATAGCAAATCACTACACAAGAATAAAGTATAAATAGATGAATCATTACATAAATAACTCATGATAATACTCATAACTCTTACATAAATCAACAATATGAATAAATACTAATAATGTATTGATGATATTGTATTGGTGATATTTATTATAATACATTATATAGCTATAATATGTGATTGACATAACTCCTACATGAATACCCTATGATAAGCGATAATAATAATGTCTAAGTCATGATAATACTCATAATGTGAAACCTCATAATTCTCATAATATAAAAGACTGTAGGAGTCTTTTTCTTGTCTCTAAAACTCATAAATATAGTCTGCTATATAATACATTATTATTCAACTAGCATTGATTATTATGAGAAAGCCTCCTCTTTCATATAAAAGAATATAACAAATAATTCCTAGTTCATTGACCTAATATATGAAAAGTAATGAGAATATATTCTCAATTCATTGTCTTAATATATATAAATATAAATAAATTTGATCTAAGAATTTATCATCTTATATATAAATATATATATTCTCAGTTCACTTTAATCTACAGTAAGCTGAGTTCACTATTTTTGGAAGTCAATAGCTTATAAAACATACAGAATGTTATGTATACATTGATTATTGCATACCAAATGGATATCAAACATACACAAATTGCCTACCTAGAGAAACTTCCTATTGGTATCTGGAAAACACCCCCCTTTGATCTGCGCCTTTCTTTTTCTCTATTCCCATGTTGCCTTCCTTTTCTCTTCTTCTGTGTCTCCTCTCCTTTCTATGCTATACACCCTTTTTTCGCACCTTTTTTTTATTTACCACTTATTCTCCTCTTATGCTATGCCTCCCCCCTATGTTTTTTATTATGAGATGATTTAAATCTTTTCTCCTTCCTCTTTATTATATGGCTTTCTCTTTTAAAACTTGTTATTTATTTCTTTTTGGTGTTTTCTTTTTTCTTTTAAATATATAATGGTTTTCATTTATTTTATTTCCTTTTAATGCTTTTTCCCTACTTATATGTTTTTATAATAATTCAATTACTAATTATAATAAAATGGCTTTATTTGCTACTAACCTATCATAGACAAATAATTATCAATATGACTACTATAAATCAATTTTATTCATTTCAACAGTAATTGGGTATTCTCAAAATATCATAAAGTTAACTTGTCAATGTTCTCAAACATTAATAAGACACGATGGTTAGGCTAGATGTGGTAGTAATATATACTTGTTCATGCACATTTATGTTCTCATAAATACATTAAAAATTATGACTATAATAGCATAACATAATCATACTATAACATTATACCTTCATACCTACGCATAATACCCATAATGTAATCATACATTATTTATTCTATGTAAGTAATAAATTAAGGTAACACACACATATGCAATTATCTAAATGCAAATAACACAAAGAATATACTAATGTTAACCATTCAAACTATGCATATAATGAGTGCTATTTAATGTGGTGTGTGCAAGGTTATAACCATTCCTCTATCATCCCCCAACACCTCCATCTACGTCACCCTCTCTGATGATGCTCTCCCTCCATCATACTCTGAAAGATGAGTCTCTCATGCATGCAACTCACGATAAATAGGTAGTTACTCCATACATCATGACATATATATGTCATAAAATATTATTGAAATAACAAATCAACATGATTATAATGTAAAAATATACACTACAACTAACTCATAATAATGAAACCATATAATCAAATCAATATTCAACTGTCCCACAATAACATATAACTCATAAATTAGTTAATAATAACCAAGTCCAATTACCAACTATAAATATCCATAGCTAATCAAGTAAGTTTGATTAGTGAGAAATCAGGATGTAACATCCTTCCCCCCAAAATTTGGTCATCATCTCGATGACACTTATTCAAACATAAGTTTTGAATTAACAACATTATTCAACATAAAAATAACATAGTATGAAGTATCAAATCAATGAAATAAATGTGGAAATCACCTGTAGAACTCATCATGGTCCTCCCAAGTAGAATTATCCTTAGATTATTGGTACTATAAGACCTTATACTGTGACATTTTCTTATTATAATTTTTTTTTGCTGAGTTTCATTTACTCTAATTGATTCTACCATGACCACCTTAAGGTTCAAAACGTTGAAAAGCATTACAATCTAACTCATGTGAAGGATCAACCATATAATTTTTTAGGATAAGAAACATGGTAGACATTATGCAATAGAGCTAGGGATGGTGACAATGTAAACCTAAACTCTATAATATTGACCACTTTTAACACTTTGAAGGGTCCCACATATCTCGATGATAATTTCACTTACTTCTCACATTTAATCTTTAATCATAAGCACATGAAATCATCACAAAAACAAAAAAAAATGGCCAAAAAGAGTTCCATAAATTATCTTAGCCCCTTTACCCACCTCTCTAACTTGAAGAAGTGTTTTTCTCATTCTTGAGAAAATTATTTAGAAAACATGGTAAGAATGATGTGTATAAGTCAATACCATCGATACTCTATATAACTCTTAATAAGTATGACATGTCAATATTTTCACTACTCCATGTAACTCCTGACAAGTATGATGATGAATATAAATTAGAAATAACACATTTCTAATGTATACAAAATTAAGGAATAAATGTTCCTCAATATACATGCATATAGCCATATGACTGAATTTGACAAGTCTCCCTTGCCAAATCATAGATTCAATAATCTCCCCTTGTCAGATATAAACTTAGTAACTACCAAGTCAATGTGAGACTAAATATGTTATAGGTTTGTCTATGATGTCTCCAAGGTGACCAAGGTTGTTGATGTGGTGTCATGTGTGTTAGTTTGACAATGACAAAGTGTGCTTCAATGTTCTTGCATGGTTCTTAAGGGTTTAACTTGGATAGGTAATTGATGGATGATATTGAAATGTTTAATAGAACCTATGAGATGTTATGAGTGCTTATAGTACTTATGTAAGTGAACAAAAAATATCATAATAATCATCTGAATGTCTAAGCTCAAGTAGTCATCTTGATAGATAAGGCTGAATAAGTAGTTTGATGACATAATATTTCACATGTGTGAAGGTTTTAGGATTAGTTTGATATATTGATAGATTCTTCTATGTTAGGATATCATATGGTTCAAATTTTAGGTCATGAGATTGAGCATAGTAAAAGTTATTGAGGGACAAAGTTGGCCTTCTAGGCATAAGTTTACTTGAAATTTTGATTTTTGTGTCAAACCCTTGCAAAAAAAGGAATTCTAATTTTTAGAAAAATAAAACCTAAGTGATATAGTATGCCAAAAAAATAACATAAATTACACTAACACCAATGTAATATTTGGACAACTCAAAACTTGCAAAAAAGTCCTTCAAAAGAGTGAATTAAAATTCTATACCCTAGGTGCCCCCCTCTAAAAAGATCAGATTTTAATTCCTGCTGATTATAACCACTTCAAAAATAATATATTGCTCCAAAATGACCTAGAATATTATTCAAGTATTCAAGAAATATTATAAAAAAATTAGAATCATGTAAGGGCATAAAAATATCTTCAAACCCTACTAAACTACCTCCGAGTCAATTCGACATATGCTGGAAAAATATATAAAATATTAGAGAATATTTTAGGACAAATATGACCCTTGAAACATGCCAAAAATCCTCCCAATACATGTCACCCAAGTGAAAAAACACTACAAATAATTCATAATATTATGTAGGGCATAAAATCACCCCACATTGGTTTAAATCAGCCACCAACCAAATCGTCAACCTTCCCAAGTAGTTCGCTGCCCTAGAAGAGAACTTTCCACTAAAAATATAAATGTTTAAGTACAAATACAACCCTTTAATAGCGCTGTAATATGAAGAAAGCTAGAGGTTTTCATCCCTAAATCCTTTATGCACTTGAAGGGTTTTGTCATCAAGTCACAAATTCAAGCTTGACATACTTGAGCATAAATTTCCATATCAAAATTAGCATCCCTTCCATTGATCCTTCAATTTATTTTTATACACCTCCCCCAAGGGTAGCACCCAAATTAGAGGGAAGGATCTAATTCAAAACTTAAAAAGAGTAACTCTTATAATTTCCACCTGAGTCCTTGAGCTCCCATGACCCTTGAAAGAACACAACTTAAATGAAAAATAGAATAATAAAGTGCTTTTTACAATTACTCTTAAACACCAAAGTGTTTCTCTTTCTTTTTCTCTTTTTCCTTAGCCCTTGAGAAATGAGTGAGGCTAAGGGTCTTCAATCATTTCAGGTCCAAAAGGGGGATATGACACCACCTATATCACAACCTCATCAAATAGATGAAAGAATGTCTTGCTTGATTTTATCATTTCAAATTCATCAACACATAAAAATTGTGCCAATGTCACATGACACAAGGAAATTGATGAGTGTGCAACTTCGTATATCCATCCATCTGACATTATAATGCATCTTGATTTTTTCCATTCCTTATGATGTTTTAAAAGAACATCATTCACATCCTATACAACATCCTTTAACAAATCAATATGCAAAGCCTCATAAGATGGGGCAATGAACCCAAAACTTGAAACTATAATTGTAGCTGCCATATGCTAGAGTTGTACCAAAATTTTGAGATTGCCTTCTTTGCCTGCTCTTGAACAATATTTCCAACCTATACTCTCTAGCATGGTTTTCACTCCATGTGTAGTGCAAGAGAAAAATAAGGCATGAATGTTTCCCCTACCTACATCTAGCCCACAAGGTACTAATCCAAGGGTAGATTATGAAAGAGTTATAATGAGAAATATTTCCACCATATTTCATAGCTAAAAATATTAAATGTGCTCAAATGAATGTAAAATATAACATCTACCATAGAGAAGGGTTAGGTTTAGTTTTTTTAAAGTTTTGGGTGTATTTAAGTTTTTTTTATGTAAACATTTCAAATTGCCCCATCATACCAGGCTTTGCAAATTGATTTTCTAAAAAAAATCCAAAACAAGGGGTTGAAAAAAGTGTTTTGGGCCAAGTATAAGAATTAATCATAATTAGTCATGTTTAAATTGCATATTTTGATACTATGGTTCCGAGTGTCTGGGTAAGACTTCTAGACTTTGAAAAGGGTGTATAATTAATGGAAGTAAAGCTAAATGTTGGGAAATAAGGCATAGCTAAAGGAAGAGTGATGCTAGTAGCTCAGGGGTGGATGACAATGAAGAGAAGGTGGAGGAATTCCTACATCTGATCAAGTTAATCTCTAATCGAGTTGTCATGCTAAGAAAGCATATTCATACTCAATAGAATGCTATCTATGATGAGGATCATGAGAAGATTATATCAACTAAGGGCATTAAAAATAAGTTTAATGGACAAAGAATGATCTCTAGCAAGCATGGGGGTAGGGACAATACAAGGAAATGTATTGAGACTTTCCACAATAACATAGACAAGGAAGAGGATAGTAGGAGGCATCAAAACCTTGCCTCGAGTAAAAAATTTTATCCAAGGGAAAAAATGTTCATGATTATGTACTCGTTAACTCTCAAGGATGTGGTATTGACATCACTAGTGCGATAATGGAAAATTAGGAGGCATCTAGGTTAACTTATGGCTGAGAGACAAAAGATTTATCCAACAACATGAGAATAGCCACTCAAAATAAGAGGGACAAATCTATTCTTTAAGAAGAGAATCTAAGAAGGGAAAATTGTGTTTTAAGTACAAAGTAACATCATGCACAAAATCATGGAGAGTTTGGACTCTTCAAAATAGAGCAACTTTGTTGGAGTAATAATGACAAGAATAAATTTAAAGCTCTTAAGCCTCATTCGAAACCATGGTTGATATGTTAATCATAAATGAAAAAAGAGGTGGAGAAGCTCAATGGGGAATCTAAATCCATACCAACAATGTGGAAGTGGTGCACATATAAGGTGTAAAAATCTTAGGTCTGAAGATGCCCCTCTTTAACCTTAATATGGATATGAATTGCATTTACAATCATTTTCATCACTGGGCATGTCACATTAAAGAGAATAAGATGGCTACTCAAGGTAAAAATAATAATATGGACTTCCCTTTGAAGAAAAAGCTTAAATTTATTGGCCTTTTTCTTGAAAATATCCCTCTATGGAATTGCATAGCTCTTATCTATCTAATTAGTGTTATTGTCTCAACTTGTTTGAAATGTTTTTGTGATTATTCCCTTGATATCTTTCTTAATGTCACTATCTGTTTAATTAGGTTTCACATCACTTGAGGTATTGTAACCTATTTTGAATTAATATATTTTTTACCTCTAGCAAAAAAACATATAAATAGTAAGTGTTAAGGAATAATAATAAAATTTTGGGTCTAAAAGTGCAGACGCAACCTTGGTGGTTAGATTGGGAAGTAAAATACATCATTTTCCCCTAATCCCAATGTGATAGGTCCATATAAGGAGTGGCAAGTGCCTAATAGTGAAAGAATTGCGTATTTACCATTTAACTCAATGAATGCGAGTTTTCTCAATGTGTATCAACTTACACAATTTATTATGCAAGCCACATGTTTGTGTGTAGAGTGATAACCAATGATAAAAAGGGGTCACATATAAGAAATACTTGACATATTAACACAATGAGACACAAAAAATACATCAAATATGCAAACCTTATCAGTGTAATGATTACCTCTACTTGTGTGGTCAATATGCCACATTGACCAATAATTTGTTAGTTTCAAGATCTAGAAATAAGCCTAATGAGGCAATCATATAAGTAAATTTGTACCCAAACATGCCTCATACATATTTGTAATTAGACAGTATAGTTTTTTGGTAATAAAACAAATACTTGTAATATATATGTTTGTGGTTACCTTTCACCATGATTTAGTTAGATGATTCCCAAAGATTAGTCAAAAATTCAAAGGTCCCTTGAAGGTTCCCTGAGCTTTCCAAAGGACTCTATGAAGGTTTTCTATCAAGAACCTTCCTTGTGATACTAAATAAATATTTCTACACAAAAATAAAATAGACATTAGTGCCATTTTGGACAAGTTTATTTGTATATTAAGTTTATTTGATGCATTCAAAATGTTGTATCTATAGAAAATTTTAATTAAGTGATCACGTACAACTAATGTAATAATTTATTGTGTTAAAATTTGAGAATTTAGAGAAAAAAGGGAAAGGCAACCTTAGATTATGTAAAAGATAAAGGAGAAAAAGTAACTTTAGATTATTTACATTACATGTAAAATGGAAATGTGGAATGAATGACTAATGTTAATAGCATCTATGCATCCAAAAGGTTGATGCAACCATTGTGTAGAAACCAAAAGGAAGCCAACCAAACACTATATGGTTATTTCCATTTTTCTACAATGACCAACTCTTGTATTGACCTCTTACTATTGATTTTGGTGAAAAACTCTTATCTTTGTTAGTCTAGCCTCCTCAAAGAGGGTAACCAATTAATCAACTACCATCATATCCATATAATTGATTATAATATATTTGTAGGCCAATAATTATATAATTTAGTGTCAATCTACCTCCACTATCATTGAGGTACAAAATGTGCATATTCTCCCTTCCCACTCTTCATTTGGAATTGCATCTTTGCACCTAAGCTTATGAAAGTTAGTTCTCAACTGAGTTATCAACATTTTTATTTTCCACTTGATTTCTACCCCTATTTAGCTTTGTTGATAGTGATCTTGTGTAGGGTTGAATTTATTGATGTACCATTCTCTCCTACTTATCTTCTTTACCCACATGCTTAATCTAATTTTTTCTCACATATCTATTAATTCCTTGATTTGTGCTTGGATATTCATAAAGACTAATTCCCCACTTGCTCATCCACTTAGTGTTTTGTTTCCATGCAAGTATACTTCCTCCTGCTTAACAATTATCCAACCACCATGTTGGGCCACCTATTCATTCCTTTTGATTTCTTTACATTGCTTGGGAGTCATATCATAGTCATTGCACCTAGAGGAAATGTGCTTATCTTAGTCAGCTAATAGTTTTAGTGTTTTGATTTTGAGGTTACTCATGATTATGTGCTTCTAAATTCTCTCTAGTTATCTCTATCTTGGGTCAAATATTCAAATGTATTATTACCATAATCCTCATATCCATAAAGTGCCACTAACAAGACATGTAACCTGAACAAGGTTCTTATGGTTTCCCAATCCCATAGATTAACATTTCTGCACTTGCTATGCAGCGCATTTAGCACTTTCCAACCCCCTTGAATTATATTGACCTATATGATTTATAACTATGCATGTTGTGCAAGTTAAGGTATAAATACTTGTATTCTGCTAAGGGGTACACAACAAATTCTGCTCAAAGAAGAAGTTTATCTATTTTTTCATGCTTTGAAGAAAGAAAAAAAATTCTTCTTTGACTTCAAGGGAGAAAAGTAGGTTTAAGCCATTTACCTCACAAATATCAATGGAAAATGGGATGGCCCTCAAGAATTAGGTTAAATGGCATGTTTTTGGAGGTGATTCATGCAAGCAGTCTATGAAAGACTGAGGTTTATAGTCAAGTGTAACATCTATGCCATGTTTGGAATACCTTAAAGCCTCTTTACCTTCCTATAGTGCTCGTATTCTTTATTTATTTCTTAAAAAAGTAATTTAAATAATGTTAAATTTTTTGATTTAAGGTTTGTTTACTGAGTGCTTCAATATAACATGCCTAAAAGTCTTCCAATGATAAAAAACCATATTTCATAACTTTAGTTTATAACTCTATGCTGATGGTGGTATTTGAGGCACATTGTAGGCCCCATGGACGTGGGCAGACTGGCATTATAAGAGAAAGATTCAATCAAGATTTATTTGAATAGGAAGCACATAAACTAATAAAGACCATATCACATTATACACAAAAGGATTACGAGTTGGAGGTGAAAACCTGGTAGGAAAATGAGAAGATGCCAAATGGAGTTGCAACAGTTCTAAATGACAAATCCATATAAAATGTCCCTACATTCCCACAACCAACCATAAGAAGGAAGGAGGTGAAAGGAATGTAGTAATAAATAAAGGGTCTGAGATGGGTGTAGCACTGGTACCAATTGAAAGAGCCTCCTCCTTCTTCTAGGTATCGATTATCCCAATAAGCAACATCTCCATAGTGTTAAAATATTATTATTTTGACTTCTTACAACCACTTATCAAGCATGATAGTTGCTGTCATTAAATGCAAATTTTTTCAAATTTGAAATTTTGTCTGCCATTTAGAGTTGGGCAGCAAAATGATGAGTTAGGTGAGTTTTGTCATAAAGGCACAAAAGAAAAGAAGGAAGAGGTATTGAAGAAGAGATCATTCAATGCAGTTGCAAAGAAGAGGAATGTGAGTAATAGAAAACATTATAACACAACATTCCATTACATAAGGAATATACATAATAAAAAAAGTATAAGCAAAAACAACCTACAATAGCTCGTAGCACCCTACAACAACCAATAGTAAGGAGAGAAGCAGCCTGTAACAGCTAGTAGTAGCATGTAGGAACCCATGTCAAAGAGAAAGATTAATCAACAACAAGTAAGGAAATAGAGCAGTGCATAATAGCTTACATTAGTAGCCCATAACAACCTATTTTAGCTCGTAATAGCCTAAAATATCTCGTAACAACCTATAACATCTTGTAGCAGCCTATAATAGCCCGTAGTAACCTAAAACAATAGCCCATAGTAACCTACAATAACCTGCAACAAAGGGAAAATAGAGTAGCCCATAACAAGGAGGTAGAGGAGAGTTATATGTTGATAGTAGTTAGACAAGAACAAGAAAATATTATAGGTTTTTATATACAATGCTATCTATGATTATAGAAGAAATTTTTGAGATTTAAATATATATAAGTTTTAGTGTTTATTTATCCATTTTCTCTCCTCCCTCATTTTTTTTGTTGGTGGTTATTTGCTGCCCACCTAGGCCTATATATTTCTAGTAATTTCTTCCCATAAAACCAGTAGTGTTGTAGTATTATTTTTTCTTTTCCAATAATTGGTGAAGGGCAGCCAGGTTGTGAGTGCATTCAGACATGGTAGTAAGAAGTTTAGGGTCTTGACAGTAGCCCCCCATGTTTGATGGGAAAAGTTATGATGTATGAAGCATCAAGATGAAGAAAATATTCAAATCTCAAGAGACATGGGAGTTGGTTAAAGCTAGCTACAATGAGGTTGCAGACATAATAGCCTTTAATGGCTTAACTCAAGCACAAAAAAATGTACTCAAGGAGAATAGGCGGAAATATGCCAAAGCACTTAGCTATATACAAATGGCTTTGGCTCACTCAATCTTTCCTAGGATATCAATAGCTATCCATTCCAAGCAAGCATGGGATATCTTACAAAATGCATATCAAGGAAGTGACAAGGTGAAACTTATCAAGTTGCATCTCTCAAGAAGAGACTTTGAGACCATACAAATGAAGGATAATGAGTCAATCAATGACTTCTTCATAAGAACAATGAACATAGTAAATCAAATAAATACATGTTGTGATTCTCTTGAAGTCCATAGGATCATTGAGAAGGTGTTGAGGAGCCTTGTAATTAGATTTGACCCTATAGTGGTTTCTATAGAAGAATCAAAGGATTTGAGGTAAATGATGGTTGATGAGCTAATGAGTTCCTTCCAAACCCATGAAAAAATGATGAATAGGTCAGCCACCTCCTCCCATGAGTAAGAATTCAAGACTAATGTCAATGTGAAAGGAAGGGGGAGAGGATCAAACAATAGAGGAAGAGGAAGAACTTGCAGGAGTCAAGAAGGTGGAAGACATAGCCATCAAGAACCACATGGAAGATGAAGAAGAAGGAGCAACAACACTTCTAGAGGTGGATCTTCACAAAGGTATGATAATTTTAGCATCCAATGTTATTATTACAAGAGGTATGGACATTATCCTAGTGAGTGTAAAAGGAGTATGACATGAATAGGCAGAATTCTATTTTCACTCATACACAAGAGGCTGAACTAAATACAAATGGAAATGGAGGAAGCCTGTTTATAACATATAACATTATTGAGCAAAGTGGCAAAAAAACATGGTATTTGGATATTGGTTGTAGAAACCACATGAGTGGGAACAAAGATATGTTCAACCACATAGATGAGATAATAAAATCAGAGTTGAAGATCAAAAATAATGATAAGTTTCCTATCATGGGTAAGGGCAACATTTCAATCCACACAAAGCAAGGTGACAGAAGGGAAATTCATGATGTTTACTATGTACCCAAGTTGAAACACAACCTTATTAGCATGGGTAGCTTTTGCAAATGGGGTACAAAATCAGATTTGAGAATGGTGAGTGTATCATCTTTGATAAGAGCGGTTGCAATAATAAGATAGCAGTAGTCCAGATGACAAGCAATCATATGTTTCTATTGAGAATGCGAAGTGAGCTCATAGTAGCATTCAAAATAATGATAGTAGATGAACTTACTCTTTGGCATCTTAGGTACAATCATTTGAGCTTTGGAGGGTTGAATCTTCTTCATAAGAAACACATGGTGAAGGGCCTACCCTTTATAGAATAACCAAACAAGGTGTGTGAAGGATACATATTGGGGAAGGAACATAGGAGTGCATTTCCCATGGGTAAGGCATGGAGAGCAAGAGCCTCATTAGAGCTGATCCATTTAGACTTATGTGGTCCAATGAAGACCCCTTCCCTATCCAAAAATGTCAATTTCATGACATTCATAGATGATTACAACTGAAAGACATGGGTTTACTTCTTGAAGAACAAATCTAAAGCATTTGATACCTTCAAGCATTCAAGGCCATGCTGGAGAAGTAGAGTGGCCACTACATCAAGAATTTGAAGAAGGATAGAGGGGGAGAGTATATCTCCAATGAATTCATGATTTTTTTCAAGGATCATGGCATAAAGAAGTAATTTACAACTAGGTATACATCGCAACAAAATGGTGTGGCTAAGAGAAAGAATAAGACCATCTAATAGATGGCAAGGAGCATGCTAAAGGTAAAAGGGTTGCCTAATGATTTTTGGGCTGAGGCTGTAGAAATAGCCATATACCATTCAAACATTTTTCCAACAAAGAGTGTAAGGGCTATGATCCCTCAAGAATCATGAAGCAACTAAAAGCCAAGTGTAAAACACCTTAGAGTGTTCAGTTGTGTAGCATATGCACATGTCCCCAAGCAAAGAAGGAGAAAAGAAGATGACAAAGGTGAGAAATGCATATTCATAGGATATAGTGGCCAATCAAAGGCATATTGATTATATAATCCTATCACCAAAGATCTCATAATCAGTCAGGATGTTCAATTCATTGAGCATGAAGCTTGGGAAGAGAGACAAGGAGAAGAGCATGTGGAAACAAGGGTTGGTGGACCCTTTATTGAATCTGAAGTAACAAGTGGTACAACCACCAATACACCAGCATGGACACCTATTTCTCAAAGGGATGGTACATCTAGTGGCAACAACCATCAAGTAGGTCAAGGAGTTGTTCATGAGTCAACATCCTCCTCCTCCAACTCAAGTCAACATCAAGTAAGGACAAGAAGCTTGCAAGAAGTTTATGAGCAGTCATGGTATGAGAGAAATGAAGATGAAACTATGAATTATGTACTCTTTCTATCAATTGATCCTATCTCCTTTGAAGAAGCAGTCAAAAAAAGTAAGTGGTGTGAGGCTATGGATGGAGAGATGCATGCCATAGAGAGAAATGACACATGGGAGTTAGTTGACCTACCAAAAGGAAAATAAGTCATAGGAGTTAAGGGGGTTACAAGACAAAAATTACTCTCGAAGGCAAGATAGAAAGGCATAAGGCAAGGCTAGTGGTGAAGGGTTACAAGCAAAAGCTTGGATGTGATTACAATGAAACATTTGCACCTATAGCAAGGCTAGAAACTTTAAGAATAATCATAGCCATTACTGCCCAACACAAGTGGAAGGTGCTTCAAATGGATGTGAAGTCAGAATTCTTGAATGGAGTGATAGAACAAGAGGTTTACATGGGACAACGACCCAGATATGAGAGTCTCAATCATGAGAACAAAGTGAAATTTTGAAAAAGGCATTGTATGGGCTCAAGCAAGCCCCAAGAGCATGGTATAACCATATAGACTCATATTTTTTGAGCAACGGTTTTAACAAGAGTGCAAGTGATCCCAAATTATACATCAAATCATGCAAGGAAGGTATGTTAATTGTTGTATTGTATGTGGATGATCTTATATTCATCGGTAATGTAAATCAGTCCATTGAAGAATTCACAATAGCCATGAAAAATGAGTTTGAAATGACTGATTTAGGCTTCTTAAAGTACTTTATTAGGATAAAAGTCAAGAAAATGGATGAAGGCATATTCATATGCCAATAAAATTATGTAAAGGAGATCTTAGAGAGGTTCAAGATGCTGGATAACAAGCTTATATTTACTCTAGTTGAGACAAGCCTTAAGTTGTGTAAAGATGATTGCAGTAGCAATGTAGACCCCACACGCTATAAAATCCTAGTGGGAAGTCTAATGTATTTGACTACAACAAGGCCATATATCATGTATGTAGTTAGCCTTATATCAACATTCATGAAGATGCCAAAGGAGACACATTGGTAAGTAGGCAAGAGGATTTTGAGGCACCTCAATGGAATAAGAGATTATGACATTTTGTATGCAACAATAGATGAGTTTCAGCTTGTTGGTTACACGGACAATGATTGGCTAGGTAACCTTGATAAATGAAAGAGCACCTCTAGGTATGTATTTTATCTTGGGTTAGGAGCCATATCTTGGGCTTCAAAGAAATAACTGATAGTGTCACTTTCTACAGCGAAAGCGGAGTATATAGTAGCCAATACAACAATATGTCAAGCTATATGGTTGAGAAAGATACTTTTTGATTTGCATGAGGAGAAACAAGGAGCTTCTACAATCTATTGTGATAATGTATCATCTATATCATTGTCAAAGAACCCTGTATTTCATGGTAGGAGCAAACACATTACAATCAGGTATCACTTTATTCATAAGTTAGTTGAAAATCATGTCCTAGAGCTTAGCTTTTGTAAGTTTGATCAATAATTAGCTAATATTTTTACTAAGCCATTTCCCAAGGACACTTTCATGCACCTAAGAGAAATGGTAAGGGTCATAAATGTAGTAATATTAGGCCTACATAGTGTTATTGTAGCTCTTGAGTCTTATAATAGAGCTACAGACTTGAGTAATGAAGCTTCATACCTGCATAAAAAGGATGTAGAAGCATTTGGCAAGTTAAAAGGAAGTTATAAGGAGGTTTTGAAGACTGAGAAGATTCTAATTGACCATGTTAAGAAGGTCAAAAATAAGGGGGAGTGTTAAAATATTATTGTTTTGCCTTCCTATAGCTACCTATCAAGCATGACAATTGTTGTCATTAAATGCAATTTTTTTCAAATATGAAATTTTGTCTACCGTTTAGAGTTGGGCAACAAAAGGATGAGTTAGGTGAGTTTTGTCATAAAGGTAGAAAATAAAAGAATGAAGAGGTATTGAAGAAGAGATCATTCAATGTAGCTGCAAAGAAGAGGAATGTGAGTAGCAAAAAACATTCCAACACAACAACCCATTATAGAGGGAATATACATAGTATAAAAATAACAAGCAACAACAGCCTATAGTAGCCCGTAGCACCCTACAATAGCTAGTAGTAAGGAGAGAAACAACCTGTAGCAACCGGTAGCAGCTTGTAAGAACCCATGGTAAAGAGAGAGATAGAGAAACAATAAGGAAAGAAATAGAGTAGCTTGTAGTAGCCTACAATAGCCCATAATAACCTACAATAATAGCCTGTAACAACCTATAATAGCCCATATCAACCTACAACAGCCTATAACAATGGGAAAATATAATAGCTCATAGCAAGGAGGCAAAAGAGAGTTATATGTTGACAATAGTTAGACAAGAACAAGGAAATATCAAATTGTTTTATATACAACTGTAGCTGTGATTGTAGATTTTTTTTTTAGATTTAAATATATGCAAGTTTTAGTGTTTACTTATCCATTTTCTCTCCTCCCTAGTTTCTATCTATTGGTGGTTATTTTATTCCCATGTGGGCCTATATATATATTTTTAATTTCTTCCCATATAGTTAATAGTGTTATAACATTCCTTTTTATTTTCCAACACATAGTTGAGTGTGTTACACAAGCATGCATCTTGCATACCGATACCAAACCTGCTCTTTCCACTCATTTTATTTGCTCCACCCACTACTACTCAGCAACCAACAACAAACCCTTCTCTCTATAAAAGAGATTCCCACGTGTTCTCTAGAGGTTACACATGCATTTAAGCAGTCCTGTAAGGTAGATGAATGTCCTGTTTAAATGAAGAACAAGCCATCTGGGAGATGACATGTGTTACTTTGAAATAACACCTTATGAAGTGGGGTTTTGGCATTTTTTTGGGTTAGGGCAGATTATTTGAGAGGTTAGAGTACTTGGTGGTTTTATAGATTATTTAATCTTTGGTTTAAGGGGGGAAAATATGTATTTTTTTAAAGAGATGTCATAGATTCAAATTTTAGACAAATTAAGGTATGTTTTAATTTTTTAATTTAAAAAAAGTTAAAAGTATATATATCATTATAATTATTTGAAATAAGGATTATTTTTAACTATATATATATATATATATATGGAACCAAAAGTAGTTGTAAGAGTATATGTGTAATTATAGTAATTTGAAATAAGGGTTATAAAATATTTATTCTTTTTTTAATTGGATTTTCTATTTCAAATTTTGATCCAAATTGTGAAAAGAAGATATGTTTATTTTATTATTTAAATTAGCCTGGAGTAATGGAGACTCAAACCTTACCACACTGACGTTTAGGTCCAAAGACTTAAGTGCTCACCCAAGGTGCAACAAGAAACACCAATACTTTAAATTTTAATTTTAAAAAAATATTATTTCAACTAAACTAGGTTCTTTCAATAAGAAAGATGTTGTGCTTATTTTACTACCTAAATTAGCCCTGAGTGGTAGAGAATCAAATCTTACCATGCTGACATATCACTCATGTCCAAAGACCTAAGTGCTCACTCCAAAGACCTAAGCACTCACCGCAATAAGAAACACTAAGACCTTGATTACAAGAACAAAGATAGAGCTACTTACACATATCCCACAAGACTATGGAGCAACAATAACACACATCACAAAGAACAATATAATAATGAACACATACACAAACTCTATTTCTTTACCCATATATTCAAATTATCATACACATAATACAAAATATCCATTCCCAAATTACAATGATCTTTTGATAGTTATCTTACAACTAAACCTTAAAGGTTTTGCACTCACACCCTAGCTTTAAGAAATTATGACTCTTCTTAAAAGACATCAAACCTACTAGATCTTAGATATTCAAATGAAAGGCAAAGGTCCTTAGTTATAAGTGTCCTTGGACCCCTTTCCACCTCATCTTTTTGCCAATTTTTTATGCATCTAGGAATATTTCATCCTCGATCCTATCCACTTGTTCACATAGCAACATATTCCTTTTGCCTCTCTAGTGTATTCCTTTCCCAGCATGGATCTTTACTTTATTCACTTTACCTCCTCTTTTCTTTGATGCATGCCATGTTGCAACATTTCCTCTATTTATTCATTCTTCCCATGCAACTTTTATATAATTTGTCTTCATTATGCATCTGTGTCACACATCATGTCTCATGCGCAACCCTTCTCTTTGTGCATGCATGGCCTTGGAATATTATAATTATATAAATATCCAAGCCTTTAGCATGTTTGACTCTTCATAAAACATTTGATGACTTTGTGAAGTACCTTGAGTATAATTATAGGGTCAACATTCCCTCGTACTACATTTCTTGTCTATCCTGAAATAAGCTATTATTAAATTTTGGTGATTTTGGCTCAAATTATTGTGCAACCAACATTTCACGTAATTTTTATTTTAATTCCTTTTCAATTTGATCTGAATGATCTAATGTTGATATTATTTCTAACACAAATTTTTGTGCTCTTCTTTCAAACTATCCAATACTTCTTCATTTTCCTTATTGCTCTTGTAGGTTAATAGTATGGTTCTACTTGAACTTATTTATTTTTAACAACTCGAACATATAATAACTTCTTCCTATTACACTTTATTCTACAACTGTGTGAATAATCCATCAAATTCCTTGTTCTTTTTTCCTATCTCCATATTTACAATTTGCACTTCTTTGAACTTGGCAATCCCTTATGTTTGATCTCCCACCTCTTGCATGTGCTTCATCAAATTAGCTTGTGTCTTACCTCCTTTCAACTTTGACTTTATATATTCATCATCATGCATAAATATATTAAAAAATATGGGGGATTGTTTTACTTTTAAACAAAAATCATTAATCTTCATCATCGTCACCTTCACAAGATCCTTGAACTATAATTTCAACTCTACAATTCTATTTCCTTGAATTTTTCCACTCCCTGTGACTTGTGTTGGTGTTGGTGTGGTGTGAAATAAGTATTCCATAACCACATTTAATTTTTTAAGATTTTTTTCCAAAACATGTCCTCATGCCCAATTTTTTTTAAATGTTTTGGTTCGACCAACATTACCGACACGTAAACTTCATCTTCATGTTTTTTAGAGACTCTCCATCTTTCTTTATTTTCTCTTGCAAGTCTTCTAAATTATAAGCTCATATCAAATCCCTCTTGATTATTTATAGGGATAGCTTCGTTGATGCTAATCTATAAATCTTAGTCGATATATTCCTAAGATCAACCACCTTGATTTCCCATTTCTCAAAATCATCAAGTTCCTTTTGTCATTCATTGGCTTTAACAAATGTGTCCATGGGAATATCAAACCCTAGCTATTGCATATTGTTATCAAACATAGCCTCTATCTTCTTCAATATCTCTATGTTGCATTCTCACATCGAAGCATACCCATAGATGCTCATAATGATTTGATTTATACTACAAGGCTCCTTTCCCTCATGAATCACACACCTTCTACCTCTATCACATTATATAACCATTGGTAATCCTCATGAAAAAATATCATCAACATTGTGTGTCCCATCAAGGGATCCTCTCTTCTATCAGATCTATTTTTTTCCCTTGATTCATTTTTTTGAGCCTATTGCCTTAGCTCAATGCTCTCTATCTCTTATGTTTATTGGGCACTGACATCCCCATACAATGTCTCATCCATGTTAACTTATTTAGGCATGTTTATTGTTATAGTTTCCCTTTATATAGGTACTTTTTTAGTTTCTTTTTGCACTTCTATCGCTCTAGTCTATTGCATTGTCTACATTATTCCTGATGGACCATGAGTTTCTTTTAGCAAGCTTACATGCATAAGGCCTTGGTTAGCTAGAATAGTTACATTAGGAACATGAGTACTTACATTAGTTACAACTAATTGTGACTAACCAAGTCCCCATGCACTTATTTATGTCGCTTTCACTTCAACTTTGATTATCCCTAAAGGTGTTTGACTTGGGGTTTCCATTCATGTTTCCCTATAAACCGAAATCCTCCCCATATCTTGCCTTCAAACTAGATGTGGAGTAACATTTGGTCATTCACTTGTAAGTAGTGGCTTTTATGTATAGAAGTTTGACTTTTTCATAATATCTAACACCTTCTCTTTCCCTTTTCCTAATGTATCTTGATCTTTTTATTGTTTTTGTCTTTTTTATTCTCTCTTTTGCACAACACCTTCATAAATTATCACTTGTATTTCCAGTGGTTTAGTTTGTGCCATTTTTTGGTGTTTTACTCCTCCTTTCAAAAATAATATTCTCATATTTTGAAAAATAATGGTGGATTGATCTATAAATTTTCACCATATGATTCCTCATCATCAAACACATTTGCTCCCCCTAATATTTTATACTTCATTCTCATCATGTGCCTCTGTATATAAATCACCACAATTGTGTTTAGTTCAATTGGTGGTCTTAATGTGTCACTTATTTTGATAAGCATAAACTATAAATACTCCACACTTACAATATATTGGAGTTTCGCCCAAATTGACCAATCCTTCCTTGTTTTAAATACACCCAATGTATAGTGTGTCATTATGCAAAATTTAATAAAACCTTTATAGTGAAACAACATCTTCGATGGTAATTTATACTCCTTAAATGCTTCATGAATGTGCTCATACCATGCTTACAATATCTTCATATATTGATCATTCATTTGTAGCTTACAAATGTATGACACATACTTATCTGCATGTAAACCATCTCTAACCATTGGTAACCTTCCTTCAAGAACTCTAATTTCCTCAATCAACATCTAAATTAAAAACTTCCCCACTATAATTCCTCTACTCTCATATGTGCATCCTCACATGCCATCACCACTTCTTCTTAATTGTACTTGGCATAATTTAATTTTACCCCAAACTTCACCACCTAATATGCCAAGCAAATGACTTCCTTCATTACAAGTAACCATTGCCTAGGGGTGATCTATATATAATAAAACTAAATATTATAACATCTTGACCATGTACATTTGACAAATATCAATCAAGACTCTATCCTTTAGTTCTAGACCTCCCTGTTATTGAAAGGCTCACATTTTCCATCTCAATATGTCTAAATGGTTCTCTTAATCTTATCCATACTATTATGATGACCTAGGTTTCCTGCACTACATAGAAAGCTAAAAACATAATAAAATTCCAATTCTAGATCCATACTTATTTTTTTAGCCTTTTAAACACTATCGACCACAAAGAGATGCTACCATTAGTGGTAGTGTCTAGATCCTTATCTAGTGTCCAATATCCAAAAGTCATAAATTAAAAAATGATCAAAACCCATAGGTCGGCCTAATTGTCTTATTAAACCCTACTGTGATATATTTTCAAAAGGTGTGGTATAAATACAAGTCTAAGCCTTCTCATTCCTCATTGAGTAAATACTAAGCAAATGCCTACAAAAGTTAAATCAGTCAATTGCATAAGAACTTTATTCTAACCAATTCATATTTACTTTCATATCAAGCATAAAAGCAATCATATTATAGGTCTGAAACATTCAAGAGTAACACAATTTTTGTCAAATTACAAGCTAGATCACTACAAACATCTTCATATAGTATATTTTACCCTTGTGCACACACTTTACCATAAATAAGGGACAATTACATAAGTTTGAGGCCTTCCTTGGAGTATTAGCTATGTAAATAGTGCCCATTGATAAAGGTGTTTTTGGGGCATCTTGACACCATGAGCCCATTAACCCATTTTTCATCAAACTCATTCCAAGGGTAAAGAAGGGTGAAAAGCTAAGGTTTTGATCAATGAGAGAATAGTGACACCCTGTACCCCAAATCAAAATTTTCCAATAAAAAGGTGATAAAATTAGAATAGAAAAGTTAGTCACATCTAGATCCAGACATTATTCTACATTAGACACCTACATCAAAGTCAATCACTAGCATCGATGATAGTGTCCAAATTCGATGCTAGTGTCCATAGACACATAATTTTTAGAATCTAATGACTGATCTAGAATATTAATCTTGAATATTGTACACATGTTTCTAATCTATATCTTCCTATGCATCATAAACCAACTAAGTAATATTATTTCTTATTTATTACAATATCTTTCATTGGTTGTACTTTACTATTTTTGAAAATCTCATTTGTATAAATTTGGAATATTATTTATCTAAGTTTTCTATTATTGACATATTATAAATTAGTTTATCATCCTTGTCTAAGTACTACTTATATATTTCTTAACCCTATTCACCACTAGTTTAAATTTAGGGTTAAACATTTGGTGAACCCAACCCGCTAGGGTTTCTTGATTTATTATTTTATTGAATTTTGATTTCTGATTTAATAATATTTAAAATTTAAAAATCAAGATTTTTTTTCATAAAACATGTTTAATATAGATACATATATTAGATATTTTATTATAAAGTACATAATGATAGTCATTGTTTATTATGTTAAAGCAGTTAAATATATCATCCAACAGAATACGTAAATCCATCAATATAAAGAGAGTGTGTTAAAACAAGATCAAACATCAATCTCTCTTTACAACTATTATTGTAATAATATAGAACTAGTTTCTAAATGCCAACATGCTTGCTCCCAAACCTTTGTTCCTCTTAGAGCCTATTCTAGTGATAGCTACCATCCTGTTCCCATCATTCACCCCTACCTTGTATTGGATTATGTGGTCCATGTTGTTAGTATACAAAGAGATAAGGGTACAAAACCTATCCCACCACTTTTTAATATACAATAGGCTCCTCCTAAGCCTAAACCAATAATCAAATATAAATGAGATGGCCTTATCAACCAATTGAGTAATATGCATGTTAATATTTCAATCTGATAGGAACCTAGAAAGGAATAACTTTTTAACGTGGGACTCTTCGAGGGGGCAAGTTTTAATTATAAATGACTTATCAGATGCCTAACACTAACCTATACCCCTTTATTTATATTAATTCTCATCTTTTTAACTCTTTATTCTCATGCATGTGGTACTAAAACATTGTTTACTATTCTATTATTATACCCCTCTCTAGGTACATTACATTCCATCCCCTTAAATATTTTTCACCCTTAAAACATGATAAGAAATAGGAGGAGGAACAAATGAAGGCTAGACAAAAAAATAGGTTGAAGACCAGATAAAGGCATGTCCATGTGTCCTTTTATACTTCCATTTCTTTCACTTGTGCTCAGATATGAACATATACATAAATAGGGTGAACATGCATACTATAACCAAAGGTTGAAGTGTAATTTAAACCATGATGATAATATCCTCAAAGCAAGAGCAAGGGTGCTCAAATTAGTCATCTTGATGAAATAATTGAGGATACATGCCATCACCCTTAGCATTTTTATTTGAGGGATTTAAAGAATTGGTTCACTACTTAGGCTCTATGATTATCAACTTAGGCTCATCAGGGGCCTGCTCAAGCATGGTCATTTCCGAAATGGGCTCATCTAGAATTTGTTGAGGTGCATCCAAAAGGGAATCGATGTATAGTTTATTGATTGCATAAAGAGATGGTGTTATGCTAGGATGCTAGAAGGAACATGTTTTAGAAAGTGCCTAGTTGATACAGTCTTCAGTGACCTTGGCTAAGCCACATGCTTCCATTATGGATTGAGGTTACCACATTTGAACCTCCACTCGAATATCATCTTGAAGTCCATTGATGAAGCAATGAATGAAGAATGCACTAGAGATGCTATTGATTAATGTTTCAAACTCAGTCTAATATTCTCTAACAGTACTAGTTTGTTGAAGTTGAGTTAATGTACCAGTAAGATTATTGTTAGAGAAATAGGAAGCTCCATGAGAACCATAGAAGTGGACATCGGTTTTGACCAAAAATGCATCCTTTAATATGACCAATATTTTAATTTTTTTTAACACAATATAGGCAATATCTAAAACTATTATAACTTCTTAATACTTAATGAAAGCTAAAAATTGAAAATGTTATGGAAAGCTAAGACAAACATGCACAAAACCCAAAAAAATTTTGGTGTAATTTATTATTGTATGAGAACAATATGCAAAATAAAAATCAAGTTGTTTTGAGAAAAAATGGAAATATTCACTTTGAATTGGTAGATTTTGAGTTTATATATCCAATTGGCTCTTCAAAACTTACATTTTAACAAATATAATTGCCTAATATATCCATAAAAATACCTCTCTCAACACTAAAAAATAATACCGCTCAAAAATCTCTCTTTAAAATCGCTTTCCACTTCGAGGAGGCTACCTCCTTAAGAGCAATACTCAATTATAATTAAAATTTTAGATGATTTACAATAGAATATACCCCTTTATTTATACTAGTTCTCATCTACACAACTCCTTAATCATATGGTACTAAACCACTATTCACTATTTTATTAGTTATTCTATTATTATACCCCTCTCTAGGTACATTACATTCCACCCCCCTTAAATATGTTTCACCCTTGAAATATGATAAGAAATAGGAGGAGGATCAAATGAAGGCCAAACCATACATATGAAAAATAAGTTGAAAACCAAATATAAACTCTATCATGCATTTGTTTTAGCTTCCACTTCTTCTGTCGATGTTGGGATATGAGCATGGACATGAATAATGTGAATACAAGCAATATATCATGAGATGGAAGGACATAGAGAACTCTCTATGAAATAACCTCAATGGAAGACATGTCAACTAAGAGGTTATAGTTTAGCACTAAGATTTGAAATGTGATAATTATATGGTCAAATATAGAATAAGGGAACACAAAATAGGCTACTGGGTGAGCCAATTGAAGATATATGTCATCCCCCTTAACATTGTGTCCTGAGAGAGGTGAAGCCTTGGTTCCTTACTTAGGCTATGCAATTATTATCTTGGGCTCATTTGGGGTATGCTCAAGCATTATGGTGGTCTGAATGGGCTCATTAGAGGATTTATCAAGCACTTCTAGTGCTTAATTAGGTTGGGTAAGTGCCTTCTTGGGCTCCTCTATTGCTTGCATAGGCTTTAAAGGTGTTTCTTAGGTTGTAGCCAAATGGGATTGGTGATGATTCTAAGTGATGTGATATTTTTCATGTTTGGCTAAGCCTTATGCTTTCATCATGGATTGAGGTTACCATAATTGAACCTATACTTGAATCTCATCTTGAAGTCTATTGTGAAACAATTTTAGAAGAAATCATCAGATAGTCCTACCATCTGATTGGTTATGTGTTCGAATGATGTTGATATTCTCATGCCATTCTAATTTGATGAAGTTGAGTCAAAAGTCCAATGATATTACCTCAAGATAAAATATGAATCCCCATGATTACAATGAATTGGATGTCGGATTCAACCAAAAATGCATCATACACTCATATTTGCATAAAATACAATTTTTTCTTTTTTCTTTTCTTTTTCAATAGTATTAGTTACTAAAAGTATGATAACATTCACAATACTAAACAAAATATAAAAATTAAAATTGTTCTAAAAAATTAAGATAAAGGCGCACAAAACCCACAATTTTTTTGGTGATATTTGTTACTATTTGAGAGCATTATTCAGAAGAATAGTCAAGTTATTTGGAGAAAAAATGAAAATTTGCACTTTAAATTGGTATATTTTAGCTTCATATATCCAACTGGATCTTCAAAACCTATATTTTAATAAATATAATTGCCCAGTTTATCCAAAAAAATACCTCTCTCAACTCTACAAAATAATACCACTCAAAAATCTCACTCTAAAATATAAAAAAATACACAAAAATGGCCTTAGAAAGAGCTCTAATACTAAATGATTGGAACCTAGAAAGGAAGAACTCTGTATCATGGGCCTCTTCGAGGGGGAAACCTCTTATTAGAGAAATATCTAATTATAAATGACTTCCTGGATGCCTAACACTAACCTATACCTTCTTATTTATAGTAATCCTCATTTATACAACTCCTTATTCTTATGTATGTGGTACTAGACCATTATTCACTATTTTATTAATTAATTCTATTATTATACCCCTTTCTAGGTACATTACACAATCTTCAAGCTTATAAAATAGTCTACTATCTATATAGATTTCTTATATGAAGCATTACATGAAACACAAGTGCCAAGTGATATAGAACCCACTTACTTCACAAATATTATGCAATATCTCAAAGATCATGTAAATCTCATTACATTTGTTACAAAATATTTACCATCAAAATATATTATTAACCAATATTTTCCATTATTCATAAAAGTGAGTATGCATAACAAGAGAATCAAAAGGGTTCTAGTTGACAATGGATTTGGTCTAACTATTTGCAACACAAAATTCTTAACCACCATGGTATTAGCACCAGTCTTCTTCAAAAATTAGACATGCATATAAAAGGACTTGATAATTCATGTAGCCCTTTAATTGGCCAAATCACATTAGATGTGACATTGGGACAAAAAATGGTTCTAACTACATTCTAAGTAATGTATAAATCATTGCATTATAACTTAATCTTGGATAGACCTTGGATACACATAATGGAGATCATCCTATCTACATTACATCGATGTGTCAAATTCATACATGGGACCTTGTTAACAGTGTCAGCCAATGATGAACCTTTCAAGTTTTGTTAAATGTTATATTCCAACATGGAAAGGGTTCCTAAAGTCATATTACCAAAGAAATACATTCCACTTGAAAGCATATCAACTTATGAGATGGGAGAATAAAGCAAAACAACACATTTACCTCAATATGCTTATAAGGCACTAACTACTAAGGTTCACATGGATACACAATTAGAATAATAACCATTACCAAAGGAGCCAATGATACCAAAATAATAAAAAATTCCAACATTTGAGCTTCCATTATTGGTTAATAGTGAGCAACAAGATGGAAAAGTTTGGGATTATTATGATAGTGATGATGAACCTCCTCCTACTATGACAGATGAGCAATTACAAAAACTAAACTTTGATCCAATTGAACATATTTTGCATAACCTATTCACACATACAAGTCCCAATATATACAATTTAAATTCATCACTAAAGGATACAAAAACACATTCAGATAAGGGCAAGATAAAATTAGCAAATGAACATGTAAATGGTTGTTATTCAATCCATCCCTCTTGGCTGCACACATTCAGTCAACTCTACAAGGGACAAAAGCCAATATATCATGTTAATAATGTGGAACTTCAAATAAGTCTCCACAATAGATTTTACAAGTTTGATATTCATAATTAGAATATGATTTGTAACGTTGCATGTTTACGATAATTATGATATACTACATAGTTGTTAACATGTTGTCCACTCTTTCCAAAATAACTTGGATACATTATGTTACCCATCACATGTAGACCACATATGGCCCCCAAAGTCATATGGACATTAGATTAGGAGCTAAATTTGACATTAAATTTTGATAACATTGGTTGGATAACTTGAATGCAGAAGTGGATACTATAAATATGTGCATCACCTTTTCCTTTGAATACATGGAAGTTTGTGTACTACATAATGGAAATGGTGGTAAAAAAATACCAATAGTTTTTGATAACTAACTATAATAAAACATCAAGGATTTGGAAATACATTGCTATAAACACATATTGCTAAATATATCAAGTGGTCCTACACCTTTTGATGACGAAGACTTCTTCGATTAGTCATTTCCAAATTTAAAACATACAAAAAGATCAAATAATTAAAAAATACAATAATATTGAACATTCTCATATTTTATTATCTCCTTGATATCTATGTTGTTTACTTTATGTTAGTAGATTGCATATTATTTCATTTCTATAGACACATATGTTTCACTCATCTTCGAGTGTGATATAGGCATACCCAAACACATGATTTATGCACTTCTAAATGTTGGACCTTTCATCTACTCACATCATATAGTACATTGGGGGAATTTGATTCTTTGATAATGATTGATGTAAGTTACATATCCTTTATGATCATTTACACATTGTCATATTTGAACTTATATGTTAACTCTTACTCATGTCTATATCCATGCTCATATATTTCACAAGCGTACTTGATATACCATATTACATGACATTTTCATTAACATGAATATACAGGGACTAGTATAATGTGCTTCTACTAGTTTCTCATACATTATATATTTTTCACTTCCTTGAGTGTATTACATTGATTGTTATTGCCTTGCTTGTGAAACATTTGAATATGTTCCTTTCATGTTGTCCCGTGTGCCATTGTATGTTGTTTAGACATTTGAATATGTCATTCCATGTTGATTGGACATTTAAATATGTTATCCATTTAAATTTTGTAGTAATTAAACATGCCCCTTGTATGATGTCTTCGTAGACCATTCTTTTGCATTACATTTAGTGCTCTTGTGTGTGTGTTTGATTTCTTCTTGAGCTTGCATTGTTACTATATAGAAATTTCCATGATCTATATCATGCATTTCATGATGTTATATGATCACATTCTATGAGCTAAAGTTATATATCTAATTTAACATGTTATCCCCGTATGCTACATGATTATTACACATTTTATATAACCACCTTATCCTTTTGAGGTTAGGTGACTATTAGATTCTATTTCCTTACTGCAAAAGAGGGGGGTGAGTATATTAGTAAGGGTATGTCATAAAATTATGACCTCCACATTTTTTCACAATTTCCAGATTTTAGTGGGGTTATGTTATAAAAACATGACCTCCACACATATACACTTACTTAGTATCTTTAAACTTCAGTAGGGCATGTCATAAATACATGACCTCCACAATTGCAGGGTGATTTAAATATACACTTAAGTCATAATTCTACACATTGCACTAATTTTACATATCTCATATTTATGACACATACACTCTAGTTAAAACATATTACAGATGCATATGCTATGCTATTAACCTAAAGCTTTCAAAACCTACCAATTATACTGCTCACCAAGATGTACCGATTACACTTATACACTTAGTATCTTTAAACTTCAGTAGGGCATGTCATAAAGACATGACCTCCACACTTACACGATGATTTAAATATACACTTGGGTCAGAATTCTACACATTGCACTAATTTTACATATCTCATATTTATGACACATACACTCCAGTTTAACCATATTATAAATGCATATGCCATGTTATTACACTAAAATTTTCAAAACCTACCAATTATACTGCTCACCAAGATGTATCTATTACACCAAGATGTACTATTATCAAGCCTTTTTATTGTTATAAGTTGAAGTGATTAAATCATTTGACCTCACTAGATTTATAGGTTAGAGTGATTAAATCATCCAAACTCACTAGATTTATAGGATGAGTTAATTAAATCACTCACCCTCACCATATTATAAATATTCATACTTGAGTTGTGTGATTGAGATATAATGATGTCAATCGTTGTGGTACAACTCATCCTAACACTAGTTTCGGGGCATAATACTTTCCAATCTCCCTCTTTAAAATCTCCAAGGTTCAAGTTTGAACCTCTTCCATATTCAATTCTTCATAAGGAAGCATAATTACCAAGTCAAAGAATTAAGAGGCAACATGGTTGCATCAACACATAAGTGTACTCCTACCTTACTTTGTTTCCTTTCAAACATTTCAATTATTTTAAATATCAAATTATATGCACTAATTCATATTATAACATGTTCTTGGTTATAGGTCATACACCAAAAAATCACTCAAAATGGGCTCCAGCAAAGGCAAGGTGTATTATACTTACCCATGTCCACATTTTTTCCTTTAAACTAGTAATTTCATCCTTATGCATTACTATCTATATTCTTTAAGAGAATTCCTTGTAATTGTATTTTATCTGTGTCATCAAATCTATTAGTCGATTCTACCATTATGATGTTATTAACCCTAGGACATAAATGGGAAATCGTAAGAGGAAGGATATAAACCCTAGTGAAATCTATAGTTAAGTTTTAGTAATATTCAATCAATAGATGAGTTCATCAATATGCTTTATCATTTTTTTGCAACCTAGGGAATTAGTTACCTAAAAGTGATAAGTTATTGTGTAAAATTAGACTGCTATAGATATACAATGAATGACATAAATTGAATTTGAACTTAATAAATCTATAAAATATAAAATAAAAACACAAACTTAGTTGGAAAATTGAGATACAAAGTATATCTAGATATGAAACTGACAAGATGACTTTGTTGACTAAATACAAATTAGGAACAAGAGTTGGTAGGGCTTCTAAATAAGAGTGTTATAATTATATAATAGAGTTGTGCATTGTTATCTTGATAGAGGGTTAGTGTTTGGTAGATAACAAAGACCTCAAATTTTTGGTTAGTTTTAGCTTTGCCTATTTACCATGTGGATTGTGCAGGAGCTTCTAATATGATATGGAGACCACTATGTAACTCTTTCTTGACTCAAAACTCTATCTCAATGGCATAGGAAGATGAATTCAATCATAGAGTAAAAAGGGTCTAGAGATTGAAGCTGTGCTTGAACTCAACACCCCCTATATTTAGTATCGCCTAGATACTAATACTCTAAAGATGGATCAAACCCATGTAGTTCTTATAACATCCCCACGGGGATCTACCCATAAATATATGATTTTTTTTTAAAACATTGTATTCTAAGTATGATAAATATAAAATAAACATGTGACATTATCCATCACTGATCACTATTATCGTATGAAACACAACATAACTAAATGTAGAAAGTAACTACAAACTTGCAGCCAGGGCTGGTACAAATATTTAGCCACTACTATCATGTTACAATAGGTAATTAATTACATCTCATCAATTATAATGTTTCAATAATAATAATTACAATACATTGTACAAGATACAAGGATCCACGAAGTAAGAGTTCCCCTAACTTTAGTATATATGGCAATATCAAGTGTCATCTTCAAATAAGTACTATTGTGAGGAGGGAGAGCATAATTCAAGTACTTTTTCACACCAAAAATGAACCATTTATTCCCTACACAATCACCCATTAGGGAATGGCCCTCCTTTCATGGATGAGTAGATAGTGCAAGTGTGGGAATCTAGAGAGACAAGTTAGTACCCATATGCTATATGATTTTAAGAGCATGAAGTGTACCATATAGAAATCCATTATAACATGATATCACACAAACATGTAAATCATACATATAAAATGACAATGTCTAACTAACATTACTTTAGCCAAAGTTTTCAATATTTATTGATCTCTAAGATCAGTCAATTTCATACACACCACTTGATCAGATTACCTTCATCTAGAATGTGATGCTAGTAAGCTATTGAGGTCCTTCTCATACTTACTACGTACCAATAATGTGATATTTGGTTAATATAAATATAACCAATAGATTTATACAAATAAATTCCTATTAGCTAGCATAAAATATGCTAAACATAGGAATAATCAAAATACATACATTTAGTTTATCAAATGCATGAATAAATCATCACTATATTATTTACCACAAATAATAATAAGCATAACAAGAACAAGTCATACCAACTGGGCATAATTTATATTTAGACTTCATACTTCTAATTTCCATAAATAAATACAACTGTAGTATATTTCATGACAATTACTAATATCACAGTTCACCATTCTATGTTCATACTACCCATTTTCAAACAACCAATCATAATCATTTTAAAGGATCAAATAACTCATAAACCAAGTTATACTTCACATGAACATAATTCAAACAACTCATTACATTTCTAAGAGGTTTTTATTCATATAGTTACATTTCCCTATCCCTCATAATCCTTATGATTTATTTTAATCATTCATTTAGATATAGGTATAGGCTTATGACCCAATACACCTATATATGTTATATTTTCATATGAATACTAAAGTCTATATATATATATATATATATATATATATATATATATGTTTCCTATATATGATTACTTGTACAACATAATATGTACCGTATATAAGCACATAGATAATATATAATTATTATATCAATGGTAATTTATATCTTAATTAAGCACTCCATATGATTTATATAATCATTATAACTTTCCTATTCACAAAATATATTGACGATCTTTATAAGATAAGGGATTCAACAATGTTATACTCCATAGTTTTTATGCCTAACTAAATAGATTTTCATCTGGATATATTCAATGTGAATATAACTCCATACATAAGTTCTCAAGACAACAGTTTTTCATATTATGGTTCACATGTTAGAATTCGAAAATACACAAATTGCTTTTATATGATACATAAAAAATCATCAAATATAAAAATATATAAATCAATAAATCCATGAAAATATACTATTAAGAATCTATGCTTATAGGCACTTATCCTCATATATATATATATATATATATATATATATATATATATATATATATATATATATATATATATATAAGCTATATATTATTGGCACCTAAATTTTGACCAAGTATTTGTTTGAATTTTGGTATGTAGTATGTAGGGACCATTGTCCATTTTTATACAAGTACCGGTATAGCATGGGAGAACTATGGTGCAGAAGGACAATGGCGTGGAAGACCCAACATGAGAGGACCTAGTCAAGAGAAAATGTGGCATTAGGAACCCAAGAACCAAGGATTTAGAACAAGAAGTGAAAGACTAAGGAAGTACGAGGAAGGTGGAGTGTGAAGAATGTAGGAGTAATTAGAAAGAATAAATCAATTAGGACACCTTGACCCCACCGATCAAGGGCCTTATACTAGCTCGCAAGGAATGGGAGAATTGGATATCAATATAGTACATAAAGCAAGCATCTAGGGGTCCAGAGGCCCAATTCTTCAAGAACAAATAGTTGTAAGAGCCATGACTCAGTCTGTTAGGAGTCCATGTGCCATTTGTCTTGTAGTTAGGAACTTGACACTTGAATAGGGTAAAACAAGTATAAAAACCCTTGTTGTAAGCATTAGAGGGGGGGGGTAAATGAAAGGATGAACCTTTGAATATATTAGAAGTATTATCTTATAATAAAAAAAGAACTTAATTAGAATTCAATGTTGATCATATGATACTTTGAGAAATGGATTGTGAACTATGTTGAATATTGAAATGTGTTAAGTAATTACAAATCATGAGTTATTTATTTTATAATTAGCCAGTGATGGTAGCATAATATGCTAAGAAACAATAGTATAATATTTATTTGACAAGAAATGAGTAAAAGCATGTGTTTCAAAGTCTTTAGGAACTAGTCTTTCACTACACACTTTGGATGAGCACGTGCAACTCATCCCTCACGTGATAGGGATAACATACTATCCTATTGGGAAGAGGCTTCAATGCCATTGTAAAGTGAGAAATCCCAACATTTTGGTTCTATTTCCAAGACCCAAAGTAGTTGGAGCACAAACATGGGAAATTTTTGAGCTTGGAGTCTCTACATGATAGTGGGTAGAACAAAACATCTACAACTCATTGTATGAGACTTTCTTTTCTGAGGTACCTATTCTTTTACATTCTTAGATCTTAGCATATGCTCAAGGATGATCTTGAAACCTTGGATGAAGATAGTTGTGGACACTAGAATGGCAAAAGAGTTTAGCATGATTGAAAATTTCCTAGATGTGAGTAGTTGATTACTGGTGGAAGGGTGTTTTAAAATAGTTATATCTTGGAATATGTCATGATCACATATTCATGTCCTAAAGAAGCAAAGTTAAATTTTATATGAGAACCAAGGGGATGATATCTTTTGCTATTTCCTTTTGAGATTAAAAATCTAATTATTGATCTTGGGTTGAAAACACTGCCCATGGAAGGCTAAAATCTTATGTGCATGAGCCACACATTTAGAGGGGAGACTATTGGTTGGTTCAAGATTGCGGGTTTAATCTGGTAGCAAGCCAATGAGTGCTATGAAAATAGAAGTATGATGAAGCCCAATAGAGGATCATGGGATTTAGTGTCATGGAAAGAGATTGGGGGCACTCAAGTAGTGCTGTGAAGATCCACAAAGAGCTAGATGTGCATAGAGAATCCATCACTTATGGGCCTCAACCTTTGCCACTATTATTTTGTATAGAAATAAGTTGGATCACTGAAGATGAACCCAGTACAAGTCAACTATGATCTCTCACCATAGTGTGTGCTCATGCCTTCGAGTTAGATAGGGTAAATATAAGGAATTAGATTATAGATAGTATAGATTTAGAAGTTGAACAAATAAGGAAAATTGAGATTAGGCCATTAAGAAAATAACTTAGAATCTACATCTTTTTATTTTCAAGAGAAGTTCATGGCACAATGTGGAATGCCTAGAGGATCTGACCAAGGCCAGAATATAGGCCCCAATCTAGGAAATCAACCCTCCGCCATGCCTTTCCCCATGGGTATTAAAATTAGAGGTACTGGAGGAGGATTAAGAGGAGTTCATGGAGGAAGTAAACCCGCTCCAAGAATAGGATCTGGATCTTCTCAATAATCATTTATTAAGCAACCTATGGTTTATTATGAAATGACATTGCACCTACCTGAGTAATGAGTGGTGGAAAATGTAACTGAGCATGTTCATAAGTGTGAACTGATTTGGAAGGCACATGGTATCATGTCCTATGAGTGAAAGGAAACATAGTTTGAAACTACCCTCTTAGAATATGCACTTAAATGGTATCAAAAATTTGACCCTCAACAAGCAGTGGTGCTCAAAGCAATGTTTTTATAAAAATTTGATATTCTTGAGTTTGAGCATTAGAGTATAGTGGCACTGAAAGACATTAAATAGGGAATTACAAAAAGCATATGGGAATATGATGCTTGATTTAAGACCTTATTTTATTAGCTATCCTTTGAAATCAATCCTACTCGACATGCACAATGGTTCATAGGAGGATTATTGTTACCTTTTTGACAGACCTTATTACAAAGAACTTTTACCAATGTGTGTGAGGCTCTAGAGGCTGTCCTACATGCTAAAGTAGTTGGAAGTATAAATACTAGGATTAGTCCCTTTATAGAGGCACAAATAGCATCTATGGTATCTCATCTTGAAAAATTAATCATAAATATTGCACATGAGACACGTAGTGGTGTTTGGTGTATCGATTGTGAAATCAAAGGATACATAAGAAATAACTACCCATGTAAGAACATCTGCATAGTCCCAAAACAAACTTGTGAGATTTATCATGATGACCATGATGCTCATTCCTATCCACTTTTGCAATGGGCCATGAGTACAAAAATTATCTACGTATTGTAAATTTTTTGATGCTTATTATAGACACCAAAATTACATCACACATGTGCATAACTCCCTGTGTCGAAACCCTTTTGAGCCCCTTTTCAATAATAATAATTAGCCTTCCTAACCCATGATTTTACCCCTCACACATTTAATTAATTTAAAATATTTAATTAAGTTAATTAAAAATCACTTATGTCACCTTACCTAACCACCTCATCCTAAGACTAATTCTTACCCTTTGAGTCACCTCAAGACTTAATCACCTTATCCTAACTACCCATGACTTGTTCTTATCACAAAAATAAATTCTTAACCAACTAAATCCTTATAAAACCTCCCATTTCTACTATTTCCTAATGGATACCACACTTGACACAAGAAAGAACAAAAAATAGGCTAAAAATAGCCCTTTTACCTATTCTCATGCCACCGATGTTGGTCAACCCATGGCCGATGTTGGTGGGATCACCAACATCAGTTACTTAAACCAAACTCTAAACTAATGTTTAGGTCAGTAGAAATCAAGAAAACTCATTTTATTCACATTCAAACTTTTGGCATCCAACTTTCCACATCTTGGCTTACTGTTACCTTGTAGAAGTCAATCCAGACTAGGAACCAAGCTCTTGAGAACCAATAGTGCATGCTTGTTTTCTCTATTCAAGGCATTGGTTTGGCAAGCCTTATAAAATCCATCCATTTGACACTTATCATTCAATTATCTCTTCAGCTAAGTACATCACCTATTTTGTAAGTGTTTAAGTAGTTACTTTATAATCACTTTCTATCTACTATTTATTATTTTATGCATTCGTGATTGAACCATTGTGAAGGATTTATAAAACTTCCCCACTTATTTATCCTTATTACAACACACCAAACCTCTAACCAGACCCACCCAAATAATACTCTCTCTCTCTTGCAACTCTCCCCAACCTTCTAGAGCTCACCAAAACTAATTCCCAAACCCAAAAAAATGTTTAGCAAGTTCTTAGGAAATTATTACCCCTATCGATGTCAATCACCCAACAAATATCAGTCACACTTTGTCACTGACCTCGGCATCCTAATTGATGTTGGTAACTATGGATTTTTAGTAACCTTTCTAAAACCTACCCAAACTTCTAAAATACAAACTGAATATACCACCTGCACTCTGTTACTCTCTACTGCACTCAAGTTGTAAACAATGGTAACATATCTCTCTTTTACTCTCTCTTTAGTATTTATTACTCTTTTGTTTCTCAAAATTGGACTATCATCTCTAAGGAAGTTTGACACTTCCTGGAACAAGCGCGTAGCTTTTTAGCCCACTCATATATCTACTAAAAGATTTTTTTGTGGTAGTGCTTTCTAACCTGCAGGTAGACCTCCCTAGCCAAAGAGGAGTGCTCACAATGTCTAGATATAGCACACAAACTAATTCAGGTTCATTTTAATCACTTATCCCTTTCCTTCTTTTCTATTTTTCTTTAGACTTAAAATAGACACAATTTTAGTGAAACATTTCTGGCACACCCGGTGGGACCTTGGAGTTTTCCTTGGGTTCATTGCTTATTTTAAACATTCATATAGGTGCATTATAGTGAAAATTGCATTTCTTGCACTTTCTCCTTCTTTTTTCCCTCAAATTAAAATATTCAACATTTTATTTTTTTTAAGGGCAATAAACTAAAATTTCTTCTTCCTTGCCACTCTTCTTTTCTCTTTGCCTCTAAAAACAATTTATCCTCTTTCTTACAAGTTAAAATAATATCTTATTTATTTATTTATTGCATGCACATTAGGATTGTGAATTTCATTATCTACTCTTATTTCATCATTATTTTCATTCAAATCTAAACATTTCATATTTGGGTTTAAAATTTACTGCACTTCATTATTTGATTGCTGCATATTAGCTCACCTAGTTAATTACAAGCATTATGAATGAATTGTAGTACACCTATGTTACACAACTAAAACACACTCATAAAAACAAACATCTAAACTCACCTGAGATAAGGCCCATTGAGATTTCATCACCTGGTGGATCACCTTACCCTACCTGACTATCATACATGGATTTCACCACCAAGGGGAGAACCCACTCCGTTCTCTAGCAGAGTATAAACTCTAGGGAGAAGGTATATTTTGGCTAAGTGGCCTGGATTGGCTTCAGGTCCTTGAAGTGTGGGGAGAGAACTCCTATAACAAGCCATGTACTTGGTCTAACATAGATTTCCTCTTTAACACTAAAACTAACTTGAAACTAGCTCTAGATTGCTTTTCATTACCATCATTAACCAAATTCTCTTCTCACTATTTGATTAAGGAATAAGCCAATGCAAGACTAAAATTAATCTCTAGGAGTTAATAATTATTGGTTGTATGTTCTTTTTCTACTTTTCTATTGCCTTTTATATTTTGGAATTGGTAAGGATGTTTTTTCATTGATTCACAAAATCAACAATATTTATAATACTCAAGTTGTATAACCTATTATATCAGGTTTTTTTAGTGTTCTTTCTTCTTACACAGACCTCTTGCATCTTCTATTTTACCTAGATTTTACCTATGGGTTTATAAAATATTAGATTTTCCATCTCCTAGGATCTCACAATGATCGACATTAGTTAACTACATTGATGTTGGTAAACTTTATCCTATCAACATCATTTAATTCCATTGATGTTAGCAAACTTTGACTACCAACTTTGATCAAGTGACCGATGTCGATGACTGTGTAATTTTAGTTTGCTCAAAATAACAAGTGAAAATAACCTACTTACCTACACCTAAACCTAGTTTTTCCTTATTCTATCACTAATACAGAGTATTAAGACTATTTATACTTATTCTTGCATGGAATTGATGCGATCCCAAGCCAAAATTCTTATCGATTACGCAATATAGAAACAACATCCACCTTCCCCTTTTATTGTTGATTCTATCATGGAACATACTTTAGATATAGAGCATACTCCCAGCTCTAACCAAATTCCCATTGTGCCTGAAGGAGATCAATATTTTACTAAATTTATTGATCACAATGTGGTAGGCCTTTAACATTACCTTGCCATCATTCGAACCTACAATTCTTCAGGGGACCCACTATATGGTATGCCAACCTATCTAATGGAGACAACTTCAATTTTAGCTATCTCCACTATTTTCCCCATGGTTACTCAAACCAACACTTTGATAAGTAACCCAACCATAAACAATGTCCAAAGTTTAGCATCCCCAACTACCTAATCCCACCTAAACCTTGGCATGACTTCTCTACTTTCACAACCATAAGTAGTTTAGTCAAGTCTCACCCCATTTTAAAATCTAGTGGTACCTATTCCATTTAATCTCACACCTATAATTACCTGAGTTATGACTCACCCTTCACCTATTATAAGCATGCCAATAAACCAACCTATAATAACAACATCCAACTAAACCATAGCCTCTAACCCAATGGGACAAGCCCCTTTTCTTTCCACCCATAACCTATGACTCATTATCCTTTTGTTTCACCAACACAACTTCAACAAGCTATGTCATATGTTCCCTCTACTTCCTATCAGGTTCCCTATAACTTAGGGGGTATCTCCCAAACCAATCCCCCTCCAGACCTTATTAAGATGCTGATGAACAAGATGTCTAATCTAGAGACATCTATTTTGGGTTCAAAGAATGTGTTATCTTATGATAAGATATGCAATGAACCCATCCATCCTTCTATTCCTATTTTACCTTATCTAAGCTAATGAGAACTCTCCAAATTTACTCATTTTTAGAGTAAAAAGGACCCACAATAGCATTTTTGAGTATTTAGACATGCTTGTTAATTAATAGTGCTTAATGATGCATTATTACTTAACACTTTTCCTATATCTCTTTCAGCTACTGCCTTGGATTGGTATAGCTCTATAACTCAGCACTCCCTTTTCTCATTTACCCAACTCACACAAATATTCCTAGACCATTTCTCTATTAACATTTCTAAAAAAGTTTCTATTACAGACCTTTATTCTATTAGACAATTTGATGACGAGTCTATTGTAGATTTTATCACTCACCGGAGAGGCTTGATCAATCAACTCTCCTTCTCCTTACCCCAACCTGAGCTTATTGAGCTCTTCTTGAGGGAATGTGCTAAGCATATTTCATCCACACTCTAAGTACAAAATTTTTGCACATTTGATGAGGCCTTTACAATGGCATGAAAACTCAAGATTTGGGCTATAGACGAAGGTAGAGTCAAGTTGTGCAGTAAGAATGCTAATTCCAAATCGAATGACTCTTCTTCTTCTAAAACTTCTCCTTCTAACCAAAAATATAAAGGCTCCACCAATGTGGTGTTTGTTAAATTAACTTCTTCTACAACCACAAATCAACCTAATTCCTTGACTTCCCAAAATTTGACCAAGCAATTTCAACAATTGTATGAACAAAGACAATACACTCCCATTGGGGAGTTATATACTTCAATTTTGGAAAAACTATTATTATAAGGTGTCATAACCCTTCCTCAAATCAAACCTCCTATATATTTTGACCCCTTCTATCCTATTCCAAATTGGTTCAAGGAAGATGAGTTTTGTAGCTACGATCAAGTTAAAGGCCACAATTCTAATAACTGTAAAACATTCAAGAACATTGTTCAAGACATGCTTGATAGGGGTGATCTCATCTTGGATAATCCTAATGTGCCCACTAAATAAAATATGGATGTGTTTAAATAACCTTTTCCTAACCATTCACCTAATCATAATATTGTTTAGACCATGACTAACTCATGTGATCATAATATCCATATGGTTAATATGGTCTTTCCTTGCACCTAGAAGAGTTAGTGTTATCTACTCTACATTAGATGAGAGACCTATTGTGCCTACTCATTTTATACCACTTTTACCACTTATTTTAACTATGGAGGATCATACTTTACCTATTCCTCACCCACATGTTGAGGGAGTAATTATACCTATGCTCTACTGCATCGAGGAACCCTCTTCACATACCTCTCTTCCACCTATAAAAGATCATGCCTCTTCTCCTATCTTTGTCAAAGAAGACCCTGTTACAACTCTTTCTCATCTTTGGCTTGAGGTAGTAGAGACTAATAATTTCCCTCTTTCTCAATCACTTTATCCTTCTAAATAACCAACCGTAAGGCCTACGTCAACTTCATCTAAACCCTTCTCATGGTTGGTGAAAAGTCTAGAATTTCTTGACTCCATGAAGCTAGATCACGTGGCATTTTAAGACCAAATTAAAATTTATTATCCTACACAATGAGTGTCGACCTTTATCACCAACCCTCTCACTACCATTTACCCCAAGGTCTTTAACAAATCCAAATCTTCTTCACCAAAATCACCAAAAGCTCATCCATCTATGTTAGAACCCTCACTCTCATAGGCATCTACCACATTAAAGAAGGTCAAGTCTTTAGGTGTATGCCCCATCTCTAATCTAATTTATCCACAGGTGAAATTAGATCTAACTCTCCAACCATAATTTAGAGTTTTGTGGCCTAAAATACAAAAAAATGTTAAGTTTCCTAGATCTCATTGATCCTTCCCTCTTTAACCTTCAACTTTACCATTAATTTTGATTCCGTACCCCTCTACTTTAGTTGGAGTTTCATCAATCCAAGTGAAACAAAAGGCTAAGTTAACTCCACTACTACCTCTACAACTTGATAGGCCTTTCACATCTGACACCATGATACCTAAGACCAATAAAGTGTCATTAAAACATGTAACTCCACCACCACCAAATAAGGCACCATGCAAAATCACCCCTACAATTCCTAAACAAAAGGTGTCCACTCCTATTACCACAACAATTGCTAGCTCACTTAAAGTCTCTCAAAACTTTTTCTTACATTACTTGTGATCTTCTGTAATAAATGTTCCTCCCATTAAGCCTTATATCCCTCTTAGACTGAATACATCTTGGTTTAATGATATAAAAGTGCATCTATATCATCATTCACCTAGACATGATACAGAGAGTTGTAAAGCTCTCACAATAGTCATTCAACAACACTTTGATGTTGACACTCTCTTTGTTGATACTCTTATTAACCTTCCTATTATTCCACCTCTGGCATCCATAATGCCTCATACTGTTCCACCTAAATTCAAACCCAAAGATGTTATCATACCCCCTTTGTTACCTCTTTTACCTATGTTTCAGATCAACATAGTTATTGTGGCCACACGATCATAAAACCAAAAGGATAAAGGTAAGGAAAAGGTCACTACTCCTTGGGCTCATCCCTTTTCCAAAGACACTCCTCTAAATCTTAAGATATCCATTTTGGGTATCCCAAAACCAACATCTTCAGATGTTATTCAAAGCTCGATGGTGAAACAACTTTACCAAACTCCTCTAAAAATGTCCTTGTATGAGTTAATCCAAAACTCACCCCAACACCATCAAGCTTCGATTAGTGCCTTGTAAGTGGTTTAGGTACAACCTGATGATCCCCAACCTCTTACAGCTTTGGTCAATTCTCTTAATTCCATCTCCCTAATTTCCTTTAGTAATTTAGAAATTCCACTTCAACACCCTAAAGATCAAGATTCTACCCTTTTCATTACCGCATATATTGATAAAACTCATGTTAAAAGAGTCATGATTTATGGGGGAGCTAATATTAATATTATTTTCACCCATGCCTACAAACAACTAGCTCTTCTCGATAATTACATGTCTCAAACTGATGTGGTGCTATGCTTCTTTAAAAATATCACAGCTACTATGGTGGGTACTATTATCTTACATATCCATGTAGGTCCCCACATAATTCTTGAGCTCTTATATGTTTTAGAAGGAGATTTATAATATAACATTTGCTTGGATGACCTTAGATACGTGCTATGGCATGTGTACCCTCAACTTTGCATCACTATGTCAAGTTTGAGCAAAATGTGTAAGTGCATGTTATACCCACCGACCTAACTCCAATTTAAAACATGCAACATGACTTGTAGTCTCAATGATGTTCTCGTTACATTAAATACATCATATTATCCACATGATACTTTTGAAGCTTCCATAAGCTCCACTACCCCAATTACACAGATACCAGTAACATAAATTCTTGACAAAGATCCCATGGAGGAAACTTTTAAACATTTGTCACTTAGATAATATCATTTATTGATGCTCAACATGTTTTATACTCCACTAGAGTATTTAAGCTTCATATTTACCCAAATTATGATCCCCATATTGGGATGGTCATTCCTTATGGGCCCCCTAACCTTCAAACTAATTTCACATATGGGGGAATTGATTAGGCTCTCACTGTCGATAATCTATCCTCTTCACCACAACCATTTATCTATGACCTTTCTTTCCTGAACAAGCCTAGTTTTTCTCACACCTATCTTTATAGGTATGCCTTGAAAGGATTTGGTTTGGGTCATTAAGAGTAGGGTGTTCATACACACATTGAATATCCCACTAGTAAAACCATTGAAAATGCCAAAAAGAGGCATGGAGTGGGTTATGATAAACAAACTAAACTCACCAAAACTTCCCATGTACCAATTATTGAAGAGCCAGTCTCTCCTTCTCCACCTTCATCTCTACCATCACCTACCAAATTAAAGGTATCTATACCTCTTAATTTTTTTTTGAATAAATGCCATCCATTTAGGGCCTCTCACCTATCACCAGGGTAAGGAAACAAGGTCCCTTCCTCTCATTCATCCTAAAATGATCGATGAAGACTCTCCCACTATTAACACTATCCAATATCAAGATGATGATGTTATTCTCACATACATGGGTGTAGATGATTACTATATCCAATGATCACTCCCATCTAAAACATAAGCTATGTTAAATGAGTCAACTATTTACATCAATTTTCCCTCTCATGATAACCCTCACGCCCTCAATATTGGCATCTTTGGATTCCTCTGAGCATGCTAATTATGCCACATTTCTTAATAACCATAAAAAAGCCTTCACTTGGTCTTATAATGACATGCCTGGTACTAACCCCTCTATCATCACCCATAACATTGTCACCAATTGAGATGCTAAACTTGTCAAGCAGAAGCTTCATAAAATGCATCCTCGTATTGCTCTCCTTGTCAAAGAAGAGATCTAATGCCTCCTTTCTATTAACTTTATCCAACCCATTGACTACTCATAATGGGTTTCCAATATTGTTTTTATCGTAAAAGTGATCAAAGAAATCCACATTTGCATCAACTATCATGACCTAAATATTGCTTATCCAAAATATGACTTCCCATTACCAAGTATCGACCAACTTGTTGATCTAACAGCTGGCCATGAGATGATATATCTTATAGACGAGTTGTCAGGATATAATCAAATCTTGGTTGCTCCCAAGGATCAACATAAGACAAATTTCATTACCCCATGGGGGAGTTTTTGTTATCGGGTCATATGTTTTAGTCTGAAGAACACTGGTGCCACATACCAATGTGCTATGACTTAGATATTCCATGATCTCCTACACAAAATTATGAAAGATTTTATGGATGACTTACTCAAAAATTCTAAACTTCACCAAGATAACTTGACGATTATCAAAATCATATTTATTCATTTCCTCTAATATAACATTTGACTAAACCCAAATAAATGTATCTTTGGTGTCCTTTTAAGTAAGCTCTTAGGCTTTATCATTTCTCTCCATAATATTGAAGTCAATCTTGCTAATATTCGAGAAATACTAGAGATGCCTTCACCTACTAATATCAAATAACTCTATAGCCTACAAGAAAAACTTTAGTCAATCCACCACTACATCTCCTAGTTGTCAGATCCTTGCCAACTTGTTCACCATCTCCTTAAAAAAGATGTCTCCTTCCATTGGAATACAAATTGCCAGGAAGGTTTTGATGCACTCAAATAGTATCTCCTTTCCCCACTAGTTCTTATTCTACCTAAGGAAAATTAACCTTTCTTCATTTACATCTCTGCAAACCATTCTTTAGGTGCTATGATTGTACATCAAGATGATCACCATCGAGAACAAGTGATTTACTACATAACCCACACACTTATTGATTATGAGACTCGATATACCCATACCAAAAAGCTTTACCGTGCATTGGTTTTTTTAGCCACCAAGCTCTACCATTACCTCTTAAATCACAAAACCTACCTGGTCACCCATACTAATCCCTTTAAATATATGCATTTCAAGCCATATCACAACCAATATGTAGCTTAGTGGCTCATCCTCCTTGCTGAATTTAACTTAGAGTTTATTCAAAAAAAGTCTATGAAGGGACAAATGATCATGAACGAGTTAGCTATCACTCCTTTACCAAACAACCAACCTTCAAACCTCAAATTTATTGATGAATCCATCATAATGCTTTCCACTGATGACATCTCCTATCAAATGATGATGTTCTTTGATGGGTCTAAATGTCAATACAGTGGGGTGCGAGGGTCATTCTTATTCCTCTAGATGGTGAGCCTATGCCTTTGTCATTTAAACTAGATTTTAAATGTACTAACAATATGGTCAAATATGAGGCTTTGATCTTAGGGCTTCAAATGGATATCTTCTTGGGTATCAAATCAATAATCATTTTTAGTGATTCTTAGCTAGTGGTTAATCAGGTTAATGGTTCCTACCTATGCAAAAATGAAATTATGCAACAGTATAAACATCATATAGATATGCTATTGGGATGATTTGACTCCTATCTCTTATAAATTATTCCTTGATCTGAAAACAAGTTTGTTGATGCAATGGATTCACTTGCTTTACACATACCCTCTTCTTTGAAAATTTATCATCGTGCATCACTTAACATTACCCTTGTATGTATCGACTAACATCCTTTTTATTATAATTGTAACATAAAAACCACATAAATTATGGTACAAGCAACTTATAGATTATCTTTCCTTTTCTATTACCCCTTCTGATCTCTCCAATAATGGGACTTTCCTTTTTATATCATCCCCACTTCGAAGGTTATACTACCAAAACACTTTCACTCATTTTACTCTTTTCTCCTCATACTCTTTCAAGGGACTTTGAACTCACTTAACACAAGGTGAACACGATGCTTCTATAATAAAGAAAATGGTCAAATGATGCAAAACATGAAAAAGGCTCATATTCTTGAGCCTATTTATGTTATGATTATGGTCTTTGCCAGTACATGAGCATTTTACCTCTTTATTTCTCATCCCAATCACATGTCGATCTCTCCATCGAGATGAAAACTTCATACAAAGAATAACATAAACAACCTATTTCTTTTAAGCATACACCATCACAAATATGGAAAAATTCTAAGATGAAACTAACAAATCAACTATGCATATACCATCACACATATAGGAAATGCTAGTCTAACTCAACTAACATGCTCAACATTAACATAACATTAACATAATATAACATAAACATCAACATCAACTTCAACATCAACATCAACATCAACATCATCAACATCATCACCATCACAATAACATATCTCATATATATATATATGTGTGTGTGTGTGTGTGTATATACACACACACACACACACTCTCTCTCTCTCTCAACATGAATGTACATTAATAAATCATAATAATATCATCTCTCCCTCAAAAATATACATCTCTCATCTTTGACTCATGGTTTGGTGTGTATACAACATGTATAACAATAGTAAAATTTAGCACTCAGAATCCTTGAGGCTATACACGTGGTCATGAAGAAGCAGTGTTATCATCACTCTCCACTTGTCTATGTCTATGTGAGTGACAAGCCATGGCATGTATCACTAACCTCTCCTACTCTCTAAACTCAGAATACTTCTAAATATATGGGAACTCCCTAATGACCCTCTGATAATAATAAATCTCATCAAGGGTAGTGTTATACCTTGCTAGAGATATAGTTTGCGATGGTTCCATTACACCTAGTGAAGGCCCTTGCACTAGTCCCTATGGAGGAGGAGGAGTAACCTGACCTGCTATAATCAAACTATCCCTCTCTATTATCGGTGTAGTAACTTAACCTTATAATACCCCAAACTAGCCCTGTAATGCCCTGACTTGGCCCTGTAATATCACCACTTATCCCTATAAAAATGATACTTGTGCCTGAGCTACATCTCAATCCTGCACTACCATATCTCAAGCCTATATTGCTACATCCTATGCCTTTATCACTACATCTTAGGCCTATATGGCTATATCTTTCTCTATCATCACTCCTTATAAATCTGGTGGTGGCCTCTTGACTTGAACCATGGGATGCAAACCTATCCACCACATAAGATACATCATTGTGCATCCAGGATCTACTACACCTAACCCTACTAGTAGATCCTCAGAATCTATCCCATTTATCACCTAGGGCAAGGGTAGGGGTGCCTCTATATCATCCCTCTTATATCAAGGGAAGGTAGGAGGTAAATCTTATAGCAAGCCAAACTATCTTCTGACCCATGCCAGGGGTATCATCTCTTGCTCACCAACTCATCTCCCATTAACCCATAATGTACTCTATAAACTAATAAGCTGCTCTACCCATCCTCTAAATGTAGAGTTTGTCAAGTAGGGTCTCCACATAATATCTATAGGGATCAATCCCTCTATAATACACTTATAATGATTAATATCTCACACTATGCCATCTTGTCAGGTCTGGACCATACCATCTCTCCACCATCTAAAACCAACGCTAAAATTGGCTACAATTGTAGTAGGTAACCCCAATGGTCATGTCACCATGATATGCTCATATGTCCAATAATTGAGTAAATGCCTAACACACAAATTATATAATCATCATAGTCTCAACCCCCACAACTCTCTATATAACTGTGTCAGAAAAGCTACCCCCCATATGAATATAATACATTGCTCAACCATCTGTGTCAAAACACCTATCAACACAATAAGAAATCTCCCACCATCTATGTTTGGTAGTGCATAAACTATAATCCCTATCATCATTAGGATGCTCAACTGATGTTGCTCCTCATTAACAGTATAAAATGGCTCATAGGCAAAGCTCAGTGAGTGATAGGTCACCTTGCTATCATGCTCTCCAAATAATGTCACCATGTGAATATCATGTTCCTCTCTCAAACATGAGAAGAGATCCTCACCCTAGAGAGACAACTATAAAATTTTGTACACATCCTCTTGTGTCACTGTCAACTCTCTAATCAATAAATAGAAGGTGTTAGTGGTGTGATCCCACCTCTTAATCAACACTATCATCAAACTCACATCATGTGTAACTCTATAATATCATTATACTCCCCCTAAACCTATAGCTACAATGTGCTCCCACTCAGTTGGGGTGACATACCTACTTATTCATGTCAACAACATAGGTAGGTGATCCCATAACATGAACTCCTACCTAGCCTGCATCCATACACACACACCTCAAGTCATGAACTTTATAATATAACCTACCATCACTCTTTTCCCTTCTCTCTAAGAAAACTACATTGGTTTAAGGCCCTCAATTAGTCTATGTAGGTAACACTCAGTTGACATGGGGTCTTTTGAGGTTAGCTCAGTGATTTACCCACCTAACTATCTAACCTACTCTCCCATCTCCACCTTAGACCTCACTACCTCTCTCTCCACCCTAGGCCCAACTGCCTATCACAAATCTAGGCCTCATGATTTATATCCCTAACCTTCAACCCTATGACCTATATTTTAAGCCTTAGGTCCATTGACCTATTTCAACCTATCATTTCTTAATCATTTCCCCTAACACACTTTTAACCATACCTTAGATTTTTTTCCCTATGCACTGGGAGAACTACATTGGCCTAAGGCCCTCAATCAGGCTATGTAGGTAGCACTCAATCGACATGGGATCTTCTAAGGCTTTTCAGTCATTAGGTTCATTGACTACTTTAATTAGGGATCCAAAATTGACCTTTTCTTCTATTTTGGGTTCTTCAAGGTCATCGATGTCAGTTTTATATGCCAACATCAACACTTTCTATCGATCAATATGGGTAGGCCCCACCAACATTAGTACTATGTTAGCTATCGTCAATGGACCCCACAGACATTGGTGACTGGTTTAACCCTAGGGATAAACAACCCATCTCCCAAATTAAAATTTTAACCTAAAAACTACCCCCAAATCCCTCCCAAATTCATCTAAACCTATCCTAACCTCATTTCCTACCCCTCTAATAACATTATTTCCCCCAAAAATTCAAATTTAGCCTAAAATAGAAAATTAACAAACATGAATTGAAAATCAACTCGATGAAAATCTTACCTCATCTCTCCATATCCTCCAGGGTAGAATAGCTGGCACTTATGGTGGCATGCCACTAGTTGGGTCCCCTCCTAGCTCTACCGTCTCACCAACACTCAAAACTCTTTTTCTCTCTAATCAAATGTTGTAAATGAGTTCTGGTGGGCTACCAAACCCATTTTTTACAAGTTTGGTCACCCACCAACATCGACATCCTTGACCTAGGACACTGACATTAGAACTTTTTCCTACCGACATTGATGACATAATTGACATTGGCACCCTTGAATTAGAGTTTCCACCAACAACCACAACCCTTTAGACTCTACCCCTAATCTAGGGAAACTTGGAGATCACATATATCTCCTTGACCATGACAACTAACTGAGAGATCACATATATCTCCCCAACCACAACAACCACCCTTGGAGATCACTTAAATCTCCACCCATGATGACTTTGACTGGAGATCATGCATATCTCCTCTATCATTGACCCTTTTAAACTAACCTTGCATTGTTTTTCTTGACCACTTATGCTATCCCACTATTGTTGGCTCTTATACACACACATATATATTAGATGTTTTGAATGGTGACTAAGCTAGTCTTGTCACCTACAACCTTTTGTATTTTCTACGGGTACATCCTACCTTGGATACCTGGTATACATGGACCATTAGAAATATAACTTTGATTGTTTTGACCTTATTAGCTATCACTTACAAGCTATGATTTAGTTATTTCTATCTGAGTCCTCCTCCACCTTACCTATTCTTAATGTTTTTGACTATAACTCATAGTAGAATATTCACAAGCAATGATACCACATTCTCATCCACTCACCCAATTCACTTCTTATCAAACTTGTACCTAATTACAATTTCTCCTTCATCAATTCCCATTTTGAGGGGGGATAGCTCATCCAATACCTGGAGCATCTAACTATTATTTTTGTCTTACAACTTGTCAATGAAAATTACAAGATAAAAAGGGGTAAATTTAGACACCAAAATTATGTCACTCACGTGCATAAATCCTTGTGTCAAAACCCCCATTGAGCCCTTTTTCAATAATAATAATTAGCGTTCCTAACCCATGATTTTATCCCTCACACATTTAATTAATTTAAAATATTTAATTAAGTTAATGAAAAACCACTTATGCAACCTTACCTGACCACCTCATCCTAAGACTAATTCTTACCCTCTAAGTCACCTCAAGAGTTAGTCCCCTTATCCTAACTACCCATGACTTATTATTACCCCAAAAATAAATTCTTTACCAACTACATCCATCTTAAACCTCCCCTTTCTACCATTTCCTAATGGATTCCACACTTGGAATGAGAAAGAATATAAAATAGGCTAAAAATAACCCTTTTAACTATTCTCATGCTACTGACATCGATCAACCCATGACTGACATCGATGAGATCACTGACATCAGTTACTTAAGCCAAACTCCAAGCTAATGTTTAGGTTAGTATAAATCAAGAAAACTCATTTTATTTGCATACAGGCTTTGGCATCCAACTTTTCACATCTTGGCGTACTGTTACCTTGTAGAAGTCAATATAGACTAGGAACCAAGCTCTTGAGAACAAACATCACATGCTTATTTTCTCTATTCAAGGCATTAGTTTGGCAAGCCTTATAAGAGCCATCCATTTAGCAATTACCATTTAATCATCTCTTCAAATAAGTACATCACTTATTCCATAAGTCTATAAGCATTTACTTTATAATCACTTTATATCTACTATTTATTGATTTACACATTCCTGACTGAACCCCTATGAAGGAGTTATATAACTTCCCCACTTATTTACCCTTGTTTCAACACACCAAACATCTAACCAGACCCATCCAAATAATACTCTCTCTTGAAACTCTCCCCAACCTTCTAAACCTAACCAAAACCATTTCCTAGACATAGAGAAGCCTTTTACAAGTTCTTACAAAATTATTACCCCTATCGATGTCGATCTTGCAACTAATATCGGTCACACTTTCTCACTGACCTCGATAGCCTAACCAACATTGACAACTTTGGATTTTTAGTAACCTTTCTAAAACCTACCTAGACAACTTCCAAAATGCAAACTAAATATACCACCTACACTCTATTACTCTCTATTGCACTCAGGGTATAAACAACGGTAACAGATCTCTCTTTTACTCTGTCTTTTCCTCTCTTTTTGATATTTATTACTCTTTTGTTTCTTAAAAGTGGACTGCCATCTCTAAGGAAGTTTGACACTTCCTAAAATAAGCACATAGCTTGGTAGCCCACTCATATATCTACTAACAAATATTTTTTGGGTAGTGATTTCTTACCTACAGGTAATCCTCTCTAGCCAAAGAGGAGTGCTCACAATGTCTAGATATGATGTGAAAACTAATTTGGGTTCATTCTAATCACTTATCCCTATCCTTCTTCTTTATTTTTCTTTAGACTTGAAATAGACACAATTTTAATGAAACACTTATACTCATGACACCAATGATTGCCATCTAATTACTGATATTCATGAGGCTTGAATGTGTGACACGTGTCAAACCTTAGTCATTAATTCCCAATATAATGGTGGCTATCATGGGCATGAAAGAGGATGAGGATGAGGTGGTAGGTTTCCACTAAAGACTTGTTATAAGTGTGGTTCTCTAGACCACTATCAAAAATATTGCCCAAAATTCCCAACTTGTACTTACTACAAAAAAGACCACTAGCTAGAAGAGTCCCCAAATCTATATGTAGCCATTACAAAGGACCAAAATGAAAAAGGTTCATGTATGATATATATAGACAAACCATAATGATGTGCTTGACCAACCATCCCTATTGTACAACAAGTCAATAATACTACTCGTAGTGGGGGCTAGATGAAATCTACACCCAACCCAATTAAAAAGGTAAATCAAGAAGAACCACACACTAGAAAATAACCTAATGCACTTCAACAAAAGGATGTTGATCATGATATAGTGGCACTGTGCTTGATCTCTAAGGTGAAATTCAATACCTTAAGGATAAGGATGTCACACAGTGCATCGCAGTGCAAAGGGAAATTACCTCTAGTAATTCAAGATAGTTTCCAAGAACTATGCAAATGCATGCTTTATGAAGACATTATTCCCCATCTTATCACCTAGTTTAAAGGTCAAGCTCACCTACCAAATGAACCATATAGTCAACTAAGTCGACAAAATGAACACCAATATCTAAACCATGCTCGACATTAGGAAAGTCCTAGTTCTACTTCCTCAAAAGATAGATAAATATTAGTTAATGCTGCTATCAATGGATGGGTAATCTAAGATATTCTAGTAGATATTAGCATTAAAGTAAATGTCTTCACTAAAGATGCTTGGTAAAAAATGTCCAGTCCAGCTTTGAAACCTTCACCTCATGTCTTATTTTTGGAAAATAAAACTCATACACACCTTATTAGAGTCCTTAAAAATGCCACTATTGAAATACTTGGGATTCCTTTCAAAGTAGATTTTGAGGTTTTAGAGTTGGTTGATCCGAGCAATATTTTAGGTGACAATTTAGGTGATGGTTCTACCCCAATTGGTGGTAGAAATTTTAGGAGCCATAAATTTTTCACCATAACTCCATTTGACTCCTCATTTGAATTGTTGGAAATCTAAGAATGAGGGGAACACTGTGAGATAGAATAAATATCTAATCAGTGGATTTTGACCCTCAAAAACTAAATGGAAGTGCCCTAAATTTCAATTTTAGTTGTGCAGTCTAAAAATAATAAATTTCTAAAAATAGTAATTCCTCAAATTCTATATTATTATAAATCATGGAAGTCAAACCACTTAATCTCCCTTGAGATTGGTGACCTTCCACATCCTCCTCCTACCTTCAAAATATGTATAAATGAAGATGTAACCCGAAATGGAAATATGACATCTTATAATAGGGAGTCATTCTAGAAATTGTAATCGATAAATTTATATCCATGGCTTCATGAGGTAGTTGTCACCTTATCCTAAATCACCTTTGATAGAAGAAAGTAGAAGAATTAACAAGAATCTATAAATAGTTATTGGTCATCACTACACTGACTAATGATAAAAAAAATGTCAAATAATTTTCCTCCACATAAAAGGAATTCCATGATACATTTGAAAGCAATATGAGGATGTATATATTCCATGGCTAACATTTTCCATGTCATTATTTTTTAAGAAAAAAAATGAAAAACCTTGGGCAGTACCAGCTTGTTGGCAAACTAAGTACCAGAACAAGAGCCTTAATTATAAAACCAATTTTATAGCTAGTCAAGGGAAAAAATAAAATAAAAATTCAATATGTAAAATGGAATAGTTGATGTGGTTTTTCCAATCTAGAGATAAAGTACATGATTGATTACATTTGTGCTCTTATTTCTCAACATAACAAGATCATGATTTTATCAACTCTTTTTCCAACATTTTTCACTTTGGCTACCATGGATGTGGCAACAAAGACTGAAGTTATGCCAAGGTATCTTACTTTACTATTTTACATTTAAATTTACTTGTAGGTTTTGTTATTACATGAAGATCCAATTTTCATATAATGCCTAAGATTAGAGATTTGGGAATGATAATGAAATAAGTATTTATAGTCTATTTTAAAAGAAAACATCTTTTGACCTATGATGATCAAAAGTTTTCATCTCAAAGTTTAATATTGTGTAAAATCAATGAAACATAAGTTGTTTAGAGTATCATTTTTACTATATTTACTCTATGTTTTAATTTTTGAATATAAAAGCACAAGTCATGCTTCTGTTGCTTTGTATACCAAAAGTCACACCAGGAGGTTATCCACACAAGAACTTGCTCCTAGCTTAAAAAAGAAGCAATAGAGATGGAACAAATAGAAAAAATATATCTCTTGAGTAATAGGAGAATCTCTACACAATAACCTATGCACAAAAACTTAGGAGAGAGTTTTCAACACAATAATCTATTGTTGAAAGTTTGGCATGTGGAAATGGACATACTAAAGATAAATATATTTGTGATATTATGCCACAAAATTCAAAGTTTGTTTCCTATACTAAAAAATATAAAACTCTTCTTTTCTTCTTCAAAGTAATATTTGAAGGTTGGAATCATCCATGAAAAATATCTAACTCATGCATATATGAAATTGAAAAAGGACATGAATATTGGGATGCATGAGGACATGCTTTAGCTTAGGCATGGGGGAAATGATGAGCCAAAAAATGGCCCATCATATATAGCATATGGTATTCTTCCTCCTTGCATAATAAATGGATCTAAGTGAAATTTATAAACTTATGGTTTATTTAGAATAAAATAGAAAGTATATATCATGGTTATTTATTTAGAATTCATTGTTAACTCTTTGGTAGCTATTTCTAATGATTATTGAGAAAAATATGTCAATATGTCCACATGCAGTCCAAACTAACTCTAAAAGATTTTAAGTATGAAGATTAACCATTCAAAAACAATGTTGGAGTGGTTTTGGCATCTTCTACAATAGATCCTAAAGAAGATATAGTGTTTTGGCCATGCTACAAACTTCCACAGGTGAGCTACAAACTTCCACAAGTGAGCTACAAACTTCCAAAAGTAAGATACAAACTTCCATAGGCGAGTTATGGACCTTGACAAACTTGTTATGGAATTTGACAGGCTTGCTATAGACTTTGATATGCTTTCTATAAACTTTGACAAAACCACTCTAGACTTGTTTGAAAAACATTTCTAAGGCATTCTAATGATTGCTTGGTCCATTCTAAGACAGCCAAGATCATTTCCAACTATTACATGAATGCTTTCTATTTATAGTCTTTCTATATGTAAATTTCTGTATATAGACTTTCCATTTATCTATTGTATCTAAATGTAGATTTTAAAATTTCATCCTAATAAAATAGATCTCTCCATATTTTATGGAAATTGAGGATATGTTGTAATATATTATATTCATATAATAATTCTCTCCATATTTTGTGGAGATTGAGACAAGCTAAATAATTTAGGTTGTTACTCCTGAATAAGGTATTGGATGGATGCATAAGATTATAAATGTAACCTCCCACACCTAAATGTAATAAATATAATTTCTCTCTCCATTATTCTAAACAATCTACTCTAAATTTTGTGACAAAAATCTTGTGTTCTGAATAAAATTCTCTTTTGAGGAATGAGCTAGCCACTCATTCCAGAGAAGATGGATCAATGTGTTTTTGTTTATTTTTTTATTTTGTAATTATCATTTTGTTATAAATTGTTATGTTATTTCCTTATGTCTGTAACCATTCCTTTTTATAGTTTGTTGTGAAACTATAGGTGTTTTACTTGTTTATTATTACCTTTCAATTCAACAATTTAATTTTTGCAAGTGTGATTTAATTTCATGCATGTGTGGTTTGATTCCTAGAAGAGTCTTTTTCAATTTTTACAACTGTGGAGTATGGTGGAAGGGACCATTTTATAGAGATATCTTTATCCTATTTCATATTACCTTTAGACACCAACCATAGATTAATATTATTAAATGAAGGGGACTAATGACCTTCATCATTCACATTGACATCCAATCCATTCGAGCCATCTTGGGTATTCATGGTCTATTCAAATCTAAAGATCATTTTTTTCCATCCTCTCCTGCTCATCAATATTCTTGTTTTGACCTTGTTAAGGAAGAGGAATAAATATTGAGACCCATTTAGGTAAACATCTTGGTATATCCCCAACATAGTGATTCGATGATTGGACACTTGGTTCTCACATGTCATAGTCCTTGGAGATCCCTGATTCCATCTTGATTTTGTCCTTCATTTGTAATCAATTTCCACATCCCCAGTGTTAGAATATTTTTTACCTTTGATAGTGACCCCTTATATATACTTATTCTAAACTTTCTAAACATTCAGATAATAAAAAATCCTAAAAACTAGAAAAGGTCAAAAATCTCTAAAAGAGATAGAAATCCACAAAATATTGAAACATTTGGCTTATCTTAAATCCAATCAATAATCCCCAATCAATCTTTGATCCAATCATTTTAGCAACCATTAGGGTGTGTCCTTTCCAAATTCATCAGCTTTAGGGTAAATTAATTAGTCCAAGCTTGTAACTTTCACCCTCTTTAGGGAAAATCAAAACATGCATCTTATTTCAGGATATTTTCCCAACCCGTCCCCATGGATGAGTCCTTGCTTGGGGGTACCATTGAATTATCATTATCATCGTACCTTCACACTTGGATTTTGACTTGATTAATGATAATATTATTTATGGTGATTTTATTTTGAGGTTTGTGTATGTATGTGTGTTTACTTGTTTGCTTGTTTGTTTGATTTTCCTATTGTGCCTTAACTCAATTTATTTACATCTATTGGGTTATTATGATTTTTCCATATCACGGTGATTTCATATGCTTGTAACTGAGTCCATATATTGACATATGACAATAATGTCATCTTGAATTTTATATATCATGGTGTGATTGTGTCATTTGTCTCTTGGATCAGGGGCAGATCCTCATGCACATTGCTTTCAGCTAATCACAATGTTTTATATCATGGTGCATACCATTGTGTCACATTAAAATTCAAGTTATTGAGGCTTATATATAATTCATGCTATATTAGTACTTAATGAGTATTGTCTTGTAATCAGAAAATTACTTAATGATAATTCAATGTTGATCATACGGTACTTTAAGTAATGGATTGTGAACTATGTTGAATATTGAAATGTGTTAAGTAATTACAAATCATGAGTTCTTTCTTTTATAATTAGATAATGATGGTGAAATATTTATTTAACAAGAAATGAGTAAATGCACCACATGTTTTAAAGTCTTTGAGAACTAGTCTTACACTGTGTGCTTCGGGTGAGCACATCAGAATCATCCCTCATGTGATAGGGCCAACATGCTAGCCTATTGGGAAGAGGCTTCAGTGTCGATGTAAAGAGATAACTCCCAACATATATGTATACACCCTCATACATATTAGTACACTAATGGTATGTATCATACACAAGTTTATAATGGAACAATATACAATATACTAACAAATAATTCCCAATAAGTATTTGTGGTTTATGTTATGGTATAATAATCATTTACAGTACACATAGTCCATAAATATACTAACCAATAATGGAACAATTATGGTGTATACTATCCATTAACCACTAGATCAATATTTAGTATTACGTTGAGTTACATTATCTAGTAATACAAGTATACTTATGAATGAAGAGTTTATATTCAACATATCAAGCTAAGAGTATATAATCAATATATTATTTAATATATGCCTTGTTGAATGAAATCATACCTATATATAGTCAATTTGGAGTATAATCACACACAATATCTAAAATTCCATAAATAAATATATATATGAAATTTGGCATGGTTTTCAATTTACTTCCTTAGTCATTACCTTGTCCACAATTCACTATTTATATACATCGCTTTATAATTCCATATATATAGTCAATTAATATATATATTATTATGAAGCAATAAATTATGTATATCTTAAAGTAGATCTCTTAACACACCATTAATTAAATTTAGTCTAAAAGTTATTTATATTATTTCATTATAAAAGCCATTATAATCAGATCGCTTCACATATATGTTCTTAAGTTATTATAAAATGTTTATGTCGAAAGTCACTATATATAGTAATAATTAGATCACCTCATAAGAATATTTGGACTTTATTCAATCATAGATCCAACCATTCACTATTCCCTGGTAAATACACTTATATCTGTATTCTCAAAACAATTTTTTTTTACCATTATATTTAGTTTTTCAAACAATTTGTACACATAGCTATGTATATGCAACTATTATACACTACCCTTTGTTACATATAATTGTAGGTATATGATATTATACCATATATGTATGTATATTCTATATGAAAACTATGTATACTTGTAATTATTTATGTATACACATAACTATTGGCTATATATATCCATATATCTATAATTTATATGCACAAAATCACTGACTAAAACTCACAAATATAAATTGCTACACATACGTATGCCCCTACTATATGTAATTACTATATATATTAGAATATATGACATACCTATACAACCACATAAACACATATCAAATTATTGTTTAGCTATTTTTTTGATATATCAAGGTTATATCAAGGTTATATATTCAAACACATATCAAATTTCTACATAAGAATAAAGTATAAATAGATGAATAATTACACAAATGACTCATGATAATAATCATAACTCTTACATAAATCAATAATATGAATAATAATGATAATGTATTGATGATATTATATTGGCGATCTTTATTATAATACATTATATAGCTATAATATGTGATTGAGATAACTCCTACATGAATACTTTATAATAAGCGATAATAATAATGTATAAGTCATGATAATACTCATATTATGAAACCTCATAATTATCATAATATAACAGACTGTAGGAGTCTTTTTCTTCTCTCTAAAACTCATAAATATAGTTTGCTATATAATACATTATTATTCAACTGACATTGATTATTCTGAGAGAACATTCTCTTCCATATAAAAGAATATAACAAATAATTCCTAGTTCATTGACTTAATATATGAAAAGTAATGAGAATATATTCTCAATTTTTTTATCTTAATATATATAAATATAAATAAATTTGATCTGATAATTTATCATCTTATATATAAATATATATATATTCTCAGTTCACTTTAATCTATAGTAAGCTGAGTTCACTATTTTTGGAAGTTAATAGCTTATAAAACATATATAATGTTATGTATACATTACTTATTGCATACCAATATGGATATCAAACATACATAGATCACCTACCTAGAGAAACTTCCTATTGGTATCTGGAAACCGCCCCCTTTGATCTGCTCCTTTCTTTTTCTCTATTCCCATGTTGCCTTCCTTTTCTCTTCTTTTGTGTCTCCTCTCCTTTCTATGCTATACTCCCTTTTTTACCACCTTTTTTTATTTACCACTTATTCTCCTCTTATGCTATGCCTCCCCCCTACATTTTTTATTTTGAGATGATTTAAAGATTTTCTCCTTCCTCTTTATTATATGACTTTCTCTTTTAAAACTTGTTATTTATTTATTTTTGGTGTTTTATTTTAAATATATAATGGTTTTTATTTATTTTATTTCCTTTTGATGATTTTTACCTACTTATATGTTTTTATAATAATTCATTTATTAATTATAATAAAATGGATTTATTTGCTACTAACCTATCATAGATAAATAATTATCAATATGACTACTATAAATCAATTTTATTCCTTTCAACAATAATTGGGTATTCTCAAAATATCATAAAGTTAACTTGTCAATGTTCTCAAACATTAATAAGACACGATGGTTAGGCTAGATGTGGTAGTAATATATACTTGTTCATGCACACTTATGTTCTCGTAAATACATTAAAAATTATGACTATAATAGCATAACATAATCATACTACAACATTATACCTTCATACCTATGCATAATACCCATAATTTAATCATACATTATTTATTTTATGTAAGTAATAAATTAAGTTAACACAAACATATGTAATTATATAAATGCAAATAGCACAAATAATATACTAATGTTAACCATTAAAACTATGCATACAATGAGTGCTATTTAACATGGTGTGTGCAAGGTTATAGACATTCCTCTATCATCCCCCAACACCTCCATCTATGTCACCCTTTCTAATGATGCTTTCCCTCCATCATGCTCTAAAGGATGAGTTTCTCATGCATCCAAATCATGATAAATGGGTAGTTACTCCATACATCATGACATATATACATTATAAAATATTGTCGAAATAACAAATCAACATGATTATAATGTAAAAATATACACTAAAACTAACTCATAATAATGAAACCATATAATCAAATTAATATTCAACTATCCCATAATAACATATAACTCATAGCTTAGTTAATAATAACCAAATCCAATTACCAACTATAAATATCCAAAGATAAACAAGTAAGTTTGCTTAGTGAGAAATCAGGATTTAACATCCTTCCCCCCTAAAGCTGGTCATCATCTCGATGACACTTATTCAAATATAAGTTTAGAATTAACAACATTATTCAACATAAAAATAACATAGTATGAAGTATCAAATCAATGAAAAAATGTGGAAATTGCTTGTAAAACTCATCATGGTCCTTCCAAGTAGAACTATCCTCAGAGTATTGGTACTCTAAGACCTTTTATTGTGACATCTTCCTATTATAAAAATAAAGTTTGTGAGTGTCATTTATACTGATTGATTCTACCATGACCACCTCAGGGTTCAGAACCTTGAAAAGCATTCCAATCCAACTCATGTGAAGGGTCAACTATATATATTTTTAGGATAAGAAACATGGTAGACATTATGTAATAGAGCTAGGGATGGTGACAATGTAAACCTAAACTCTATAAGATTGACCACTTCTAACACTTTGAAGGGTCCCACATATCTCGATGATAATTTCACTTACTTCTCACATTTAATATTTATTAATCATAAGCACATGCAATCATAACAAAAAAAAAAAAACAAATGGCCAAAGAGAATTCCAAAAATCCTCTTAGCCCCTCTACACACCTCTCTAACTTGACGGAGTGTTTTTCTCATTCCTGAGAAAATTATTTAGAAAACATGGTAAGAATGATGTGTATAAGTCAATACCATCGCTACTCTATATAGCTCCTAATAAGTATGACATGTCAACACTTTAACTACTCCATATAAATCCTGACAAGTATGATGACGAATATGAATTGGAAATAATACATTTTTAATGTATACAAAATTAAGGAATAAATGTTCCTCAATATACATGCATATAGCCATATGACTAAATCTGACATGTCTCCCTTGCCAAATCATGGATTCAATAAGCTCCCCTTGTCAGATCTAAACTTAGTAACTACCAAGTCAATGTGAGACTAACTATGTTATAGGTTTGTCTATGATGTCTTCAAGGTGACCAAGGTTATTGATGTGGTGTCATGTGTGTTAGTTTGACAATGAGAAAGTGTGCTTCAATGTTCTTGCATGGTTCTTAAGGGTTTAACTTGCATAGGTAATTTATGGATGATATTGATGATATGGACATGTTGAATAGACCCTATTAGATGTTTTGAGTTCTTATATTACCTATTTAAGTGAACAAAATTTATCAGAATAATCATCTGAATGTCTAAGCTTAAGTAGTCATCTTGATAAATAAGGATGAATAAGTAGTTTGATGACATAATATTTCACATGTGTGAAGGTTTTAGGATTAGTTTGATATATGGATATATTCCTCTATGTGAGGATATCATATGGTTTAAGTTTTAGGTCATGAGGTTGAGCATAGTAAAAGTTATTAAGGTGTAAAGTTAGCCTTCTAGGCATAAGTTTACTTGAAATTTTGATTTTTGTGTCAAACCCTAGCAAAAGTAGGAATCCTATTTTTTAGAAAAATAAAACCTATCTAATCTAATATGCAAAAAAAATAACATAAATTACACTAACACCAATGTAATATTTATACAACTCAAAACTTGCCAAAAAAGTCCTTGAAAAGGGTGAATTAAAATTCTAGACCCTAGGTGCCCCCCTCTAGAAAGATCAAATTTAATTCCTACTGATTATAACCACTCTCAGACTAATATATTTCTACAAAATGACCTAAATATTATTCAAGTATTCAATAAATATTATAAAAATTTAGAATCATGTAAGGGCACAAAAATATCTTCAAACCCTACTAAACCACCTCCAAATCAATTTGACATATGCTGGAAAAATATATAAAATATTGGAGAATATTTTAGGACAAATATGACCCTTGAAACATGCCAAAAATCCTCCCAATACATGTCACCCAAGTGCTAAAATACTACAAATAATTTATAATATTATTTAGGGCTCAAAATCACCCCACATTGGTTCTAATCAGCCACCAACCAAATCGTCAACCTTCCCAAGTAGTTCACTGCCCAAGGAGAGAAATTTCCACTAAAAATATAAATGTTTAAGAACAAATATAACCCTTGGATAGAGCTTTCCTATGAATAAAGCTAGAGGTTTTCATCCCCAACTCCTTTGTTCACTTGAAGGGTTTTGTCATCAAGTCACAAATTTAAGCTTGACATGAGCATAAATTTCCATATCAAAATTAACATCCCTTCCATTGATCCTTCAATTTATTTTTATACACCTCCAGCAAGAGTAGCACCCAAATTGGAGGGAAGGATCTAATTCAAAACTTAAAAAGAGTAACTCTTATAATTTCCACTTAAGTCCTTGAGCTCCCATGACCCTTGAAAGAACACAACTTAAGTGAAAATTAGAATAATAAAGTGTTTTTTACAATTAATCTTAAACACCAAAGTGTTTCTCTTTCTTTTTCTCTTTTTTCTTAGCCCTTGAGAAATAAGTGAGGCTAAGGGTCTTCAATCATTTTAGGTACAAAAGGGGGATATGGCACCACCTATATCATAACCTCATCAAATAGATGAAAGAATGTCTTGCCTGATTTTATCATTTCAGATTCATCAACACTATGAATAAAAATTGTGCCAATGTCACATGACACAAGGAAGTTGATGAGTGTGTAGCTTCATCTATCCATCCATCTGACATTATAATGCATCTTGATTTTTTCCATTCCTTATGATGTTTTAAAAGAACATCATTCACATCCTATACAACATCCTTTAATAAATCAATATGCAAAGCCTCATATGATGGGGCAATGAACCCAAAACTTGCAACTGTAATTTCATCTACCATATTCTAGAGTTGTACCAAAATTTGGAGAATGCCTTCTTTGCCTGCTCATGAACAATATTATTCCAACCTATACTCTCTAGCATGGTTTTCACTCCATGTGTAGTGCAAGAGAGAAAGAAGGTAGGAATGTTTCCCCTACATACATCTAGCCCAAAAGGTAATAATACAAGGGTAGATTATTAAAGAGCTATAATGAGAAACATTTCCACCATATTTCATAGCTAAAAATATTAAATGTGTTCAAATGAATGTCAAATATAACATCTACCATAGAGGAGGGTTAGGTTTACTAGTTAGGGTTAGGTTTAGTTTTTTAAAAGTTTTGGGTGTATTTAAGTTTTTTTAATTGTAAACATTTCAAATTTCCCCATCATACGAGGCTTTGCATATTGATTTTCTAAAAAAAAAGCCAAAAAAAGGGGTTGAAAAAAGTGTTTTGTGCCAAGTATAAGAATTAATCACAATTAGTCATGTTTAAACTGCACATTTTTCTACTATGGTTCCAAGTGTCTGTGTAAGACTTCTAGACTTTGAAAGGGGTGTATAATTAATGGAACTAAAGCTAAATGTTGGGAAAAAAGGCATAGCTAAAGGAAGAGTGATGTTAGTAGCTTAGGGGTGGATGACAATGAAGAGGAGTTGGAGGAACTCCTACATCCGATCAAGCTGATCTCCATCCAAGTTGTCATGTTAAGAAAGCATCTTCATACTCAATAGAATGCTATATATGATGAGGATCATGGGAAGCTTATATCAACTAAGGGCATTAATAATAAGTTCAATGGACAAAAAAATATCTCTAACAAGTATGGGGGTAGGGACAATACAAGGAAGTGTATTGAGACTTTCCACAATGACAAAGATAAGGAAGAGGATAGTAGGAGGCATCAAAACCTTACCTCAAGTAAAAAATTTTCTCCAAGGGAAAGAATGTTCATGAATATGAGCTCGTTAACTCTCAAGGATGTGGTATTGACATCACTAGTGAGATAATGGAAAATGAGGAGGCATCTAGGTTAACTTATGGCTGAGAGACAAAAGATTTATCCAAAAACATGAGAATAGCCACTCAAAATAAGAGGGAAAAATCTATTCTTCAAGAAGAGAAGCTGACTAGTAGTAACATTCGTATGACTTTGATTGAAGTTCAACAAGCTCTACATCAAATTACCAATGAAATTAAAGAAGGGAAAATTATGTTTCAAGTACGAAGTAGCATCATGCACAAAATCATGAAGAGTTTGGACTCTTCAAAATAGAGCAACTTTGTTGGAGTAATAATGACAAGAATACCTCTAAAGATCTTAAGCCTCACAAGAAACCATGGTCGATATGTTAATCCAAAATGAAAAAAGAGCTAGAGAACCTCAACGGGGAAATCTAAATCCATACAAACAATGTGGAAGTACTCAAAACCATGGTCGATAAGTTAATCCAAAATGAAAAAAGAGGTGGAGAAGCTCAATGGGGAAATCTAAATCCATATGAACAATGTGAAAGTGGTGCGCATATAAGGTGTAAAAATCTCAGGTTTGAAGAGGCCCCTCTTTAACCTTGGTATGGATATGCATTGCATTTTCAATCATTTTCATCACTGGGCATGTCACATTAAAGACAATAAGATGGATACTCAAGGTAAAAATAATAATATGGACTTCTCAATGTCACTATCTATCTAATCAGGTTTCACATCACTTGAGGTATTGTACCCTGTTTTGAATTAATATAATTTTTACCTCTAGCAAAAAAACATATAAATAGTAAGTGTTAAGGAATAGTAATAAAATTTTGGGTCTAAAAGTGTAGACATAACCTTGGTCATTAGATTTTGAATTAAAATACATCATTTCCCCCTAATCCCAATGTGAGAGGTCCATATAAGGAGTGACAAGTGCCTAATAGTGAAAGAATTGTGTATTTACCATTCAACTCAATGAATGATAGTTTTCTCAATGTGTATCAACTTACATAATTTATTATGCAAGCTAGGTATTTGTGTGTAGAGTGATAACCAATGATAAAAAGAGGTCACATATAATAAATACTCAACATATTAACACAATGAGGCATAAAAAATACATCAAATATGCAAACCTTATCAGTGTAATGATTACTTATACTTGTGTGGTCAATGTGCCACATCGACCAATAATTTGCCAGTTTAAAGAGCTAAAAATAAGCCTAATGAGGCAATCATATAAGTAAATTTGTACCCAAACATGCCTCATACATATTTGTAATTAGACATTATAGTTTTTTATCAATAAAATAAATACTTGTATTATATTTGTTTGTGGTTACCTTTCACCATGATTTAGTTATATGATTCCCAAAGATTAGTCAAAAATTCAAAGGTCCCTTGAGGGTTCCCCAAGCTTTCCAAAGGACTCCGTGAAGGTTCCTATCAAGCACCTTCATTGTGATACTAAATAAATATTTCTACACAAAAATAAAATAGACATTAGTGCCATTTTGGACAAGTTTATTTTTATATTAAATTCATTTGATGCACTCAAAATGTTGTATCTATAGAAAATTTTAATTAAGTGACCACGTATAACTACTGTAATAAATTTATTGTGTTAAAATTTGATAATGTAGAGCAAAAAGGGAAAGGCAGCCTTAGATTATGTAAAAGATAAAGGAGAAAAAGTAACTTTAAGTTATTTACATTACAAGTAAAATGGAAAAGGGGAATTAATGACTAGTGTTAATAGCATCTATGCATCTAAAAGGTTGATGCGACCATATTGCAGAAACCAAAAGGAAGCCAACGAGACACTATATGGTCATTGCCATTTGTCTACAATGACCAACTCCCGTATTGACCTCTTACTATTGATTTTGGTGAAAAACTCTTATCTTTGTTAGTCTAGCCTCCTCAAAGAGGATAGCCAATGAATCAACTACAATCATATCCATATAATTGATTATAATATCTTCACAGGCCAATAATTCTATAATTTAGTGTCAATCTACCTCCACTATCATTAAGGTACAAAATGTGTATATTCTCCCTTCCCACTCTTCATTTGGAATTGCATCTTTGCACCTAAGCTTATGAAAGTTAGTTCTCAACTAAGCTATCAACATTTTTGTTTTCCACTTGATTTCTACCCCTATGTAGCTTTGTTGATAGTAATATTGTGTAGGGTTGAATGTATTGATGTACTATTCTCTCCTTCTCAGCTTCTTTACCCACATGCTTAATCTAATTTTTTCTCACATATCTATTAATTCCTTGATTTGTACTTGGATATTCATAAAGACTAATGCCCCACTTGCTCATCCACTTAGTGTTTTGTTTCCATCCAAGTATACTTCCTCCTACTTAACACTTCTATAACCACCATGTTGGGCCACCTATTCATTCCTTTTTGATTTATTTACATTACTTAGGAGTCATATCATAGTCATTACACCTAGAGGAAATGTGCTTATCTTAGATAATAGTTTTAGTGTTTTAATTTTGAGGTTACTCATGATTATGTACTTTTTAATTCTATCTAATTGTCTTTATCTTGGTTCAAAGAGTCAAATGTATTGTTACCACAATCCTCATATCCATAAAGTACCACTAACAAGACAAGTAACCTGAACAAGGTTCTTATGGTTTCCCAATCTGATAGATCAACATTTCTACACCTGCTATGCAATGTATTTAGTAATTTATAACCCCCTTGAATTATATTGACTTGCATGATTTCAAACTATGCATGTTGTGGAAGTTAAGGAAAAAATACTTGTATTTTGCTAAGGGGCACACAACAAATTTTGCTCAAAGAAAAAGTTTATCTATTTTTTCATGCTTTAAAGAAAGAAAAAAATTCTTCTTTGACTTCAAGGGAGAAAAGTAATTTTAAGCTATTTACCTCACAAATGTTAATGGAAAATGGGATGGCCCTAAAGAATTAGGGTAAATGGCATGTTTTGGAGGTGATTCGTGCAAGCAGTCAATGAAAGACTGAGGTTTAAAGTTAAGTGTAACATCCATGCTATGCTTAGAATACCTTGAAGACTCCTTACCTTCCTATAACACTCGTATTCTTTATTTATTTCTTAAAAAAGTAATTTAAATAATGTTAAAGTTTTTGCTTTAAGGTTTATTTACTGAGTGCTTTAATATAACATGCATAAAAATCTTCCAATGATAAAAAAACCATATTTTAAAACTTTTGTTTATAACTCTATATTGATGGTGGTATTTGAGGCACATTTTAGGCCCCATGGAAATGGGCAAACTGGCATTATAAGAGAAAGATTCAATCAAGATTTATTTGAATAGGAAACACATAAAATAATAAAGATCATATCAGATTATACACAAAAGGATTATAAGTTGGAGGTGAAAACGTAGTAGGAAAATGAGAAGATGCCAAATGGAGTTGCAACAATTCTAAATGACAAATCCATATAAAACATACCTACGTTCCCACAACCAACCATAAGAAGGAAGGAGGTGAAAGGAATGTAGTAATGAATAAAGGGTCTAAGATGGGTGTAGCACTGGTACCAATCGAAAGAGCCTCCTCCTTATTCCAGGTATCGATTATCCCAATAAGCAACATCTCCATAGTGTTAAAATATTATTATTTTGACTTCCTATAACCACCTATCAAGCATGATAGTTGTTGTCATTAAATGCAATTTTTTTCAAATTTAAATTTTTTTCTACCATTTAGAGTTGGGTAGAAAAAGGATGAGTTAGGTGAGTTTTTCCATAAAGGCACAAAAGAAAATAAGGAAGAGGTATTGAAGAAGGGAACATTCAATGTAGTTGCAAAGAAGAGGAATGTGAGCAATAGAAAACATTCTAACACAACATTCCATTACATAGGGAATATACATAATAGAAAAAGTACAAGTAGTAACAACCTACAATAGCCTGTAACACCCTACAACAGCTAGTAGTAAGGAGAGAAGCAACCTGTGGTAGCTAGTAGTATCCTGTAGGAACCCATGGCAAAGAGAAGATAGAGCAGCGACAAGGAAAGAAATAGAGCAGCCTATAACAACTTACATTAGCAGCCTATAACAGCCTATAGTAGCTTGTAATAGCCTAAAATATCCTATAACAGCCTACAATATCTCATAACAACCTACAATAGCCCGTAGAAACCTAAAACAATAGCCCATAGTAGCCTACAATAACCCGTAGCAAAGGGAAAATAAAGTATCCCATAACAAGGAGGTAGAGGAGAGTTATATGTTGATAGTAGTTAGAAAATAATAAGAAAATATCAGAGGTTTATATATATATATATATATATATATATATATATATATATAGCTATGATTATAGAAGAAATTTTTGAGATTTAAATATATGCAAGTTTTAGTGTTTACTTATCCATTTTCTCTCCTCCCTCATTTTTATTTGTTGGTGGTTATTTATTTCCCACCTAGGCCTATATATTTTTGGTAATTTCTTCCCATAAAACCAATAGTGTTGTAGCATTATTTTTTATTTTCCAACAATTGGTATCAAAGCTATTGGTGAAGGGCAACTAGGTTGTGAGTGCATTCAGATATGGCAGCAAGAAGTTCAGGGTCTTGACAGTAACCCCCCATGTTTGATGGGAAAAATTATGATGTATGGATCATCAAGATGAAGACAATATTGAACTCTCAAGAACTATGGGAGTTGGTTGAAGCTAGCTACAATGAGGTTGTAGACAAAGCAACCTTCAATGGCTTAACTCAAGAACAAGAGAATGTGCTGAAGGAGAATAGGAGGAAAGATGCTAAAGCACTTAGCTATATACAAATGGCTTTGGCTCACTCAATATTTCCTATGATAACAATAGCTATCCATTCCAAGCAAGCATGGGATATCTTACAAAATGCATATCAAGGTAGTGACAAGGTGAAAATTGTCAAGTTGCATCTATTAAGAAGAGACTTTGAGACCCTAAAAATGAAGGATAATGAGTCAATCAATGACTTCTTCATAAGAACAATGAACATAGTAAATCAAATAAAGACATGGTTCGATTCTCTTGAAGACCATAGGATCATTGAGAAGGTGTTGAGGAGCCTTGTAATGAGATTTGACCCTATAGTGGTTGCTATAGAAGAATTAAAGGATTTGAGGCAAAAGATGATTGATGAGCTAATGGGTTCCTTGCAGACCCATGAACAAAGGTTGAATAGGTCAACCACCTCCTCCCATGAGCAATAATTCAAGACTAATGTCAATGTGAAAGGATAGGGGAGAGGATCAGATAATAGAGGAAGAGGAAGAACTTTCAACAGTCAAGAAGGTGGAAGAGATAGCCATCAAGAACCACATGGAAGAGGAAGAAGAAGGAACAACAACACTTCTAGTGGTGGATCTTCACAAAGGTATGATAAGTTTAGCGTCTAATTTTATTATTGTAAGAGGTATGAACATTATGCTAGTGAGTGTAGAAAGGAGTATGACATGAATAGGTAGAATTCTAATTTCACTTAGACACAAAAGGCTGAACCAAATACAAATGAGAACGGAGGAAGCTTGTTTATAACATGTAACATTGTTGAGAAAAGTGGCAAAGAAACATGGTATTTGGATATTGGTTGTAGAAACCACATGAGTGGGAAAAAAGAGATGTTCAACCACATAGATGAGACAATCAAATTAGAGTTGAAGATGGGAAACAATGATAAGGTTCCTATCATGGGTAAGGGCAACATTTCAATCCACACAAAGCAAGGTGATAGAAGGAAAATTCATGATGTTTACTATGTACCCAGGTTGAAACACAACCTTATCAGCATTGGGTAGCTTGTGAAAAAAGGGTACAAGATTAGATTTGAGAATGGTGAGTGTATCATCTTTGATAGGAGTGGCTACAATAAGAAGATAACAGTAGTCAAGATGACAAGGAATTAGATGTTTCTATTGAGAATGCAAAGTGAGCTCATAACAACATTAAAAATAATGATAGTAGATGAATCTACTCTTTGGTATCTTAAGTGTGTGAAGGATACATATTTGGGAAGGAACATAGGAGTGCATTTCCCATGGGTAAGGCATGGAGAGCAAGAGCTTCATTAGAGATAATCCATTTAGACTTATGTGGTCCAATGAAGACCCCTTCCCTATCCAAAAATGTCTATTTTATGACATTCATAGATGATTATAACTAAAAGACATGGGTTGACTTTGTGAAGAACAAATACAAAGCATTTGAGACCTTCAAGCATTCAAGGCCATGGTGGAGAAGCAGAGTGGCCACTACATCAATATTTTGAAGAAGGATAGAGGGGGAGAGTATATCTCTAATGAATTCATGATTTTTTTTCAAGGATCATGGCATAAAGAAGTAATTTACAACTAGGTATACACCACAACAAAATGGTGTGGCTAAGAGAAAGAATAAGACCATCTAAGAGATGGCAAAGAGTATGTTAAAGGCAAAAGGGTTGCCTAATGATTTTTGGGTTGAGGCTGTAGCAACAGTCATGTATTTATTAAACATTTGTCCAACAAAGAGTGTAAGGGATGTTATCCCTCAAGAATCACGGAGTAACCAAAATCCAAGTGTAGAACTCCTTAGAGTTTTCAATTGTGTAGTATATGCACATATCCCCAAGCAAAGAAGGAGAAAATAAGATGACAAAGGTGAGAAATGCATATTCATAGGATATAGTGGCAAATCAAAGGCATACCGATTATATAATCCCATCACCAAATATCTCATAATCAGTCAGGATGTTCAATTCATTGATCATGAAGCTTGGGAAGAAAGACAAGGAGAAGAGCATGTGGAAACAAGGGTTGGTGGACCCTTTATTGAATATGAAGCAGCAAGTGGTACAACCACCAATACACCAACATCTAGTGGCAACAACCATCAAGTAGGTCAAGGAGTTGTTCATGAGTTAACATCCTCCTCCTTTCAGTCAAGTCAACATCAAGTAAGGATAAGAAGCTTACAAGAAGTTTACGAGCAGTCAAGGTATGAGAAAAATGAAGATGAAACTATGAATTATGTACTCTTTATATCAATTGATCTTATCTCCTTTGAACAAGCAATCAAAGATAGTAAGTGGTGTGAGGCTATGGATGAAGAGATGTAGGCCATAGAGAGAAATGACACATGGGAGTTAGTTGACCTACCAAAAGTAATAGAGGTCATATGAGTTAAGGGGGCATAAAAGACAAAAATTACTCTTGAAGGCAAGATAGAAAGGCATAAGGCAATGCTAGTGGTGAAGGGTTACAAGCAAAAGCTTGGATGTGATTATAATGAAACATTTTCCCCTGTATCAAGGCTAGAAACTATAAGAATAATCATAGCCATTACTACCCAACACAAGTGGAAGGTGAATCAAATGGATGTGAAGTCATAATTCTTGAATGGAGTGCTATAAAAAGAGGTTTACGTGGGACAACCACCTAGATATGAGAGTCTCAATCATGAGAACAAAGTGTATAGGTTGAAAAAGGCATTGTATGGGCTCAAGCAAGCCCCAAGAGCATGGTATAGCCGTATAGACTCATATTTGTTGAGCAACAGTTTTAGAAAGAGTGAAAGTGAGCCCACATTATACATCAAATCATGCAAGGAAGTTATGTTAATTGTTGTATTATATGTGGATGATCTTATATTCATCAATAATGCAAATCAGTCCATTGAAGAATTCAAAATAGACATGAAAATGAGTTTAAAATGATTGATTTGGGCTTCTTAAAGTACTTTCTCAGGATAGAAGTCAAGAAAATGGATGAAGGCATATTCATATGCCAATAAAAGTATTTAAAATAGATCTTATAGAGGCTCAAGATGATGGATAGCAAGCTTGTGTTTACTCCAATTGAGACAAGCCTTAATTTGTGTAAAGATGATTACAGTAGCAATTTAGATCCTAGACGCTATAAGATCCTAGTGGGAAGTCTAATGTATTTGACTAAAACAAGGCCGGATATCACATATGTAGTTAGACTTATATCAAGATTCATGAAGATGCCAAAGGAGACATATTGGCAAGCAGGCAAGAGGATTTTGAGGTACATGAATATAACAAGAGATTATGGCATTTCGTATGCAACAATAGATAAGTTTCAGCTTGTTGGTTACATGAAAAATGATTAGCTAGGTAGCGTTAATGATTTAAAGAGCACCTCCAGGTATGTATTTCATCTTGGGTTAGGAGCCATATCTTTGGCTTCAAAGAAACAACTGATTGTGTCACTTTCTAAAGCTGAAGTAGAGTATATAGTAACCAATACAATAATATGTCAAGCTATATGGTTGAAAAGGATACTTTTTGATTTGCATGAGGATAAACAAGGAGATTATACAATCTATTGTGATAATGTATCATCCATATCATTTTTAAAGAACCCCATATTTCATGGTAGGAGCAAACACATTACAATCAGGTATCACTTTATTCGTGAGTTAGTTGAAAATCATGTCTTAGAGCTTAGCTTTTATAATTTTGATCAATAACTAGCAAATATTTTTCCTAATCCATTGCCCAAGGACACTTTCATGCACCTAAGAGAAAGGTTAGGGGTCATAAATGTAGTAGCATTAGGCTTACATAGTGTTATTTTAGCTCTGGAGTCTTACAGTAGAGCTACAAACTTGAGTAATGAAGCTTCATACTTGCATAAAAAGGATGTAGAAGCATTTGAAAAGTTAGAAGGAAGTTATAAGGAGGTTTTGCAAATTGAGAAGAGTCTAATTGACCATGGTAAGAAGGTCAAAAATAAGGGGAATTTTAAAATATTATTATTTTGACTTCCTATAGCCACCTATCGAGCATGACAATTGCTGTCTTAAATGCAAATTTTGTCAAATTTGAATTTTTTTCAAATTTGAAATTTTGTCAAATTTGAAATTTTGTCAAATTTGAAATTTTGTCTACCGTTTAGAGTTGGGAAACAAAAGGATGAATTAGGTGAGTTTTGTCATAAAGGTAGAAAAGAAAAGACTGAAGAGGTATTGAAGAAGAGAGCATTTAATGCAGCTATAGAGAAGAGGAATGTGAGTAGCAAAAAACATTCCAACACAACAAACCATTGTAGAGGAAATATACAGAGTAGAAAAAGAGCAAGAAACAACAACTTGTAGTAGCCCATAACACCCTACAATAGCTAGGAGTAAGGAGAGAAACAACCTGTAGCAGCCAATAGCAGCTTGTAAGAACCTATGGTAAAGAGGGAAAGAGAAAAAACAAGTTAAGAAATAGAGTAGCCCATAACAACCTATAGTAGCCCATAGTAACCTACAATAGTATCCCATAGTAACCTATAACAACTCGTAGTAACCTACAATAGCTTTTAGCAATGGGAAAATAGAGTAGCCCATATCAAGGAGGCAAATGAGAGTTATTGTTGACAATAGCTAGACAAGAATAAGGAAATATCAAAAGTTTTTATATACAACTGTAGCTATGATTGTAGATTTTTTTTTGAGATTTAAATATATGCAAGTTTTAGTGTTTACTTATCCATTTTATCTCCTCCCTCATTTCTATCTATTTGTGGTTATTTTATGCCCACATGGGACTATATATTTTTGGTAATTTCTTCGCATATAGCTAATAGTGTTGTAGCATTACTTTTTCTTTTCCAACACATAGTTGAGTGTGTTACACAAGCATGCATCTCGCATACCGATACCAAACCTGCTCTTTCCACTCATTTTATTTGCTCCACCCACTGCTACTTAGCAACTAACAACAAACCCTTCTCTTTATAAAAGAGACTCCCACGTGTTCCCTAGAGGTTACACAGGCATTTAAGTAGTCCTATAAGGTAGATGAATGTCTTGTTGAAATGAAGAACAAGCCATCTAGGAGATGAGACATGTTGCTTTGAAATAACACCTTATGAAGTGGGGTTTTGACATTTTTTTGGGTTAGGGTAGAGTATTTGAGAGGTTAGAGTACTTAGTGGTTTTATAGATTATTTAATCTTTGGTTTAAGGGGGAAAAATATGTATTTTTTTAAAGAGATGTCATAGATTAAAATTTTACAAAAATTAAGGTATGTTTTAATTTTTAACTTAAAAAAAAAAATTAAAAAAAAATATATCATTATAATTATTTGAAATAAGGATTATTTTTAACAATATATATATATCTCAATATATATGGAACCAAAAGTAGTTGTAAGAGCATATGTGTAATTATAGTTATTTGAAATAAGGGTTATAAAATATTTATTCTTTTTTTAATTGGATTTTCTATTTCAAATTTTGATCCAAATTATGAAAAGAAGATATGTTTATTTTATTATTTAAATTAGCCTTGAGTAATGGAGACTCGAATCTTACCACACTAGCATTTAGGTCCAAAGGCTTAAGTGCTCACCCAAGGTGCAACAAGAAACACCGATACTTTAAATTTTGATTTCAAAAAAATATTATTTCAACTAAACTAGGTTCTTTCAATAAGAAAGATGTTGTGCTTATTTTACTACCTAAATTAGCCCTGAGTGGTAGAGAATCAAATCTTACCATGTTGACATATCACTCATGTCCAAAGACCTAAGTGCTCACTCCAAAGACCTAAGTGCTCACCCAGGGTGCAATAAGAAACACTAAGACCTTGATTACAAGGACAAAGATAGAGCTATTTACACATATCCCACAAGACTATGGAGCAACAATAACACACATCACAAAGAACAATATAATAATGAACACATACACAAAATCTATTTCTTTACTCATATATGTAGATTATCATACACAATACAAAACATCCATTCCCAAATTACAATGATCTTTTGATAGTTATCTTACAACTAAACCTTAAAGGTTTTACACTCACACCCTAACTTAAAGAAATTATGACTCTTCTTAGAAGACATCAAACCTGCCAGATCTTAGATATTCAGATGAGAGGCAAAGGTCCTTATTATAAGTGTCCTTGGACCCCTTTCCACCTCATCTTTTTGCCAATTGTCTATGCATCTAGGAATATTTCATCCTTGATCCTATCCACTTGTTCACATAGCAACATATTCCTTTTACCTCTCTAGTGTATTCCTTTCCCAGCATGGATCTTTACTTCATTCACTTTACCTCCTCCTTTCTTTGATGCATGGCATCTTGCAACATTTCCTCTATTTATTCATTCTTCCCATGCAACTTTTATATAATTTGTCTTCATTATGCATCTGTGTCGCACATCATGTCTCATGCACAACCCTTCTCTTTGTGCATGCATGGCCTTGGAATATTGTACTTATAAAAATATCGAAGCCTTTAGTATGTTTAACTCATGCATAAAACCTTTGATGAATTTGTGAAGTGCCTTGAGTATAATTATAGGGTCAACATTCCCTCACACTACATTTCTTGTCTATTTTGAAATAAGCTATTATTAGATTTTGGTGATTTTGGCTTAACTTTTTGTGCAACCAACATTTCACGTAATTTTTCTTGTAATTCTTTTTCAATTTGATCCCAATGATCTAATGTTGATTTTATTTCTAACACAAATTCTTGTGCTCTTCTTTCAAACCATTCAATACTTCTTTATTTTCCTTATTGCTCTTGTAGGTTAATAGTATGGTTCTCATTGAAATTATTTATTTTTAACAACTCGAACATATAATAAATTCTTCCTATTACACTTTCTTCTACAACTATGGGAACAATCCATCAAATTCCTTATTCTTTTTTCCTATCTCCATATTTAAAATTTGTAATTCTTTGAACTTGGCAATCTGTTATGTTTGATCTCCCACCTCTTGCATGTGCTTCATCAAATTAGTTTATGTCTTACCTACTTCTTTCTACTTTTCCTGTATATGTTCATCATCATGCATAAATATATCAAAAAATATGGGGGATTGTTTTACTTTTAAACAAAATTCATTAATCTTCATCGTCGTCACCTTCACAAGATCCTTGAACTCTAATTTCAACTCTACAATTCTATTTGCTTTAATTTTTCCACCCCCTGTGACTTGTATTGGTGTTGGTGTGGTGTGAAATAAGTATTACACAACCACATTTAGTTTTTTTAAGATTTTTTTTCAAAACATGTCCTCATCCCCAAATTTTTTTAAATGTTTTGGTTCGACCAACATTACCAACACGTAAACTTCATCTTCATGTTTTTTTGAAACTCTCCATCTTTCTTTATTTTCTCTTGCAAGTCTTCTAAATTATAATCTCATATCAAATCCATCTTGTTTAACTATAGGGATATCTTCATTGATGCTAATCCAAAAATCTTAGTCAATATATTCCTAGGCTTAACCACTTTGATATCCCATTTCTCAAATTCATTAAGTTCCTTTTTTCATTCATTGGCTTTCATGAATGTGTCCATGGGAATATCAAACCCTAGCTACTACATATTATTATAAAACATAGCCTCTATCTTCTTCAATCTCTCTATGTTGCATTCTCACATTGAAGCATACCCATTGATGCTCATAACGATTTGATTTATTATACAAGGCTCCTTTCCCTCATGAATCACACACCTTCTACCTCTATCACTTTATATAACCATTTCTAATCCTCATGAAAAAATTTCATCAACATTGTGTGTTCCATCAAGGGATCCTCTCCACTATCAGATCTATTTTTTTCCTATGATTCATTTTTTTGAGCCTATTGCCTTAGCTCAATGGTCTCTGTCTCTTATGTTTATTGGGCACCCACATCCCCACACGATGTCTCATCCATGTTAACTTATTTAGGCATGTTTATTGTTATAGTTTCCATTTGTACAAGTACTTTTTTAGTTTCTTTTTGTACTTCTATCACTCTAGTATATTGCATTGTCTACATTGTTCCTAATGGACCATGAGTTTCTTTTAGCAAGCTTGCATGCATAAGGCCTTGGTTAGCTAGAATAGTTACATTAGGAACATATGTAATTACATTAGTTACAACTAATTGTGATTAACCAAGTCCCCATGCAGTTCCTTATGTAGCTTTCACTTCAACTTTGATTGCCCCTAAATGTGTGTGACTTGGGGTTTCCAGTCATGTTTCCCTACGAACCAGAATCCTCCCCATATCTTGCCTTCAAATTAGATGTGGAGTAACATTTGGTCATTCACTTGTAAGTAGTGGATTTTGTGTATAGAATTTTTACTTTTTCATAATATTCAACACCTTCTCTTTCCCTTTTCCTAATGTATCTTGATATTTTTATTGTTTTTGTCTTTTTTATTCTCTCTTTTGCACAACACCTTCATAAATTTTCACTAGTATTTATAGTGGTTTAGTTTGTGCCATTTTTTTTGGGTGTTTTACTCCTCATTTCAAAAATAATATTATCATATTTTAAAAAATAAAGATGGATTGATCTATAAATTTTCACCATCTGATTCCTCATCATCAAATAAATTTATTCCCCCTAATATTTTATACTTCATTCTCATCATGTGCCTCTATGTATAAATCACCACAGTTGTGTTCAGATCAATTGGTGGTCTTAACATGTCCCTTATTTTGATTAGAACACACTATAAATACTCCACACTTACAATATATGGGAGTTTGGCCCAAATTGACCAATCCTTCCTTGTTTTGAATACAACCAATGTATAGTGTGTCATTATGCAAAATTTAATAAAACCTTTATAGTGCAGCAACATCTTCAATGGTACTTTATACTCCTTAAATGATTCATGAATGTGCTCATACCATGCTTAAAATCTCTTCATATATTGATCATTCATCTGAGTCTTACAAATGTATGCCACATACTTATCTACATGTAAACCATCTCCAACCATTGGTAACCTTCCTTTAAGAACTCCGATTTCCTCAATCAACATCAAAATAAAAAACTTCCCCACTAGAATTCCTCTACTCTCATGTGTGCATCCTCACATGCCATCACCACTTCTTCTAAAATGTACTTGGCATAATTAATGTTTACCCCAAACTTCACCACCTAATATTCCAAGTAAATGACTTCCTTCATTAAAAGTAACCATTGCCCAGGGATGATCTATATATACTAAAACTAAATATTATAACATTTTGACCATGTACATTTGAAAAATATCAATCAAGACTCTATCCTTTAGTTCTAGACCTCCCTGTTATCGAAAGGCTCACATTTTCCATCTCACTATGCCTAAATGCTCATCTCTTAATCTGATCCATACTATTATGATGACCTAGGTTTCCTACACTACACAAAAAGCTAAAAATATAATAAAATTCTAATTCTAGATCCATACTTTTTTTTTAGCCTTCTAAACACTATCGACCATAGAGAGATGCTACCATTGGTGGTAGTGTCTAGATCCTTATCTAGTGTCTAATATCCAAAATTCATATAAATTAAAAAATGATCAAAACCCATAGGTCGGCCTAATTGTCTTATTAAACCCTACTATGATATATTTTCAAAAGGTGTGGTATAAATACAAGTCTAAGCCTTCTCATTCCTCATTGAGTACATACTAAGCAAATGCCTACAAAAGTTAAATCAATTAATTGCATAAGAACTTTATTCTACCTAATTCATATTTACTTTCATATCAAGCATAAAAGCAATCATATTATAGGTCTGAAACATTCAAGAGTAGCCCATGCACAATATTTGTCAAATTACAAGCTAGATCACTACAAGCATCTTCATATAGTATATTTCACCCTTGTGCACACACTTTACCATAAATAAGGGATAATTACATAAGTTTGAGGCCCTCCTTGGAGTATTAGCTATGTAGATAGTGCCCATTGATAAAGGGGTTTTTGGGGCATCTCGACACCATGAGCCCACTAACCCATTTTTCATCAAACTCATTCCAAGGGTAAAGAAGGGTGAAGAGCTAGGGTTTTGATCAATCATAAAAGAGTGACACCCTATACCCCAAATCAAAATTTACCAATAAAAAGGTGATAAAAATTAGAATAGAAAAGCTGGTCACATTTAGATCCAGACATTATTCTACATTAGACACCTACATCAAAGTCAATCACTAGCATCAATGATAGTGTCCAAATTCGATGGTAGTGTCCATGGACACATAATTTTTAGAATCTAACAACTGATCTAGAATATTAATCTTGCATATTGTACACATGTTTTTGATCTATATCTTCTTACGCATCATAAACCAACTAAGTAATATTATTTCTTATTTATTATAATATCTTTCATTAGTTGTACTTTACTATTTTTAAAAATCTCATTTGTATAATTTGGAATATTATTTATCTGAGTTTTCTATTATTGACATATTATAAATTAGTTCATCATCCTTGTGTAAAAACTAATTATATATTTCTTAACCCTATTCACCACTATTTTAAATTTAGGTTTAAACATTTGGTGAACTTGACCCACCAGGGTTTCTTAATTTATTATTTTATTAAATTTTGATTTTTGATTTAATAATATTTAAAATTTAAAAACTAGGATTTTTATTTTTGTAAAACATGTTTAATACAGATACATATATTAGATATTTTGTTATGAAGTACATAATGATAGTCATTTTTATTATGTTAAAGTAGTTAAATATATCATCCAATAGAATATGTAAATCCATTAATATAAAGAGAGTGTGTTAAAACAAGATCAAACATCAATCTCTCTTTACAACTATTATTTTTATAATATAGAACTAGTTTCTAATTGCTAACATGCTTGCTCCTAACCCTTTGTTCCTCTTAGAGCTTATTCGAGTGATAGCTACCATCCTGCTCCCATCGTTCACCCATAACTTATATCAGATTATGTGGTCCATGTTGTCACTATATGAAGAGATAAGGGTGCCCAACCTATCCCTCCACTTTTTATTATACAATAGGTTCCTCTTAAGCCTAAACCAATAATAAAAAATAAATGAGATGGTTATCAACTAATTAAGTAATATGCATGTTAATATTTCAATCTGATAGGAACCTAAAATGGAATAACTCTATAATGTGGGACTCTTTGAGGGGGCAAGCTCTAATTATAAATGACTTCTTAGATGCCTAACACTAACCTATACCCCTTTATTTATACCAATTCTCATCTCTACAACTCTTTATTCTCATGCATGTGGTACTAAACCATTATTTACTATTCTACTATTATACCCCTCTTTAGGTACATTACATTCTATCCCCTTAAATATGTTTCACCCTTAAAACATGATAAGAAATAGGAGGAGGACCAAATGAAGGTTTGACCAAAAAATAGGTTGAAGATCAGATTAAAGGCATGTCTATGTGTCCTTTTATACTTCCATTTCTTTCACCTATGCTCAGATATGAACATATACATCAATAGGGTGAACATGCACACTATAACCAAAGGTTGAAGTATAATTTGAACCATGATGATAATATCCTCAAAGCAAGAGCAAGGGTTCTCAAATTAGTCATCCTGATGAAGTAATTGAGGATACATGCTAGCTCCCTTAGCATTTTTATCTGAGGGATTTAAAGACTTGGTTCACTACTTAGGCTCATCAAGGGCCTGCTCAAGCATGGTCATTTCCCAAATGGGTTCATCTAGAATTTGCCGAGGTGCATCCAAAAGGGAATCAATGTCTAGTTTATTGATTGCCTGAAGAGATGGTGTTGTGCTAGGATGCTGAAAGGAAGATGTTTTAGATAGTGCCTAGTTGATACAGTCTTCAGTGACCTTGGATAAGCCTCATGCTTCCATTATGGATTGAGGTTACCGCATTTGAACCTCTGCTCAAATATCATCTTGATGTCCACTGTGAAGCAATGAATGAATAATGCAGTAGAGATGCTGTTGATTAATGTTTCAAACTCAATTTGATATTCTCTAATAGTACCAATTTGTTAAAGTTGAGTCAATGCACCATTATTTTTATTGTTATAGAAAATAGGAAGCTCCATGAGAACCATAGAAGTGGACATCAATTTTTACCAAAAATGCATCCTTTAATATGACCAATATTTTAATTTTTTTCAACACAATATAAGCAATCACTAAAACTATTATAACTTCTATAATACTTAATGGAATTTAAAAATTGAAAATGTTATGGAAAGCTGAGACAAAAGTGCACAAAACCCAAAAACATTTTGGTGTAATTCATTATTTTGCAAGAACAATATGTAAAAGAAAAATCAATTTGTTTTGAGAAAAAATGGAAGTCTTCACTTTGAATTGGTAGATTTTGAGTTTATATATCCAATTGGATCTTCAAAACCTACATTTTAACAAATATAATTGCCTAATATATCCATAAAAATACCTCTTTCAACACTAAAAAGTAATACCACTCAAAAATCTCTCTTTAAAATCTCTTTCCACTTCGAGGAGGCTACCTCTTTAAGAGCAATACTCAATTACAATTAACTTCTTAGATGATTTACAACATCATATACCCCTTTATTTATACTAGTTCTCATCTACACAAATCCTTAATCTTATGCATATGGTACTAAACCACTATTCACTATTTTATTAGTTATTCTACTATTATACCCCTCTCTAGGTACATTACATTCCACCCCCCTTAAAAATGTTTCGCCCTCAAAATATTATAAGAAATAAGAGGAGGATCAAATGAAGGCCAAACCATACATATGAAAAATAAGTTGAAGACCAAATAGAATCTCTATCTTGCATTTTTTTTATCTTCCACTTCTTCTACCGATGTTGGGATATGAGCTTGGACATGAATAATGTGAATACAAGCAATATATCATGAGATGGAAGGACATAGAGAAATCTCTATGAAATAACCTCAATGGAAGACATGTCAACTAAGAGGTTATATTTTAGCACTAAGATTTGAAATGTGACAATAATATGCTCAAATATAGAATAAGGGAACACAAAATAGGCTACTAGGTGAGCCAATTGAAGATATATGTCATCCCCCTTAACATTGTGTCCTAAGAGAGGTGAAGCCTTGGTTTCCTACTTAGGCTATGAAATTATTGACTTGGGCTCATCTGGGGTATGCTCAAGCATTATGGTGGTCTAAATCAGCTCATTGGAGGATTTCTCAAGCACTTCCAGTGCTTGTTTAGGTTGGGCAAGTGCCTTCTTGGGCTCTTTAATGCTTGCATAGGCTTTGTAGGTGTCTATTGGGTTGTAGTCAAATGGGATTGGTGATGAGTTCAAGTGATGTGATATTTTTCATTTTTGGCTAAGCTCTATACTTCCATCGTGGATTGAGGTTACCACATTTAAACCTATACTTGAATCTCATCTTAAATTCTATTGTGAAACAATGTTAGAAGAAATCATCAGATAGTCCTACCATTTGATTGGTTAGGTGTTCAAATGATGTTGATATTCTCATACCATTCTAATTTGATGAAGTTGAGTCAAAATTACAATGATATTACCTCAAGATAAAATATGAATCCCCATGATTACAATATATTTGATGTCGGATTCAACCAAAAATGCATCCTATACTCATATTTCCATAAAATATAATTTTTTCTTTTTTCATTTTGATTTTTTTTTCAATAGTATTAGTTACTAAAACTATGATAAAATTCACAATAATACACAAAATATAAAAATTCAATTTTTTCTAAAAAATTTAGATAAAGGTGCACCAAACCCAAATTTTTTTGGGTGATATTTTTTACTATTTGAGAGCATTATTTAGAAGAACAATCAAGTTATTTTGAGAAAAAATGAAAATTTGCACTTTAAATTGGTATATTTTAGCTTCATATATCCAACTGGATCTTCAAAACCTATATTTTAATAAATATAATTTCCCAATATATCCAAAAAAATACCTCTCTCAACTCGATAAAAGAATACCACTCAAAAATCTCACTCTAAAATAGAAAAAAATACACAAAAATGGCCTTAGAAAGAGCTCTAATACCAAATGATAAGAACCTAGAAAGGAAGAACTCTGTATCATGGGCCTCTTCAAGGGGGAAACCTCTTATTAGAGAAATCTCTAATTATAAATGACTTCTTGGATGCCTAACACTAACCTATACCTTTTACCTATACTAATTCTCATTTATACAATTCCTTATTCTTATGTATGTGGTACTATACCATCATTCGCTATTTTATTAGCTAATTCTATTATTATACCCCTCTCAAGGTACATTACACAATCCTCAAGCTTATAAAATAGTTTACTATCTATATAGATTTCTTATATGAAGCATTACATGAAACACAAGTGCCAAGCGATATAGAACCCACTTACTTCACAGATATTATGCAATATCTCAAAAATCATGTAAATCTCATTACCTTTGTTACAAAAGATTTACCATCAAAATATATTATTAACCAATATTTTCCTTTATTCATAAGAGTGAGTATGCATAACAAGAGAATAAAAAGGGTGCTAGTTGACAATGGATTTGGTCTAACTATTTGCAACACAAAATTCTTAACCACCATGGTATTAGCACTAGTCTTCTTCAAAAATTAGACATGCATATAAAAGGACTTGATAATTCATGTAGCCCTTTAATTGGCCAAATCACATTAGATGTGACATTGGGAAAAAAATGGTTCTAACTAAATTCCAAGTAATGTATAAATCATTGCATTATAACTTAATCTTAGATAGACCTTGGATACACATAATGGAGATCGTCCTATCTACAGTACATCGATGTGTCAAATTCATACATGGGACCTTGTTAATAGTGTCAGCCAATGATGAACCTTTCAAGTTTTGTTAAATGTTATATTCCAACATGGAAAGGGTTCTTAAAGTCATATTACCAAAGAAATACATTCCACTTGAAAGCATATCAACTTATGAGATGGGAGAATAAAGCAAAACAACACATTTACCTCAATATGCTTATAAGGCACTAACTACTGAGGTTCACATGGATACACAATTAGAACAAGAAACATTACCAAAGGAGCCAATGATACCAAAATAATAAAAAATTCCAACATTTGAGCTTCCATTATTGGTTAATAGTGAGCAACAAGATGGCAAAGTTTCAGATTACTATGATAGTGATGATGAACTTCCTCCTACTATGATAGATGAGAAATTACTAAAACTAAACTTTGATCCAATTGAACATATTTTGCATAACCTATTCACACCTACAAGTCCTAATATATACAATTTAAATTCATCACTAGAGGATACAAAAACACATTCAGATAAGGGCAAGATAAAATTAGCAAATGAACATGTAAATGGTTGTTATTCAATCCAGCCTTCTTGGCTGCACACATTAAGTCAACCCTACAAGGGACAAAAGCCAATATATCATGTTAATAATTTGGAAACTTCATATAAGTCTCCAAAATATATTTTACAAGTTTTATATTCATAATTAGAACATGATTTATAATGTTGCATGTTTATGACAATTAGGATATACTACATAGGTGTTAACATGTTGTCCACTCTTTCCAAAATCACTTGGATACATTATGTTACCCATCACATGTAGACCACAGATGGCCCCCAAAGTCATATGGAAATTAGATCAGGAGCTAAATTTTACATTAGATTTTGATAACATTGGTTGGCTGACTTGAATGCAATAGTGGATACTATAAATATGTGCATCACCTTTCCCTTTGAATACATGGAAGTTTATGTACTACATAATGGAATTGGTGGTAAAAAAATACAAATGGTTTTTGATAACTAACTATAATAAAACATCAAGGAAGTGGAAATACATTACTATAAACACATATTTCTAAATTTATCAAGTGGTCTTACACCTTTTGATGATGAGGACTTCTTGGATTAGTCATTTCCAAATTTAAAACATACAAAAAGATCAAATAATTAAAAAATACAATAATATTGAACATTATCATATTTTATTAGCTCCTTGACATCTATGTTGTTTAATTTATGTTAGTAGATTGCATATTATTTCATTTCTATATACACATATGTTTCACTCATCTTCGAGTGTGATATAGGCATACCTAGACACATGATCTATGCACTTCCAGATGTTGGACCTTTCATCTACTCACATCATATAATACATTGGGGGAATTTGCTTCTTTGATAATTATTGATTTAGGTTACATATCCCTTATGATCATTTACACATAGTCATGTTTGAACTTATATGCTAACTCTTACTCATGTTTATATCCATGCTCATATATTTCACAAGCGTACTTGATATACCATATTACATGACATTTTCATTAACATGTATATACAAGGACTAGTATAATATACTTCTACTAGTTGCTCATAAATTATATATTTTTCACTTCCTTTAGTGTATTACATTGATTTTTATTGCCTTGCTTTTGAAACATTTGAATATGTTCCTTGCATGTTGTCCCGTGTGCCATTGTATGTTGTTTAGACATATGAATATGTCATTCCATGTTGATTGGACATTTAAATATGTTATCCATTTAAATTTTGTAGTAATTAAACATGCCCCTTGTATGATGTCTTCTTATACCATTCTTTTGCATTACATTTAGTGCTCTTGTGTGTGTGTTTGATTTCTTGTTGAGCTTGAATTGTTACTATTTAGAAATTTCCATGATCTATGTCATACATTTCAGGATGTTATATGATCACATTCTATGAGATAAAGTTATATATCTAATTTAACATGTTATCCCTATATGCTACATTATTATTGCACATTTTATATAACCACCTTATCCTTTTGAGGGAAGGTGAATATTAGATTCTTTTTCCTTACCTCAGAAGAGGGGGGTGAGTATATTAGTAGGGGCATGTCATAGAATTATGACCTCCACATTTTTTCACAATTTCTAGATTTTAGTTAGGTTATGTTATAAAAACATGACCTCCACACTTATACACTTACTTAATATCTTTAAACTTTAGTAGGGCATGTCATAAAGACATGACCTCCACACTTGCACAGTGATTTAAATGTACACTTGGGTCAAAATTCTACACATTGCACTAATTTTACATATCTCATATTTATGACACATACACTCCAGTTTAAACATATTATAGATGCATATGCTATGTTATTACACTAAAATTTTCAAAACCTACCAATTATACTGCTCACCAAGATGTATCGATTACACCAATATGTACTATTATCAAGCCTTTTTGTTGTAGTAGTTGGTTCATTTTATAAGTTGAAGTGATTAAATCATTTGACCTCAATATATTTATAGGTTGGGGTGATTAAATCATTGAATCTCAAAATATTTGTAGGATGAGTTATTTAAATCACTCACCCTAACCATATTATAAATATTCACACTTGAGTTGTGTGATTGAGATATAATGATCTCAATCATTATGTCACAACTCATTCTAACACTAGTTTGGGGGCATAACACTTTCCAATCTCCCTCTTCAAAATCTCCAAGGTTCAAGTTTGAACCTCTTCCATCTTCAATGCTTCATAAAGAAGCATAATTACCAAGTCAAAGAATCAAGAGGCAACATGGTGTTGGGGGATCAAACCAACAATAGATTACACTTGTGAAAGCAATAAACGCGGAAATAAATCAGATAGATAAGTAACTGAAATGATAAATAGCACAGAACAAGATATACAAGAAAACACCCTGAAAACTTGTATTGAAACTCTTTACAATAGGAATACAATATGAAGAAGCTTCGTTCTTCCACACCTCTCTCAGATGCACACAAGATCTCTCACTAGATCTCTATTCCTCAAGAGCTCACTCTCAAGTACATTCAAATCCAACAACCTGGATTAATGCAACTCTATACTGTCCTTCAAACATTCACAATGTTCTACTCTTACAGTTCTACACACACTCATACAATTCTAAGCTAAGAAGATCTTCCTACATATAGAAAAATAGGGAAACTTGAGCATGCTCTTACAACGAACAGTTAAGCCTCTTGAACGAGGGCTCTAAAGATAGTATTGCTAACAATAGAGACGCAAGCTTGAGTCCACGACTCAAACTTATCATGCAAACACTCGCTGCCATCCACGAAAATAGATTTCTGGACACGCAGGTAACCGACATCGGTTCCTGCCTGTTCGCCTGTGACCGTCGCCGGTCGACCATATCGCCGACGTCGGCGCCTCTGCAACTGCTACTAACCGACGTCGGTCGCTCCTGACCGACGCCGGCGTCTGTGTAGACCCGAACCTGTTTAAGTATGCTCCTTGGTGAAGCTTTTAGCTCCACACCCTAACACATGGTTGTATCAACACATAAGTGTACTCCTTCCTTACTCTATTTCCTTTAAAACATTTCAATTATTTTAAATTTCAAATTATATGCACTAATTCATACTATAACATGCTCTTGGTTATAGGTCATACACCAAAAAAGCACTCAAAATGGGCTCAAACATAGGCAAGGTGTATTATACTTACCCATGTCCACATTTTTTCCTTTAAACTAGTAATTTCATCCTTATGCATTACTATCTATATTCTTTAAGAGAATTCCTTGTAATTGTCTTTTATCTATGTCATCAAATCTATCAATTGATTTTACCATTATGATGTTATTAACCCTAGGACATAAATAGGAAATTGTAAGAGGAAGGATATAAACCCTAGTGAAATATATAGTTAAGTTTTAGTAATATTTAATCAATAGATGAGTTCATCAATATGCTTTATCATTTTTTTGAAAACTAGGGAATTAGTTACCTAAAAGTGATAAGTTATTGTGTAAAATTAGATTGCTATAGATATACAATGAATGACATAAACTGAATTGGAACTTACTAAATCTAGAAAATACAAAGGAGAAACACAAACTTGGTTGGAAAATTGAGATACAAACTATATCTAGATATGAAATTGACAAGATGACTTTGTTGACTAAATACAAATTAGGAACAAGAGTTGGTAGGGCTTCTAGATAAAAGTGTTATAATTAAATAATAGAGTTGTGCATTGTTATCTTGATAGAGGGTTAGTGTTTGGTAGATAATAAAGACCTCAAATTTTTGGGTTAGTTTTAACTTTGCCTATTTACCATGTGGATTGTGTAGGAGTTCTAATATGATATGGGGACCACTATGTAACTCTTTATTCACTCAAAACTCTAGCTTAATGGCATAGGAAGATGAATTTAGTCACAGAATAAAAACGGTCCAGAGATTGAAGTTGTGCTTGAACTGAACACCCCCTATGTTGAGTATTGCCTAGATACTAATACTCTAAAGATGGATCAAACCCATGTAGTTATTATAACAATCCTACTGGGATCTACCCATAAATATATGATTTTTTTAAAAACAATTTATTCTAAGCATGATAAAATACTTTAAGTATGATACCTATAAAAGAAACATGTGACATTATCCATCACTGATCACTATTATCATATGAAACACAACATAATTGAATGTATAAAGTAACTACAAACTACCAACCATGGCTGGTACAAACATTTAGCCATTACTATCATGTTACAATAGGTAATTCATTACATCTCATCATGTATAATGTTTCAATAATAATAATTACAATACAATGTACAAGATACAACGATCCACGAAGTAAGAGTTCCCCTAACTCTAGTATATATGGAAATATCAAGTGTCATCTCCAAATAAGTACTGTTGTGGGGAGGGAGAGCAATATTCAAGTACTTTTTCACAAAAAAAATGAACCATTTATTCCCCACACAATCTCCTATTAGGGAATGGCCCTCCCTTCATGGATGAGTAGATAGTGCCAGTGCGGGAATCTAGAGAGACAAGCTAGTACCCATGTGCTATATGATTTTAAGAACATGAAGTGTACCATATAGAAATACATTATAACATGATATCACACAAATATGTAAATCATAAATATAAAATGACAATGTCTAACTAACATTACTTTAGCCAAAGTTTTCAATATTTATTTATCTCTAAGATCAATCAATTTCATACACACCACTTGATCAAATTACTTTCATCTGGCACGTGATGCTAGTAAGCTATTGAAGTCTATCTCACACTTACTCAGTAACAACAATGTGAGATTTGGTTATATAAATATAACCAACATATTTATACAAATTACTTCTTATTAGCTAGCATAAAACATGATAAACATAAGAATAATTAGAATACATACATTTAGTCCATCAAATGCATGAATGAATCATCACTATATTATTTACCAAATAAATAATGAAAAGCATAATAAGAACAAGTCATACCAACTGGGCATAATTTATATTTATACTACATACTTCTAATTTCCATAAATAAATACAACTGTAGTATATTCCATGACAATTACTAATATCACAGTTCACCATTCTATGTTCACACTACCCAATTTCAAACAACCAATCATAATAATTTTAAAGGATCAAATAACTCATAAACCAAGTTATAATTCACATGAACATAATTCAAACATCTCATTACATTTATAAGAGGTTTTTCTTCATATAGTTAGAGTTCCCTGTCCCTCAAAATCCTCATGATTTATTTTAATCATTCATTTAGTTATAGGTATAGGCTTATGACCCAATACACCTATATATGTTATATTTTCATATGAATAGTAAAGTCTCTCTCTATATATGTTTCCTATATATGAGTAATTTTACAACATAATATGTATCGTATATAAGCACACAAATAATATATAAATATTATATCAATGGTAATTTATATCTTAATCAGGCACTCCATATGATTTCTACAATCATTATAACTTTCCTATTCACAAAATATATTGATGATCTTTATAAGATAAGGGATTCAATAATGTTATACTCCATAGTTTTTATCCCTAAATAAATAGATTTTCATCTCGATATATTCAAAGTGAATATAACTCTATACATAAGCTCTCAAGACAACAATTTTTCATATTATGGTTCACATATTAGAATTCGACAATACATAAATTGATTTTATATGATACATAAAGAAATCATCACATATACAAATATATAAATGAATAAATCCATGAAAATATACTATTAAGAATCTATGCTTATAGGAATGTATCCCTATATATATATATTGTTGGCACCTAAATTTTGACCAAGTTTTGTTCCAATTTTGGTATGCAGTGTGTAAAGACCATTATCCATTTTTATACAAGTATCAACATAACATGGATAACTATGGTGCAGAAGGACAATGGTGTGGAACACCCAACATGAAAGGACCTAGTCAAGAGAAAATTTGGCATAAGGAACCCAAGAACAAAGGATTCAGAACAAGAAGTGAAAGACTAAAGAATTACAAGGAAGGTGGAGTGTGAAGAATGTAGTAGTAAGAAAGAATAAATTAAATAGGACACCTTGACCCCACCGATCGGGGGCCTTATACTAGCTCACAAGGAATGGAACAATTGGATATGAATATAGTACATAGAGCAAGCATCTAGTGGTGCAGAGGCCCAATTCTTCAAGAATAAATAGTTGTAAGAGCCATGACTTAGTCTTTTAGGAGTCAGTGTGCCATTTGTCTTGTAGTTAGGAACTTGACACTTGGATAGGGTAAAACAAGTATAAAAACCCTTGTTGTAAGCATTAGAGGGGGGGAAATGAAAGGATGAACCTTTAAAGAGATAAGAAGTATTGTCTTATAATAAAAAAAGTACTTAATGAGAATTTAATGTTGATCATATGATACTTTGAGAAATGGATTATGAACTATGTTGAATATTGAAATGTGTTAAGTAATTACAAATCATGAGTTATTTCTTTTATAATTAGCCAGTGATGGTAACATAATATGCTAAGAAATAATAGTAGGATATTTATTTGATAAGAAATGACTAAAAACACGTGTTTCAAAGTCTTTAGGAACTAGTCTTTCACTGCACACTTTGGATGAACATGTGCAACTCATTCCTCATATGATAGGGCTAGTGTATTATCCTATTGGGAAGAGGCTTCAATGCCAATGTAAAGAGAGAACTCCCAACATTTTGGTTCTATTTCTAAGACTTGAAGTAGTTGGAGCACAAGCATGGGAAATGTTTGAGCACATTACATTAGAGAAAATTAAAGAATGGATTACCAATGTTGAAGATAATTTTATAGTTCCATATCTTGAGCCTAGAGTCTCTACATGATAGTGGGTATAACAAAACATCTACAACTCATTGTATGAGACTTTTTAATCTAAGGTCCCTATTCTTTTACATTCTTAGATCTTAGCATATGCTCAAGGATGATCTTGAAACCTTGGATGAAGATAGTTGTGGACACTAGAATGGCAAAAGAGTTTATCATGATTGAAATTTTCCTGGATGTGAGCGGTTAATTATTGGTGCAAGGGTGTTTCAAAATAGTTTTATCTTGGAATATGCCATGATCACATATTCATGCCCTGAAGAAGCAAAGTTCAATTTTCTATGAGAACCAAGGGGATGATATATTTTGCTATTTCCTTTCTATATTAAAAAGCTAATTATTGATCTTGGGTTGAAAACACTACCCATGGAAGGCTAAAATCTCATGTGCATGAGCCACACATTTAGAGGGGAGACTATTGGTTGGTTCAAGATTGTAGGTTCAATCTGGTAGCAAGCCAATGAGTGATATGAAAATAGCAGTATGATGAAGCCCAATAGAGGATCATGGTAGTTAGTGGCATGGAAAGAGATTGGGAGCACTCAAGTAGTGCCATAAAAATCCACAAAGAGCTAGATGTGCATAGAGAATCCATCACTTATGGGCCACAACCTTTGCCACTATTATCTTATAGAGAAACATGTTGGATCACCGAAGATAAACCCAGTATGAGTCGACTATGATCTCCCACCATAGTGTGTGCTCATGCCTTCAAGTTAAATAGGGTACATATAAGGAATTAGATTATATAGAGTATAGATTTAGAAGATGAATAAATAAGAAAAACTGAGATTAGTCCATTAGGCAGTAACTTAGAATCTATATCTTTTTATTTTCAAGAGAAGTCCATGGCACAACTTGGAATGCCTAGAGGATCTAACCAAGGCCAGAATATAGGCCCCAATCTAGGAAATCAACCCTCCACCATGCCTTTCCCCATGGGTACAACAATTGGAGGCACTAGAGGAGGATTAGGAGGAGTTAATGGAAGAAGTAGACCCCCTCCAAGAATAGGAGCTGGATCTTCTCAACAATCATTTATTAAGCCACCTATGGTTTATTATGAAATGACATTGTACCTACTTGAGTATCGAGGGGTGGAAAATGTAACTGAGCATGTTCATAATTGTGAATTTATTTGGAGGGCACGTGGTATCATGGCCTTTGAGTGAAAGGCAACATAGTTTGAAACTACCCTCTTAGAATATGCACATAAATGGTATCACAAATTTGACCCTCAACAAGTAGTGGTGCTCAAAGCAATGTTTTTATAAGAATTTGATATTCTTGAGTTTGAGCAACAGAGTATAGTGGCACTGAAAGACATTAAATAGGGAATTACAAAGAGCATATGGGAATATGATGCTTGATTCAAGACCTTGTTTTCTCATCTATCCTTTGAAATCAATCCTACTCAACATGCACAATGGTTCATAGGAGGATTATTATTACCTTTTTGATGGACCTTATCATAGAGAAATTTTACCAATGTGTGTGAGGCTCTAGAGGATGTCCTACATGCTAAAGTAGTTGGAAGTATGGATATTGGGATTAGTCCATTTATGGAGGCACAAATAACATCTATGGTTTCTCAGCTTGAAAAATTAATCACAAATAATGCACATGAGACACGTAGTGGTGTTTGGTGTATCAATTATGAAATCAAAGGATATATAAGAAACAACTACCCACATAAGAACATTTGCATAGTCATAAAACAAACTTGTGAGATTTGTCATGGTGACCATGATGTTCATTCCTATCCACTTTTAAAATGGGCCACGAGTATAAAAAGTATCTACGTATTGTAAGATTTGTGATGCTTCTTGTAGACACCAAAATTATATCACACATGTGGATAACTCCCTGTGTCAAAACCCCCTTGAGCCCCTTTTCAATAATAATAATTAGCCTTCCTAACCCATGATTTTACCCCTCACACATTTAATTAATTTAAAATATTTAATTAAGTTAATTAAAAATCACTTATGTCACCTTACCTAACCACCTCATCCTAAGACTAATTCTTACCCTCTGAGTCACCTCAAGACTTAGTCCCCTTATCCTAACTACCCATGACTTGTTCTTATCACAAAAATAAATTTATAACCAACTACATCCTTCTTAAACCTCCCATTTCTAATATTTCCTAATGGATACCACACTTGACACAAGAAAGAATAGAAAATAGGATAAAAATAGCCCTTTTACCTATTCTCATGCCACCAATGTTGATCAACCCATGGCCAATGTTGGTGGGATCACTAACATTGGTTACTTAAGCCAAACTCTAAACTAATGTTTAGGTCAGAAAAAATCAAGAAAACTCATTTTATTAAATACAAGCTTTTGGCATCCAACTTTCCACATCTTGGCTTACTGTTACCTTGTAGAAGTCAATCTAGACTAGGGACCAAGCTCTTGAGAACCAATAGTGCAAGCTTGTTTTCTCTATTCAAGGCATTAGTTTGGAAAACCTTATAAGAGCCATCCATTTGACACTTATCATTCAATTATCTCTTCAACTAAGTACATCACTTATTTTATAAGTGTTTTAGTTACTTTATAATCACTTTATATCTACTGTTTATTATTTTATGCATTATTGACTGAACCACCATGGAGTTATAAAACTTCCCCACTTATTTATCCTTATTCTAACGCACCAAACCTCTAACCAGACTCATCCAAATAATACTCTCTCTGTCTCTCTCTTACAACTCATAAATTGCCACTCTTCTTTCTCTTTGCCTCTAAAGCAATTTATCATTTTTCTTACAAGTTAAAAGAATATCTTATTTATTTATTACATGCACATTAGGATAGTTAATTTCATTCTCTACTCCTATTTCATCATTATTTTCATTCAAATCTAAACATTTTAGATTTGGGTTTAAAATTTACAGCACTTCATTGTTTGCTTGCTGCATATTAGCTCATCTAGTTAATTACAAGCATTATGAATGAATTATAGTACACTTATGTTACACAACCAAATCACACTCATAAAAATAAACATCTAAACTCACCTGAGATAAGGCCCATTGAGATTTCATAACCTGGTGGATCACCTCACCCTACTTGACAATCATACTTGGATTTCACCACCAAGGGGAGAACCCACTCCGTTCTCTAGCAAAGTATAAACTCTAGGGAAAAGGTATATTTTGGCTAAGTGGCCTAGATTGGCTTCAGGTCCATGAAGTGTGGGGAGCGAACTCTTATAACAAGCAATGTACCTGGTCTAACATAGATTTCCTCTTTAGCACTAAAACTAACCTGAAACTAGCTCTAGATTGCTTTTTAGTACCTTCATTAACCAAATTATCTTCTCACTATCTGATTAAGGCATAAGCCAACATGAGACTAAATTTAATCTCTATGAGTTAATAATTATTGGTTGTATGTTCTTTTTCTACTTTTCTATTGCCTTCTATATTTTGGAATTGGTAAGGATTTTTTTCCATTGATTCACAAAATCAACCCTATTTATAATACTCATGTTGTATAACCTATTATATCAGGTTTTCTAAGTGTTATTTCTTCTTACACAAACCTCTTTCATGTTCTATTTTACCTAGATTCTACCTCTAGGTTTATAAAATATTGGATTTTCCATCTCTTAGGATCTCATAGTGATCAACATTGGTTAATTCCATTGATGTCAGTAGACTTTATCCTACTGACATCAGTTAATTCCATCGACATTGGCAAAATTTGACTACCAACATCAGTCAAGTAACCGACATTGATGAATGTAATTTTCGTTTGCTCAAAACAACAAGCTAAAATAACCTACTTACCTACACTTGAACCTAGTTCTTCCTTATTCTGTCACTAATACAAAATATTAAGACTATTTATACTTCTTGCATGGTATTGATGTGAGCCCAAGCTAAAATTCTTACCGATTACATAAATGGCAACCACTTCCACTTTCCCCTTTTGTTGATGACTCTATCATGGAATATACTTCAGATACAGAGCATACTCTGAGCCCCAACCAAATTCCCATTGTGCCTGAAGGAGATCAATATTTTACTAAATTTATTGATCACAATGTGGTAGCCCTTCAACATTACCTTGCCATGATCCAAACCCACAATTCTTTAGGGGATCCACTATATGGTATGCCAGCCTATCTAATGGAGACAACTTCAATTTTATCTATCTCCACTATTTTCCCCATGGTTACTCAAACCACTGCTTCGACAAGTAACCCAACCATGAACAATGTCCAAAGTTTAGCATCGCCAACTACCTAATCTCACCTAAACCCTAGCATGACTTCCCTACTTTCACAGCCATAAGTAGTTTAATCAAGTCTCACCCCATTTTAGAATTTAGTGGTACCTATTCCATCTACTCTCACACCTATAATTACCCGAGTTATGACTCACCCTTCACCTAGTATAACCATGCCAATAAACCAACCTATAATAACAACATCCAACCAAACCATAGTCTCTAACCGAATGGGACAAGCCCCTTTTCTTTCTACCCCTAGCCTATGACTTATTATCCTTATATTTCACCAACACAACCTCAACAAGCTATGTCATATGCTCCCTCTACTTCTTATCAGGTTCCCTATAACTTAGGGGGTATCTCCCAAACCAACCCCCCTCCAGACCTTATTAAGATGCTGATGGACAAGATGTCTAATCTAGAGACATCCATTTTGTGTTCAAAGAATGTGTTATCTTATGATTGGATATGCAATAAACCCATCCATCCTTCTATGCCTATTTGCCCTTATCCAAGCCAATTGAGAACTCTCCAAACTTACTCATTTTTAGATTAAAGAGGAATCACAATAGCATTTGTGAGTATTTAGACATTCTTATTAATTAATAGGGCACGATAATGTGTTATTACTTAACAATTTTCCTATGCCTCTTTTGGGTGCCACCCTGGATTGGTATAGCTCTATAACTCAACACTCCCTTTTCTCATTTAACAAACTCATACAAATATTCCTAGACCTTTTTCTATGTTAACATTTCTAAAAAAGTTTCTATTACAAACCTTTATTCTATTAGATAATTTGATGATGAGGCTATTATAGATTTTGTCGCTTGCTGGAGAGGCTTGATCAATCAACTCTCCTTCTCCTTACCCCAACCTAATCATATTGAGATATTCTCGAGGGAATGTGCTAAGCATATTTCATCCACACTCTGAGTAATTTTTTTTTGCACATTTGATGAGGCCTTACAATGGCATGAAAAATCAAGGTTTGGGCTATAGATGAAGGTAGAGTCAAGTTGTGCAGTAAGAATGCTAATCCCAAATCAAATGACTCCTCTTATTCTAAAACTTCTCCTTTTAACCAAAAATATAAAGGCTCCACCAATGTGGTGGTCGTTAAATTAGCTTCTTCTACAACCACAAACCAACCTAATTCCTTTGCTTCCTAAAATACAACCAAGAAATTCCAATAATGGTATGAACAAAGATAATACACTCCTATTGGGAAGTCAAATACTTCTATTTTGGAAAAACTATTGAAATAGGGTGTCATAACCCTTCCTTAAATCAAACCTCCAATATAATTTTACCCCTCGTATCCTATTCTAACTTGGTACAAGGAGGATGAGTTTTGTAGCTACCATCAAGTTAAAGTCCACAATTCTAATAACTATAAAACATTCAAGAACATTGTTCAAGACATGCTTGATAGGGGTGATCTCATCTTGGATAATCCTAATGTGCCTATTAAATAAAATATGAATGTGTTCAAATAGCATTTTCCTAACCATTCACCCAATCATAATATTTCTCAGACCATGACTAAATCATGTGATCATAATATTTGTATGGTTAATATGGTCTTTCCTTGCACCTAGAAGAGTTAGTGTTATCTACTCCTACATTAGATGAGAGACCTATTGTGCCTACTCTAATTCTACCACTTTTACAACTTCTTTTACCTATGGAGGATCATACTTTACCTATCCCTCTTTTTCAATCACCTCATCCTTCTAAAGAAGAAACCATAAGGCCTACATCAACTTCATCTAAACCCTTCTCATGGTTGGTGAAATGTCTAGAATTTCTTGACTCTATGAAGCTAGATCACATGGCATTTTAAGATTGACTTAAAATTCATTATCCTACAAAATGAGTGTCAACCTTTATCTCCAACCCTCTCACTACCCTTTACCCCAAAGTCTTTGAAAAAGCCAAAGCTTCTTCACCAAAATCACTAGAAGCTGATCCATCTATGTCAGAACCCTCACTCTCATAGGCATCTACCGCATTAAAGTAGATCAGGTCTTTAGGTGTATGTCCCATATCTAATCTAATTCATCCACAAGTGAAACTATATCTAACTCTCAAACCACAAGTTAGAGTTTTGTGGCTTGAACTATAGAAAAATGTTAAGCTTTATAGATCTCACTGATCCTTCCCTCTTCAACCCTTAACTTTACCATTAATTTTGAGACTGTACCCTCTACTTTAGTTAGAATATCATCGATCCAAGTGAAAAAAAAGGCTAAGTTAACTCCATTACTACCTCTACCACCTGGTAGGCCTTTCACATCTAACACCATGATACCTAACACCAAGAAAGTGTCAGCAAAACATGTAACTCCACCTCCACCAAATAAGGCACCATGCAAAATCACCCCTATGATTCCTAAACAAAAGGTGTCCACTCCTATTACCACAACAAGTTCTAGCTCACTCATAGGCTCTCAGATATTTTTTTTACATCAATTATTGTAATATTCTATAATAAATCTTCCTCCAATTAAGCCTTATAGCCCTCTTAGACTGAAGCCATCCTGGTTTAATGATACACAAGTGCATCTATATCATCATTCACTTAGACATGATACTAAGAGTTGTAAAGCTCTCATAATAATCATTCAACAACACTTTTATGTTGACACTCTCTTTGTTGATACTCTTATTAACCTTCCTGTTGTTCCACCTCTAGCATCCATAATGCCTCATACTTTTCTACCTAAATTCAAACCCAAAGATGTTGTCGTACCCCATTTGTTACCTCTTTTACCTATGTTTTAGATCAACACAATTTATGTGGCCACACCATCATAAAATCAAAAGGATAAAGGTAAGGAAAAGGTCACTGCTCCTTGGGCTCATCCCTTTTCTAAAGACACTCCTCCTCTGAATCCTAAGATATCCATTTTGGGTGTCCCAAAACCAACATCTTTAGATGCTATTCAAAGCTCGATGGTGAAACAACTTTACCAAACTCCTGTGAAAATTTCCTTATATGAGTTAATCCAAAACTCACCCCAACACCATCAAGCTTTGATTGGTGCCTTATAAGTGGTTTTGGTACAACCTGATGATCCCCAACCTTTGACAGCTTTGGTCAACTTTCTTAATTCCATCTCCTTAATTTCCTTTAGTAATTTATAAATTCCACTTCAACACCCTAAAGATTAGGATTCTACCCTTTTCATTACCACATATATTGATCAAACCCATTTCAAAAGAGTCATGATTGATGGGGGAGCTAATATTAATATTATTTTCACACATGCCTACAAACAACTAGCTCTTCTCAATAATTACATGTCTCAGACCGATGTGGTGCTCTACTTTTTTAACAATATCATAGCTACTATGGTGGGCACTATTATCTTACATATCCATGTAGGTCCCTACATAATTCTTGAGCTCTTCTATGTTGCAGAAGGAGAGTTTTAATATAACATACTGCTTGGATGACCTTGGATACGTGCTATGGCATGTGTACCCTCAACTTTGCATCATTGTTTCAAGTTTGAGCAAAATGGGTAAGTGCATGTTATACCCACCTACCCAACTCTATTTAAAACATGCAACATGACTTATAGTCTCAATGCTGTTCTCATTCCATTAAAGACATCATCTTCTTCACATGATAATTCTAAAGCTTCCACAAGCTCCACTACCCTGATTACACAGATATTGGTAACATAAATTCCTGACAAAGATCCCATGGAGGAAACTTTTAAACATTTGTCACTTAGAAAATATCATTTGTTGATGCTCAACATGTTCTATACTCCACAAGAGTATGGAAATCTTCATATTTACCTAAATTATGATCCCCATATTGGGATGGTCATCCCTTATGGCCCCCCTAACCTTTGAACTAATTTCACATATGGGGGAATTGATTAGGATCTCGCTATCAGTAATCCATCCTCTTCACCACAACCATTTATGTGTGACTTTTCTTTCCTGAACAAGCCTAGTTTTTCTCACACCTATCTTTATAGGTATGCCTAGAAAGGATTTGGTTTGGGTCATTAAGAATAGGGTGTTCATTCGCCCATTGAATATCCCACTAGCAAAACCATTGAAAATGCCAAAAAGAGGCACGGAGTGGGTTATGATGAACCAACTAAACTCACCAAAACTTCCCACGTACCAATTATTGAAGAGCCAGTCTCTTCTTTTCCACCTTCTTCTCTACCATCACCTACCAAATCAAAGGTATTTATATCTCTTAATTTTTTTTTCAATAAATGCCATCCATTTAGGGCCTCTCACCTATCACCAAGGTAAGGAAACAAGGTCCCTTCCTCTCATTCATCCTAAAATGATTGATGAAGACTCTCCCACTATTAACACTATTCAATGTCAAGATAATGATGCTATTATCACATGCATGGTTGTAGATGATTCCTATATCTAAAGATTGCTTCAATCTAAAACATAAGCTATGTTAAATGAATTAACCATTTAAATCAATTTTCCCTCTCATGACAACCCTCACATCCTCAATATTGGCATCTTTGGATTCCTCTGAGCAAGCTAATTATGCCACATTTCTTAATAACCATAACAAAGCCTTCACTTGGTCTTATAATGACATGCCTAGTACTAACCCCTCTATCATCACCCATAACATTGTCACCAATTAATATGCTAAACTTGTTAAGCAAAAGCTTCATAAAATGCATCCTCGTATTGCTCTCCTTGTCAAAGAATATCTCTAATGCCTCCTTTCTATTAACTTTATCCAACCTATCAACTACTCGTAATGGGTTTCTAATATTGTTCTTATCACCAAAGTGATCAGAGAAATCCACATTTGCATCAACTATCATGACCTAAACGTTGCTTATCCAAAAGATGACTTCCCATCACCAAGTATCGACCAACTTGTTGATCTAACAACTGGCCATGAGATGATATCTCTTATAGATAGTTTCTTAGGATATAATCAAATATTGGTTTCTCCTAAGGATCAACATAAGACAAATTTATTTACCCCATAGGGGACTTTTTGTTATCAGGTCATACCTTTTGGTTTGAAGAACATTGGTACCACCTACCAATGCGCTATGACTTACATCTTCCATGATCTCTAACACAAAATTATGAAATCTTTTGTGGATGACTTACTCAAAAATTCTAAACTTCACTAAGATCACTTGATGATTCTCAAAATCATATTTATTTATCTCCTCTAATATAACATTTGACTAAACCCAAATAAATGTATCTTTGGTGTCTTTTTCGGTAAGCTCTTAGGCTTTATCATTTCTCTCCATAGTATTGAAGTCGATCCTACTAAGGTTTGAGAAATACTAGAGATGCCTTCACCTACTGATATGAAATAACTCTATAGCCTACTATTGGAGGATTCACCAAGGTGCAAATAACAAGGATGCATGAGTCGTGGTAGCATGAGATGAAGCAAGTGAATACCAAAAAATGCTAAAGTAAATGAAATCAAACAAGATGGCCATTTGGAGAAAAACTAATATTCCATTAACATAAGATGGCCAAAGTGAAGAATACATATAGGAGAGCATGTAAGTAACTCCTCCACAAAAGGTGGTCAAAGCACCCCAAGAATAGACTGTAACTCTTCCATGAAAGGTGGTGACAAGGTGCTAAGAATAGAGAAGTAACTCCCATACTCGAAATAACTGGTAAAAAGAGTTACTTATGACATTCTTATGACACCTATGACACATCTATGACACACATCTCCACATAAGCTAGCCTATCCCACGAATATAGGAAAACTCCATGTATGCACAAATATATAATTTCCCTAATTAAATAATAGGGAAAAATAAAAACCTACACTAACACCCCCCATAAGCGCAGCTTAGGTGGGCAGTGTGGAAATATAAAATGGGTCCCTGCAACTAGGCTTGATGGGGTACCCATGTACAAAATCAATCTCCCATAAGATAGAGAAAAGGAGAAAACTCATAGGAAAAAACTCCCCCCAAAAGAGAGACATAACTAAATGAGAAGGCTAGAAGGCCCCCCTGAAGATGATGCTACTGCAGATGTAGATCGCACCCCAAGAAGAGATTGTAGATGAATGAACTTGCTCTTAGTGAAAGGTTTGGTGAAGATGTCTACAACCTGATCTGAAGACTGGTAAAAGATTAAGTCAATGACCTGACTATGAATAAGCTTCCAAATGAAATGCATGTGAATCTCTATGTGCTTGGTCTGCTGGTGCTGAACTGGATTCCTACAAATTTGAATGGTACTTTGGTTGTCACAATAAATGATGGTGGGCTGCCTAATAAGAATGCCAAACTTAGAATCCCCTAAAGCCAAATAGCCTCAGTAGCTACATTAACAACTCCCTTATACTCTGCCTCTGTGGATGATATAGCAATAGCATTCTTCTTCTTGCTAGACCAACTGATAGGACCAAAACCTAGAGAGAAATTGTAACCAAAAGTGGACTTGTGATTCTATGAATCGCCAACCCAGTCTGAATCTGTATATCTAACCAAGTCAACCTCTATGCCAAATCTGTAATGAATCTCGTATCTATGTGAACTCTGTATGTAATGCAAGATCCTCTTAGTTGCTTTCCAATGTAGCTCATGAGGTTCCTGCATAAATTTGGAAACAAGTCTGACTGCATATGATATGTCGGGCCTGGTGTGAGTCAAGTAGATGAGACTACCAACAAGTTATCGATACCAAATGGCATCAACCAATGGTGAAGAACAGTCAACCTCAAGCTTGATTCCTGATAGAAAGGGAGTCAGAGATGGCTTACAATCAGCCATGTGAAATCGAGCCAATAAGTTAAGAGCATACTTGGGCTATGCAAGAGAAATCCTTGAATCTGACTGTGAGATCTCGATGCCAAGGAAGTAGTGCAATAAACCCAAGTTTGTCATGTCAAATCTATCCTAGAGAGATGCCTTCACCATTACAATAGCCGATGAAGAACTCTCAGTGATCAAAAGGTCATCAACATAAAGAACCAGAATCAAGAGCGAGTCATCTTGTCATAAAACGTATACATTAGGATCAGAATGGCACCTAGTGAAACTTGCTGTGAGAAGGAAGGAATCCATCTTGGTGTACCATGCTCGAGGGGCCTATTTGAGGCCATAGATAGATTTCCTAAGTCTGCATACTAAGGAAGAATCTTGAACAAATATTGGTGGCTGCTCCATGTAGATCTCCTCCTCTAGGTCTCCGTGAAGAAACACACTCTTCACATCCATTTGGTGCACATCCCAACCATGTGCTATGGCAATAGCTAAGGTGAGTCAGATAGAAGTCATCTTTATAATGGGTACAAAGGTCTTTGAGTAGTCAATGCTTGCAACCTATGAGAAACCCTTGGCAACCAATCACGCCTTGTACTTATCAATTGAACCATCTATTGCAAACTTGGTCTGATATATCCACCTACATCAAACCATCTTTCTTCCCTTAGGAAGTGAAGTCAAATCCCAAGTGTGATTTTTGATTAAGGAAGAATATTATTCCTCCATAGCACTATCCCACTCAGGTACCCCTGATGCCTCTCGAAAAGTCTGTGGATTTGAAACTGAAGCAAAGAAGGCATGTATATTTCTCTAAAAACCCCCTAGTACGTCTATCATCTGTAGGATCTCTTACCCAAGTGCTAGCACTCTCAAGTGTCTGTCTGGCCCATAGTGGCCCAAAAGTGGGTGAGTCAGGTGCTAACTCCTCATCCTTTGACTAACTAGAGGTGGATGACTCTACATCTTTGTCCTCGCTGTCTGAACTCAAAGAAGAAGAAGATGTCTCTAGCTCAGGAACCTGTTGTGGCTGATCTGAATCTAATGAGGAATCATCATGAAGTAGATCTGATGAGGGAGAAGAAGTGCCAAGTGTCGTCTATCATCTACAGGATCTCTTACCCAAGTGCTAGCACTCTCAAGTGTCTGTCTGGCCCATAGTGGCCCAAAAGTGGGTGAGTCAGGTGCTAACTCCTCATCCTTTGACTAACTAGAGGTGGATGACTCTACATCTTTGTCCTCACTGTCTGAACTCAAAGAAGAAGAAGATGTCTCTAGCTCAGGAACCTATTGTGGCTGATCTAAATCTAATGAGGAATCATCATGAAGTAGATCTGATGAGGGAGAAGAAGTGCCAAGTGTTGAGTCTCTAAGACTCTCCTGAAAATGGACACTTTTCTCAATGAAAACTCATGAGTGGTCAGATCTAGAAGGTGATACCCTTTAACACCATTTGGATATCCTATAAAGATGCAAGGCTTAGACTGACGTTCTGTAGCTTTGCATTTCTTCTTCAGTATGTAGGCCATAGTTGGGGATCCAAAAACCCTAAGGTGCTCAACATCAGGTTTCCTTTTATGCCAAGCTTCAAAGGGTGTTATCCCTTTTAAAGCTTTGTGAGGAACCATGTTTTGAATGTAACAAGCACAATTGATGGCTTCGGCCCAGTACTATGGTGCTAAGGATTTGGAGTGAATCATACAGCTACCCATCTCTTTTAGGAACCTATTTTTGCATTCTACAACTCCATTTTATGAAGGACTGTAAGTGATTGTGCACTGTAAATCAATCCCTTTTGTGGTGCAAAACTACTCAAACTTGATGCTAACATACTCCCCTCCATTATTAGTTCAAAGAACCTTGATGGATTTCTCACTCTATTTCTCAACAAGAGCCTTGAAGTCTAGAAAATTTTCAAACACTTCAGACTTTTGTTTGAGAAAATATATCCAAGTGTACCTAGAGAAATCATCAATGAAAGTGAGGATGTACTTGGCCCTTGTGAAAGATGGTTTGGGAAAGGGTCCTGATACATCACTGTGGACTAACTCCAAAGGTTGTGAAGCCCTCCAAGCTTTACCTTTGTCAAATTTTACTTCGAGATGCTTCCCAAGGGAGCACCCCTCACAAAGTCCTTTTGAGAATTAGACACGAGGCAAGCCAATGACCATGTCATGTTTGCAAAGTTGATCAAGGTAGCGATAGTTAAGGTGGCCAAACCACTCAAGCCACAATTTGCTAACTTCATCTGAATGAGTCAGAAATGCTGTTGGAGAAGAATCAGGTGCAAAATGTGAGAAGGTGTATAACCTTGCTTGGTGATCTGCCCTACCCACTGCCACTGTAGTATCACTATGCAACTCCTTGATAGCCACTGAATCTGGTGAAAACTCAACTCTCATGCCTTGACCAATGTGAGTGATTTGATACACTGATAGGAGATTGGTTGAAAGAGAAGGAACACTTAGGACATTATTGAATGTTTCTCCTTCCATTTCAACTGACCCTCTCCTTGCAACAAAAATTGATATGTCAACACCCAAAGTAATTAAAGTCATGCTACAAGGATCTAAAGATGAAAACTCAACTAGTAAAGAGCCCATGTGGTGAGAAGCACCTGAATCAATGACCCATGATGTTGTAGAAGCTGCAGTTGGTACAAGGGCCTTTCCCTTTTCTTTCTCCTTACCCTTGCCTTTTGCCTTGATAGAATCTTGGGTAGATGAATTCTGCTTGATGGACTCAGGAACACCTATGTTGTGCTTCTATAGAAGATGAGTTAGGTGAACTATTTGTTTCTTCATGTATTTGTGTTCATCATGCCCTATATTTTTACAATAGGCACACTTAACCTTCTCCTTCTTAGGTTTAACATTGAAAGAGGAAAACTTAGTGTTGTTTTTGGCAGAATTATTATTTTCTTTTTTCTTCTTTTGGTCCTTGTTCTTTTTCTTCTTCTCCTTTGTTGAAGTCTTATCCTTACCATTTCTAGCTATCAAAGGTTAGGGTTGAGTAGACTTCATTATGCCCATTTGAATTATCTTATCTTGCTCCCTAGTCAAGTCGGCAATGAAGGAATCCAAAGAAGGTATTTTCCATGTAGTGCCAAGGGCACTTTTTGTGGCATGGAATATGGAGACAAAGACTAAGTAGCTTGGACCTAACTGCATTCTTTCAATTGCAATCTAAAGGCCTTAAACTTAGTGAAGAAGTCCTATAGGGTGTCAAAGTTGCTAGGACTTAGACTTATGAGTTTGTTTTCGAGCTCATGACCTCTCATCTCATCAAGCTTCTCAAATAAGGTTTCTAGAGTGTCCCATATGTCTTTGGGATTCTTGGAGGTTTCTAAATGGAAGAGAAGTTCTAGAGACATGGACAAGCTCAGTAATCCATAGGCTTCATCACTATGGTTGTACCACTTGACATTTTCAGCATCAGTGCTGGGTTCTACTTCAGTATCCATGGTGATCCTATACAACCCTTTGCTTCTAAGAATGATTGAAATTTTAACCTTCCATTCATGATAGTTGAAGGGTGTTAGGGGTTTAAGTTTAAAAGAATCCATTTTAAGCTGAATTTAGGTGAAGTTGTGTTGATTGCAAGTTATGAAATTATGTAGAAAGGATAATGAAAGCAAAGATGGCAATTGCTGAAAAGTAATCACACCCCCCCAAAATGTTGACCACCCCCCTAAAATATTCAAGTGCATGCTCAAAAGACTTTAGGCTCAGCTGAGAATGCGTCTTAGAGCAATCAGTGCAAGACTTTAAGCAAGCAGGACGTCGGACTTAGCCGAAAATGCATCCCGAGAGACCCAAATTTTTGGCACTTTATAAATTAGTGTATTTTTGACAATTATCTAGCTTAATTTGTGGAAAATTAAAAACTAAGCACTTTTTAAAAATATGGCACTTGAATCCAAGCTACCGTTTGCAATATTTTAAAGTTTTAATTTTCTGTAAACTAATAATTTTGCAAAAAAAAGCACTAAAACATTAAAAAATACCTATTTTGAGAGAGAAAGTGGCCTTCCAACCACTCTTTGGAGTCGACATAGAGCGAGAAATCCAAAGGAGGTCTTTTTGAGGGGGAATTAGCCTCCTGCCAACTCGGGCCTCACCCTTCGTCTTCGATAGACGAAAACTCAATCTTTAAAAAAACTCAAATATTACTCAATCAAAGAACCCCCAAAAAAAATGATTTGGCACTTTATATTAGTGCATTTACAACTGCCACTAGCAAGAAATACTAAGTGGTCTTAATTTCAATGCATTACAAAACCCTCATGAAGACATATGCTGAAAATACAACTTTGGCATAATATCTAGAGAAATAAACAACACCACTATGATTTACTCAAAAAATCATGCACTTTCAAAAAAAGAATCGTCTTGATACAAGGTCTTATGTGAAAGTTATGATCCTCTAAAGTTCCCAAAATGAGGACTGTGCAATGTCACGACTGAGAATCTGATATTTTTGAAAAATCTTAGCATCAAAATCAAAAAACATTTGGATTAGTGCATAGAGCATGAAAAAATAGCCAAAAACAAAAAAAATTTCATGAGAAAAGGAGTCCGTATGAGCAAGAATGGAGCATTTGAAAACTGCCTTCAAAACTGCAACTGCCAACGGAGAGGGGTCCTGTTGTAGCTTTCTGAGCGCATTTCTGCAAAGTATACAAAATATATTGAAAAACTGAAAGATATCCATATGGTTTTTCTAGGCTGTGAACAAAACCCAAAAGACATTTTTCTTGCTGATGTACAGAAGATGCATATCTAGTGTAAAACAAATGCCTTTAGCCAGAAAAAATGACCTCAACAACCAAAAAATGGCATGCAAAGGTAGAATCAGCTACCAAGAGATTGTAAAGGCATGTGACAACCTGTAATTCTGATTAAAACACAAAATATGCAAGCCAATTGACAGAAACAAGATTATTGGATCTTGCAAAATCCCACTTGCATTTATATGGAGACCAAACAAGCCATGAAAGGAACAAGAGCATGGAGAAATAGCAATATCTCCCAAAATTTTTCAAATTTTTTAAAAAAAATGCCTTAACAAAGCTCTAGATTTCAATGAAAGTAATAGTAGAATAAACAACCAGTTACCGGGGTGGCTCTGATACCATATCAAAGTATTTGCCAAGGTTCAAATAACGAGGATGAATGAGTCATGGTAGCACGAGATGAAGCAAGTGAATACCACAAAATGCTAAAGTAAATGAAATCAAACAAGAGACAATTGCATAGACAATTTGGAGAAAAACCAATATTCCATTAACATAAGATGGCCAAAGTGAAGAATACATATAGGAGAGCACGCAAGTAACTCCTCCACAAAAGGTGGTCAAGACACCCCAAGAATAGACTGTAACTCCTCCATGAAAGGTGGTGACAGGGTGCTAAGAATAAAGAAGTAACTCCCATACCCAGAATAGCTGGTCAAAGGAGTTACTTATGACATTCTTATGACACCTATGACACATCTATGACACACATCTCCACATAAGCTAGCCTATCCCACGAATGTAGGAAAACTCCATGTATGCACAAAAATATAATTTTCCTAATTAAATAATAAGGAAAAATAAAAACCTACACTAACACCTACAAGGCAAACTTTAGTCAATCCACCACTTCATCTCCTAGTTGTCAGATCCTTGCCAACCCGTTCACCATCTCCTCAAAAAAGATGTCTCCTTCCATTAGAATATAGATTGCCAAGAAGCTTTTGATGCACTTAGACAATATCTCCTTTCCCCACTAGTTCTTATTCCACCTAAGGAAAACTAACCTTTCTACCTTTTCATCTTTGCAATAGACCATTCTTTGGGTGCTATGATTGCAGGTCAAGATGATCACCATTGAGAATAGGTGACTTACTACATAAACCACACACTTATTGATTATGAGACTCGATATACCCATACCAAAAAGCTTTGCCTTGCATTGGTTTTTTTAGCCTCCAAGTTCTACCATTACCTCTTAAATCACAAAACCTACATGGTCACCCATACTGATCCCTTTAAATACATGCATTTCAAGCCATATCATAACCAACGTGTATTTCAGCGGCTTATGCTACCTGCTGAATTTGAATTAGAGTTTATTCAACAAAAGTCTATCAAGGGACAAATGATCGTGAACCAATTAGCTATCACTCCTTTACCAAATAAACAACCTTCAAACCTCAAATTTCTTGATGAATCCATCATAATGCTTTCCACTGATGACATCTATCAAATGCTGATGTTCTTTGATGGGTCTAAATGTCAATATGGTGGGGTGCGAGGGACATTCATATTCCTCTAGATAGTGAGCCTATGCCTTTGTCATTTAAACTAGATTTTAAATGTACTAACAATATGGCCAAATATGAGGATTTGATCTTAGGGATTCAAATAGCTATCTTCTTGGGTATCAAATCAATAATCATTTTTGGTGATTTTTAGCTAGTGGTTAATCAAGTTAATGGTTCCTACCTATGCAAAAATGAAATTATGCAATAGTATAAACATCATGTAGATACGCTATTGGGATCATTTGACTCCTATCTCTTATAAATTATTCCTCAATCTATAAACAAGTTTGTTGATGCAATGGATTCACTTGCTTTACACATACTCTCATCACCCTCTTCTTTGAAAATCTATCACCGTGCATCACTTAACATTACCCTCCTATGTATCAACTAACATCTTTTTTATCATAAATGTAACATAAAACCCACATAAATTATGGTACAAGCAACTCATAGATTATCTTTCCTTTTCTATTACCCTTTTTGATCTCTCCAATAATGGGAGATGTGCCTTCATAAAATGTGCCGCTCATTACACTATGCTAGTGGGACTTCTCTACAAGCAAGATTTTGATGGTCTCCTCCTTAGATGCCTCAATAGTACTGAGACTCCCTTTGCTATTAAGGAAGTCCATGATGAGATTTGTGGTAGACATTTCAATGGTCACATAGTTGCCAAGCATATCCTTCAAATCGGCTATTGTTAGCTAACACTCCATCAAGACTATGGTGATTACATTCAGCATTGCATCAAATGTCAACAACATGCTAACCTCTTTCATATTCCAAGGCATGCATTACAAGTCAACAAAGACTTCTGGCCCTTCTCCTAATGGGGCTTATATCTAATCAATGAGATTAACCCTCATTCATCCCTTCGTAACCATTACTACCATTGAATACTTCACCAAGTGGGTCGAGGCCATTCCTCTCATCTCCACTGAGGCTGACAAAATTATTGACTTTATCAATCATCACATCATCTATCATTTTGGTGTCCCACATAAAATTATAATAGATAACAATAAATATTTCAAAAATAAGACTGTCCAAAGTCTTTATGATACCTTTGGAATCAAATTAAGCTTCTCATCACCATACTATCCAAAAACAAATGTATAGGCAGAAGATTCTAACAAAACATTAACCAAAATTCTCATAAAGGTAGTCAACGATATGGGCAAGGATTGGCACACATACATTCCCTTTGATTTATGGGCTTATCACACTAGCATTTTAACCCCTATGGGTGACACACCTTTTTCCTTGGTCTATGAGATAGAGGCTGTTTTACCTCTTGAGGTTTAGATTCCTTCTCTTCACATTTCTCTAAAAGACATACTAACGATGACTTTCACCAAGAACATTTGGCTCAATTTAACTTTCTTGATGGGTGTCGTCTCATAGCCCTCAACCACCTCCAAATCTATTAAGAGCGTATCAAGCATGCTTACAACAAAAACCTTAAGGAGTGAGATTTCAATATTGGAGATCTCATCTTAAAATAAAATCAACATGTGGCGAACATGGAGAAAATTGAATGAGGTAAGTTTGCTCCTAATGGCTTGGAGCCTATATCATAACTCACAAGTATGGCTTAAGAACTTATCACTTGTCTTCTCTCAAAGGAAAGATAGAACCCAAGCCTTTAACAACCTTACACCTATGACCATTCTTTTGTTAAACAAGTGATGCTTCACCTCATGTTTAACTTGAGCTCATCCCTTGAGTACCTATATTACATTCATCTCCCTTGCTCTTAACCCTTACTCCTACACACTTAGTTAACCTATGAAGTTCTATGGTTTTTCCCTCAAAGTGGAAAAACCCTAAGCCTCTATAGTCTTGTTCATGACTAAAATAAAATAAAAATAAAAATAGGATATGTAGAAAAGTTATAATCTATCATGTCATGATTCTCAACGTAGACTGCTCCCTTGAAGGACAACTGCATACCTTAACTTTGATACTATCAATAGACTAATCCCTTGAAAGACAACTATTTAAACTCAAAAAATAAATGCTTAGACCACTCCCTTGAAGGATGGCTATGCCAAGCTTTGTTATCAAGGGAAATAAAAATTAAAAAACAAAAGCTTCTCATATTGATCAGATTCATATAACCTCAACACAAACAAAATCTCATTGTAGGCTTCCCACATTGATCAGCTTACCAAAAAAAAAAGATTTATGTCATGGACTTTCCTATAGTAGCTCTCGAGTCACCCACAATAGGGGCATATCATCCCCACTTCGAAGGTTATGCTACCCAAACACTTTCACTCATTTTAATCTTTTCTCCTCATACTCTTTCAAGGGACTTTGAAATCACTTAACACAAGGTGAACACGATGCTTATCTAATAAAGAAAATGGTCAAATGATGCAAAACATGAAAGAGGCTCATACTCCTGAGCCTATTTATGTTGTGATTATGGTCTTTGCTAGTACATGAACATTATACCTCTTTATTTCCCATCCCAATCACATGTCAATATCTCTGCTAAGATGAAAACTTCATACAAACAATAACATAAATAACCTATCCCTTTTAAGCATACACCATCATATATATGGAAAAATCCTAAGATGAAACTAACAAATCAACTATGCATATACCATCACACATATGGGAAATGCTAGTCTAACTCAGCTAACATGCTCAACATTACCATAACATTAACATAATATAACATAAAAATCAACATCAACATCATCAACATCATCACCATCATAATAACACATCTCATATATATATATATATATACACACACGCTTAATATGAATGTGCATTAATATATCATAATAATATCATCTCTCCCTTAAAATATACATCTCTCATCTTTGACTCATAGCTCAGTGTGTATACAATATATATAACAATAACAAAATTTAGCACTCAGAATCCTTGAGGCTATACACGTGGTCATGAAGAAGCAGTGTTATCAACATTCTCCACTTGTCTATATCTACGTGAGTGAGAAGCCATGGCATGTATCACTAATCTCTCCTACTCTCTAAAATCAGAATACCTCTAAATCTATTGGAACTCCCTGATGACTCTCTCATAATAAGCAATCTCATCAAGGGTAGTGTTATACCTTGCTAGAGGTACAGTTTACGATGGTTCCATTGCACCTAGTGAAGGCCCCTGTACTAGTCCCTATGGAGGAGGAGTATCCTAACTTGATACACTCAAACTATCCCTCTCTATTATCAGTATAGTAACTTGACCTTGTAATACCCCAACCTAGCCCTGTAATGCCCCGATTTGGCCTTGTAATGTCACCACTTATCCCTATAAAACCAATACTTGTGCCTGAGCAATAACTCAATCCTACACTACCATATCTCAAGCCTATATTAATGCATCCTGTGCCTATATCACTCTATCTTGGGCCTATATGGCTACATCTTTCTCTCTCATCACTCCCTATAAATCTGGTGGTGGCCTTTTGACCTGAACCATGGGATGCAAACCTATCCACCACATAAGATACATCACTATGCATCTAGAATCTACTACACCTGACCCTACTGGTATCTCCTCAAAATCTATCCCATCTGTCTCCTAGGGTAAGGGTAGGGTTGCATCTATATCATCCCTTTTATGTCGAGGGAAGGTATGAGGTACATCCTATAATAAGCCAAACTATCTTTTGACCTGTGCCACGGGTATCATCTCTAGCTCACCAACTCATCTCCCTTTGACCCATAATGTACTCTGTAAACCAACAAGCTACTCTACCCATCCTCTAAATGTAGATTTTTTCAAGTAGGGTCTCCACATAATATCTATAGGGATCAATCCCTCTATCATACACTTATAATGATTAATATCTCACACTATGCCGTCTACTTGGGTCTGGACCATACCATCTCTCCACCATCTGAAACCAACCCTAAAATTGGCTACAATTGTGGTAGGTAACTCTAATGGTCATGTCACCATGATATGCTCATATATCTAATAATGGAGTAAATGCCTGACACATAAATTATATCATCATCATAGTCTTAACCCCCACAACTCTTTGTATAACTATGTCAGAAAAGTTGGTCCCCATATGAATACGATCCGTTTCTCAACCATCTATGTCAGAACACCTATCAACACAATAAGAGATGTCCCACCATCTATGTTTGGTAGGGCATACACTATAATCCTTATCATCATCAGGATGCTCAATTGATGCTACTCCTCATTAACAATGTACAATGGCTCATAGGCAAAGCTCATTGAGTGATAGGTCACCTTGCTATCATGCTCTCCAAAAATGTCACCATGTGAATATCATGATCCTCTCTCAAACATGAGAAGATCTCCTCACCCTAGAGTGGTAACCATAAAATTTTGTACACATCCTCTTGTGTCACTGCCAACTCTCTAATCAGCAAATGGAAGGTGTTGGTTGTGTGATCCCACCTCTCGATTAACACTATCATCAAACTCACATCCTGTGCAACTCTACAATATCATTGTACTCCCCCTAAACCTATAGCTACCATGTGCTCCCACTCATCTGGGGCGACATCCCTCCTCATTCATGTCAACAACATAGGTAGGAAATCCCATAGAATGAACTCCTACCTAGCATGTATCCATACACACACACCTCAAGTCACGTACTTTCTAATATAACCTACCATCGCTCTTTTCCATTCTCTAGAGGAGAACTACATTGGTATAAGGCCCTCAATCAAGATATGTAAGTAGCACTCAATTGACATGGGGTCTTCTAAGGTTAGCTCAGCCATATACCCACCTAACTATCTAACCTAATCTCCCATCTCCAACCTAGACCTCACTACCTCTCTCTCCACCCTAGGCCCAATTGCCTAGCACAAATCTAGGCCTCATGACTTATATCCCTAACCTTCAACCCTATGACCTATATTTTAAGCCTTAGGTCCCCTAACCTATTTCAACCTATCATTTCTTAATCATTTCCCCTAACACACTTTTAACCATACCTTATATTTTTTTTCTGTGCACTAGGAGAACTACATTGGCCTAAGGCCCTCAATTGGGCTACATAGGTAGCACCCAGTCGACATGGGGTCTTTTAAGGATTTTTGATCATTAGGTTCATTGAATACTTCAATTAGGGATCTAAAATTGACATTTTCTTCTATTTTGGGTTCTTCAAGGTCAATGATGTCAATTTTATATGCCAATATTAGCACTTTTTATCGATCAATCTCAGCAAACCCCACCAACATCGGTATTGTGTTAGCTGACATCGATGGACCCCACTGACATTAGTGACTGGTTCAGCCCTAAGGACAAATAACCCATCTCCCAACTTTAAATTTTAACCTAAAAACTACCCCCAAACCCCTCCCAAATTCATCTAAACCTATCCTCACCTCATTTCCTACCCATCTAATAGCATTCTTTCCCCCCAAAATTAAAATTTAGCCTAAAATAGAAAATTAACAAACTTAAATTCAAAATCAACTCGATGAGAATCTTACCTCATCTCTCCATCTCCTCTAGGCTAGAAGAGCTAGCACTTATGGTGACATGCCTCCAGTTGTGTCCCCTCCTAGCTCTACCATCTCACCAACACTCAAAACTCTTTTTCTCTCCAATCAAATGTTGTAAATGAGTTTTGGTGGGATACCAAACCCCTTTTTTCCAAGTTTGGTCACCCACCAGAATTGACATCCTTGACCTAAGCCACTGACATTAGAACTATTTCCTATCGACATCGATGACATAAATGACATTGACACCCTTGAATTAGAGTTTCCACTAACAACCACAACCCTTTAGACTCTACCCCTAATCTGGGGCAACTTGGAGATCACATATATCTCCTTGACCATGACAACTAGCCTAGAGATCACATATATCTCCCCAACCACAAAAACCACCCTTAGATATCACTTAAATCTCCACCCATGATGAATTTGACTGGAGATCATGCATATCTCCTCTATCATTGACCCTTTTAAACTAACGTTGCATTATTTGTATTGACCACTTATGCTATCCCACTATAGTTGTCTATTATACACACACATAAATATTAGATGTTTTGGATGGTGACCAAGCTAGTCTTGTCACCTACAACCTTTTGTGTTTTGTAGGGGCACTTCCTACCTTGGATACTTGGTATACATGGACCATTAGATCTATAACTTTGATTGTTTTGACCTTATTAGCTATCACTTGCAAGCTTTGATTAAGTTGTTTCTATCTGAGTCCTCCTCCACCTTACCTATTCTTAATTTTTTTGACTATAACTCATAGTAGTATATGCACAAGCAATGATACCAAATTCTTATAAAATTGGTACCTGATTCCAATTTCTCCTTCATCAATTCCCATTTTGAGGGGGGATAGCTCATCCAATACCTGGAGCATCTAACTCTTGTTTTTGTCTTGCATCTTGTCAATGCAAATTACAAGACAAAAAGGGGAAAATTTAGACACCAAAATTACGTCAGTCACATGCATAACTCCCTGTGTCAAAACCCCCATTGAGCCCTTTTTCAATTATAATAATTAGCCTTCCTAACTCATGCTTTTATTCCTCACACATTTAATTAATTTAAAATATTTAATTAAGTTAATTAAAAACCACTTATGCCACCTTACTTGACCACCTCGTCCTAAGACTAATTCTTACCCTCTGAGTCACCTCAAGACTTAGTCCCCTTATCCTAACTACCCATGACTTGTTATTACCCCAAAATTAAATTCTTAACCAACTACATCCTTCTTAAACCTCCCATTTCTACCATTTCCTAATGGATACCACACTTGGCATGAGAAAGAAGAGAAAATAGGCTAAAAATAGCCCTTTTACCTATTCTCATGCCACCGACATCGATCAACCCATGACTGACATCAGTGAGATCACTAACATCAATTACTTAAGCCAAACTCCAAAATACTGTTTAGGTTAGTAAAAATCAAGAAAACTCATTTTATTTGCATACAAGCTTTTGGCATCCAACTTTTCTCATCTTGGCTTACTGTTACCTTGTATAAGTCAATACAGAGTAGGAACTAAGCTCTTGAGAACCAACATCACATGCTTGTTTTCTCTGTTCAAGGTATTGGTTTGGTAAGCCTTATATGAGCCATCCATTCAGCACTTATCATTCAATCATCTCTTCAACTAAGTACATCACTTATTCTATAAGTCTATAAGCATTTAATTTATAATCACTTTATATCTATTATTTATTGATTTACACATTCCTAACCGAACCCCTATGAAGGAGTTATAAAACTTCCCCACTTATTTCCCCTTGTTTCAACACACCAAACCTCTAATTAGATCCATCCAAATAATACTCTCTCTCTTGAAACTCTCCCCAACCTTCTAGAACTGACCAAAACCATTTCCTAGACCTAAAAAAGACTTATACAAGTTCTTAGGAAATTATTACCCCTATCGATGTCGATCGCCTAACCAATATCGGTCACACTTTTTCACCAACCTTGATAGCCTAACCAACGTCGACAATTTTTGATTTTTAGTAACCTTTCTAAAACCTACCCAAACAACTTCCAAAATACAAACTCAAAATACCACCTACACTCTATTACTTTCTATTGTACTCAGGTTGTGAATAATGGTAACATATCTCTTTTACTCTCTCATTGCTATTTATTACTCTTTTGTTTCTCAAAAGTGGACTGTCATCTCTAAGGAAGTTTGAAATTCCTAAAACAAGAACATAGCTTGGCAACCCACTCATATATCTACTAAAAAATATTTTTGTGGCATTGCTTTCTTACCTATAGGTAGTCCTCTCTAGCCAAAGAGGAGTGCTCACAATGTTTGGATATGATGCACAAACTAATCTGGGTTCATTCTAATCACTTATCCCTATCCTTCTTCTCTATTTTTCTTTAGACTTGAAATATACACAATTTTAGCGAAACACTTATACTCATGACACCAATGATTTCCATCTAATTACTGATATTCATGAGGTTCAAACATGTGACATGTGTCAAGCCTTAGTCATTAGTTCCCAAGATAATGGTGGCTATCATGGGTATGAAAGAGGATGAGGATGAGGTGGTAGGTTTCCACCAAAGACTTGTTATAAGTGTGGTTCTCTAGACGACTATTAAAAGGATTGCCCAGAATACCTAACCTGTACTTACTGCAAAAAAGACCACTAGCTAGAAGAGTGCCCAAATCTATATGCATCCATTACAAAGGACCAAAATGAAAAAGGTGCAGGTATGATCTGTATAGACAAACCATAATGATGTGCTCGAACAACCATCCCTATTGCACAACAAGTCAATATTACTACTCGTAGTGGGGACTAGATGCAATCTACACCTAACCTAATTAAAAAGGTACATCAAGAAGAACCACACACTAGAAAATACCCTAATACACTTCAATAAAATGATGTTCTTCAGGATACAATGTCACTGTGCATGATCTCTAAGGTGAAATTCAATTCCTTAAGGATAATGATGTCACATAGTGCACCACAGTGCAAAAGGAAATTAAACCTCTAGTAATGCAAGATAGTTTCTAGGAACTATGTAAATACATGCTTGATGAAGACATTATTCCCTAGATTAGCACCTAGTTTAAAGGTCAAGCTCACCTAGCAAATGAAACACATAGTCAACTAAGTTGACAAAGTGAACATCAATATCTAAACCATGCTCAACATCAGGAAAGTCCTAGTACTACTTCCTCAAAAGATAGAGAAATATAGTTAATGCGGCTATCAATGGATGGGTAATCTGAGATATTCTAGTAGATATTGACGTTAAAGTAAATGTCTTCACTAAAGATGCTTGGCAGAAAATGTCTAATCTAGCTTTGAAACCTTCACCTCATGTCTTATTTATGGCAAACAAGACTCATGCACACCTTATCAGAGTCCTTAAAAATGCCACTATTGAAATACTTGGGATTCCCTTCAAAGTAGATTTTGAGGTTTTGGAGTTGGTTGATCCGAGCAATATTTTAGGTGACAATTCAAGTGATGGTTCTACCCCAATTGGTAGAAGAACTTCTAGGAGCCATAACTTTTGCACCATAGCTCCATTTGACTCCTCATTTGAACTGTTAGAAATATTAGAATGAGGGGAACACTGTGAGATATAAAAAATCTCTACTCAGTGGATTTTGACCCTTAAAAACCAAATGAAAGTGCCACAAATTTCAATTTTAGTTAATGCAGTCTAAAAATAATAAGTTTCTAAAAATAGTAATTCCTCAAATTTTATATTATTGTAAATCATGGAAGTCAAACCACTTAATCTCCCTTGAGATTGGTGACCTTCCACATCCTCATACCTTCAAAATATGTATAAATGAAGATGTAACCCAAAATGGAAATAAGACATCTTATAACAGGGAGTCATTTTAGAAATTATAATGGATAAATTTATATCCATGGCTTCATCAAGTAGTTATCACCTTATCTTGAGTCACATTTTATAGAAGAAAGTAGTAGAATTAACAATAATCTATAAATAGTTATTGGTCATCACTACACTGACCAATGATAAAAAGAATGTCAAATAATTTTGCTCTACATAAAAAAAATTCCATGATACATTTGAAAGCAGTATGAGGATGTATATATTTCATGGCTAACATTTTCCATGTCATCAGTTTTTAAGAAAAAAAATTAAAACCCTTAGGAGTTATTGGTTGTTTTAGTTTGAAAACCAGCTTGTTGGCAAACTAAGTACCAGAACAAGAGCCTTGATTATAAAATCAATTTACTAGCTAGTCAAGGGAAAAAATAAAATAAAAATTCAATATATAAAATGGAATAGTTGATGTGGTTTTTCCAATCTATAGATAAAGTACATGATTGATTACTTTTGTGATCTTGTTTCTCAACACAACAAAATCATGATTTTATCAATAGTTTTTCCAACATTTTTTACTTTGGCTACCATGGATGTGGAAACAAATACTGAAGTTATGCCAAGGTATCTTACTTTACTATTTTACATTTAAATTTATTTGTAGATTTTGTTATTACATGAATATTCACTTTTCATATCATGCCTAAGATTAGAGATTTGGGAATGATAATGAAACAAGTATTTCTAGTCTATTTTGAAAGCAAACATCTTTTCGCCTATGATGATCAAAAGTTTTCATCTCGAAGATTAATATTGTGCAAAATCAAAGAAACATAAGTTGTTTAAAGTATCATTTTTACAATAAAAATTCAATATATAAAATGGAATAGTTGATGTGGTTTTTCCAATCTATAGATAAAGTACATGATTGATTACTTTTGTGATCTTGTTTCTCAACACAACAAGATCATGATTTTATCAATACTTTTTCCAACATTTTTTACTTTGGCTACCATGGATGTGGAAACAAATACTGAAGTTATGCCAAGGTATCTTACTTTACTATTTTACATTTAAATTTATTTGTAGATTTTGTTATTACATGAATATTCACTTTTCATATCATTCCTAAGATTAGAGATTTGGGAATGATAATGAAACAAGTATTTCTAGTCTATTTTGAAAGCAAACATCTTTTCGCCTGTGATGATCAAAAGTTTTCATCTCGAAGTTTAATATTGTGCAAAATCAAAGAAACATAAGTTGTTTAAAGTATAATTTTTACTATATTTACTCTATGTTTTAATTTCTCAATGGAAAATCATAAGTCATGCTTATGTTTCTTTGTATACCAAAAGTCACACCAGGAGGTTATCCACACAAGAACTTGCTCCTACCTGTAAAAAGAAGCAATAGAGATGGAACAAATAAAAAAATTTATATCTCTTGAGTAGTAGGAGAATCTCTACACAATAAACTATGTATAAAAACTTATGAGAGAGTTTCCAACACAAGAAATCGTTGAAAGTTTGGCATGTATAAATGGACATACTAAAGATAAATTTATTTGTGATATTATGCCAATAAATTCAAAGTTTATTTCCTATACTAAAAAATATCAAACTCTTCTTTGCTTCTTCAAAACAATATTTGAAGGTTGGAATCATCCATGAAAAATATCCAACTCATGCATATATGAAATTTAAAAAGGACATGAATATTGGGATGCATGAGGACATGCTTCAGCTTAGGTATGGGGGAAATGATGAGCCCAAAAATGGCCCATCATATATAGCATATGCTATTCTTCCTCCTTGCATAATAAATGGATCTAAGTGTAATTTATAAACTTATGGTTTATTTAGAATAAAATATAAAGTATATATTATGGTTATTTATTTAGAATTCGTTGTTAACTCTTTGGTAGCTATTTCTAATGATTATTGAGAAAAGATGTCAATATGTGCACATGCAGTCCAAACTAACTCTAAAAGATTTTAAGTATGAAGAGTAACCATTCAAGAACAATGTTGTAGTAGTTTTGGCATCTTCTATAGTAGATCCTAAAGAAGATATAGTGTTTTGGCCATGCTACAAACTTCCACATGTGAGCTACAAACTTCCATAAGTGAGCTATGAACTTCCACAAGTAAGATACAAACTTCCATAGGTGAGTTATGGACCTTGACAAGATTATTATGGAATTTGACAGGCTTGCTATAGACTTTGATATGCTTTCTATGAACTTTTTCAAAACCACTATAGACCTTTTTAAAAAGCATTTATAAGGAATTCTAAATATTTATTGGTCCATTCTAAGATAACCAAGATCATTTCCAACTATTACATGAATGCTTTCTATGTATAGTCTTTCTCTATGTAAATTTATGTATATAGACTTTCCATTTATATATTGTATCTAAATGTAGATTTGAAAATTTCATCCTAATAAAATAGATCTCTCCATATTTTATGGCAATTGAGGATATGTTGTAATAGATTATATTCTTATAATAATTTGATCCATATTTTGTGGAGATTGAGACAAGCTAAATAATTTAGGTTGTTACTCTGGAATAAGGCATTGGATGGAAGCATAAGATTATAAATTTAACCTCCCACACCTAAATGTAATAAATATAATTTCTCTCTCCATTATTCTAAATAATCTACTCTAAATTTTGTGACAAAAATCTTGTGTTCTGAATAAAATTCTCTTTTGAGGAATGAGCTAGCCACTCATTCCAAAGAAGATGGATCAATGTGTTTTTGTTTATTTTTTTATTTTGTAATTATCATTTTGTTATAAATTGTTATGTTATTTCCTTATGTCTATAACCATTCATTTTTATAGTTTGTTGTGAAACTATAGTTGTTTTACTTGTTTATTATTTCCTTTCAATTCAACAATTTAATTTTTACAAGTGTGATTTAATTTCATGCATGTGTGATTTAATTCTTGCAAGAGTCTTTTTCAATTTTTACAACTGTGGAGTATGGTGGAAGGGACCATTTGCTAGATATATCTTTATCCTATTGCATATTACCTTTAGACACCAACCTTGGATTAATATTATTTAATGAATGGGACTGACGACCTTCATCATCCACATTGACATCCAATCCATTCGAGCCATATTGGGTATTCATGGTCTATTCAAATCCAAAGATCATCTTTGTCCATCCTCTCCTGCTCGTCAATATTCTTATTTTGACCTTGTTA